>OX411545.1:79913085-80599386 GCA_948146395.1 Fragum whitleyi
AGTGAAATTACGTTTTTTGCGATTTTTATTTTGAATGTATTTTTTTATCTTATCATTTTTAGTAAGTTTGGAGCGTTATTGCATGGTTTGAGTTAGCGTTTGGAATGAATAAATGGAACGCTGAATGAGCGATTTAGAATAATTTCATCGGAATGATTGTCAATTAATCGAGGTTTTTAACTGTATAAATGTATTCTGGGGAACACATGATAAGTACTGAGAGAGAAGATTCGGTACAGTTAATTACATCTTTTGAAACTGACAATTATTCCGATTAAAACCATTCAAATTCATTCGCTCAGCGCCAAAATCATTCATTCCAAACACTCACTCAACCACTCAAAATCGCTCCAAAATCCCAGAAAAAGATAGAATCAACAATGTCATTCAAAGTAAATGAAGCTAGAAGAAATGGCGATTTCACTGACATTATTCAAATTGTAAACGGCTTATGGGTTATTGAAGAAATAGGAAGCTATCTATAGAACTTGTATGCATATTTTATTAAAGGGAGTTAATCAATATCGCTAATTTTGTTCATCCTGAACAAAATTTGCTATAAAGAATTCTCCCATCAACTTCACTCAAAACTCGCTCCACACACTCAATCAATTTCATTCCTAAATCATTCCAAAAACATTCACATTGTCAATTTTACGATGTCGTTAACTGTACCTTAACAAAAGACTGAGTCAATCAAGCGAATCTACAATTAAGCACGTCGTGAAATTGATATTCACTATGATCAAAACCATTCTAAATCGCTCACCTCGCTCATACATTCATTCAAAATAATCAAGCAAACCGTTCAGAAACGCGCCAGAATTACTTAAAAAAAAAGATAGAGAATAACAACTGCAATCAGAATAAAAATCGTTTGAAAAAGTCCACGATTTCATTGACTTCTTTGATTTTTCATGCGTCCGTTGTTCGTTAACAGCAAAATCCATATTTATACTCTTTGCTCCTCCACTCGTGAAATTATAGCTTCTTTTATTTTATCAATGAAATATAAATAGACCTTACGCTACAAAAAATATTATCCTCTATTTAATTCCATTCAAAATTCACACATCGCACTCATTCAATTACATTCCGAAGTCATTCTAAAATTATCCACCGTGTCAATTTCACGAGACTCTCAAATGTACGATTTTATCTGTGCAAGTGATTGATCAACTTCACGTAATATAGGCCCTGCCTGACGACAAAATGATGTCTACGGATTGCAAATCATATATCTCTTTGCACGCAACGTACGTTCAAAGCGGGGTTTAATTTTAAAACGGTTGATACCTTTTTGTCTTCTTGAACACAAGCTTGAATTAAATTTTCGCATGATGTACTACAGAAAATTGTAACAGAGTATTTCAATCAATCACTTTTTGTGTTTTGTTTGTTTGTTTAATGTATCGGAAGTAGAAACTATTCACTTTAGATTGGACGATAAAGATATTTTTTGCAAAACTTAATGGGTTGTTTTGAGACAAATAAATTCGACAAACTAGAAGAACATATTAGAAACATATTAGAAATTATGATTTTAATGTCGATTGTCTTTTAGAAGAATTTGAAAATATTGTTCTTAGTAGTTCCAAGAAGTACAATTATGTTCATAAACAACCTCATAAAAAAACAAGGATTGGTTCGACAATGAATGTAATTTGTTTAAAAAGAAAACTAGAAAACTACTGAAAATTTATCGGGCTGACCGTACTGTAACCAACCTGAATAAATATCTAGATATCAAAAAGGAATATAGAATGTTATGTAAAAGGAAACAATATCTTCACTATAACAATTCTGTCGTCGATCTCGAACGCGCAATCAAGAATGGTAAAGCCTTTTGGAGTAAATTTTGAAAATTGACCGAAGCTAGAAAACCATCAAATAATATTCCCATTAATGACTGGTTTTCATTTTTTAACACATTATTTAGTGATAATGATATGAATAGAGAAGATGCCCCGACCACAAATATTAAAGATATAGACGAACAATAGGAACTGGGAAACATAGAAAATGTAATCTGGAATATGCCCATAGATGTTGAAGAAATTAATTATGCAATCGATAACCTTAATTCGAGTAAAGCCTTTTCGGGTTATATAAGTCCAAACCATCTTAAATATGGATGTCACGTTTTGCTACCATATACACGTTTATTTTTTAACAGATTATTTAATACAGGCGAGTTTCCTTCAAATTGGACAAAAAATTTGCTGGTTCTATTACATAAAAAGGATGATTTAAATACACCTGGAAACTACAGAGGTATTGCATTGATGCAGATCTTTAGTAAAGTCTATTTCTCCATTTTAACAAGGAGAATGACATTCTTTGTTAACACATTCTGTAAACTTTCAGAATCACAAGCTGGTTTCCGTAAAGGATATAGCACAATTGATAACGCCTTTATACTATACTCTATAATATCAAAATATCTAAATATGAAAAAGAAATCTGTTTATGTAGCCTTTGTGGACTTTGAAAAAGCATTTGATTCGGTTAAAAGAAATATTTTATATAACATCTTGCAAAAAAATAAGTTAAGTGGAAAGCTATATAACTCTATATTATCTATATATTCTTGTGTTAAGGCAAGCGTCAAGAGTAAAAATGAACAAAGCGATGAACTTGTATGCCCAGTTGGTCTAAGGCAGGGTTAAGCCCTATTCTGTTTTCGCTATTCATAAATGAATTACATGGTTATATGGAATCAAATAATATTAGAGGTGTTCAACTTTTTCCAGATATATAAGAGGTGTTTTTATTGATGTTCGCGGATGATATTGCACTTGTATCCGACACAGTTGTAAATTTGCAGAAACAACTGAATAGTCTAGGGAACTTTTGTGATGATTATGCTCTAAATGTTAATGTTACCAAAACTAAAATAGTTGTATTTAAACGAGGCGGTAATTTAGCAAAAAATGAAAAGTGGAGCTATAAAGGAGAATCCTTGGAGGTGGTTTCTAGTTTTACATATGTTGAGACATTATTCACAAATAGACTTTCATTATTCAAGATGGCTGAAAATGCAGCTATAAAAGCAAAGAAATTATTTGGTATTTAACTATGTTCTAAGTTCAACAAGTCATTTACTCTATAACATGTAATGCTTTTTTCAAAATATTTGATTCAAAGATATATCCGATTTTGCTATACGGAGCAGAATTATGGGTCTACTTAGTATCCAAGCGGTTGAACAAGTGCAGTTGTACGCTTGCAAGCGATTACTTAATGTTGGAATTGGTGCTTCGAATCTTTCAGTATTAGGTGATACTGAACGATTTCCTGTTTCAATATTTTCATCAGTACGTACCATTAAATTTTGGTTACGTATCCTTAAGCTTTCACATGATAGATATGTAAAATTAAGTTATGATATGTTAGTGCATTACGATAACCTTGGGCATAAAAACTGGGTAACACTAATACGTACAGGTCTATATAGTAACGGATTTGGTCATATTTGGGAAAGTCAAAATGTCAATAATGAGAGACAATTTCTCTATTCCTACACACAAAGATTAAAGGATCAATACTTACAAAAATGGAGATCAATTTTATATGAAAACCCAAAATTATATTACTATACTTTGTTTAAATCGAATATTTCAATAGAGCCATATGTAACAATCGTTGAAGTAAAAAAGTTTAGAACATGTTTAGCAAAATTTAGAAATTCAACTCATTCATTGATGATTGAAAAGGGTAGACAATGTAATATACCAATGGAAAATAGATTTTGTATTTATTGCGATGGCTTAGTCAAGGATGAACTGCACTTTTTATCAATATGTCCTTTGTATAAAGATATACGTGACAAATATATCAATCACAGATACACTGAAAACCCAGATATACAATCATTTACTCAACTTATGTCTTCTAAAAACGAACTAGTGTTACGAAATACAGCAATGTATCTTTGTTATTCATTTAAAGTAAGATTAGACTACATAAATAGCCAGGAATAGAATACATTTTTATCTTTCGTATATTTTACCCAAATTAATTCATACATAGGAACATAAAAGTTCTTGTTCAATACCCTCAATTGAGAAAAAAAGCACTACTTCATCAATCAGAAACAGTATTTGCAAGAGTTGAACTTTCAATATAACATTTTACAAAAAATGTACTGTTAACAAATTGAGAGACAAACAAACGGTTAACACCAATATTTAAACGGCGAAATATATTTGATTCACCTTGGCATTGTCTTAGATATACCTCTTAGGAAAATATGTATACCTATAAACCTTGATAATGTATGTTGTATGTAAAATTTATGGGACAAACTGTCCTTCCTCATAATTTTGTCTATGATATGTTTTGTACTTACATGTGTATGGGCCGGTGGCCTTATTATGCATTAAAATGTTCTATGTTCTATGTTCCATGTTTGTTTGGGGTTAAGCAAAGTCTAACAATTTTCAGTCATATAGCTGCGGCTGAAGCACCGGCATTCCCCTCAGTGCTACTATCACAACATCCTATCTGGGCCCGAGGTTATAAACCTTTTCTGAGGCTCAACTGAGAATTTTCTCAAATTTTAAATTTGAATAAACTTTATGAAAATGAAAGATAATATTAATAAGTTGTTATTTATAACAACTTATTATATTATCTTTTTTGTGAAAACCCTTAAAAAAGAATTAAAACTTAATTACGGCTTTAATCTCAAATTGAATTTTGAGAAAATTTTGAATTAAGAATGAGAAAAGTTTTATAGCCTCGGGTCTTGAACCTTTAGCTGCTCACCTCGCTCTGCTTCTCGACTATCCTCCCATTGGCTGGGGAAAATTGCCAGAAAGGATGCCTGGCGCATTCGTGTCTCGAACCCGGGAACTTATGACTGGATGTCGAATGCTCTACCAACTCCGCTTTGACGGTGACACTCAGTGGAAGCTTGAAACTTAAAATAATATTGGCATTAAGTAAAGCATATTTTCCCCCGTGATAAATCTTTTGGAAACTTGCTGCCAATCTCGGAGAACATCGCTCGGCTCAGCTTAATTAACTGGAATTCGGACCAATGTTTGTGTTTTTTGTTATCACAAAGTACTAATACAGTGAGTGACATCACGAAACTTTTATTCACCTCCATCAAAAACCCTCTAAAAGGCTCGCTCAGTGCTCAATGTTTTGCATAAAAACCACTCACTCAAAAAAAAAAATAACCTTTTCGAAATACAATGTAATAAAAAAGAAAAAGCTTAGCATTGATATATCACAAACACAAAGCCTTCTTTTTCGTTTACAAGTTATTATTTCTTATTTATCAATGAAATTCATGAAATACCCGCGGATGAAACAATATATATGCATTTACTTTTTTTTTCTTCTAACTATTATATTTTTGAAAGACTTTCCATGCATGTAAATTTTCAAACAGAATATCGTCAATTATAATAGGACCCATAGCTCGAAAAGGGATCATCTGGGAACTATGTAAACTGAATATTTGAAAAAAGAGATTGGGTCAAGCATAGAACAGCCATAGGTCGCATTTCAAAAATTCTTTCACTGAAAGGTAGATTGATCATTCTAGATTCAGAAACTAAGTATATGGTGAAAAATTTATACCCTTGTGAGACTGCGCAATCCGCGCAGTCTGAGAAGTGTCGACACTTTTCGCACGTATTGTAAATAAGTAAGGCCTTATTGTAAATAAGTTAATCATTTTCATGTTGTTTTGTAATGATGTTAGATAAGTAACCTTGGTTAAATAAAGATATTATCATAACTATTATTATTTTTACTTCCCATATATTCCCTTTTCGCGTGGGGGGTCATATATAAGAATTAAAATGAATGTTTTAGGTCATGAAAATATATTGTTTTCGTCAAAAGTTGTTATTCATGTATGTATAAGTATGTATATAAGTTCTGGGCCTTTGTTTATAAAAAGCTGTTTCATACTTAACTGAGAATTTAATCAAATTTAGAATTTAAGTAAATGTATGAACGAGCATAAAAGATAATATCATTACTTATTGCAACAACTTATCAATATTATCATTTAAGTTCATACATTCATTATAGTACAAGAATTACATCAAAATGATAGGTTTAATCGCAAGTTGAAATTGAAGAAAAAAAAGTTGAGCCAGAGAAAAGTTAAATAGTCTCCGACCATGATAGTAAGGGCTTGGATCCACTGTAGTGATCTCGGAGCACCTACATATATAATACACACTTAGTGTATTGTATGAAAAAAAAAATATCTAACGAGGTTGGGAGAATTGAAAATTGTCGAGGCTCTGCCGAGACAATTATCAATTCTCACAGCCGAGTTAGATATTTTTTTCATACAATACATTAAGTTTGTATTATATTTATCTTATAACCTCTATTTGTCTTGTTTTCGTCGATGTTTCTAACTGAAATGCAAGTTTCTAAAGATAACCGCATTATATCATTGTTCTAAAAATAACTATGTGATATCATAAAAAATATCATACGGGGTGTTATCACACGGATATTTGTATAGTTATAAGATAAATGCATATCCCAATTGAACGCACCCATTTTGCTCATAGTGTTTGCAAAAGGAAACTGTTTGGCTGTTGCTTTTATCTCCCTAGAACCAACATGAATTTTGATTGCGACATGGTAATGCTTAAACATTTTGAAAACGCCGTTTACATTTGAACTAGTTATGTGTTTTATGAGTATACAGAACGAAAATCATACTATTGTAAAGTAAGTTTCATTGTCACCAGCCATATATACAACTCTAAACCGTGACAAAACTACCATACGTTATTTTTCTTTTCTTTTTTCCAACGTTTGATGATCGCACACGCGCTACATACGATAAAGGATTACGGTAAGTTTACGGCGCCTAAAAGCATCTGTTTACAAGCCAAATATGAACTAGACAGAAGAAAAAGAAGAGCCAAGGGGTGTTTATTCACTGAAATTAGATTATTGTTTTGTCTGCTGCTCGCCGCACTGATTAAATAAACCAGCACACAATGAAATCATTATTTGTCATCGAGTCTCCCAGGACGCACCGTTGTACCTGAATAGCCAAGGGTTGGAACTACCGTGTAGATTTGTGTGATAACGCGCCATTATAATCCGGTGAGACCGTCATTAATGGAACTGATATAAACATGGTCAGAGATTGTTTGTTTTCCAAATATAGGAAATGGCATCTGTCGCAATTAGATTTCACATGAACCGACTATTGCGAGAAGAACACCATTTTAGATGGTTTATTTCATTAGTGCAGCTTACAATTTAATATCACCGGAGGAATAATTTGTTTCGGTATCATAAGTTTATCGATTCATTTCTGATCGAGAGAAGCGGTCTTTTATTTGAAACAGCGTACAGTAGAGTCGTGGGGAGCGAAGCTGTATGAAATAGGAGATTATTTGTTGTTCAGTTCGCGTTTAGTGTGAAGAAAGAGCTACCAAGACCTTCTTTGGAAAACATTTTCAAATAGTCCGATTCATTGCTTAAAACGGTTATGGATATGATTATGTGTACGTGATTTGCTTTAGATTAGACCAAAAATGCAACTACTTGTAGTCTTGTAAAATAAAAAAAATATACATTCTTATAAAGCTAAAATGTGTTTGAGGCGAAAATAGGCTGATAGTATCTTGGTCTGAGTGTAAAAGCCAAGTGTCTTTGCCATTTGTATTTTTAACAGCTATGAACGGGACAATTTCGCATTTGCTGGAGAATCATACTGTATTTGGACCTGAGTTGTCGGACAGGATTTATAAACCATGTGGAGTGAAGGTGATGCTCGTTACACTAAAAGTGGTGTTCTGTCTATCTGCAGCGTTTGGAAACACCCTCGTAATTCTGAGTGTGTTAAAGTTTCGACATATGAGGACGGTTGACAATGTGTTGATATGTAACCTAGCCGTATCCAGTGTGTTTGTGTGTACACATATCCTGACGGATATATTAAACTGGACTTTCAGCATTGTTGACATGAGTTTGAAATATACATGTCTCTTAAAAACCGCGGACACCATAGTCGTTATCGTAAGTTCTGTTTTCAATCTACTTCTAATGACAATAGAGAGATATATCGCCATTTTGCACCCGTTACGTTTCAGATCGATTGTTACGTTTAGACGGATTCGAGTAACATTAGTTGTTTGCTGGTTATTCTATACAGTTTTAGCGTTTCTTCCAATGGCAGGCTTGAATACATTTGATATGCCAGATTCCGGAATAATGCGAATTGATCATCCGTCTGGATGTAATCTTCATGAAGTGTTGATTCAGTCTTACGGCAAAGTTGTCGTTTCTGTTTCACTGTTTGCTACAACAGCTAATCTGGCAGTATTTTTACGGATACTTTGTGTTATTTGTTTAGTGAATCGAAGTCGTAAACGTGAAAGTCGTGACGGGACGTCATCCAATAAGAAGACGTTGAATGTGATGTTGACGCTTTTTACGTTTATTCTATTTTGGATACCGTTTGTTATAGCGGTTGCCGTTAAAGCATCACGAGCCACGAACGTTGTTGACCTATGTATGGTCGTATCACCGTATAACGTCGGGATTCTGTACTCCTCTTTCAACTGGTTGATATATGGATTAATGAGACCCAAATTTAGACAGTGTTTCTGGTCTATTTTGACATGTAAGCCGATACAAGTACGTCAGATTAACGGAAGTACGAGAGAAACGTCAACTTCATCTATGTTGGTCAGACGGACAGTAAGAGATTAGCACTTCTTGTTTGCAAAGGGTTGGTTGTTGTCTTTTATTGTGCAATATAAAATCATTAACAAGTATTGCATACTTACTTTGTATGCGTATATGATTCTTCTGGTGTTTGTTAAAAATACTTCATTGAGTTCAGAGTTTTACTGGACCATATGTTCTCTTCCTTTGTAAGATGTAAGGCTATATTTCAATCGGGAACCTTCTGCGATCTACGGAATAGACCTCGGAAATATTAAGGGCGCAGCCATAAAAGCGCGTTATATCGGACGTGGGTTTACATATTTATATGACGTCACAAATATTACTGAAGATGACGTTGCGAAAAAGAAACCAACGAAAGTTTGAAAAAGACATCTTATAATTTGAAAACAAAACGCAGTTTTTGCGTTTTGTTATCAAAATATAACATGCCAAAAAGCTCTCCGCAGACAATCGAAAAGCATTAAAGGAAATTGTTATTCTGTAAGCGCATTGCCCTAAATACCACCAGGGGCCGAATTACGTTTAAAATGACCCAAAAGCACTACACTTACGTCCAATGTACAAGGGTTGCTTTATAAATTCCCTGAATTTCTTTTTTATTTTTTTTTTCATTTTCCGACAAAAAATCACGAAATTTCATTCAGACATAAAAAGACATATTAGTGTTTCATGATATTAAAATGTGCATAACAAAAAGCTTTTTTTCTGTCTCCATAGCAACCAAGGTACACGAGGTTGTCTTTGGTCCGTTTTCATTCATTTGAACTTATGATAATTGTACAAAAGCGCTCTAACTATGTACGTCAATGCAGCGGGAATACTCTCAACGTTTGGTTAACGTTGTGACGTCATTTCCTGAAAATTTGTCGTTTTTGTTTTGAAAGTTACCTTGTGCACAACTTTTTCAAATCATGTCGCAAAAAATCGTCAAAGAAAACTGACGTCATCTGATGAGCTCGAGTTGCGTCCTGTCGTGAAGTTCTATGTAGGTCTTAAGTTATCACCCACAAAAACATTCAGAATAATAGAAGAGTCAGACACTTTGCCGGTATGTGGAAAATCATTTGTATTTAAATGGCATGGGATATTTAAGACATGCAAGCACCATGTGATTTTCGATTGTATCCGGAACTCCGGAGGTCATCGTTTCGATTCTACAGAAGTACTAAAGAAAAGTGCTATGGGTATCCCCATGTCCTTCAACAGTGACTGGTTTAAGGAAACATTCAACATTCAGTGGAATCGTAGATACAGGAAATGCGTAGCTACAGGCGGAGACTACATAGAAAAGGTCAACAGGTCGCTCGATTTTGATTCCCGCTGAGCGACCTGACGTCATCTATCTTGACGTGACGTTACGCGACGCTCTACTGTAAAGCAACTAGCCAGACATGGCCTTATTTAATGTTATCTGTAAAAAAATATTTTATAACGTATCATTTTGATTTTTTGATTGGTATTCAAGGAATAGTATAATTTTTTACCATGAAACAAAAATGATCTTAATATTTCATCTCGATTTTGATTTATAGAGTAATTCCTTGAATTTATCAAACAACCCTCGTACTTTCAAGTTTACAATCACTCCAAAATTATGCAAGCAAGAGTTGTAGTTTTTGTGCACTGGACTGCATTGAAATCCATCTACCTTGAACGTTTCTAACCGATGGCTATTTATTTTCGGAGATATGCCCCGGAAAAAATCTAAGAATCACATAGGACACTGACTCCATAATTACGCAAGAAGTGTGTTTTTTGTGTACTGCACTGCTTGTTTAAGATCCACCCCCTATGAAGTTTCAAGTTGATATCGTTCATATTTTGTAAATTGAGTGAGTGTGATGAACAAGTTTTTAATGATTTTCAAGGGAAGTAAATACATAATCGATGATTTCGTCCAAATGAACGAAGTTAGCGATAATTTTTACCTCCCTTTGATAAAACATACGTACTCTTCTGATTTTGTGTCCTCGCAGACAAATCCGGCGCGTTAAAATCAACACAAGCCAATAAAATTATTTTCAATTATTTGATTGAAATGTTGATTATTGCAAACGCTTTCGATGCGTTTTTGAAGCCTTTGAGTGATTGGAGCGTTTCAATTGCCCGAAGATGAATGATGCAAAATCTGGGCTGATTACTTTTTTTCGAGGAAAGATGACGATGAATTATTTACATCCTCGTAATACCAGCCCTGCGTTTAGGATGACCAAACGGTGAAAACAGTTTTCCAATTATTCCCCGCTTTGCACGTGCACCTGCGTGCAAAGCGGGATATAATTGGCAAACTGTTTGCACCCTTTGGTTATCCTGAACGCAGGGTAGATTTGTTGTAGTGATATATTTCTCGAAAAGTTTTTTGTCACAGATTATTAATCTATTTAATCCTGGATTATATAAACGGTCTCATCCGTAACATTACACTGAAATGACCATAACACCAGAAATATATATTGTATTAGAAAAATAATTGATTAAGTAATTACATGTAGATTGAATGAAAACAAATATCTCTCTCTCTCTCTCTCTCTCTCTCTCTCTCTCTCTCTCTCTCTCTCTCTCTCTCTCTCTCTCTCTCTCTCTCTCTCTCTCTCTCTCTCTCTCTCTCTCTCTCTCTCTCTCTCTCATGAAATTCCGAGAATATATGTTTATCTTATAATTCAATGTTACTTGTGTTAATCAAGATTGGTGTATTCTGGAAGGTGGAACATTGTTTTTATACCTACATGAAAACAATCGAGAGTACGCAGTTTCTTTGTAAGCTTTGCGAAGGTAATTTCAAAGAAATATGTCCTTTAATAGTGACGTAGCACACGCTAATGAGACCATTTAGAAGTTTCACTACAGAAATAACGTTCCCATATTAGTCCTTATGATTTAGTTTCATGCGAGAAAACGAAGAGAATATTTTAATTCATATAGGTAAGAAACTATACTCCTATTTAGACTTATCGACTACATCAGTAGAGTGTTCGGGTTTGATATGTTGGTTCATATTAAGTTCATCGTCATTTCGTCAAGAGCACAGACTTGCCCTCCGTTCAGGATTACAAAACCGTCCAAACTGCTTGCCAATTTTATCTCGCTTTACACGAGCACGTGTATTTGTTTTCCTACCTTGATTGCAGGCAAGGTCTACATGTTACTCTACTTTGTAATCTGATTCCTGTGTATTTGAAGATGTCAAATCACTCTGCCCTGCGTTCAGGATCACCAAACGGTGCAAACAGCCCTGCATTTAGGATGAAAACGTTAGAGAAGCGCTTTCGAAATGATACCTCGCTTTGCACGTATGTACACGTGCAAAGCGGGGTATCAGCTCAAAGCGTTCGCGAAACGCTTTTACACAGGGTAGTTTTCAAATTATAACCCGCTTTGCAAGTGCGCTTGCGTGCAAAGCTGGTTATAATTGGAAAACTGTTTGCGCCGTTTGGTGATCCTGAACGCAGGGCAGATATAGCCTAAAATTTATTTGTGCAAAAAGCCATCGAGACAACCTTATTTTTGCTATGAGTCCAATTCACATGAAATTAATTAATTGATCAAAGTTTATATAATCCCATAATGAACTGAAATATATCGATCGTTCTGTCGAATTTATTCACTGTTTTATGACCAAACGTGACTAAAAGCTTGTTAAGTGCAATCAGAGACCTTTGCAATATCCTGCCACTTTATAAATAAGACAAGTGCTTCACAAATTCTGTACCATACATATCGAGGATTTAGCGCAAGATTGCACTAAGTGTTAGTACAGTCTTGCGCTGATCGATATATTTTAGCACAACATCACAAAATCTTTTGAATAGTACATGCGTCCATGTAAAACGTGAAAGTTCGATGTCTTTATTGATAGAAATTGATGAAATCAAAATAGGCCTATATAGCAATGTTTTGTTTTGGGGAGTTGTCTCACCAACATCCTTTGTATCCCGTGATTAGATTGGCGATTCGTAGCGTTTGGAAAAGATCAGCCGCCAGGAACTTTTTTCAACGAATGTCGCCCATTTGACCACTTTGTGCTTGTATGCTGTTTATGATATGAAATCGCGTGTCATAATAGAATTTAAAATGTCAAACGTAATTTGAAGTAATGATCAAAACTTTCAACAAATTGTGGGAAACCCTAAAAATATATCCGCCCTGACTTTCGAATCCGTTTACATGTGTATGTTCACAAAATGTATACGGGCAGAGAAAACATAAGTTTAAGAAATAGATTGTTTCCATTCTTTAATATGACTGTTACAAAAGTGCATAAGGAATACAAAAATAAGATAAATCGTTAATAGACAAATATTTCATGAAAAGAAATGCCAATTTTACTTTACGATGGTCATTTACCTCGTCAATTTCGCAACGTACCTGGTCAAGTCAAGTCAAGTCAAGTCTCCGACTATGTAAATAAATATTACTTGACTTGACTTGACGAGGTACAGTGATAGAGCATGTCGCAAAAAGGGCAAAATGGGATTCCATAGACATTAGTTGCAATCGAAACATTTGATCATGTATATGCAGTTACTGTCATTGCGAAATTGACGAGGTGAATGACTTTTAATTGATTTCAGAATGATGTAAAATTAGTGGATGGAGTTAGTTTTGAATTAATTTAAGGGGAAGCAATACAAGCTCTATAATTAGCGATGTTCTAATGCCACCCATTTACAAATCCAACACATTATCCTGTTTATTCATCTATTTGTGTTAATAAAAGACTTTGAATTCCAGACCCGCCAAACTCTGCATTGATGTGATCAACTTGAATAACATAAACATGTTTTAAAAATATAACATATAGGTAAATACAACTGTTTCGCGCCGACCCATCGAATTGACAGATCGCTGATGTCAAACGATTTTCCAGACGATTCACTCGTTTAATATTTGTATGCTCGCTGACCTCCGCCAAATTCCGCCAATTTGGTTCAAATATTTTCTTGGATTGACAACTTAAACATAGTATCTACAGTTTGAATAAAATATAGTTACGTCGTTTAAGTCGCTCATCATCGATTTGTACTTTGTTTCACGTCAGTAACGAGATGATTAAGCGTCAAATGCTGTTATGATGTTCAAAGTGGTGATCCGTGGCGAGGGTGAAGGAGCGGGGGAAGTGGTGGTGGTGGTGGTGTGTGTGTGGGTGGGGGGGCAGCGGTCTTTTATTGTCAAACGCTTGTACTCAGGAGTTTCCTACTGTAGAGCAACTGATCACGAAGCCAGAAACCCCGAATTTTATTCCAAGTCTGGCATACTATCAAACTCATTGTCTCTTGGCCCCATGTGTCTGTGCCTTACATCGAACACTGAAATGATTTAACCGGATCTCGACAGCAATTTCGTTCTGTTTGCTTGCAATATCCCACGGAACAACTTAGGGGAAGTTCACATGACCGACCCGAAGATCGCGAAAGTAATCTAAAAAGTGCATGCGCAGAGACGACATTCATGTGAACGGGGTTCTCTACAGATGGAAGTTAGCATTTTAAAATGATACGTTACAAAATCGGGATTACACGTAGGATGTCTTTATTGTACGGTGACATTTGCATGTTTTTTGTTTTTATTTACCTTGAAAAAAAAAGTTTGAAAAAATATGGAATTTTCGTATTTCAAGGTTGTTTTCAAAGAATAATAAAAAAAGCTAAAAAGAAAATCTTCGTTTTACATTTTTTTATTAACTCATTGATTAAGAAAAATGCGAAAATCAATATTCGTTTTTCAAGTTTTATTCTATCGAATAAAAAAAATGCGAAAAAGCGAAAACTTAAGTCGTAAGCACGCGACAACTTGGCCAATCAAAATCCCTCTCTTAGTCGTGAGAACGACTTAATTATCCAATAAGAACTGTCGATGCATATTTTTGTTTTTCGCATTTTCTTTTATTCTACAAAAGAAAACTTGTAAAACGAAAGTTGTGGTTTTTGTTTTTTGCATTTTCTTTTTTTCTATAATAATAAAAAAAACTCGGAAAACGAAAATCAAGGGTTTTGTTTTTTTCGCATTTTTCTTTATTCTTTAAAAAAAACTTGTAAAACGAAAATCGAGGTTTTTGTTTTTCGCATTTATTTCTATTCTTTAAAAAAACAAAAAAAAAACCCTTGTAAATCTAAATTTGAGGATTTTGTTTTTCGCATTTATTTTTATTCTTTAAAAAATAACATAAAAAACGAAAATCCCAGAAAATACAAATAATGCGCAATTGTTACCTCTATGCCACCGTATTATCGTATCAATAGTTGCAAAAAATGAAAGGGTAAGTTCATATTGGACTCTGTTTCTACCCGCGTTAACCGGGTTTCCATCATAACGACCTCCGTTTCGACACTGATGTCAGTTTAACCTCTCAACCTCGACGCTTCTGATCCTTGGTCAGACTGGTGTCACTTGAGTTCCAAAATGGCGTCGAAAATAGTGCACAACAATTCGATTAAAAAAAAAAAAAAAAAAACAACTTGTCTCTTTTACTTTAAAAAAAACAAATACTTCTTTCTTATCATATGTAGTATTTTGCACGACTATATCCCATTTGTTGATTGGATATTTATATTACATGAGCTAATTAATTATTGTAGCGGTATATTTGAATTTTGTTTACTATCACCACTGGGTACCTCCATTCACGTGAGTGTCCTTTCTGCGCATGCATATAACAATTAATGTTAAATCATTATATCATCTCTCTCGGCTTTCGGACTGCCATATGTATTTCCCCAACCAGAATAAAAGTAAATTTGTTGTAAGATTAAGGTTCATGTACAGTGTTTGCGACCCAATTTTAAGGGCACTTCATTTGACAAGCAAAAGCAGTATGTCTAGGTATACTATATATCAAAATGGAGCCATTTATGAGCACAAGCGGTTAAGCAACATAATGCTGACATAGCTATAGGGTTATAGCCAAAGCATTGTGGAAAATGGTCATTTTGTACAGAACAAGTAACTGATTGACTGTCAGGTAAAATTGGCTCATATTTTAACAAAGTAGAGTCTAAAGGACTACCGAGGTACTACTACAACCGTTGGTATAAATTTCGGGGGCTTAAACGTAGTTATGTAAGCAATGTATTTTCGAAAATTTTATAAATACATATGTCATATATGTCGTTTTGTAAACGTGTACATCTATGTAAGGTATCGTGTGTTATTACAACATAATTTGACATAAATAGTTTATATACCTGTAAGGTTGTTCAGCAATATATCAATTTCTATTCAACAAAATAATAAATATACAGTAATGTATTATAGATCATTGATTAAAAAAAAAATGAAATAAATTGCAGAAATTATTTCACAATATTATGGTGTGATGTTGCACCATACCTAACATCTATTTTAAAAAACAGCCATACCGGTTTGAAATATATGTTGACAAAATAAATGGAAATTGATTGTTTCAATAGAGCTTTTTGCGATTGAGTTTTTTTTATCTAAGGTTGTAGAAGTACCTGGTAGGAACGATTGTCTTCATCCTGATAAAATTAAGGCAAATTTTGTCCAGCCAGAATGAAGTTGTTGATTTTGAACAAAACATCCCTTTCCCATGACTTGGTTATTCTGTTATGAGATGGGGCCTCTACTGATGTGCAACTGCTTATGCTCATTTACAGCTTCAGTTTGATATACTGTTTAGCTGGGCAAACTGTCTAGAAGCAGCATTCAATTTGGTTCAATGAGCCTTAAAGAGGCCCCTATTTTTCACATTCGAATTGTTGGGCACCATTTACAACGCCAATTTAGAACCCTTGTAACACCGGCCTGACCAAGGATCAGAAGTATCGAGGTAATAGGTTAAAATGACGTCACTAGAGTCGAAACCGATGTCATTTCAACGGGATTCTAGTTCCATATGAATTTACCCTAAAAATATTCTGGCAGCGTACTCGTAAGGGCAAATGCTACCTACGGTCAATATTCGGTAATACACCCACTCATCTCGAGAAGATACAATAAAAAGTCGGTCAATTCTCGCGTGATTGTTATTTGAACAATGTTCAATGATGATGACGGTAGCGAAAAATTAAAGACAATTAGGATTAATGCAAACGGAATTCGATCGTAAAATGATTCAATGAATTAAAAAATAGCACATTTTAATTTGACCCTGTTTTTATATAGAACAAAGCCTCTGTTATTAGATGGAATTGTATACTTTTTGAAAGCAGCTAAATCCTTTCCATTTTCAACATTTAGCACAATTACTTTGGTGCGCGTTAATAACAGGCACTAATTGCAGTCACTTGACATCGTTGGAAGTACTTCCGCTTTAGTAATAAAGAAGTTCAAAACTCGGCCATACCTCAACGCATGGTAATTAATTTCTACGGTTGAATTTAAATATGCCCTGTGTTCTGGATGTAAAAACGTTTGTGAGTGCTGAGAAATGATACCCCGCTTTGAACATACGTGCAAAGCGAGGTATCGTTTCGAAAATGCTTCGCTTACGCTTTCATCCTGAACGTAGGGGCGAATCGAAGGTAGATCAACATACGCGTTGAAGTACTTTTTAAGACTTTTCGATTTGTAAGTTATGCTAAATTCCGCTCAAGACAAAACCCATTCGCATTGTCTTGCGGTTTCAACATCAGATGAAATTTGACCTATATTACAGTAAGAGCTATGAACAATTTTTAAATTCAAATTTATCGATTACCCCTCGTACATAATCACAGGAAGAGGGTTTCATACAGTTTTAATCACTCATGCTCTTCCATAAGGGAATGCAACACCTACCGAATCTGGTTGAAAATGATAATTATAATTGGTTTGACTTGAAATCATGATAGAAAAAAAACACCAATTATTCATTGACCTAGCACCCGTTCCCAACTCAGACCAAGGATTTAAAACCAGCCCTGCGTTTAGGCGAAAGGAAAACCATTGCAAACTGTTTGCAAAGTATACACTGGTTTGCACGTAAGTGATATTGCGAGCCAGGGTATAATTTTCAAACAGTTTGCACCGCTTTGACATCCTGAACGCAGGGCAGATCCTCAAGAGTAAAGATTATGTATATTAATATGGAAGTCAATGTTCCAATAATGTCGTGTGATGTGTTGCCAAATTGTATAAAAATAGCTTTTGTTCAATACAAATAACCAAGATGTCGCCGTTCGAGATCATAGGTTCGAGTCCCGGGTTGGCATTATACTTGTAAAAAATTTATTTGCATTCGGATGAGACGCTTACAAGAGGCAATGTGTTTCGAATCTTGTCCTCGAGCTAGTTGAAGATTCGAAGTATCTAAGCGACGGTTTCTTCCTGTATAAATTGCAGTATTTCTCGTTACAATTTAACGTTGTCGATATGTGTTATTGCTACGTTTGCGACGATTGAAAACGGAAAGTCATACAAAGCCATGGTACATGTCAAATTTCAAGGCTGTTGGCCTCCTAGTTCAAAACAATATTTTCAAAGGTTTCTTTAACCAGAGCTCTAATCGCCAGTGCCCGACGCCCCTCGAAAGTATTGGTTTTAAGCTAGTTTCATAAAGATCTGTTCACTGATGCTTCATACAGGAAATAAAGGCCGTTGGTCTCCTTGTTCAGATTGATAATAATTTCAGAGCTACAGATACAGTGGTATTTTGGAATTCAGAGAAAAGTTTTTCAATGATTATAGCACAAACCCTGTGTTGTTGGTACTCATTAGAACCGTCTCGAGACGGTTCAAATGAGTACCCTAAACATAAGGTTTCATCGAAAATTAAAGACTTTAGACCGGCTTTACCCCCTCTTAAATGTTTGTAACTTTATAACAGTTTATCTGATGAAAAAGTTAAAAGTTAGTTGGTTGCCATGACATCTAGAGTTTGTTACCGATTTCACTTCTTTTAGGATATTTAGAAGGGGACCTCCCAAATACCATTCCTGTTCAATTTATGATAAATAGACCTTGTGGTATAGGAGATGATATCGGTTAAAGTAAGTAAGTTTAAAGTTTAGGACGACGGGCAACAGACGATGACCGGACTCCGGAACAAGTGCGATCACAAATTATAGCTCATATATGTTCTTTGTACTCAGATGTGGTATAAAAAAGCTGTTTTTTCTGTTGAAGGGTCAGATAGCCATTATTGTAGGCAGACCTTTCATTTAAAACCACGACAACCGGATGATTACTCTAAGATCGGCGGTAAAATAAGTAATAACCTCTTATGTTTTAACTTTAGGTCCGTCAAGCGAAAATGAACCTCGCGGAAAACATCTTGGAAGCGATTATAAGAACTCAGCTCCGTCAGATTGTGCAGACTATCAGGGGCGAAACCTTTCGTGGCACCTTCGCGTCTTTGCCCCGCCCCCCCAACAAAAAAAAAAATTGGGGTAATAACTGAATTCAAAAAATCAGAAAGAGCATTTAAAAAGAATAACTTGCTTTCAGAGACAAATTAACTTTTGCTTGTTAAGATATGAAGTAGGTAATTAATAAGTAAAACTTTAGATAGAAATCCCTTAAGTTTGAAATGTTTTGGCATAAAAACATATTTTGACCTTTTCGAATTTCTTAAGGTCACCTTTTCAATTTTCGTTGGGGGTGGTGGGTAGGGGGGGGGGGGGATAAATCCCTTATGTTCGAATCGAACAAGAACCATATTAGGTTTATGTTTAGTTATGTTTACTTTACAAAATGCGACGTCTATTAGAGCTCTGCGAGAGGTGATTATTTTTTTAATCAACAATCCTTCTACATAGTTCCCAGACCACCCATATTCCCTAAACAGATCGAAAAAAGTAAGATATAATGCCAAGTCTATATTCCGAAATCACGTTTAAAAAATGAAAAGCTACGAATGCATGTCAAAAATTCTTTCACGGGAGGTACAGGAAACATCATCGTGAAATTGACAAGCTGGATGATATTTGAATGGTTTGGGAATGAAAAAGAATGAGTCTGTGGAGCTTATTTTGAATCAAATTAAAGAGAGGTAATCCATTTTATCTTATAACTATACCAATATCTGTATGATAACATCCCGTATGATATTTTTTATGATATCACATAGTTATTTTTAGAACAAAGATATAATGTGGTTATTTTTAGAAACTTGCATTTCAGTAAGAAACATCGTCGAAAACAAGACAAATAGAGGTTATAAGATAAATATAATACGTACTAAGTGTATTATATGAAAAAATATCTAACTCGGTTGTGAGAATTGATAATTGTCTCGGCAGAGCCTCGACAATTTTCAATTCTCCCAACCTCGTTAGATATCTTTTTTCATATAATACACTTAGTACGTATTATATATATCGCTAATTTCGTTCAACATTAACAAAATTAGGGGTACCCCCATGGTTAAAGAAAAAAAAACAAACACACAAAAAAAAACGCATACAATATCTAAAAAGGATTTTTATGTCTTCTCGAACCAATCAAACGCTTATTAAATTCAATTATCACGGTAAAATCATGGATTTTCTCTTGCGATTTTCATTTGAATGTAGCTGTTGATCTTATCAATTTTAGTAATTTTGGAGCGTTTTTGAATGGTTTGAGTGAGTGTTTGGAATGAATGAATGTAGCGCTGAGTGAGCGATTTAGAACGGTTTAGATCGATTTGAAAATCAATTTCATGATATAGATAGACCTCTCAAATTTAAGAAAATTAGCAAAGAGTGAAAATTTTCGATCCTTGTCATTCTGTGCAATGCGCACTACTAGATGATCCTTTTCGACTGACTTGTCTCAAATAAAAATTGATCATCTGGCAAAGCTTTTTACGGCAAAATATTGCCACACGTAAGTTAGTAATTCGTCCTTAGTGGATTCATTCGTGTAAAAGATCATTGCGTCAGTATCAACGTTCCGAAGGATTCTTAAAAGTTCTTCAAGCCTTATTAATCTCACAATCACGCAAGAGGCAAATATCAATCATCTTGTTTTAGAATCACCTCATGCTATCTAATAGACTACTACACGTGACGAAGACAATTGAAATATGCGTTGTGGTTTTCGCGTCACTGTAAGATAAAATAAGATCGGTCGACAAGAAAGCCAATTATTTAGAATCCGGTCAACAGTCGGGTATCTGACGGCAAACCGCAACTTACTGATGTGATAGTATGTTATAAGGCGATTTTTCCGAAAAAGGGGAATTTTACCCACTTTTCACCGTCGGTAAAGCATATTTTTGTTTTAATACCTCCATTAATTGTCGTAATAAATATACTCGAAACATTGGACAAAACTCATTTTGAAAAATTCAGAAAATAGTTATATTTTATTAATTTTTAAGTCATTTTTATAAGATTAACATGTTACTAATCGATACAACGTCCATGTAACGTAATAAGAGGTTATTTAACATGATCGTGTACAATACTGAATTCTATTGGATGAGTACCCTGCAGAACCAGTCTATATTTGACGAGGCGATAGCCGAGTCAAAATATAGACTGGTTCTGCAGAGTACGAATCCAATGAATTCAATATTGTACTCGATCATGTTAAATGACATCTTTATTTCACACCATACACTGTAAGTTCCACAATTAACGATTCGCGACATTTGAGAAAGACAAAGGGAACATATCCAAAATGATCCGGATGATGGCGTCAAATGCAAGTCACTATGAACATGTTGAAATTGAAACAAACATTTGTTCTAAAAATAGAATTCCACGTGAAATGTTTATTCATGTGTCAAGTCGATAAGTGCTTACTGATTATAATATATAATCAACATAAAACAGGTAGACTACCCGTCGTCGTTTGAAATATACATTTTCATGTGAACAAATGATAAACACTGTAACAAATGAAGAAATCAAGAATCTTCTCAAGATCAAACTTATTTAAATACCTCCGAACAGAGGGTTTGATACATTGAAAAGGCTGCGAAAAGTGGTGATATCTATAATCGGGACTGCAGCCTCGCTTTCATTGTACAATATAGCTTGCCTCACTTTCATCGTACAATATAGGTTGTCTCGTTTTGGAATAAAATCCGTATTGCACAGTAGCCTCGTTCTGGTTGTACAATATGTATCTAGATATTTCACTCTCACGTGATGCAAAATAAGCGATGTCATTGGTCTAAATTGTTTAGGTGTGGAATAATTTGCATTTATTTTCATGCATTTTGTCAACACGGGTTTTTGGCTCTACTGACCGAAGGTCAGAAGAGCTATTGCGATTCCGGTTTTCCCGTCCAGCGTATCTGTCCGTCATTCCGTTAACTTTGCTTGTTTACGCTCTACATGTAGAGTCCACAGTTTTCATACAATTGTCTTTAAACGTGGTCAAACTTGGTTAGAATAATTGAACCATCACAAGGATCGTTACTTTCGAAAATGGGTCTGATCCATTAAGCGTCATGGGAATAGGAGCCTTATCAAAATTAAATCAAAATATACTGAGCGCAAAAAGTTTAGTCGTTTTCTCTTCGATGGGATATATTTCAGGATGTGATTCATCTTTCACAATATTAATTACATAAATTATAATTCTGTCCAATTTCCTCCCATAATCCAATAATTTTGCAATGTTAGACGAAAATGGCCAACCGCAATGACATGATTTTGAACAGACCGGTAGAATTGAAACAGTCTCACAGTTTGATTAAGGGACGTTACTGCCAATTTGTATCACAAAAAACGTTTCTTGCGATCAACATCATCTTTGGGTATCTTGTTTCAATAAAAGAAAGGGTTGGTTAGAGTATGGGATCTTTCTGGTGACTCTCCATCATCATCTTTACACCTAACTCACAAAAAATGCAACAATTGTTTTATCAGAGATAATTTTGCAGAATATTGTTAATCAGGAAGGAAAAAAAGTTTCTTCTGTTTCTTTCTAACCTAAGAAATTGAGTAATTGCGCTTTTCTGGTTAAGCGATCACTAATGTTCGATGGACGGCACGGTGGCGTTAATTTAACTTGTTTACAGGTAGGTTCTTTTCAATAAGTTTCCATTGATAAAAAATAAAACTTGAATGATCTTAAGTGATGCCTTTACCAATTGCAATCAGTTGGGATAATGAAAAAAAATCCATTTTTAACGTAACGGCATGACGTTCGGCTGCCCTCCTATTGTCGTTTAACAAGATCTGTAAAACGAAATTGGGTCATATTATGCCAATATTTATTCGCAATGAACCGTATGATAATAAAAACGATAGTCGCAGAAGCTAAATGCAATTTCATCACCTCCCAGATATGCACACCGTATTTGATATGTCCATGCGCTATCAATTTGATTTACGTCATGTTACAACTTCGCTCTTTTTCGAAGGATGCAATTGCATTTAAGTATTAATGTTTACGCGTAATACGGTTAATAAATAAAACAAAACAGAACATTAATTCATTTTATTACACGCAGCTATCAACTTAGTTCGTAAAATCCACATTTACGTCATGTCAGACGTATGTCTGAGAGTGAAATTAAAAAAACAATATGACAAAAAGTAAGCATATAGGATGGCAAATATATTTCAAATAGAAACTTTTGCTTCGTTACATTTGTTGACTTCTTTGTGTCGTTATAAAAAGTGCGACTAAACTTTTTGTGTTCATCATATAATCAGAAAAACCCCGTTATATCTCTTAAGTCCATAGGTTTCATCCAATTGGCATCTGGCTTGCTCACAATGATTGGACCATCTCAATGTCACATTAAAAATTGGGCCGATTTGTCAAGCGGCACAGGATAAGGGGTCAAATGACAATAAATGAAATAATTAAATAGAAAATACTTGTAAACATTCTAAAGTACACAGTTTTCATCTGATTGACTTCAAACTTGCTCTGAATGATTGTACAATCACAAGGGTCGTTCGCTTTGAAAAAAAAAAAACCCGATCTCTCAAGCTTCCCAGGAAAGAGGCAAATATAAATGAAAGATTTATTTGGAAAATCCTCGTAAACATTCTATAGTCTTCAGTTTTCATTAGATTGTCTTCAAATTTTCTCAGGATGGTGGTATCATTTCAATGATTGCCCCCCCCCCCCCTTTTAAAATATTTCTGATCGATTGAGCGTAACGAGAAATAGGGCCTATATTTGAAATTACTTTTTAAGAATTTATTGTTAACACTTCTTCATATATGCACGGAAGTTTATGAAAATTTCCCTTAGTACTCTACATCATGTGATCATGTGTAGTTTGATATGGTTCGTAAATAATATACTGCGTCGAAGGAAAAGGGGCCTATATGTAAACTTTTTTGTTAACAAACCTCCTTTAATCAATGGATACATCCATGTGAAGCTTCCATAGAATATTCTATTTTCAATTACTATGAGCAATTATGTCTTTTTAGTTATATGTCGCGTCATGATAAAAGGGTCCTTTATGTATACTCTTTGTTAACACAACACCTTGATTTATTCATGGACGTTTATTTCCACTTTGAATTTTACAAATTGTGATCAAGTGCATATTGATGTGGACTTCCTTTATAACAAAACTCCTCCTTTATTAATGAATTCATTCTTTTGAAACTTTAACAGAACGTTCCATTTCCAGAGACTATGTGCATTTGTGATTGGTTGGTTATATGTCGCGTCATGATAAAAGGGTCCATTATGTAAATTCTTTGTTAACACCTTGATTTATTCATGGACGTTAATGAAAATCCACTTTGTATTTTACCACATGTGACCAAGTGCATATTGATGTGGACTTCATAACTCCGTTTTTATTAATTAATTCGTTCTTTTGAAACTTTAACAGAATGTTCCATTTCCAGAGACTATGTGCATTTGTGATTGGATAGTTATATGTCGCGTCATGATAAAAGGTTCTATATGTATATTCTTTGTTCACACAATTCCTTCATTTATACTCAGATTTTCATAAAAACTTAAAGACACTTAACTGAATATTTCTCATCATGTGACCATGGCCAGATTTAGCCTGCCATTTGGTTATATTCCACGTCACGGAAAAGGGGGCTTTGATGTAAAGTTCCTTGTTTACATAACCCCCTTTTTTATAGATACACTTCATGGAAAAGGGAGATTTATGTCAGATTTATTAATTATTGTTTACTAAACTTCCTCATTCATGCATGGGTTGTCATGAAACTTAAACAAAATAGTTCATGTGACCATGGCAACAACTTTGCCATTTTGGCACAATTATGCGGCCTGGTAGACGGGATCTATAAGTGAACCCTTTTCTTGTTATATCTTGAATAGCACTATCAAGACATAGGCTTTTCAAAAAGTCAGTAGAACGAACAAAGGCAAAGGCCCGGTCCCACTGATCAAGGAATGTATTTAGGATGCAAAACATTTGAAAATCTATGCATGTACATCTGCTGAAGAGATGCCTCGCATCCGTTGTGCATCTTGTACAAGTACATTGTACATACTTATTGCTATCTCGTTTTTCGTCGAGCGTCCTTCCATTGTAATCTTTGAGTTGCAAAAAATAAACTCCCCGCTATATGCACAGTGAATCAGAAACATTACGGAAATCAAACGATTTGTTATACGGAATAGCACTCGGACTATTTCGTATAATGGTAAGTACCGCGGACGTAAGTATAGTAATTTTGGGTCATTTTTAGCTCACCTGAATTCATCGTGTCAAGGTGAACTTTTGTGATCATTGGATGTCCGTCGTCTGTCGTGCACCGTGTGTCGGCTGTCGTCCGTCGTCCGGCGTCAACAATTTAAGTGTTTACACTCTGGAGGCGAAAAATATGATCCAATCTTCATGGTCAGATAATTGGGCAGATCACAAGGATGAACCTTTTTCAAAATGAGAAGGATCCATGCTAAATCACGGGAAAAGGGACCTTAAAGACAGTTTTCTTGTTTACACTCTTGAGGTCACAAATAAGACACAATAATCATGAAACTTGGTCAGAATGTTGGCCAGGTCACAAGGATGATTCCTATTGAAAATGGGATGAATCCATGCCATATAATGGGAAAAGGGGCCTCATTGACAATTTTCTTGTTTACACTCTAGAGGCCACAAATATGACCCTATCTTCATGAAACTTGGTCAAAATGTTTGTCAGGCCACAAGGATGAATCCTTTCGAAAATGTGAAGGATCCATTCCATATCACAGGAAAAGGGGTATTAATGATAATTTTCTTTATATTACTCTAGGAGCCACAATTTTGGCCAAAACTTCATGAAAGTTGGTTTTATGTAGAAATTATTTCCTATATGACATCTGCCTATTTAATTGATGTGATGCCCTAGGTGTAAAAAAGAGCCTCAGGTTGGTGATCTAGGACCATCATGGTCCTCTTGGTTAGGTTACACGTTCTTGATAGTATTTTGGTCAATACTTTCTTATCTTCTATGGAAATCCTTTGGACTTATTATACTTTGGTTACAAAACGCAGTAAACACTGCAATTGTTTTCAAATTATAGTATGCCCTGTTTAAAATTTTCGTTTTTTTCAACGTCTTCGTTAATAATGATGTTACGTCATATAAAACAACGATCAAAAAACGCTTCAATGACTGCGCCCGTATTATTCCCATGGTCTGATCAGTAGAGTGGCCAAGGGTTCCCGATTAACACTATGTATCCGATACCATCCGTTAAATTTTCGCCTTATCCTAAATGCATCCGTCGGACGTGCTCGGAACTCACATCCTCTATAGATGTAAACGTACAGGGGACGGAATTACCAGGTATATGGAGTGTATATTTAGAGGAAGTAACATGGATATGTAAGTATGTAATCGTATGCATGATGATCTTCGTTATTATACCCCATCCTACAAAGTAGAGGGGGTAAATTGGTTTCACCATGTCTGTCTGTCTATCCATCAGTCCGCCCGTCCATCCGTCCGTCCATCCGTCCATAGACCTTTTCGTTTCCGGACTCTACATGTAACACGAGAAACAAGTAACCTAGAATCATGAAACTTTATACAAATTTTGCTTATGACCCAAGGAGGCGCCCTATCGTTTTTGGTTCACATAGGTCAAAGGTCAATGTCACAGTCAGCCTTTGTTCAATTTCAGTTTCCGAACTCTTACTCGAGAAACTAGCAACCTAGAACCATGAAACGTTATACAAGTATTGCTTATGATCCAAGGAGGTGCCCTTTCGTTTATGGTTCAGATTGGTCAAAGGTCAAGGTGACAGTCCATTTTTTAATTTTCCATTTCTGGACTCTAACTCGAGAACGGAGCGACCTGGAATCATGGAACTACATGCATTTTTGCTTATGACCGAAGGAAGTGCCCTATTATTTTGGATCACAAAGGTCAAGGTCAAAGCCTTTTTTTTTTGTTAAATGTTTGTTAGACCTTTTCGTTTCCAGACTCTAACTTAAGAACCAAGTGACCTTCAATCAATCACAGGAATTTAGGTTGGATTCTCAAAATCTGTTACAAACACACCCTGCACTGATAGCATATATTTTGACAAAGCGCTGGTGGGGGGGGGGGGGTATTAGTCCGCTCTGCGACAGTTCTAGTATTAAACTTGTTTTGTTCAGCGCCACTTGCGCTATGAATCTGCTTTATAGCGCTATTTGAATTCGTCACAGTTACAACCGGTTAGCTGTAACCCGCTCTTATCAGCCAGGCTTTTGGTGATCACCCACTCAGCATCCGATGTATATGCTTATCACCCCCAATGATCTCCGTTCTGTTTTCGCAGATTTTGGCAACCATTATTAATTTTTATCAGGCGTTTGAAAATGGTGGAAAATGTGATTTTCCGCAACCAATGTGACAGTAGTAACAATAAATACTATCATTCTCGGATTTCTTCTTGGAAGAAGAAAAAAAATACGGTATGATGTTTTCGCTGAAGGAAAACTTTGTACAGTGGCTAAACGCTTTTGCGCGCACATCATGACGGTAAAAAGGGGTGAGAGAAAGAGAAGGGACAAGATAATTTAGTAATGTTTTAAAAGTGATCCGGTCTTCAAAAAAAAAAAAAAACCTTGCCTAAACGACGTTATTTTGTTACTTCAGTTGTCTTAAAAAGACTTATAAAATCTCGAAGAAAATTCATTCATAAATTTATTTATTTTTTATTTTATATCAAACTATTGAAGAATGCTTGTCCGGCGTCCTTCTGTCTGTCATTCTGCATGTTCGTTTACATTTTTTTTATTAAAAACACATCTTCTCTTAAACCACTGGGTAGAATTCAACCAAACTTGACACATATGATCCTTAGAACGTGTATTTTCGAAATTCTTTAAATTTATTGAATCGGGGTCAAATTGGGGTAAACAAAGCGGGCCAAAGGTCAATTTTAATTTATATTCTCGAGGTCTCAATTTGTTATCTACCATTATCAATAGTCAGAATGTTTTCTTTATAATATATAGGTCATCTTAAGAAATAGTTCATGCGTGGTCAAAAATAGGTTACCAGGTCAAATTTTAGATATTTTTTTTTTCTGCAGAGGTCACAATTTTGGTTCAACCAATGTCTAAATTTGTCAGAATGTTAATGTTCATGATATCTAGGTCATGTTCAGAAAAAGTTCATGTGGGATTACTGTGTCAAAAGATAGTAAAAAAATCTTTTCCTGCTCCAGAGGTCACGGTTTTGGCTAAATTAATGCCAAAATATGTTAATATTTACATGGGTGATACATGTATAAAGATATTGTTTAAAAATAGGACATACCAGATCAAAAAGTATGTAAATAATTCAAATCATATATATTTTTTACTGCTTCGGAGGTCCATTTGTTGATTCAATCATTGTAAATATTTGTCAGAATGTTTTGGTTGATGATATCTAGTCATTTACAAATATATATTTTGCTGGATCAAAATGCAGGTTAAAAGTTCCTTGTTTTTGCTTTTGTTGTAATAGAGTTGCCTAAATTATTGTCAACATTGTATGAAAAAAATAGCTTGATGATATCTTTGTCATGTTCAAAATTAAAACTTGCCCAGTCGAAAAGTAGGTTACTTAGTCAAATCATGAAAAAATGTCTGCTCTAGTTCATATGATTCTAATTAATTGTTCGTCTTTCATTAATGTTAAGTCCTCCTGGAAAGATCAAAGCCAAAATGAAGGATTTTTTTCAAATTTTGAACTTGCATCATGAATCCAGGTGAGCGATATAGGACCATCATGGTCCTTTTGATTGTCGATGTTTTCCCTCTTTATTACTTCTAGTGCAAAATCATTTCAAAAAGGTCAAAGCATTTATTTCCTGTCGAGAAGCGACACCTTTTTCTTGTTTACGATTAACAAATTTTTACTTTGATTTTAAATCTATTGTCAATTTTAATTGTCATTTCGGCAGATTTTCTTATATATGTGAAGAGTTCAGACTAGGAAATGAATATTCCAAGGAAATAATTCGGTATTTTTTTAACCCTTGTGATTTATACAAATGCGTGGCAAAATTGCATTAACCCCACAGCGCTACAGTTAATTACATCTTGAAATTGACAATCATTCCGATCAAAACCATTCAAATTCATTCGCTTAGCGCCACAATCATTCATTCCAAACACTCACTCAAACCACTAAAAATCGCTCGAAAATCACTGAAAAAGATAGAATCAACAACGTCATTCAAAATAAATGAAGCTAGACAAAATGGTGATTTCACTGACATGATTCAAATTGTAAGCGCCTTATAGGTTATTGAAGGAATATGAAGCTATCTATAGAACTTGTAAGCATATTTTATTAAAGGGGGGGGGGGTAATCAATATCGCTAATTTTGTTCATCCTGAACAAAATTTGCGAAATAGGATTACCTCTCATCAAATTCACTCAAAACTCGCTCCACACACTCAATAAATTTCATTCCAAAATCATTCACCTTGTCAATTTAAAAATGTTGTTAACTGTAAAAGCAATAGATGCACTTAATATGGATCTGTATCTAATTTGAATATTACTTTTCTAGTTCATCTGAGCACAAAATGTACAATATGAGCAATTATGATCACTGCCCTCCGTCGTTTGTATGTCTGTCTTCTTTTCCGGCTGTCAACATATTCTTTCATAATCTTCTCCTTCTATCCCAGGGAGCCAATCAAGCTGAAACTTGGTAGGGAAGTGGGCGCCGCCCGCCCGTCGGTCGCTCGTATTTTGCACGACCGCTACGGTTGACCCCATAATGCGCCCATCTTTCGACGGGCGTATAAAAATGGGGAATTTTCGGTCTTATTCTAAGACTTTTTTTCCTGTTTATAAAGAAATTAATCGATTATATTGGGGGTCGCTATCTTGAAATTGCGCTATCTTGAAATTATAACGCTTTTAATTTGAATGCATTTTCCTATGCGTCTTTTTTTAACCAACTAGCGTCTTTGTTTGAGCAGAATGTCGATAACCTCCAGTGTCAGGGGTACAGTTATTAATATCGTGAAGTTGACATTCATATCAATCAAAACCATTCTAAATCGCTCACTCAGTGTACCATTCATTCATTCCTAACAACTTCTCAAACCCTGAAAAAACGCTCCAAAATAACTTAAGAGATTAAATCAATAACTCCAATCAAAACAAGTAAAGCTAAAAAATTAAAAAAAGACTTAAAAGCATCTGATTGGTAAGTTAAGTAACATGATGGCATTTATATAACCTGAATGCATATTACATTAAAGGGAGGTAATAGATGTAGCTATTTCTAGTTCATCCTGATCAAAATTATCGATATTGGCTTACCTTCCTTTAATTTCACTCAAAAAGTACTCATGACTCATTTAATTTCATTAAAAAATCATTCCAAGATCCTTTACCTTGTTAATTTACCATTTTTAACTGTATTTTCCCTCGTTCAGGGTGAAATCCTTTACGAAGCGTATTAGAAGTAAAACCCGCTTTGCAAGTGAATTCACGGGCAAAGCGGGATTTAATTCTTAAACGTTCAAAAATGTTTTGGCATACTGAACGCAGCTCTGGAGTGTATATATATGTTGGCCTTTCTTTCCTATCTAACTTTCGAAATAAGTTCAGGAAATATAAAAGCGTTTGCAAGCTTGAAGGAAAATTACTTTTTGCGTATGGAAACTCATGCGAATTGAATACAATTTCCAAAACGTCTTTCGAACATTTTCATCCTGAAAGCAGTACTGCTTTTTCTGAAGATGGTTAATCGTATGGACTAAATTTTAACGGAACACAAAGAGCGTCGAGACGACTTTATCAATTTCTGAAGTTCATAAAATTCCTTCTCTTTTTGAAAAAAAGCTGTACATGACATCAATTAATTGATCAAAGGGTAGTTTATATAAAACTCCAATGAAGAGAGATATATTGATCCTTGCTTTTTGCGTGCGTGATTTTATGATTGAGAAAACATTGTGAAAAAAGAAGAAATTGCTTCTTACAAGCAATTTCTTCTTCTTTCACACTATTTTCTTCCCTACTGAATGGTTATTTTTCAAATTAAATCCACTTTAAATTTTCGTCTGCAAAACCTTTGAATTTGGACGGGTCCAAAATTTTGTAAAACAGGAAAGTATTAATTGATCAAAGGGAAGTTTATATAAAACCTTAATGAAGAGAGATATATTGATCGTTCTGTCTCATTCATTCACCTTCTTATTGTCGTACGTGACGTAAAGCTTGTCGGCTGCAATCAGAAACCTCTGTAATGTCCTGTCACTTTCAAAATTAGTACAGCAAAACAAGTTTTGATTGCAGGATGAATGTAATGTTTAGCCTTTCAGCATTTAAACTGACAGAACCCAGGTCGCTCTCATCTTAAACAAGTACATTTCGTGAAATCTGAGATGAAATAAATCGTTTCTTCCAAATATATTTAAAGGAGTCATACAGAAGTAAAAACGCCGTTTTGTGGGTGACATACACGTCTTAAGATAGTAGACAAGTTATATACTGAACAACAAAAATAACGCATCACCCCTGATGGCAAATTATTCCCACCCGAAATCAACCGATTTGCTGTTATGGCTTTACTTTATTTTGGCCGACCCCTAGGAAAACAATTATGGTAAAATTTATTCTTGAGCCCATACACACTGGAACAGAGACACTTGGGTATGAAAAAATATTTTCTGCTCGTGTAGCCGATTGAATGCATCTTACGAAACTAAAGTTGGTTGAATTATACAGCATTTAAAGGTGGTAACGAAACACCGTAAAGGCATTAAGTCTTCGAATTTGGCTGTAGCGAAAATTATAAATCCGGAACTCCGTCGCACAAAGTCATATCGAACTGATTCATTTACGTGATTAAAATGAAAGGACACTTGCTCTAGCCATGAGGGGCCATAACTCGACTGTTGTCAGGTTAAAACGTCGATTATTACAACTTCCAGTGCCAAACTTTATGGATGCTGACAAAGGGGGGGGGGGACCGCATTGTAATTTTTTATGAGCGGAAATTCCATACTCTCTAGGCCACATTTTTTCAGGATATGTTGGACTAGTGATGACAGTGAACCACAAAGATAAGATATCTGGGCCGTTTGTCGACTCCTCTTTTAGCGATAGCCATATGCCCCTTCCCACCCCCACCCCTGTGAGCAAGTCAATATTATGGTATATTAATCTCATGCCCTTATGGACTTCCTTCGTGAACACTTTTTCAGAGTTATACCAATGCCTTCTCTTTCACCGACCACTCAACTAGAGGAGATTAGAAACGAGCTAGCCATGAGAGCCCAAAAATGAGCTCGAAAACACAAGATTTTGAGTCAGATTGAGGCAACACGAAGAGCGAATGGATAGCCATCTTAGGATTTACTCTTGGTACAATTCAGAAAGCCACGTGTAAGACATACTTTGAGAACAAAATTGCAAATGAACTCATGCGTTATTGAACTTTACTGAGCAATGGAATCGAACTCTTATTTCAAAATTTAGATTTTAGGGGTGGTCGGCTGTATGCGTTTGTTACTCTTTAATGCGCATGTCTACGGCGTCATCAATTATCAATAATTGGTTAACGTTTATCTTAGTATAACCACTCTTCCATCGTTAAATTGACATTCACCTCAATCAAAACCATTCTAAATCGCTCACTCAGTGCTCCATTCACTCATTTCAAACACTCACTCAAACAATTAAAAAACGCTCAAACCCATTGAAAAGATACAATTAACAACCTCATTCAAAATAAATTTTGATAGGGAAAAATCGCGATTTCACTTACATAATGCAGATTTTTTTACCGTCTCATGGGTTCTTGAAGAAATAGGAAGCTATGTATAGAACTTGAATGCATATTCTATCAAAGGGAGGTAATCAATATCGCTAAATTTGTTCATCCTGAACAAAAATTGCGATATAGGATTACCTCCCATTAAATTCTCCCAAAACTTGCTCCGGGCAATCATTCAATTTCATTCCTAAATCATTTCAAAATCATTCACGTTGTCAATTTCAAAATGTTGTTAACCAGTTTAAAACATCGTGAAATTGACACTGACAGCGATCAAAACCGTTCAATTTCACTCAATCAGCGCTCTATTCATTCATTTCAAACACTCACTCAAACCATTCAAAAACGCTCAAACCAATTGAAAAATATAGAATCAACAACGTCATTCAAAATAATTTTGGATAGAGAAAAATCGCGATTTCACCGACATAATTCCAATTGCAAGCGTCTAATTGGTTCTTGAAGAAATAGGAAGCTATCTATAGAACTTGTATGCATATCTTATTAAAGGGGGGTATCAATATCGCTAATTTTGTTTAACCTGAAAAAAATTTGCGAAATTGGATTACAACCCATTTATTTCCCTCAAAAATCGCTCCTCGAACTCATTCAATTTCATTCCTTAATCATTCCAAAATCATTCACCTTGTCAATTTCACGGTGTTGTTAACTGTAAACCATTTCATTAACACTATCTCCAAAACCTAAAATTTTCCTCCTTTCCGACTATTTGTCTATCACCGATGGGTTAATAATTGTAGATCTATGTGAGATAGCAGCTGAAGGCTAGGATAGGATGTGGTGGTAGTACTGGTCAGAGAAATACCAGGAATACATTGTTGGGTTCTTCAGCCGCCGCGATATGACTGAAAGAGTTTTGAAAGAGGCGTAAAACCCTATTGAAAGAAACGAACAAACAATTTCACCAAATATTGGAGAAATGTTTCTTTGGTACCTCATATCTTTAATTATTTAAAAAATGTTTTTGCCTATAAATATGGGCGTGGAAGGGCGTGGAAGAGTGTTTTTATTCACTTAAATATCTTTTAAAATCTCAAAAAAAAAAGAAAAGAAAAAAGGGAAATACGAAACATGCAAACTTTAACGAAATCTGGCCTAACGTTCCTTTGGTAATTAAAATCTTTAAAGAACTGGATTTTTTACCTCCATATATCGACTTGGCAGGGGGGGGGGGGGTGACATATTTTCACTCTTAAAATCTTAGGAAAATCTCCACACTTTTCAACAAAAATTTTACCTTAGTTGACCTTTTACGTTACTTGTGCCTTAGGTGACCTTTTACGTTACTCCTTTAGGAAATTTTGACGCCCTCCCCTAATAAGAATTTGACCCTTTTCCACTTTACTGTGAATCTTTAAAAACTTTTTTTCTCATAAACCATTCGGCAAATTTATATTCGTTTTTGGATCAACATGCTAGCTAACCCCCCTTTTAGCTTAGTCGTTTTAATTCGATGGGCTATAAACATGAGATCGTGCATACGATACACGGCTCGACTTACTATCAAAATATTTTTGAATAAAATAAGTCACAGTATGTCGACCTCCAAGGAACTAATCGCACATACAGTATGGCCAAGTACAGTTAGTATTCGTGAAATTGACAAACACTCCGATCAAAACCATTCTAAGTCGCTCACTTAGCGCCCCATTCATTCATTCATTCATTCATTCATTCATTCATTCATTCAATCATTCATTCATTCATTCATTCCAAACACTCACTCAAATCATTCAGAAACGCCCCAAACTCTCTAATTTGATGTGATCAAAAACTACAGAAAAAATACCATATTTCGCTGACTTTTTTTAATTTGTAAGCGTAAGATGGGTTTGTGAAGACATAAAAGCTATTTATAGGACCATGAATACATTATTAAAGGGAGGAAATTAGTATCGCTAATTTTGTCCAACTTGAACAAAATTAGCGATATCGGATTAGTTCCCTTTAATTTCACTAGAAACTCGCCTCACACTGTTATTCAATTTCATTCCAAAACCATTCCAAAATCATTCATCTTGTCAATTTTACGATGTTTTAACTGTAAAATATGAACAGCTTGTAGCTCAGATAAAACGTTGTAGTTGCACTATTTTGGGAAACTACAAAAACAACGATAGCCATGAAAGCCGCTGATTTATGAATGAAGTTCGCTCGCCTGCCAGAAATACCCGAAAGGGGAGTTAGGCAGTATAAATAGATAGATAAAGTGCCGTTCAACACATTCTCAGAGTCCAGGCGTAAAACATTACGTTAATCTCCAATCATTTCCCTTTGGACAGTACGTTAGCGGAACGACTTTCTATGAATATTTATTATGATTGTATAAGACACATTGTTTAGCCATTCGAACTGGCTATGACGTCATTTACTTTTCTTCCTAAAAGAGATCGTCCTCCTGTTTGAGATGTTTAAAATGGTATGGAAATTCAAGGATCTACGAAAAATCGAGATGGGCGATCAAAATTCTTCATGAATAATTCATGAGATCGAGAAAACGCTAGCAAGTTGTCCTATGCTCGATCAATGTAGCCTACGCAATGGATCGACACTGGTTTAACATGGATGCGTTTAACATAAATCAAACACCAAATAGAATTTCCATCCATCAATGTCCCTGTTAAACATTAACATTGTATATGAAACATCTCACAAATAGCCCAATCTTTATTGTATTTTGCGTTATTATTCAATTGGTAGAGCGTGGCTTAGCCGTGATGTAATTTAGCTAGTTTACTTTCTTTCAAAAGTTAGTTGACAATTACCGTTTAGGCGTGCAAATAACTGTATCCTTAAACTGAAAGGATTTAAGGGAATAGAGAAAGTCAACACATTGTTAGGTTACCGATGCCTCGTAACTTGAGCTTGGACAAGCTGAAGTTACGCTGGTTTGGTTACCGTCCTTCGATTTGAGGTCTCAAATCATATATGTCGACTATCTATAGAAGTAATAAATTAAATAAATATGAACAAAGCTGATTTACCTAAACTGCAGCGACCCGTTACTTAGGCTCCGCCTTGTAATGGTAAAATTGTCAAATAAAGGACAATTAAGGATGATTCTAGCGAACTGCAAACATTTTAATGGGATACCGAAACAGTTTTTTTTTGTATTTCAGTTTATTTATCGTCGCTACAGTAGCATATGCATATGCCCAAATAAGCGACGCCCCATGATGACGACTGGTTGGTACGGAGGATAGTGCAAGGATATATGACGAAACTACCGCAGGTTCTTTTTAAAACGTTCTCGGTGTCATGCACCGTCCTGCGGGACAGCTCTAATAGGACTGGCTTTGAAATTTGGGAACCCATCACCAAGTATTCTTGATTACTTGACCCTCATGGGATAAATGAAAACAAAACATACATTCTAAATTTGAACAGACAATGACAAAAAAGAAATGAAGTATCAGCATGCGTTTCGAGAACGTTCATTATGGTTTGACTATATCAAAATTGCTAATCAATCTTAAAAAAATATTCAGCCTAGATGCAAGAATAGATCATCGTCGAAACTTGGAATCGATAATCATGTTGAAACATTGCCAAAATGAAACATTTTTTTCTTTGTTCAGTCTAAGCCTTCATACTCTTCTTTTAACGACAGCTTGTTAGAGATTGGTTTTAAATACATTCTAAGTAGATTTTATCGTGTCAAAGATCATTACGTCATTATCAACGTTCTGAAAGATTCTTAAAGATTCTTAAAAGCAAATTAATCTCTGAATCATACAAGAGAAAAAAATCAATTATCTGTCTTATTTTAGAAAGACTATAGGCAATTAAATACACGATGGAAAATGAAATACAGTTAATTACATCGTGAAATTGACATTCACCTCTATCAAAACCATTCTAAATCGTTCATTCAGCGCTCCATTCATTCATTCCAAACACTCACTCAAACGATTCAAAAACGCTCACACCCATTGAAAAAAATAGAATCAACAACGTCATTCAAAAAATTTGGATAGAGAAAAGTCGCGAGGTCACTGACATAGATTAAATTGTTTGTCTAGTAGGTTATTAAAGAAGAAGGATATTTTATTAAGGGGAGGTAATCAATACCGCAAATTTTGAACAAAATGTGCGTTATAGCATTACCTCCCCTCAAAACTCGCTTTACGCACTCATTCAATTTCATTCCAAAATCATTCCAAAATCATTCATCTTGACAATTTTACGGTGTTGTTAAGTGTATCAAGCCATCTAATACACTTTACGGGTAAACTGAAATATCAAGCCATCTAATACACTTTACGGGTAAACTGAAATATCAAGCCATCTAATACACTTTACGGGTAAACTGAAATATCAAGCCACCTAATACACGTGACGGGTAAACTGAAATGTCAAGCCATCTAATACACTTTACGGGTAAACTGAAATATCAAGCCACCTAATACACGTGACGGGTAAACTGAAATATCAAGCCATCTAATACACGAGACGGGTAAACTGTAATATCAAGTCTTATTATATACTTTGATATTGTCTCTGTGTATTTGAACGGGAGGAATGTATGCAATATTTTTTGATATTGCATACTTTGATATTGCACTAAGATTATTTTCACGTGCACAAATGGACTGGACTACTTTCTGGTTGCTACCCAGCCATAAGTCAACATAAAATCACATTATCAACGCTATCTTTTTGCGTTCAATATTCGAGAAATGGTTTTGCCAGAGTTAAGAAACACGTTTCAAGTTCTTTGAAAGCCTAAAGGGCAACATATCATTGTTTGTTTTAATCTATTTGAAATTATTTTCCGAGAAATCAACCACTTCATCCCCTCCCCCACTCCGTCTTTCCTCAAATCCCCCCCTTAAATTTCTTCCAAATCACTGTTTTTGTTTTTCCCTTATCTATGTTATTTTATCACTCTTTCAAAACTAATTTATATCCCATCCCTTTGTGTCTGTCATAATTCTAGTATCTTTCTCTCTTCTTCCCTATCTTTCTCTTTTATCTCGTCTTTCACTCCGTCCTGTCCCTCATGACTATCGCTAGTCTGGTTCGGTATCAAGTACGCCGATTGAGTAAGTTCTGGAACATGTAACTGGTTAGAATAACAAATGAACAAGTTTTTATAAATATATTTATTTCATTTTCATTCAAAGTAAGTCGAAATCAACGCGTATTTAAAAATAGAAATTGCGAATCGCCACAAAAATGTCCGCCGTCCTTTTTGTTTACACTGTTACTACATAGCAACGGATGTATTCATCCGAACGTAAAAATATAACGGAAAGGATTTTGCGGGAAAAGGTCTACGGCGTAACTGTTATTAAAAGTGGTTTAATTTTAAACAAAACATCGTTCTTGAATTATAGGTGATGTAGAAAATTAATAAATAAGAAGTGAACATCGTCCATCAATATCAAAGTATACAATAAAAAGGTTATTGAATTAAAATGAGAATATATTGTGTCGGACTCGTTCTTTTGGCGTAGTTGCCCTCGCAAGCTCGGGCACACTGCCAAAAGGACTCGTACGACACAATATATTCCCATATAAATTCAATAACCTATAATCTAATACACGAGACGGGTAAACTGAAATATCAAGCCATCTAAAACACGTGACGGGTTAACTGAAATATCAAGCCATCTTATACAAGTGACGGGTAAACTGAAATATCAAGCCATCTAATACGCGTGACGGGTAAACTGAAATATCAAGCCATCTAATACACGTGATGAGGTCAATAAACAAGGGAATAGTTGCTTGTGCGAGAAAATGGCTCTATCACCCATGTCTGTCTATGCAACCCCAGAAAGAGAGATTTCCGCATATTCATTCATTGAAGCTCTTTGTAAATTGGAACACTTCCTACAAACTGTCTAGTTTGATAATCCAACTTTTTTCTAACTATATTTGAGAGTGTATAATATTGCCCTGGTAGGACGGGGCCTTAATATCGGATCGTTACATTAAGGTTTAAGTAAATTAGCTCTCATTTTTGTATATCAATTTCAATATCAAACTATTGAAATGTAAAGTCGCCTAATTACGTCATTGCTAAGGCACGCCCTGCCAGGTTGATGATTTAGCAGAATATATACTAAAGTGCAATCCCCATCAAATTGGGCGGGTTCGACACCGACTCACGTCGGATTTTTTTTCAGCTATGCTTCGGTTCGGGACAGTTCGTACGTTAAAAAAATAGAGAACCTTTTATCTCAGTATCAGATCAGTATTTTAAAGCGGGACGCCGTATTAATTTAATCCATCGACTCTTGCACTTGAAAAAAAAAACGTTGCAAACTGTTTGTAGATTATGCCTGTGCGCAAAGCCGGTTATAATTTGCAAAAAGATTGTACATTTTTGTTATCCTGAACGCATGGTTGATTGTCGGCTTTAGACTCTAACGTCGGCTTTTATATAGAGGTCCAATGAGCTCCAGAAGTTGAAATGAATGAATAATAAACGAGACTAAGGACAAATCGATAAGGCTTTCATAAACGGTATTTGCTCAGCAATTTGATCAGTATCACAGATTTTAACCTTGACTTGCTGACTAATAGGATAATTTTTCATCGGTTAAATCCTATAACCCCATGAGTTTACAACATCGTAAAATTGACAAGGTGTATGATTTTTGAATGATTTAGGAATGAAATTGAATGAGGGTGAGGAGCGAGTTTTGAGTGAAATTGATGAGAGATAATCGAATGTCGCAAATTTTGTTCAGGATATTGGTTACCTCCCTTTGATAAAATATTCATACACGTTCTATAGATAGCTTCCTATTTCTTCAAGAACCTATTAGACGCTTACAATTTGAATTATGTCAGTGGAATCGCCATTTTTCTAGTTTCATTTATTTTATATGACGTTGTTGATTCTATCTTTTTCAGTGGTTTTAGAGCGATTTTGAGTGAGTGTTTGGAGTGAATGATTTGGGCGCTGAGTTTGAATGGTTTTGATCGGAATGACTGTAAATTTCGAGATGTAACTGTAAACTACGATAACCGATTTGCACGTAAGTTCGTTATGTAAAACAGGGTGCCATATTCTAATCTATTTAATTTTAGACGATTACATCAACCTTCGTGCATTCTGGTTGGCTGACAAATTGTTTTTATTATTAAGAAAACAGTTTTGGGCCAATCTTTTTCGTAAGCTTCCGCAAATAGTCGTCCCGTGAGAACTTGCCTCTATTAGGAAACGCTCTACAATTTGCTATATGAGAAATAAATCAAATAATAGAATATGAAGAGAGTATTTTTGGAAATACAAGTACGAGTGATACCAAATCACACTCATGTATAACTCCACTTCGCGTATTAGGTTTTTTAGTTTCATACCTCCATGAAATCATCAAATATCCTATTCATCTCTTAAACAGTTTTTTGCTATATAATGTGACCATATTTGCAACGCCCTGGTGCCAACGGTCGCAAAAGAATCCTTAACAATGTGTATAAAACCTGTGTTACAGGTCTATCAGTCGATCAATATGTACGTTGTAATAGTATCCCAGAATAGAGACGACAGTGATTAAGGTGGTTGACCCGTTATAGTTAAGCAGCATTTCGGAACAAATACTCTTTCACACTGTTAACCACGGTTTCCCAATGAAATCATTAGGAAACCTCGGTTAACACTGCAAAAGTTCATGACTCCCGAAATGTTGCGGAATTAGTACGGGTCAAGACTTGTAAAATGTAGATGAAGGAAACCAACACAAAGCAGCATAAAACCTCTCTTTCTTTATGAAGAAATATATTAAATGCTCATTTAACATTTATGTATATATAATTGAAATAACAGAAAACTCCCATCATAGAATAAAGAATCAATGATAAAGATGAATCAATAAAAATTGAGTAAGGTGCGAGTTACCACTCTTTAAATAAAGCTTTTTAAATCGAGAATATTCGTTTGTTTCAGTGTAAGATCGATCCTCCACTCTTGAAAATATAGCTTTAGTTGTTCACCCGATATATATATATAAATCAATATTACTCGAAAAACAACCGATTCTTTAAGGCTACAAACGGACGAACTGGGAAAAATATGGGACAAATTTACTAAAAGCGTGTCATTTTTGCTCGTGATTGCTAAGCAACGTCATCATGACGTCCTTAAAAAGTTCTTTGTTGGGCTCCGCTCAGATGACGTCGAATAGGATGAAATGAACGAAAGCAGGAAATTATTTTTGATAATATCACTGGTTTTAAGATGAGATTATTATAGGTATAAGTGTCTTTTTCACCGCGTTTATTGGGGTATAAGGTGCAATTGCCTTAGAATATAATATTTCACCGCGTTTATTGGGGTATAAAGTGCAATTGCCTTAGAACATGGCAAATAACGCCCGAAGGGCTTTATGTTTAAGCCATGTGCTAAGGCACTTAATACCCAAATAAACGAAGTGAAAAAGACACTCATCCCTTATAATTGCAATCCTCTAGATAGAAGAAACTATTTAAATACTTGGCCAAACATAAAAGCTTCAAGTCTACTTTCTGCGCGTATAGATTACACAATCTATTTTTAGATCGTGTATTTTCTTTTATCTCGCTGTCGAAGTGAAATGTCATAAAGTATAATAAATGATACACGAATAAACGACAACTTTGAAATTCGTATAGATACTTATGACAAAAAACTTGTTTCTGCCAAGTAAGTCAGTATATTTAAACGAAAACGGCGTGGTCGGTCTTAGTTGAGAGGGTTCCTTGATGGTCTCCATCGACTCGCTGTTTTCTAAGTTTACGTCGGCTCAGAATCCGAACTGTATGCTTGTAATTAAAATTCTTTTGAAAATATTTTAATTCGTGATAGATTGAATAGCAATGTTCCGTTGATGATCGGGAACTAGGTTAATTCAAGTTCCCACAACACAGGACTTGCAGATCGAAGGTAGGGGTTTCCCCGAAAGACCTATTGCATTTTATACAGAAATAAAGTGCGATGGATTTCCCCACGTGATAGGATTTAAACCAATCAGAATTCTTTATTTTATCGGATTGCAATTATCAAGTGAGAATCTACCGGTTTTTTTCACGATAAACCACCGAAAAGTATTAAATGTCTGTCACACCAGGGCGTCGATGTCACGGCACTCTGACGGCGATATGAAAATTTCAATAGTGCAGTGAGAACTCCGTGATATCACCTTAATCGAGGCAGAAGCGTGGTGAGATACTGTTATAAACATTGTGAAATTGACACTCGTTCCGATCAAAATTATTCTAAATCATTCACCCAGTGCTCCATTCACTCAGTCCAAACATTCACTCAAATCGACCAAAAATGTTCCGTAATCACATTAAAACAGTTCGAAATCGTTCAATAGAATTTATATTTAATTCAAATCAATCAAATTATTTTACGATTTTATTGGCTGGTGTCGATTTTAAAGTGGCTGATTGGTCCACGAATACAGATAAACAGAAAAGTAAGTACATTTTATTAAAGGGAGGTAATAAATATCGCTAATTTTGTTCATCTAGAACAAAATTAGCGATATTGGATTAGCTCCCTTGAATTTCCCTTAAAAATCGCTCCATGCACTCATTCAATTTCATTCCAAATTCATTCAAAAATCATTCATCTAGACGATTTAACGATGTCCTTAACTGTACCAGTGGGAACGCCGTGTCATCAGAACGCCGTATGTCAATACAGGCCGTGATCATACGGCGTGTGCATTGAAAATGCACAAAACAATCGCAGTGAGATTTCGACGTGACAAAAGCGCACTATGAACGTCGTGAAATCGCCGAAGCAGCGCCATGGAATAGCTTACAACGCTAAAAAAGTGCCGTGACACCGCTGTATGAGCGCAATGAAAAAAATATTCTTCGCTTAGATGACGTCAGCGAGGATGAAATGAACGTGGGCGGGGTTTAAGATTTTGAAAATTTCCCTGGTAAGACGGTGAGTTTATCAAAATGATAATGTACCGTTTATTCCTCGTTAAACCACCAAAAGGCATCTAAGAAACAAATATTCTCTTCATCTATTGAATGTTAAATTTAAGATGGTATTTAAGACAAGTAACCAACCTAAATTATAGTATCGGAAATAAGAAACTAATGATTTATTGCCTATTTTAGCCGATCTTTCGTGTATTTTACATTCTTCTATTATATTGAGAAATAACAATTTAACCAAGGGAGGCAAATGTATTTTGCTAAATTGAAGACGTTGAAGAGTTGCGTATCTGTGAAGAATCTTTGCACCTTAAAATCACTTTGAAAGCATCTCGGAAAGATTTGTTTGCGAGACCATATATGACCCAATTTAATGCCGAGTTTAGTATTCCTATTGAAATTGACCACTGCCTAGCACATCGCACGGTACCCGTATAGTAAAAGTTCATAATTAATGATAATATCAAATATGGCAGCCAACACAAGGCAAACACAATGAATACTATCACAGTTAACTTCGTCCGTCGGAAATTTCCGTTAACTCCGAAGTTGTTCATTGAGGTAGTTGAAGCATATCGTAACATTTGTCTCTTACGGAAAATCGTCCTTGTGACAAATCCACAAAGTATACAATTTATCACTACAACTGCTAACGTTCCTCCGGATAATAAAACATCATAAACTTTATCCCACACCAAGTCGGTGTCGCAAACCATGAAATCCTCTGTGTACTTGTTCCATCCAGCCAGCGGAAGTGACGCGAACATCACGTGGTAAGCCCAACAACCTCCGATTGCGATGTACGTTGTTCTTTTTGTAAACATAATTTTGTGACGTAAAGGGAACTGAATGGCGGTGAAACGTTCAATGGACATTGTTAGGAGGTTACATGATGACGTTCCAAGGGAGACAACCACGACCGCATTCGCCGATAAACAGAAGTATTTAGTTCCCACAAAGTCCCATCCGAAATTTGCGATCACTTGAAGTATAATACACACTCCTATTAGTAAGTCTGAAAGTGCTAGGTTTCCTATTAAAATATGCATGTTCGTCCGAAGATGACGGAACTTAATTATGCTTGCTAAAATTAAGATATTTCCAAACACTGTCGGGAAAAATATCACAGAAAATAAAACATATGAGAAATACTGAAATGCTTTGTCGTCCATGCAGTTTTTCCATTCAGAGGAAGACTGTGTGAAGGTCGTTATTGTTGGGTCGTCTTCTAAATATGAGGTATTGTCTGGGTCCATATTGTTATGGCCATTTATCCTTTACTCTGAAAAGAGAATTCAGACACAGTTAACAACATCGTGGAATCGACAAGGTAAGTGATTTTGGAATAAAAATTGATATAACACACTGAGTAAGTTTAGAGCAAAATTAAAGAGGATTATCAAATACATGTGTTGTTAATTTTTTTCAGGGTGAACAAAATTAGCTATGTTTGTTACCTCCGTTACATTAAATATGACAAATCAGACGCTTATTATTTCATTGACTTCAGTGAAATCGCGATTTTCTATTTCTATATTTATTTTGAATGTATCTGTTGATCTTATCCTTGAAGTTATTTTTGAACGTTTTGAATGGTTTGAGTGAGTGTTTGGAATGAATGAATAGAGCTCTGATTGAGCGATTCAGAATGGTTGTGATAGAGATAAGTGTCACATATAACGAACTGTAATCAGGGTTTTGCTTTGTGCTTGCGAAAGAAATTAGCAAACTAGAGCGAATCTTTTCGCCGATAATGAAGAATGATATGAAATAAATATAGAAAATGAAGCTTACCCATCTATTGACTCTTTAAAAGAAGTATAGTTAGTCATATCGTGAAATTGACGTTCTCTCGATCAAAGCCAATCTAAATGGCTAGATCAGCGCTCAATTTATTTATTCATTTATTCATTCCAAATACTCACTCAAACCATTAAAAAATGCTTCAAAATTTTTCAAAAAAACGCTTCGGGATAATTTGAAACGCTCAATAATTATTCATGTCGTTTGAATTATTGTGCCATTATACTATCTGTTGTGGATTTTAAAGCGTCTGATTGGTCCGTAAGGGCACACAAACAGAAAGATAATTATTTTTTCTTAAAGGGAGGTAAAAATAACACCAATTTTGTCCATTTCGACGAAATTAGCGATATTTCATTACCTCACTTGAATTTCACTAAAAACTTACTCATCGCATACATTCGTTTTCATTCCAAAATTATTCCAAAAATCACAACTTGTCATTTTTTCACCGAATTCATTGAAACCATCAATTTCCCCAAATGCGACTCAAATGAAAAATAAGCAGGTAGTGATGTCACGGGTAGTACGTAGTGACGTCACACTACTATATCTTGCAACGTTATGATATGAATGCGGTTCTTGGATTAACCTGCATGAAAGTTAGCACTCTAACTGGACAGATTGGTAAAATTGAAAGGTATTTATTAGCATTAATATCATTTTTAATTGTATGTTATCTTACATGCTATTAACTGTACCAAAATATGTACGCTCGGGCCGTGTTATAAGTGAGGCGAGATAATCATGGCTGCCATTACCGGTTCGATTTTTTTGTCTATGTTATTCAAACGCGTAATTCAAACGTTTAGCATAATCATTTTGTAACCTAAATTGTATATTCTTGTAGGCCTAACTTTCCTCACAGTATCATTTCGCGATTGTTAAAGAAACAGGAAGTCGATTTTTGGGCATACGCCAAGAAAATCCAATTCGAATGATACATGAAATGATCCCTCGATTCGAACAATCTTGATAAGAGAATAACCTATCGTGCTTAGTATGGTATATTGTGTGTGTGTGTGTGGGGGGGGGGGGGGGGTCCTGTTAGTATATTTATGCGAATATGTTACATGAAAATCCTCTTCCAAGACTTGCCATAGGCATTAAATGTTTTTAATCAAAATAAAGAGCACATATTTTCATATTTTTCTCTGATTCTCTGAAAATATGAATATGCATGTGTAACATACACGACAAATCTAAATCAATCAACAAACGGTTGCGTGTAACAATGTCGTACAGGAAGCGAGAAATTGATATATTTGTCGGCCATGTTGAATATTGACCTAAATACAACCTAGAATCACATCGTCAGTGGGGGATCAAAATGTTTTAAAGTTCCACAGTCTACATATCTTGCAGATACGGTGTTGTTGTCGCCCGGCGATATCGCTAGCGAGTATTTTGATTTGGAAACAATCTGAACAACATCTTCACGAGTCAAGCGGTATCGAATCGATAGCCTCTTCTTGAATACGTAAGACAACTTTCGTAACCCTTGGTTCGACAAGATGTCTGAACAACGGCCGCCGTCATAGCGCAGTGGGTAGATCGTAGGACTGTCAATCTAGAGGTCCCGGGTTTGATCCCCGACGGCGGCAATCATTCTTTTTGACTTTTTGTCTTCCACAGACAAACGCATTTGAATTTGGCTTACGATTAAGGTGGAAAAATACAATAGCGATTTTCGAGATAAGTTAATAAAATTTCGTATATGTAAACTCTAGGTTAGTCCGATCTCAACAGTGAATATATATATATATATATTTTTTTTGCTTTCTAATTTACAAATGACGTTACCATGACGTCGTAAAAATGACCATTTTGCACGTTTTCTACAAAGGACCCGCACAGTGGGATTTAATACGGACGTTTACGTTCCGAGAATAACATTAAAATGAAGCTTAATGAATAGGCATAATGCATTAGCTATATCGAAATCTTTATAACTAAAGATTGAGATACATGAGTTGGTTGAAATAAATATCAAATCTCTCTTTTAACAAAATTTGATGAAATTGGCCCGGTTAAATTTGTTCAAATTTTGATATTTTTCCTCGAATTCTAGTTCGATGGACAGGAAAAGTTTTAAAAGCCTCTACCGCGAAGACTTTCTATAAACCGGATTGAAATTGTGTTTTCTTTAGCAGCTAAACTAACGGAGTTTGCCGCCGAGAAATAATTTGTCCTTTTTAAATATTGGTGGACACACAAGTGAAATTGTTGGAAATGACAGACACACAGGTTCATTTATGTTTATCACAAGACCGATTTCAAATGTAAGAAAATATCGAAAGACCTTTCCATTTTCTGTGCAAGAATGCTACTAAGCTCGAAAACAAAACAATAATGTAGCATTTTAGGGCCGGAAACAGCGAAAATGTTCTATTTATACAGTTAATGAAAGCAGAAATGTATTTACATTTTGTTTGCCTTATATTTGAGTAAACACTCACTTGAAGTACCTTTTGTTTAATATGTAATTAATGCTGACCTCCGCTCTAGTTTTCTTTGTGTCCAAAAAGGCAACATGTTGAGTTGACTTTCACTTTTTACTTCTTTTTTCCCGCTGTAAGCATAATTTTTTCTGTAAAAAATAAAACATGTTATTCGTTACAAAAAAAAAGAGACCATCAGGAACCTCTGAAAAAATGATAAAGTGACCGTCACGCAAAAAGGGACCATCTTGGAACTCTGTAAAAATATCAAAATGTCTCATGGTCGACACTCATTGCAGATCCTCTCAGACATCAATTGCCTTTTATTAGTCGGAGGCAACATCAACTTGAAACATTCGGTGCCCTTTTAACTTCTACACAAAGTGATTGTTTGAAAAATTAAACCTAAGACCCGTCGCATATTTCACACATAATTATTTTCGATAAACGACCTTTGGTTGACCTCTGGATCTAAATTGTTTTTCAAAGACAGTAAATATTGATAGAGCGACCACCTTTATTAATAAACCACTTTTATTTAGCAACCACCATAAAAAGGTCCATTCACTTTAATCAAAATCTATAAAAAAAGTGTACATTCTTAAACTGAAAATTATTTGCAGTTAAACCTCATGATGATGGAAGCAATTAGTATCGTCGGAGTGACGATTCTCATGGGTTCGAACATCGTAGAATTCAGTTAGAATCATGCGACAATCTCTTTATGCTATCAAAATGACCTATCTTAATTATCAGGAAATATTATATTTAGCAATCATTCCCATAAGCGTCTGCTTTTTGGCGGTCCCCTAAGTGGTCGCTTAACACAGGTTTTACTGTATTCGCTGTACAAATTTAGCATATTGTCACTTTTTACCTGACAGGCCACATATATTTGACGTGGATGACAGAGGCAAAATCGCCCTTCTGATTTAAAGTAATACAGTTACTTTGATTGGTCAATAGACTGATATTCACTGTCAATTATCAAAGATCGGCCAATCTATCCTTTCATTCAGACCTAAGAATAATTTTGTGTGCACAAAGTACTTCAATAAAATTATCTCAAAATAAGAATTAAAAATTGGAGAGATTTTTATGCGTTTTCATGGCGGTATGCCATGGCACGATAACCTACAGTCGGATGCTCACGTATGAATGGAATCCGATTCGTGTAATCATAACACTTCATAGTTTCTTTCATTTTATACTTCCACGAACACAGAAAATATATGAGCCTGTGCGTAAGATTTCCAAAAGTTTCAAAAATGCGCAAGGCAAAGTGTCTTTGTCTTGCGCTTAGAAGATAGACAAGGTCTCAAAGTATTTGTAGACAGGTGACTTTATATTTACTGTTTTTTGCTGTCTGGGCCTCTCAATGTTTTCACGTCATGAACATTTCAAATTGTTGGAAATGTCATGCACAGGCCTATATCATATCGAACAAATAAACATGAAGTCATTTTTTGATAGAATAAAGCATGGGGTAAATGCATGACCTTGTGATCTTAAAAAAAATTAACCGTAGAATCCATTGGCGGACCAACACTCTAGATCCATTATCGCTTTATAACGGAGGCGTAGATTTTTCTGTAAAGTCAATACTCCCCTAATTAAAAGCAAATAAATCATTATAGATAATAAGAAGAAATATATTCTGACGTGAGTTCGTACTTGTCCCTAAACGTTTGGTTTTGTTTGAAGTGTAAATTGACTGTAGATGTACGGAGAGTTGCAGATTATGGTTTACGTTTTGGGTCAATAGTCCACTCTAAGTCTTAAAAATTCGTGTGTAGTTATTCCCTTTTGATAAACATATTTTCTACATTTCACAAAAATAGAAATAATTCTTTAATAACACTTGTCTATATTGTAAAACATGTCTTGGATGCTTTTTTAAAATGAAAGTTGATATCGAAAGTCAATAATACTTTTTGCTTTTTCTAACACCATAATCTACTCGCGAAAAAAAAAAACACCTTTTCTTCAAATTCTTTCTATCTTAAGCAGGGTGAACAACGATAACCTAAACCCATTTAAAGGTGCTCTGTCACAGTTTTTCATAGAAAAATATAAAACTTGTTCTAAGATTTGGAAATGTGTGCATTTTTAGACAATTAAGAATGACTAAGCGAATCGGCACTAAAAACAATTTATGTCCATAATTTAGTAACTTTTTTTCGAAGCGGCAAGATCAGTTAGGCATCCAGTCTATGTATTTCCAGTCTACAAATATCAAAATCGTTCCTTTCCGTGAATAATCTTTCATTTTTGCTTGTATTGATATGAACTTTCCAGCGGCCAAATACTTTGACCTTAATCTTTGATTGAATAAGACAAACACGGGGAATGCATATGCATAAATAGTTTGCTCGAAATTGAAGAAATGTTTTTATTTGCGTTAGAAGTTGCTTTATTTTTCAGAATCAATTTCACTTAATTCAGGAATATCGATCTTTCATTCCATGCATTACCAGATTGAATCTTATTATTTTAAATGCTTCAACATGATGAGATTGTTACATCCGATTGATTTTACGAAAATTTTCAAAAATCACATTTTCACAATCTGTGAAAGAGCAGCATAAAACAGACGAGCGAAAATATTACCGGTTTCTTTAATTCTGAGGCCAATTTTTTTGGTCACAAATAATATCTATTGTGTCTTTATTTTTGTTTTTTTATACTGCTCTAGATAATACGATGGTTTTTAGTGGTTTTCTGATGTATCTTTTTGAAAATAATTATAGGCAAATAGGATACTGAGTGAGTGGTAATTGAATACCGACCTTACTGAACGAGTCATCTTAAGCGGATTAAAACGAGGCTACGCCGAGTTATTATCTGTTTTAGATGACCAGTTTAATAAATTCGATATTTTATTAGCACATATTTGATATCCGATCTATTTTTGCTTTAAAGAGAGGACATTTCAGAAATTTATTAATTCAAGTTTTCAGCGAAACATATAACGCCGATTTTGAAATGACGTCAGCACATGCATTATGACGTCATATTTAAAATGAAAATATAGCGTTGCTATACTTTCTTAAGCTCATTTGCATAGTTATTCCAATCGTGTAATAATACCCGTGTAATATCAAAAATACTCAACGGGATGACTTTACCCCCGCGACGTTGGTCATATTATAAAGATAATTCAAGAAAGTTCAAGAACAACTAGAGTGACGAGAATACCAAATGTCCTGTGTACAAGTATAGTAGACATAATAGAGATATACTAAAATCATTATTAAGCGACCACTTCGTTGTCCATCAAAAATCGTTCGTTTATCGAAACGGTTGCTAAATACATACTTTATGATAAAAAAGGCAGGTCATTTTGATAACATGTACAGATTATCGCAGAATCTTTACTGAATCCTATGATGTTCGAACCCATTAGAATCGTCTCGCTCAGACGATTCGAACGGGGTTCCAACATCATTTGATTCAACTTGTCGTTAAAAGAATGCACACTTTTTTTTTTTTAGATATATTGATGATGGTGAGGGGATTTTTAAAGACGGCCGCTTCATAAAATTGGTATTTGATAGAGATGGTCACACGAGCAATATCGACTGAACTTTCTGCAATTTTCAGTTAATTCGTACTTTAGGAAGAAATTCGCACACAAAATTGTTAACGTGCAGGCAGACGGGAAAACGAACAGCCTGGCGAACAGAGGGATGGGCGGATCGAATACAGAAGAACAAGTTTTGACCCTTCTGGCATACAAACAAGAGGACCAAGATGGTCCTAGATCGCTCACCTGAGTCTCTTTGACCCCTGGGACAACACATTAATTAGATAGGCAGATGTCAAAAGGAAGAAAATTGCCTAAGATCAATACCATGGAACGTTTTCAGCGGAGAGCAAGACAGATATGCCTTTTTGCTCATTGATTCTATGTAAAAAGGGATGCACCCGAGTGGACCCCAAATGTGACCCCAGGGTCTTGATATGAACAAACTTGGAAGAAGTCCATAAGATGATGCTACATACTAAATATGAAAGCTGTCTGCCTTCTGGTTTCAGTGAAGAAAATTTTTGAAGGTTTTCCTATTTTCACCCATCGTGCTCATATGAGCTGAAACGGATGCGCCCGGGTGAAGCCCAAATATGACCCAAGGGTCTTGATATGAACAAACTTGGTAGGGGCCCACTAGATGATGCTACATACCAAAAAAGAAAGCAGTGTGCCCTCTGGTTTCGATTAAAGAAGATTTTAAAAGCTTTTCGCTTTTTCATTATATGTAAAAAGGGTTACGCCCGGGTGGAGCCCAAATATGATCCTAGGGTCTTGATATGAACAAACTTGGTAGAGGTCCACTAGATGATGCTAAATACCAAATATGAAAGCTGTCTGCTTTCTGGTTTCATAGAAGAAGATTTTTGAAAATTTTCATTTTTTTACCCTTCGTGCTCTTAAGAGATAAAGGGATGCACCCGTGCAAAGCCCAAATATGACACAAGGGTCTTGATATGAACAAACTTGGTAGAGGCTCACTAGGTGATGCTACACACAAAATATTAAAGCTGTCTGCCATCTGGTTTCAGAGAAGAAGATTTTCACTCTTTGATTCTATGTAAAAAGGGTTGGGCCCGGGCAAAGCCCAAATATGACCCCAGGGTCTTGATATGAACAAACTTTGTAGAGGTCCACTTGATGATGTTACATACCAAATATGAAAGCTGTCTGTCTTCTGGTTTCAGAGAAGAAGATTTTTAAAGATTTTCATATTTTCACCCTTTTTGTTAACGGTAAAGGGAAAGTTAAGGTTGGATTTAATTTATTTGAACAACTTTGGTAGAGCTTGACCCAAGGAACATCCCTGCCAAGTTTCATCAAGATTGGCCCACTGGTTTAGGAGGAGAAGTGTTAAAGAAATTGTGGACGACGCTCGACGCACGACGCACGACTGACGACGGACGACGGACATTCTACGATCCCAATAGCTCACCTTGAGCACTTCGTGCTCAGGTGAGCTAAAAACAGAAAAGAAGAAGAAAAAAACTTGCCTTTGAAAAGGAAACAAATGAGAAATTAAAGCGACTTAAAGCGCGTTTCAATCACATAAAGAAGAAATCGAAAACCGACTTTTCCAACCTTTTTTTCCTGATCAGCAAAGATGGGAGTCATTATGACCACATGTACTGAATAATGTAAACAAACTGGCACTCACATGTCTACAGGCGCAATGAAAATTCAAAAGAAATTTGCCGCCAATCAGAAGGTGAAATTAATCAAGGGTTGCTCGTGTACACTGGAACAAACTTCTACAGTTAAAAAGTCGAAACCATCATTCCCATCAAAACCACTCTAAATCGCTCACTCAGCGCTCCATTAATTCCAAATACTCACTTAAACCATTCAAAACGCTCCATAATCACCTAATAGATACATTTTGTACGATCAACAACTTTACTGAGCAAAAAATTTAGGGATCATAACTTTATTTCTAAAGGATACACTTCATTTTCAAAATTAATTTTATTCTGTTATATGCGTCCACCTTCCCTAAGCTTTATTTTATGAAAAGTACAATTTTTTTAAAAGATACGGCTTCATGAAAAGAAAACCTAAAACAAAAACAAAAGAAACAAAATAAAACCAACAGTAAATAAGTTTCAACAGTAACCATGATTTCAAGGAATTCTTGCCATGTGTGCTAAGCGACAGACAGTTCAAAGTGTGGCTTCCACTTGCACGAATCATCGCTTGACAGTGCCTCTGTGCCCTTCATATCCACTGTTTGTGGCACATTTAAGAAATTCCTCTCCATTCTTCTGTTATCGCATGAACAAGCTCATCTTGTGTTTCAGATATGCGTTTTCGATCCAAGATCTTTGTTAAAGCCTTATCTATACTCTATTGAATCAAAAAGTCTGATGCAATAGGTCCATCCTGTTCAATCGAGATTTCTAATTGATGAGTGCGCTCATTTTCATCCATTTAAAATAAACCATCCACAAGATCAGTTGCAAAAGGTCTTACAATTGGAAGACAATTTTCCAATCTCGCCATTCGCGTACATGTCTAAAGTCTGACAGCCGTCTGAAACATGTTGAACCTCCCAGAGTTACCAATGCCATGACCATTTCCAGCAGACATAGTCCGCTATACACACATTTGTTTGCCTTTTGCATAAAGATTTAGTCCGATTGAAACGATTCCAGGGTCTAGATCCATCCCTTTTGCAGTATTAAACGGACATACCACATTTCTTTAGGTTTGTTCGGCTGAAAACATGCCAAATGCACTTTGAACTTGCTATGTAGAAAAATAATAACGCTTTTTCGAGTGTTTTGCGAATTGGAATGTCAAAAACACAAATATACAGAAAGTAAACAAAAGAAGATCACATGGTTTTCACATTTAAGGAAAAAAACCCAAAAACGATAAGATAATCCATATTCACTTTATTTTAGGTAATTAGATTGCAATTATCCTTAGTTGATATTGAATCGCATGTGCTTATTTATGCCTTATGCCTTACAATGAAAAAAATAAACAAACAAACAAAAAAAAAAAAAAAAAAAAAAAAAACATTCAGATACACATACAAAATTCAAAATTAATTTCCAGCCGAAAAAAATGAATATTGAAGTTTTTTCCCCTTACTTTTTTTGGTCCACAATGCATTCAAAATGATAATCGTTAGAACAAATCCACGATTTCTCTGACTAAAATGGATTTTATAAGCGGCCAATTGGTTCGCGAAGACACAATAAGCTTTTTATCGGAATTTATAGGCATATTTTATAAAAAGGGGTGGGGGGGGGGGTTGAGTAAATACTTGTAACGTTTATTTTGTTCATTTTGAACAAAATAAGCGATATCGGATTACCTCCCTTTAATTTCGTTCAAAACTCACTCCTCTCACTCATTCAATTTCATATCAAAATCACTCATGCTGAAAATGTGATATACTTTTGTGAATCTGAACCAGGTGGTGTTAGATTATATATGAAATTTGTTCATAAGGTAACTCACTTTAAGTCGAATTAAAATTTTTGCTCGGAAAATGGATTTTTTTCCAAATTCGAAAGTAAACCGAGTACCTCTCCTCCCACCAGTGAAACCGGGCGGTGTGTAAAGGACTCGGGTAACCAAGGTGGTGGTGGTGGGGCGGGGGAGGCTGGTCGGGAAAAGGGGGGGGGGATTTACAGGACGGAATTGATGGAAGAAACGAATTTGAAAGGAATTGAAAGGTACCGCTGATTCAAAGTTATCATTTGTGAGGGGGTAATTTCAACATCTTAGGCTCATGTATAAAACAGAGCAGTCATAATGACAATTCATTTCGAATGATTAATTTGGTATCTGAAAAGCTATCGAAATTTTATAATAAGTTCATGTACTTGCGAGAATCTATGAGACATCTTTAAGAATTTTTAAAATCCTCTTAAAGTGACTTTGTGAGTTGACCATCCTTGCGTTCAGGATAACAAAAACGTACAAAACTTATTGTTATTATACCGTGCTTTGCACGCATCTTTGTGTGTAAAGCGGGCAAACTTTTGTTGCAAACAGTTTACACCGTTTGTCATTCTGAACGCAGGCTAGGATTCGTGTCTTTAAAATGAGTTATTTTTACAGACGCTTAACAATCTTTTATATGTGATGATCCTTCGAACATTGAAAAGGGATATATTTGGATTAATAAGATATGCAACATAAATATAACTACCATTTTATTGCTTTCCATGGCGATAAAGAATCATACAGCTAAGAATATTGTGAAATTGACAAGGTTAATTATTTTGGAATGATTTTGGAGTGAAATTGAACGATTGCGATGAGTGAGGTTTGAGTGAAACTTCAGGGGAGCAATCCAAAATCGCTTAATTTCTTTAGGATGAACAAACTAGCGACATTTTTTTTATTTGGACCAATCAGACACTTTTAAATCTACAACAGCTAATAAACCCCCAGAATAACATGAAAGATTTGAAAAAAACTTTCATCGATTTGAACAATTTCGAAATACGTTCTAATGCTTTCGGAGCGTTTTTGATCGATTTGAGTGAGTCTTTGGAATGGATGAATGCATGGAACGCTGATTGAATGATTTTAAATGATTTTGATCGGAATAAGTGCCAGTAAAAGAACCCCAAGTGAAATAACTATGCAAAGTACCTGAGAGAGTAGAGCAACACTTCTTTGCCACTATGAAAATGACGTCATAATAGATGTGATCCCGTCATTTTACAACGATATGATACGCGGTAAATTTCAAATGGTGGGTTTCGTATTATCATATTATAAATAGAACACCAAATTCGTGTCAAATAAATACCAAATCTATTGAACTCGCAGCCTCGTTTTCATCTGTTTGTAGATGACGAGTTTAAATAAATTTGGTACTCGATGACCACACATTCATTTTAACACCAATTTCATCATATTGACAAAATGATCCCAAATGTTTATTGCAGATAAAGACGTACTAAAAGAAAATGATCAATTGCGCGTGGTTTATTTACGCACAATTCTTTCTGTAAACAAAACTTAATTTTGGTTCTTTGACAAAAAAAAAAAAAAAAACCTCGGAAAAATTTTAGAAAACTTCGAAACAAAGATGGCAGAAACTGGAGCAAAATTTTAGAATATCTCGATATATGGAATGTGATACTGAAATGAAAACGTAAACGTATCAAAAGTGAAATTGTTTATAGCAGCATTTTATTATCCCATTATTTTCAAAGATTTGATCCCCCGCTTTTCATTTCAAAATTTGTGTACGCGTAAAACTTTGGGTATGCATAAACTTTTTTAGGGGTGTATATATGCATTCAATACACGAGTGCACACTCCCCCCCCCCCCCAAAAAAAAAATAATAATAATAATGATAATAAGGCGTGATTATACGTTCAATTTTCGACGTAAAAGTGTGCAATAACGTAACAACCCCAGCGCTAGCTTGTTTGGTCCTCGTGGATTTAAACACACGCCTTCCGAAATATGGACGTTTACGAATCAAAATACAGTCTACCTGTCAATTTATTCTCACGCGCTTTCTTTCAAACGCACACGACCAAAACCGTGTCCCTTATACCATACCTTTTGTATAACATCCAATGTCAAGAGTCGTTTCCAAATGAATTCATTCTTCAAAGCGTTGTACGCATGTAGTTTCCATTTGTAACAAGGCACTGATCATGGCAATCTATCATTAAACAATCCAGAACAATTCCTCCTATTTACCGTATATTGTCATCAAGAAAAACGTAATAACGTTCAATCAAAGAAGAATCAGTTTATGAATAGCCTTTCACCATTGATTGAGATTGTCTATTGGTTTCCTCAATATTTGTAAATGACGAAAAAATGGAACATCTGTAAACCAGACCCGGGCCATGTTTGTTCTGATGTTCTGGTGCGTGGAAAAAGGACCCCTTAACGAAATACAGCTTTTAACTATTTTGGAGTTATAGATTCAGCTATCGCCTGTAAAAGGAAACTGTCGAAGTTTTTACGTCCGTATGTTTGTCTGTCAGTATATATGTGACCCGTCACGCGAAAAGGGGCCAACTTGGAACTCTGTAAAATGAATATTTGAACAAGAGATTGGGTCCAAACATAAGCAAACCAGAGGTAGTTTTTCAAAAATTCTTTCACTGAAAGGTAGATTGATTATTCTAGATTCAGAAAATTAGTAAATGGCAAAAAGTTTTGACCCTAGTCAGTCTGCGCAGTCTAACAAGGGTCGACACTTTACGCACTTCCCAGATGGTCTCTTCTCGCGTGACGGGTCACATATATATACATATATATATATATACATATATTGCCAATTAGTCCCTGTTGGTGTGATTTTTAAAATACTATGGCAGGCACCAATCGGCGTTAACATTATGATATGTGTTCGAATTCATGTTCATAAAACCACCACCACCACCAACAACAACAACAAAAACAGCAACAACTTAAAGTAGTGGACCCGTAATAGTTCCGTAACGCCAGTTTAGGAAATCATATACATTAGCATTGTTTACCAGGGTTTCCAAATGATTTCATTAGGAATCCTCGATTAACATTGTTAGAGATCATGTGTTCCGAAACATTGCGGAACCATTACGGGTCCACTTCATTAAGAATTCTATTTGTGAGCGCCAAACTTTGGGTCAACAACAGCTAGGATCTGTCTATTTGTGTAATTCTAAAGTGCTAGTTTAAAGAATAGATTTGTGGAGTACATGTTTAAGTAAAAATCTAAGAATGCTCGTAGATCCCACTGTACAAACATCTCTCGTAATATCACCATTGTACTCTCGGCTAGACTGGCTCCCGTCCCACTGATCTGAAGTACTGTGAATTGAGCAATTCAACTAAGGAAAGTATATTTTTTTTATCAGCTTATATTTCTCTGACTGGCCAATCAGTGGTGTCAGTTTTTGAGAATATTGGAGGTAATTTCAAATAGTACAACATGAGTGGTGTACCTTATATAACACATACTGACAGCCTGGGAGCCAGGCTAGCTCTGGACCATCGTTACAACAACAACAACAAAAACAACAATAGCATCGAAATTGATTTACAGATCCGTAGTTTTGTCAACTTCAAAGGGAGAACGCGACAAACTCCGACAGAAAAGTCGGAGATATCGTCATGCAGTAGTGTGTAGGTAGGAATCATAATCGCTTGGTTCACCAGCAACAAAGCGTATTCTTGCTACACCCAAGAGTCATTTATACAATTTTGAACGAGTACTGTAGGGGGCGTTAAAGAAAATAAAACTTTCAATGCTAAATGCATTACGTCAAGGTATAAGAAGAATTCTGAAATATAAACAAAGGTACAAAAATAGATTCGTTATTTGCGTTTAAACGAGCCAGTGTCTATATTACATATGCTGCAAAATTCGTTGTTAACAAATTAGAAAATGCGAAGCCACGAATGACGTTTTAACAAGTAAACTTATGTGCCAAATAAATACTAAGATAAGCATGTGAAGACTCATATAAGCACATTCAGTTACAAAAATCGTGAAATTGACACTGGCAGCGATCAAAGCCATTCAAATTCACTCAATCAGCGCTCCATTCATTCATTCCAAACACTAACTCAAACCATTCAAAAACGCTCAACCGAATTGAAAAATATAGGATCAACAACGTCAATAAAAAAAAATTTGGATAGAGAAAAATCGCGATTTCACTGATGTTATTCAAATTGTAAGCGTCTAATAGGTTCTTGAAGAAATAGAAGGCTATCTATAGAACTTGTTTGCATATTTTATTAAAGGGAGGTAATCAAGTCAGAGAAAACGTGGATTTTTTGTAGCGACTTCTATATTGAAAATAGTTGTTTAATTTATCTATGAAATTGACATTAGAGCGACATTGGATAACCTCCCATTAATTTCACTCAGAACTCGCTCCTCACACTCATTCAATTTCATTCCAAAATCATTCACCTTGTCAATTTCACGATGTTGTTAACTGTATCCCTCTTCGCAGTATTATCTGATTATTACTTTTCAGTAACAGCTGACATCATCGTGAAATTGATAGATTGACAGATTTTAGAATGTTTTGGAATGAATGAGTGCGATGAGTGAGTTTTGATTGAAATTAAAGAGAGGTAATTCAATATCAGGATGAACAAAATAAGCGATATTTATTACCTACCTTTAATTAAATACGCATACAAGTTCTATAGATAGCTTCTTATTTCTTCAAGGACTAATGAGACGCTTGAAATTCCAATTATGTCATTGAAATTGAGATTTTCTACCAGTCATTTTTGAGCGTATTTGAATGGTTTGATTGAGTGTTTGGAACAAATATATAGAGTGCAGTGTGCGCGATTAAGAATGGTTTTTGATTGAGATAAATGTCGATTTTACGATGTGATTAACTGCAAAATCTTTTGATATAAAATGTCACGCATGGCTCATCTTTAAATATTGCTCTCTTTTAAGCTTTTCTCATTGTAGGTAATTCCCGTCTTTTTGGAAGTGCAAAATTTCAGTGACAATCAACAGGGGTAGAGCAACACTGTTTGAATATAAAACGAACAAAAGAAGAGTAGATCTAAACAAAAGTTGTGAATTAGTTTATTATGTCCTTTTTTATCAGGCAAAGGACAAGTTATTTTGTTTAGAAAAGACGAAAATTATATTTCAATAAATTTAAGTTAACATCTGTCCCCCAAGTTTCGTACATTCGTACAGCACAAAACAAAACAAAACAAAACAAAAATTGACTACGTTACTTTTTTGTGATGTTTGCAGAATACAGTAAACAACATTGTGAAATTCACAAGATGAAAAATTTTGGAATGATTTTGGAATAAAATTGAATGAGTTTGTGGAGCAAGTTTTGAGTGAATTTAATGGGAGGTAATCCAATATCACAAATTTTGTTCAGGATGAACAAAATAAGCGATATGAATTACCCCACTTTAAAAAAGGCATATTTGTTCTATAAATAGCTTGCTATTTCTTCAAGATCTAATCATACGCTTATAATTTCAATTAATTGAGTGAAATCCCGATTTTTCCTAGCTATTTTCATTTTGAACGAAGTTGTTGTAGTACGTTTTTCAGTGAGTTTGGAGCGTTTTTGAATGGTTTGAGTGATTGTTTGGAATGAATGAATGGAGCGCTGAGTGATCGGTTTAGAATGGTTTTGATTAAGATGAATGTCACGATGAAACTGACTGTAAGCAATCACAAAAAGTAGTCCCGAAAACTGAAACTGACTGTAAGCTAACACAAAAAGAAGTCCCAAAAGAAAGCCGTCTCAACCAATCTTAATATCTTTACCCCATGAAATTAAATTATAAGATATGAAAAAAGTATTTTTATTTCGTGGAGCCATGAATCTGAAAACATAAACACACCTATGTATGAATCCGCTTCGCGCTTTCATTAAGTTTGAGATTACTTTTAGTTTTATAGCACCATGAAATAAAAAAAAATACTCTCTTCATCATTTAGTTGAAACTGTGTAGGATAATTCATGATACACATGGTCCTATTACATTAGTTATATTAGTTTCTTTTCATAAAAATAGATCAACAGTTTTTTGATGGCGTCGATCAATTATAAATATTTACATATCACTTGACCAGATTTCGCGCTAATTTACTCTGGCATAAGTCATTTGCAATTCACTTTTAACGAAGGAAGCGATCGAATTTGAGCATCTGGTCAAAGACCGTGAAAATAAACATTTCTGTGGTGTTGGTAATTGTTTACAGGAATGGGAAAACTCTAAACATGTTTATATTGACTTTTTTCTTACAAGCAATGCATGTGTTAAAGGGTTGATATCTATTACATTGTAATTATTCAATTTTAGCTGTGACTATTAGGATTCTTGCATTCTGGCGATTGCTTCAAAAATCTCACTTTTAACAAAATTTCATAATGTTAGCCAGATGAAATTTATTCAAATTTTGATATTTTTTCTGCAATTCAGATCGTTGCACAGGAAAAGTTTTATAAACTTTCACCGTGCATATCTTTTATAATCCGAATTTAAAGTTTATCACTTTGACATTTGAGCTATAACGTTGACGTTCAAATTACACCTATTTTGCCCTATTTTTTTGTTTATTTGAATTCTTTTGTGATTTAGCGGAATAAAAAAAGGAAAAATAAAAATAAATAATACAGAAATCTATTAAACAATTTGTGTGAAGACTGTTATGAGAATCAAGCGAATTTTTCGATGCACCGCGTTTGTCTTTTTCCAACTTTCGACGTAGGGTAATAAACTTTGATCTCTAATTGTAGAAATTCCGTACGGTAAAACGTCACAAAAAAGATGCGAGCATATAAAACGGAAGCCGGACAAAATAAGAAAATAAACAAACAATTTTCATCAGGCCATTAAAAAAAAAAAAAAAAAAAAAAAAATTAAAGCTGTTATTTTCGGGCCCAAAAACATGAAAATTTAACTTTTAATTAATCTCGTGTATCTATCTTAAATACAACAATGTCCTAATTAAACGCTTAAGAACGTGAAGGGTCATTTATGAAAAACGCGCGAAATTGTCATTTTAACGACCTCATTGTAACGTATTTTCTGATTGAAAATTAAAAACGTACACCATTGATATCGCGCTAACACGTTTCCATAGATACCAATATCTATTCACTTATCTAAAGAAACGCTATTATCCTCTTCCATCTTAAGAATGCACGATTTTCGATGGAAGAGGAGAATAGCGAAATGAAATTATTATAACTTGTTGTTAGCAATCATTCATGGGAACACCGCCGGAAAAAGTACTCTCTTAGAAGTCCTTAGACGTGGTTTCTTAAAATGAAATTGTATATATAATATCATTGCTAAATGATGTTTAAATCATTTAATTCAAAGAAATGACGCATTTTTGACTGGAAAAAAGAGCGTGAACATTTAATCTTTATGAAGCCAATCGACGATTTATATGTCACGTTATTCAATGCCATTAATGAGCCTGTGCGTAACATTTCCAACAATTTGAACTGTTCCTGAGGTACAAACATTGAGTCGCGTTGAAAGCCACATACTTTAAATATAAAGCTACCTGATCACGGGGGGTGATGTCCATAATCGGAGCCACCGGCTCCGCTTTCAAAATCATGTGTGGAACTTCCGCTCCACGTGGGACTCAGATTATGTAGATGTAAACATTTCATATTTTGAATGAAAAATGGGGTAGGAGGTCGGGATTTCCTCATTTATATAATATTTAATTCATTAATCATAAAAAAGTCGAATGCTATTCGACCAGTTATACATTTTGCAACGTAAACGTTCTAAAAAAATGTAAGAACGCTCGTTGGTTTTTGTTAAAAATGATTTCTTCTGGGAGCGGTCTTCAGTCAGGAATGTGAAAACACGTGGTTTTTACCTCCAAAATGCAATATTCTGAACAGAATTAATAACGCAGACCATTGTTTTCAGTGTGCACGAGTTTAACAAAACAACCACAATACTCTAACCAAATGTACCTTTCTTCAATATGATATATATCAAAGAAAATTGCTTGGTTCCGATTATGTGGATTGGCTCCGATTATGTACTCTGGCTCTGAAGTTGTGGAGTGTCTTCTTCTTCTTCTATATAACATCTTCAATATGAAATTTCTACTAGTTTCACGGGGCGCTTTTTCATCATCATTCAACAATGCAAGTTACGTTTGATACGTTTCACTTCTACATGTTTACTTTTATTATAACATTCCGGTTACTAGACAGTCAGCTTCATTGATATTACTCAGTACATGTACGTACAAGAGAATTGTCCGACTATAATCCAGGATTAAATGTGAAGAGATATAAAGATTTCTTCGGAGCCTGTCAATGGTTTTTAGCTCCACTGGCTGAAAGCCACTGGGGCTATTGTCATGGCGTTGTGTCCGTCGTGCGTCCGTCCGTCCGTGCGTCAGTGCGTCCGTGCGTCCGCTCGTAAACTTTTTCTTTAAAAATCTTCTCCTCAGAAACTACTGGATGAATTTCAACCAAACTTTACAGGAATGATCCTTGGGTGACCTTCTTTCAAAGTTGTTCAAGAAACTTTGATCCAATGAAAAACATGGATTTAATGGGCGTGGCTAATTTCCATATATGGTAAAAAGTGAGTTTTCTCATATTCTAATTGATGGATACCAATGAAATTTTACATGAATGATCCTTGTGTGACCCTTTATCAGTCTACAAAAGATTATTGAGATTGGATGAAAAATATGCATTTTATGGGCGGAGGTAATTTCTCTATATGTTATATAGTGGAAACTTTCAAAATCATTTTCTCAGAATGTAAGTGATGGATATCAACCAAATTTCACTGGAATGATCCTTGAGTGACCCTTTATCAGTCAATTAAATATTATAGTGATCGGATGAAAATTATGTTTTTTATGGGTGGAGGTCATTTCTCCATATGTTATATAGTGGAAACTTTGGAAATCATTTTCTCAGAATGTAAGTGATGGATATCAACCAAATTTCACTGGAATGATCCTTGAGTGACCCTTTATCAGTCAATTAAATATTATAGTGATCGGATGAAAATTATGTTTTTTATGGGTGGAGGTCATTTCTCCATATGTTATATAGTGGAAACTTTGGAAATCATTTTCTCAGAATGTAAGCAATGGATATCAACCAAGTTTTACTGGAATAATCCTTGAGTGACCCTCTATCAGTCTAACAAAAATATCGTGATCGGATAAAAATTATGTATTTTATGGGCGGAGGTCATTTCTCTATATGTTATATAGTGGAAACTTTGGAAATCATTTTCTCAGAATCTAACCAATGGAAATCAACCAAATTTTACTGGAATGATCCTTGAGTGACCCTTAATCAGTCTACAAAAAATGATTGTGATCAGATGAAAATATGCATTTTATGGGCGGATGTCTTTTCTCTATATGTTATATAGTTGAAACTTTGGAAAATCATTTTCAACATCAGTCGAATCCAAAATATCTAAAAGTCTAGTCAAAACTTTTATTGCTTTACAACAATTTCAAGCCTGTGGAGCGACTCAAGCCATTCATGGCTTTCTAGTTCTTGCTTATTATACTTCGCACGCTAAGCGTTCCAATTTTAACAACGTCACTACCAACACTCTTTCAACGTCGATAATTCCATGAAATTTTATCAGATATATTTTCCGAGTGGTATCAAAAAAAGGATGTTGCGAAATTCGCGTTCATTTGATACAAATATCTTACTAAAAAAGGACTCAATGATTCTTAATACTCCCTTTTTGTTCGATTTTTAGCGCATCTGAGCTGGAAGTGCTCATGGCGAGCTATTGTGATCAAGCTGTGTCCGGCGTCCATCGTCCGTCATCCGTCACCAATTTGTGTGCACTCTAGCGGCCACCTTTTTGGTCCAAATGTCTTAAATTTGGTCAGGATGTCTGTCTCCATCAAATCTTGGTCCAGTTCGAGATTTGGTCAAGTGGGGTAAAAAATGGGATCTTGTAAATGAAAGGGGTCAAATTTTGCAAAAGTCTCGTGTGCACTTCAGAGGCCACATTATTTGCAAAAATGTCTTTAAACGTCATCAGAACGTTTGTCTCCATCAAATCTCGGACAAGTTCGAAATTGGATCAAGCGGGGTCAAAATTGAGGTCAAGGGATCATATCTTAGAAAACCCTCTGTTCACTTAAGAGATCACATCTTAGAAAACCCTCTGTTCACTTTAGAGATCACATTTTTTTTTGGCCCCAATATCATGAAACTTAGTCAGAATGTTGGTCGTCATCAAATCTTAGTCATGTTGTAAACTGGGTCAAGTGAGGTCAAAAATGAGGTTTAGGGGTCATATCTCGGAAAAACCTTCTGTTCACTTTAGAGGCCACATAATTTACCCTTATGTCCTGAAACTTTGCCAGAATGTTTGTCTGCATCAAATCTCGATCAAGTTTGAAATTTGGTCAATCGGAGTCAAAAATGAGGTCAAGGGGTCATATCTTAGAAGAACCTTCTGTTCACTTAAGAAGCCACATTCTTGACACAAAATGTCCTGAAACTTGGTCAGAATTTTGGACCCCATCAAATCTAATCTTAGTCAAGTCCTAAACTGGTTCAAGTGAAGTCAAAAATAAGGTTAATGGGTAAAATCTTGGAAAAACCTTGTGTGAGCGCTTAAGGGCCAATGGTCCCTTGTTTTTAAGCCCCGCATAACATTTAGTTCCGAATTTTCGCAAAGATTTGAACATATTTATATAAATTCCGATTAATATCAGAATTTACTACTTCATCTGCGGATTTGTTAACTCTTCAATCGGAAAGTAATTAAACAAGATTTAATAAAATTAAAACTTGTTTATGACTATGAAAATCAAATACTGAAAATGTCCCGAGCGCTTTTAAGACTATGAAAATCAAATACTGAAAATGTCCCGAGCGCTTTTTCGGTACAGGGGTACTGTTTTATAAAAGCGATGTTGAAAATTAAACAGAAGTATAAAAATTTGACATATAGCAAAACGGATCAATATACAAGGGCGAAAACACGTCTTATATATACTGAACAACAAAAATAACACACCACTTTTTTTAGATACAACTTTTTCCAAAATCTAGAGTTTGGAAAATTGGATATACAAAAATAAACGTAAACTAATTATTAATCTGTCACAAAATGGATTACACCGAAGACACACGCACTGGAGAGTTACAGGTGACTACCCCCAAAATCAAAATTTTGAAATTAAAGTCAGTTTTCATTGCTCTGTAAAATTCAATAGTGCGTGTGTTCATGTGCAATATTGCTCTCAAATAATGTTCGACGTGGATTTCTGAATTTTGCCTAGATTAAAACCTGTCATGGCTATCCAATTGCTCTTCATTCTGCCTTAATTTGACTCAACACCTTGCGATTTTTCGTTCTCTTGCGAACTCTCATTGAAAGCTCGTTTCTGATATGCTTGAGTTTGAGATAAGTCTGATCGGTGAAAGAGAAGGCATCGGTATAACTTCAGGAAGGTTTTCGTTATAAACAATGTTTTCTCATGCAGCAGATCGAATGCATCGTACGAAACTCAAGTTTGTCGAGTAATACAGCTTAAAAAGGTGGAAACGACAAACCGTGAAAACATTTATCAGATAAAGCCAAGTTTTCGAGTTTGGTGGTAGCGAAAAAATGAATTTCGGAACGTCATTGCGCATAGGCATATTAAACTGATTCATTTACGCGATTAAAATCAAGGACACTGAGGGGTCATAACTCGGCCATTGCCAGGTTAAAACGCCGATAATAACAACTACCGATGCCGAACTTCGGTACTGACTGGATGGGGAGGACGGATTGTACTACAATTTGTATTATGACCGGAAACTTTTTACTCTCCAGGTCAGTCACAGTAGGTTAAGGTTATTGTGGACTCATGGTGACAGTGAACCACAAAGATGAGGTATCTGGGCCGTTTGTCGACTCCTTTAAAAGCAATAGCACTAGGGTGAATCCCTGTAAATAAGTCAATGTTATGGTCTATGCATCTCAGGCCATTGTGGATTTAATTCATGAACACTTCCTTAAAGTGAGACCAATGCCTATTCTTTCACCGACCGGACTCATTTCAAACTCGAGCTAATCGAAAACGAGTTTACAAAGAGAGTAAGAAAAAAGGTTGCGAAAACCCAAGATTTTGAATGAATTCGAGGCAAAATGAACATCGAATGCATATCCATTTTTGGATTTGCTCCTAGTGATAGTCGCATTCACGCGCTTCCAACTCTTCAATGCGTATGACTACGCTGTCATTCCTTTTCTTCCTAACTAACTAACTAACTAACTAACTAACTAACTAACTAACTAACTAACTAAATAAATAACTAAATAAATAGATAGATAAATAAATGAATAAACAAATAAATAATTTTAGTTTTTAGGCAAGTGATTATGAGTTTCGGTCCCTAAAGCTAGGCACTCCAAGACTTTGGAGCATTAGTACATAATTAGAGACAAATAATTTTCTTTCAACTATCTACAATTTCAGTAAAGATCAATTTTCTAGAACATTGTCGTTATCTAATTGAATTCGGACACACTGAAAACAAGGGTCTACATCAGACATTCTGTTCAAAATATTGCATTTTGGAGTTAATAAAAGTAAACGAGAAAGGTGAGACGTAAAATAGACAACTTGTGCCATGGAATGACGAGAAAACAGCGCGCCATGGAACTCACAGAAACTTCATATTTAAGGCTGTGGGGGCATATGCTAGAAGAAGAAGACACTCCACAACTTCAGAGCCAGGGAACATAATCGGAGCCAATCAACATAATCGGAACCAAACAATTTTCTTTGATATATATCATATTGCAGAAAAGTACATCTGGTAAGATTATTGTGGTTGTTTTGTTAAACTCGTATACACTGAAAACAATGGTCTGCGTTATTAATTCTGTTCAGAATATTGCATTTTGGAGGTAAAAACCACGTGTTTTCACATTCCTGGCACAAGAATGCTCCCAGAAGAAATCATTTTTAACAAAAACCAACGAGCGTTCTTACATTTTTTGAGCACGTTTACGTTGCAAAATGTATAACTGGTCGAATAGCATTCGACTTTTTAATGATTAATGAATTAAATATTATATAAATGAGGAAATCCCGACCTCCTACCCCATTTTTCATTCAAAATATTAAATGTTTACATCTACATAATCGGAGCCCCACGTGGAGCGGAAGTTCCACACATGATTTTGAAAGCGGAGCCGGTGGCTCCGATTATGGACATCACCCCCCGTGCTGATGGCCTACAGATACTTTGAGATCTTATCTATCTTCTAGACACATAGTAAAGACTCTGGACAGACTGCGGATGCACAGACTGTTCAGAGTGTTTGCTTTGCGCTTATTTGAAATTGTTGGAAATCTCGCGGACAGGCTCATTTTATTTTCATCACGGATTTACGATCAAAATGAAAACGTTCGCTAAGCATTTATGACATGATAACCTACTTTGCATGTATTTTCACGTGCAAATCGGGGTACCATTTGAAAACTTAATTGCATTCAGAGTGCAGAACAGATCTAGATGAATTGAACATTACCAAAGGGGCATCCCAAAAAGCGGCTTATATATAATTGCAGTCAAAGAGAGAACAAAGAGGGAATATTTTGCTATCGATTACCGATCTATAAACGATAAAGCCGATTAAGGTTATCTCTGACACTATGACCCCGGTCTTCTGGTTACTTAAGATTTCATTTGTAGTAACTTTTGATCCCCGTTACGCGAATTGGGATCGTCCAGAAGCGCCATAAAACCTAGTATCTATAAACATTTAAACGCTCATAAGTTGCTATTCAGAGATAAGTCTTTTTTTTTTCGAAAACACCCATTGACCTTCCGATTTAGGACTAGGAAATCCGAGTAAGAGTCAACTGACTATTTGTTCGCATGTTTTAAATCTACACTATCTTACATATAGCAAAGTTGGTAGCGCGTCGGATTGTCAATCTAGAAGTCCTGGGTTCGATCACCGACGGTGGCACTCATCCTTTCCGACTATTTGTCTCTCACCACTGGGTTGATAACCGTAGACCTATGCGAGATAGCAGCTGGGGGCTAGGAAAGGATGTAATAGTAGTACTGGTGAGAGAAATACCAGGAATTAATTTTTCGGTTCTCCAGCCACCGCGATATAACTGAAATATTGATGAAAGCGGTGTAAAAAACATCCATTTTTTTCTATGGACGAGGAAAATCCCTATCAGCAGTTTTCAATCGATGATCGAAATACAATGTACGCGTGGGTAGTGGACAAAGGCACGGGGGGTGATGTCCATAATCGGAGTCATCGGCTCCGCTTTCAAAATCATGTGTGGAACTTCCGCTCCACGTGTGGCTCCGATTATGTAGATGTAAACATTTCATATTTTGAATGAAAAATGGGGTAGGAGGTCGGGATTTCCTCATTTTTATAATATTTTATTCATTAATCATAAAAAAGTCGAATGCTATTCGACCAGTTATACATTTTGCAACGTAAACGCACTTAAAAAATGTAAGAACGCTCGTTGGTTTTTGTTAAAAATGATTTCTTCTGTGAGCAGTCTTGAGCCAGGAATGTCAAAACACGTGGTTTTTACCTCAAAAATGCAATATTCTGAACAGAATTAATAACGCAGACCATTGTTTTCAGTGTACACGAGTTTAACAAAACAACAACAATAATCTTACCCAATGTACTTGTCTGCAATATTATATATATCAAAGAAAATTGTTTGGTTCCGATTATGTGGATTGGCTCCGATTATGTTCCCTGGCTCTGAAGTTGTGGAGTGTCTTCTTCTTCTTCCATATGCCCCCATAGCCTTCAATATGAAGTTTCTGTTAGTTCCATGAGGCTCTGTTTTCTCGTCATTCCATGGCGCACGTTGTCTATTTTACGTCTCACCTTTCTCGTTTACTTTTAATACCTCCAAAATGCAATATTCTGTAACTCTGTTATGCGTATGTCTTCAGCTTAATCCTTTTTGTAACAGATCAATAATTAGTTTACGTTTATTTTGGTATATCCAATTTTCCATACTCTAGATTATGGAAAAAGTTGTATCTAAAAATTTAAGTGATGCGTTTTTTTTTGTTGTTTAGTATATAATTGCAATCCAATAAAATAAAGAAATTTGATTGGTTTAAATCGCATCACGTGGGGAAATCCTTTGCACTTTATTTCTGTATAAAATGCAATAGGTCTTTCGGGAAACCCCCGAAATTCGATCTGCAAGTCCTGTGTTGTAGGAACTCGAATTAACCTAGATCCCGATCATCTACGCAACATTGCTATTCGAACTGTTATACATAAATATATTTTCGAAAGAATTTACTATTACAAACATGCAGTTCTGATTCTGAGCCGACCTAAACTTAGAAAACAGCGAGTCCACGAAGACCTTCAAGCAACCCTCTTAACTAAGACCGACCACACCGTTTTCGTTTAAAAATACAGACTAACTTGGCAGAAAAAAGCTTTTTTGTCATAAGTTCCTCTACGAATTTCAATGTTGTCTTTTATTTGTGTATCATTTGTTTAACTATATGACATTTCACTTCGATAGCGAGATAAACAATACACGATCTAAAAATAGATTGTGTAATTTATACGCGCAGAAAGTAGACCTGAAGCTTAAATGTTTGGCTGAGTATTTCAATAGTTTCTTCGATCTAGATGATTGCAATTATAAGGGACGAGTGTCTTTTTCACTGCGTTTATTGGGGTATAAAGTGCAATTGCCTTAGCACATGGCTTAATCATAACGCCCTACGGGCGTTATTTGCCATGTGCAAAGGCAATTGCACTTTATACCCCAATAAACGCAGTGAAGAAGACACTCATCCCTATAATATAAAACGTGTTTTCGCCCTTGTTTATTGATCCGTTTTGCTAAATGTCATTTTTTTATACTTCTGTTTAATTTTCAACATCGCCTTTATAAAACGGTACCCCTATACCGAAAAAGCGCTCGAGACATTTTCAGTATTTGATTTTCATTGCCTTAAATAAGTTTTAATTTCATTAAATCTAGTTAAATTTCTTTCCGATTGAAGAGTTGACAAATCCGAAGATGAAGTAGTAAATTATGACATTAATCGGAATCTATATAAATATGTTCAAAACTTTGCGAAAATTCGGAACTAAATGTTACGCGGGGCTTAAAAACAAGGGACCATTGACCCTTAAGCTCTAACCTGAGGCATTTACAAGTATTTGACAAATGTGGCAAAGTGTCAAAACTACTTATTTGAAATTCATGACTAGCTCAACAAAAGTCCAAGAAATCAAAAGGACAATAATTCCGATTACATTTCAAAACAGTTGAGTCAAATATGTTGCCTCTAAAGAACTGAAGGATTTTCAAAGATTTGAAGAGGTGTCCCAGTTTTTGACCCTCTTTCCAACTCGTCTAAGATTTCAAGACAAAGATCCTGACAATATGTTAAAACAAATAAATGTCATCTAGATTTTCCTTAATTTGACCTATCGACCTCATTTTTTGTCCCACTTAACCAATTTTTGAACTTAATCAGATTTCACGGAGGCAAATATTCTGACCAAGTTTCAAGACTTTTGATCAAAGGAAGTGACCTCTACAGTTCACACAAGGTTTTTTCCAAAATTTGATCTATTTACCGAATTTTTTACTTCACTTGATCCAGTTTGGGACTTGACCATGATTAGATTTGATGGGATCCAACACTCTGACCAAGTTGCAGGACATTTGGGTCAAGAATGTGGCTTCTAAAGTGAACAGAAGGTTCTTCAAAGATATGACCACTTGACCTCATTTTTGACTCCGATTGACGCAATTTCAAACTTGACCGAGATTTGATGCAAACAAACATTCTGGCAAAGTTTCAGGACATAAGGGCAAATTATGTGGCCTCAAAAGTGAACAGAAGGTTTTTCTTAGATATGACCCTATAACCTCATTTTTGACCTCACTTGACCCAGTTTACAATATGACCAAGATTTGATGGAGACCAACATTCTGACCAAGTTTCATGATATTGGGGCCAAAAATGTGACCTCTAAAGTGAACATAGGTTTTTCTAAGATATGATCCATTGACCTCAATTTTGACCCCACTTGACCCAATTTCGAATTTGTCCGAGATTTGATGGAGACAAACATTCTGATGACGTCTAAAGACATTTTGGCCAAAAATGTGGCCTCTGAAGTGCACACAAGACTTTTGCTAAAATTTGACCCCTTTCATTTACAAGATCCCATTTTTGACCCCACTTGACCAAATCTCGAACTGGACAATGATTTGATGGAGACAGACATCCTGACCAAGTTTAAGACATATGGGCCAAAAAGGTAGCCTCTAGAGTGCACACAAATTGGTGACGGACGACGGATGTAGGACGCCGGACACAGCTTCATCACAATAGCTCATCATGAGCACTTCGTGCTTAGGTGTGCTAAAAATCGAACAAAAAGGGAGTTTTAAGAATCATTGAGTCCTTTTTAGTAAGGTATATCAATCGTATTTCTTGAAATATGTATCAAATTAACGCGAATTTCGCAACATCTTTTTTTGAAACCACTCACAAAATATATCTGATACAATTTCATGGAATTTTCGACTTTGGAAGAGTGTTAGTAGTGACGTTGTTAAAATTGGAACGCTTAGCGTGCGAAGTATAATAAGCAAGAAAAACATTGACAGGCTTCGAAGAAATCTTTATATCTCTTCACATTTAATCCTGGATTATAGTCTGACAATTCTTTTGCACGTACATGTACTAAGTAATATCAATGAAGAACGTAACGAACGTAACTTGCATCGTGGAATGATGACAAAAAAGCGCCCCATGAAACTAGTAGAAATTTCATATTGAAGATGTTATATGGAAGAAGAAGAAGACACTCCACAACTTCAGAGCCAGGGTACATAATCGGAGCCAATCCACATAATCGGAACCAAACTTTTTTCTTTGATCTATATCATATTGAAGACAAGTACATTGGGTTAGATTATTGTGGTTGTTTTGTTAAACTCGTATATACTGAAAACATGGTCTGCGTTATTAATTCTGTTCAGAATATTGCATGTTCGAGGTAAAAACCACGTGTTTTGACATTCCTGGCTCAAGACTGCTCACAGAAAAAATCATTTTTAACAAAAACCAACAAGCGTTCTTACATTTTTTGAGTACGTTTACATTACAAAATGTATAACTGGTCGAATAGCATTCGACTTTTTTATGATTAATGAATAAAATATTATGAAAATGAGGAAATCCCGACCTCCTACCCCATTTTTCATTCAAAATATGAAATGTTTACATCTACATAATCGGAGCCACACGTGGAGCGGAAGTTCCACACATGATTTTGAAAGCGGAGCCGGTGGCTCCGATTATGGACATCACCCCCCGTGAAAGGGTGACTACGGGTATTTACACGGCGTGTATCCAATACACAATCAGCACCTAACTCTTACCAGAGCAAGACCATATATGGACTTTATTCTATGAAAAGTGTTATTGATTAGCGAAATACGTTTTAGTATTGAGCATAAAATGGGTGTATATGGATTGTTATTCAGACAGGGAGTCGATAGACATACACGATTTCAAGCATTGCTGAATCTATTATGCACTCTTTATATGGTAGTACTGGTTCTTACAGTCACGGGATTTGCATATTTTCATATCGTTCCGGTTTGCTACGGAGAGGGAGCATTAATCGTGGTCATACAACGGATTTCGATTCTTTATTGTTTGTGTGGATGCATCAGTCATTACGTCACGTGTATTTCTACTGACCCGAATGTTGAGTTAAAATATCAAAGCCAGTCTAAAGAAAGCAATAACAAAGGACTGAAATACAATGAAAAGGTACAGACACAAAACATAAGAGATGTGCGTGCGTGTGATAAAATGGAAAAGACTAATACTCAAGAAAACGGTTCTACGAGGAAGCGAACTTCACGTGATCATAAATCAAACGGAACCGAAACGAATGGACCAACCGGAAACAGACCAGATCACATGGAATTCTATTGTCGAAAATGTAAACATTATATTCCAGAACGAGTGCACCATTGTTATTTATGTGAACGTTGTATAGAAAAGAGGGACCATCATTGTTTCTTTATGGGGGTGTGTATCGGACAAAACAATCAAAGATATTTTATATTTTTTACATTGTTTATGGGTATGGGCACTTTATATGGATTGGCTTTGATTGTAAAATATTTACATTTCATTTACAGTGTTCAATTTTTCGGTCCACAGACTTTTATTACGTTATTTGTTCAAACAGTGCTAAATGTGTTTACGGGGCGTTTACCCACCAATGACTATTTGTTATTCTTTTTCTTAATGTATGCTAGTTTGTTTGGGACAATGTTCGCTTTTGGCTTCTTCAGTTGGCAAATAATGATTGTCTATTATGGTCAAACTACGTATGAAGCTAAAGCAGGTATTTATAAATATTCAAAAGGAACTATTCTCGAAAATTTTGCTGACGTATTCGGCCATTCTTCTGTTAAGTGTTTTCGTACATTACTTACACCCTTTGTAGACATTGTGATTAAAAGCTAACAAAACAGTGCTGAATTTCGTGTTTTTGATTTGTAACTGTTCTGTCGCGAGTACGAGGGTTATTAACATCTATGTGACTTGTCCCGCAAAAAATATATCTGGGAACTATTTAGAATATTAACATTTGAAAAAGAGATTGGTTCAAGTACATGTCAACCAGAGGTCGCATTTTAAAAATCCTTTTTTACGGGAAGGTAGATTTATCACTCTAGACTGAGAAAATTAGACACTTTACGCACACTACCTAGATGGGCCCTTTTTGCGTGACGGGTCACACATTGAAAAAACAAAGCACATCATTTACGTCATAATATGCTTAAAAACAATTCTCATGAAAACAGAGAAAAACATTTTAATGAACTTTGCGTAATTCATTGAGGAAAGATTTAACACAGAACCAATTTAATGCTGTTTATATGTTACTCTTAAGACAGAGAACATCTATTTCAAGTTCATGAACCTATATAGTATAATGAATCACAAAAGAAACGTCGCGCTATAACTATTTTATTCGCACAAAAACCTTTTTGTCGGAAAGGCTTAATTTTGAACTTTCAATGAACAGTCGTTTTCCAACGTTATGTAAAACACGAATGATAACAAAAGTTGAGATAAGGGGGCGATACGTTAAAGGTATGATGAAACCAAACTAAATCAAATCTAGGGATTGGTTGGTGATGTGATCTCTGATTGGAAGCTTGTTTGTAAAAGCAGAATTTTAAGTGGTTCTAGGTGTTTTGTCTGAGACCAATTCACAAGGTATTGTCGAACAACTAACTTTTCTTGGAAATGGTGTGTGTCTTCCCTCAGTTGCCAATACAAGTTGTTTGTGTCATATAAATCGAGGGGTCAGTGCAACACTATTGTAAGTGCCTAAATATTTATAGGCACTTACAATAGTGTTGCGGTTACCTCTTGAAATGTTCTAGGGCGTTAGATGAATAAATGATATCCGCAAGAAAAAGCTTGACTGCTTCTCGTGCAACAATTCTTTAAATGCATTTTTTCTCTGATTTGGAGTCTCTAAAGCATTTTTATGAAATTAACATTGATAATCGGCCTTTTTTGTGCTGTTTTAGCACCAATAACTAATCCCCAGAAGGTGGAACATTTGTATATTCCGAAATTCCTCTGACTAATGCGTACCATCTTAATTAGCGCGTATTGACTCTGCACAACCCGTTTAAACAATCAAGCAAAATTCTGATAGAAGCGGTATTCCTTTCTTTTAATTGGAGCCCGGTTGAATTCAGTTTCACCAAAAATCATCAATTGTCTCTTAACCCTTTCCTGTTTTACAAAATTTTAGACCTGTCCAAATTCAAAGGTTCTGCAGACGAAAATTTAAAGTGGATTTAATTTGAAAAATAACATTCAGTAGGGTAGAAAATACTGTGGAAAAAGAAGAAATTGCTTGTCAGAAGCAATTTCTTCTTTTTTCACAATGTTTTCTCAATCATAAAGTCACAAAATGTAAAAAGCAGGGATTAAACAGCAAAAGGTTAAATTTCAATATTTACTACAAATCTAAATACTGCGACGTCTCTTTTGTGGATCAGGTTATATGGGCCTGAGTAAATGTCGCTCTTTCATAAGCAAGCTATCGCTGATCACATTAGATTAATAGCTCAGCTTCTCGTCCAAGTTGGAAAGCAAATTGGATCTATCAAATGTCGACTAGCGGTGGCATTTGGAATATAGTCACAGAGAAAGGAAGAATGACCGTTCTGAATACCGGATATGACCAAAAGGCGAAATGTTTCGACCCGGATCAGACAGCTTACCAAGCACAGCCTGACTAGGTCACACTTTCCAGACACATTAAGGGACATCGTAAAATTGACAAATTGAATAATTTTGGGAAGAAATTGAATCATTGTGATGAGCGAGTTTTGAATAAATTTCAACGGAGGTAAAACATAATCGCTAATTGCGTACAATTTGTCAAGAATAAGATATAATCGCTCACCTCCATTTTTATAAAACCTACGTTCTTTTCGGATTTTGTGTCTTCGCGGACGCTTAAGAATCTGGGGGCCGTTTTACTAAACGTCTTACGAAAAAAATGATCGTAAGTCAAAAACACAAATCGTACCTTGTGTTTCATATATTGTTATATTCTACCTTGCAATATCTCATTGGAATCGTCTTTAGAAGACGATTCCAATGAGATGATGCATGGCAGAATTCTTTATTTAGTTACTATTCTAGAAGCAACTTTAATTTTTGACTTACGCAAAAAATGATCATAAGATGTTTAGTAAAACAGGCCCGAAGGTTCAGCCGATAAAGTCATACAATCATTTGAGCCTGTGTGTGAGATTTCTAACATTTTCTAAAATGCGCAAAGCAAAGACTCTGACCAGCCTGTGCACCTGCACAGTTGGACCAGGATCTTCACTATGCGTTCAGTAGACAGATAACGTCTCAAAGTATCTGTAGACCATCAGGTAACTTTATATTTCGGACTGTCTACGCTTCTCAGAGTTTGCACCTCAGGAACGTTTCAAATTGTTGGAAATGTCACGCTCAGGCTCATTTAAATGATTTGATTAAAATGTGGGTAGTATTTTGAACAATTTCGGAGCGTGAGTCACTTCTTTGAATGTATGTTTGAAGCACTGTGCGAATGGTGTACTTACTGTATATTTAAACAGTCAGTGTAGTAAAGTCTAAGATCAGAACAGGCTTCAACAGAGCCTTATCCGAGTCTTTACTTTACGCACATTCTGAACATTGTGGATATATACATACAGTTAATTACATCATGAAATTGACATTTAACTTAATCAAAACCATTCTAAATCGCTCACTCAGCGCTCCATTCATTCATTCCAGACACTCACTCAAACCATTCAAAAGCGCTGCAAACTCACTGAAAAAACATATAACAACAACTTCATTCAAAATAAAAATAGTTGGGAAAAAATCGGCATTCACTTATTTAATTGAAATTGATAGAGAATAATAGGTTCTTGAAGAAATATGGAGCTATCAATCGAACTTGTATGCATATTTTATTAAAGGGAGGTAATCAATATTGCTAATTTTGTTCATCCTGAACAAAATTTGCAATACTGGAATACCTCCCATTAAATTCAATCAAAAGTCGCTCCACACATTCATTCAATTTTATTCCTAAATCATTCCATAATCATTCACATTGTCAATTTTACTATGTTGTTAACTGTATATCACGCACATGCTTATATCACGAGCCACATTGTGGGTTCTTATTAGAAACGTCTCGATATAAAGATTACAATAAATTCCTTCAGCTAGTGGTTTTTGGCAGTGTCGTTGAAATGTTTTAATCTTATATCAGAGTAATCCCTTCAACTTGGGCCTAACTATGTCATTGTTAATTATGGATTATTGAATTGAAAACAACTGTTATGCTTATCATTTTATTAATTTTATTCACAAGAAAATGAATTTCATTTGATACATAAAAATAAGTATAACATGAGTATTCTTACATAATGGTATTTGAGTAAACTGGCATATAAACTCGGCTGTTATTCACGATCATAGTATTGAAGGAGAATGCAATCTGTACTTCTCTGGTTATAAGGATTAAATAACCGAAACGTATAATCTGCTCATATGCATCAGAGTTAAAGCAATTTACGATAATATCTACCCACAATCAATTTGAGATATCGATTTACGTTTCAATTGCAGTTAATAACTTAGTGAATTTTACAAGGTAAATGATTTGTGAAGGATTTCGGAATGATGGGAGGAGCGATGATTGAACGAAATTAAGGGGAAGTAAAACAATATCGTTAATTCTCGTCCAATTAAATTGCATTACCCCCCCCCCCCCTTAAAAACAACATACGTCACTGTTTGTATATCTTTTCGGGTGATTCAGACGCTTTGAAATCTGCATCTGCCGATACAATTTTGCATCGAGTTAATTTATGTGAATGATGCATATTTGTTGGACGTTAACAACGAGTTCGAAGCGTTTTCTTTTACATTTTCGGAGCGTTTTTGAGTGATTTGGTCGAGTGGTTTGAATGAATTAAACTGAGCGCTGAGCGAGGGATTTGAAAAGATTTTGAATTGAATTGATTGCAAATTTCCCGATGTTACTAGCTGCAGCTTTTATTGAAGAATAATATGAAACAAATGACTAGTATTTGGCGATTTTCTTGACGACGCTTAATCCTTCCCTTTTTTGCCAACCCTTGTAAAGTCTTCACTAAGTCAATTAAACAATACGTGTATAACACCAATATTTCATGTAACGAAACTAATTTGTAAATGCGTGGGGCGTCCCGAAAGTTTGTAGTTTGTTTATTTATCTTTTGGTCGATTAGTCGTATTATGACGCGATCTTAATAAACGTAAATTCGAATGTTTCTTCGTTCGATTATCTGGCCATTGCGATACCAATTCCTCAAAGACATGCTTTAGTGTGCAAATGGCCCTTTAAAACTATTTCACATCACATTCTACCACCTTGCTTGTAAACAACGTTTTTGTGGCATTTCCGACAAGGCCACAGTCAGTCGGAACATCGCTCGGACATTTCCGTAGACTGGAAAGAATCTCTGACGTAGGAGTAGTAATTTTGGTCATTTCTGAGGTAATCCGTCTTCTGCCGGTACTTTGGTTGATACGTTTCTAGACAAACAAATTGCAATCGGCTATTGAGATTAATTTTGCATATTATAATTTGATAACAGAACGCAGTAGAACACTGCGTTCTGTTATCAAATGACAGTATGAACGGGTTTAATCTTTTGGACGATTCCTCGAATTCGAATCTCTACTGTCTTTTCGTCATAATCGCATCTTTCAGATTATTCCAGAAAAGCTGATAACCTTCTGCGTCTCTAGTAAATTCTATATACGATTCATCTTTTATCCAATTAATCATTTCTAATTGCATATCTTTGGTGGGAACGGTCTCCAGCATAACGACAACCAGACAACCGCCATCATCACGCGAATATATACTTTCCATTCGAGCCATATTGAACTCATACAGACACCATTTCCTTTTAAGGAATGTCCTAGACAATATAACAACAGTTCTCCTGCTACTTTTAATTGCTTCAATAATGTTTTCGGCGATTGCGTTACCAGGGAGAAAATTTCTTTGATGTATACAGAGATTCAAACCATGCTCTTCTTCTAAATGGGGGATTATTTCATCCAGAACAAATCTTATATCACAATCGGAATATGAAATGAAAGCATCGTAACGGAAATTCTCGATTAGATCTTCCCCAGACAGGCGATGGTATCCGTAGAACCTTCGCCTATTCATATATAGAATGTAACGTAACTTCCAACGATTTTTATATACAATACCTACAAGTATAGAAGTGAGAAACAACGTAAATGCTACACTACATACAACAATCGCAACTGTGTATGAACGACACAACTTGTCGAAATTATTTACAATAACGATACATTCTTGTACGTTTATCGCTTGTGCGTCCGCGTTCACAAAAGTGTAGTTATCAAAAAGCTGAAAGTTGGTTCTATATTTTACCATCCATTCTATAGACATTCTGTAACTGCACGAACATCGTATCTGGTTTTTATGTAAGTTAATTGAAAAATTGTATCCTCGCCGAGTCAGGGAGCGAAAGTGATCTACGACACTTACAGGCAGAGTTTGAATTGCGTTGTAACTAAGGTCAAGTGTTGTCAGATTTTTCATGAATGAAAGGGACAGAGCAAAATCGTCTATCGTGTTGTGACTGAGATCTAAATGTTCCAGATTCTCAAGGTATTGTAGAACGGTTGGAGGCAGGGTTTTTATCTGATTAGCTGACATTACTAGTTTCTTCAACTTTTTCAGAGGTTTGAATATTAGACCTTTCGTATCATTTTCTATCACCTTGCCCACAAAGTTGCTACGTATATCAAGAACCTCAAGCGCGGACATGAAAAGGAAGAAATCCGGTCCTATATACGAGCAATAGTTCATAGAGAGATTCAGTAACTTTACTGATGGTAACGGACCAATCGGCCCTATCCACGAATATAGGACATTCCCCGAGACGTCGATATATTCTATATCATTAACCAATGGCAGAATTGGTATCCTTCCAATAGGATAATTAACATTACTGTATGCGAAAGACATCTTTTTGAACTTCGGAGGTAACGTAGTCTTGGTAAAATCTATTGGTTTTTTATCCATGAAATAGCAGCCCGGAATTGAGACACTTCTATTTTTAAGGTACTCTGGTTTCATAAATGGACAATCGTCAAGTACGGGCGTTATGTCCTCTGGAATTACAAAGTTTTGTCTTGAGTACACTCGTGGATCGTGCATCTGATTCTGTCTATTGTTGGTGATTTCAGTAACGTTTGTCAAACATCCAAGCTGCATTAAATAGGGACCGAAAGTGAAACGGTTTTCATCGACATGCAACACTTGAAAGGTAGGTGGCATCAGAATGGCCAAGTTATCTTCAAAGAGCTCGATACGGTTTGCAGCAAGCGAGATTTCTCTCAAAGTTGTATTTCGTAGAAAACACGCGTCTTTTTTCATTAATTGTGTTCCTAAGCCAAACGTTTTGTGGATACGAGAAAAATTCAGAAAATCAATCTGAGTATTCTGTAAACCATAAGACACATTTCGAAGAATTCGCAACCCCAATTTGCGATTTAATGATAAGTCCAACCACCGCAATTTAGTCAGGACACCAAATGTGTCTTCGTGTATATTCGTTATGTTACATTGAGAAAGATCCAACGTCTCGAGGTACGACAGATTCATGAATGTATATCCATCAATTTGTCCTAGGTTACAAATACCAACAGAACCATTTAAATTAATACTTTTCAATTGCGTAAGTAGTTTGTACGAATTTCCAAACTTGGTATCAAACAATCCATCGATCCAGAGTGACTCCAGTGAGATCATACCAGAAATATTCGGATACGAGTATTTTGTCTTATTCAAAGTTCTGAAATTCCCGTTTAATTTAAGATGCTTAAGATTTGATAATCCGGACAGAATTTGGTGTGAGCCCTGGACATAAATTGAAGACAGTTTATTCCTACTTAGATCTAGATCCATTAAATGAGCCATGCCAGAGAAGATATCTTGTTTCAGATAATTTATTTGATTTCTCGACAAAATCAATGTGGACACGTTAACACATCCTTCGAGCTCTGTCTTGTTAAAGTTCGAGATATTGTTCTGACTGACGTCTAAATAAATGAGTAACGTAATATTTGACGTATCGACGTAGTTGCAGACGTCACGTAGACGCACACGGGTTCTTCTACAGTTCATTTTAAATGTCTTGATCTGTCCATAAGATATTGAACATGAACATTTGTTGTCCGGTCCGCAGATCTCTGCTATTACAGCATTGGTTGACAAATACAACAAAAGCAACCAACGAGCTGCTTTGTAGACCTCCATATATCCCAAATAGTCAGAGGGTTTATGTGTTGTCACGATCTTCAGAGCTCTTCAAGTTTACACCTGGAACGAAATAATTCCAATAAATCACTATATGCCCAAATCTTACAATCGTCTTACGGCGTGTTTCCTGCCTATACGCTACAATCAACACCATGAAATTGACAAGAATAATGATTTTGGAATGAAATTGAATGAGTGTGTGAGGCGAGTTTTTTGGTGAATTTAATGGAAGGAATCCAATATCACTAATTTTGTTCAAGATGAACAAAATGAGCGATATTTATTACCTCCATTTAAAGAATTATGCATACAAAGTCTATAATTAGCTTCCAGTTTCTTAAAGAACCAACCCAACGCTTATACTTTCAATTTTGTCCCTGAAATAGTGATTTTTCTAGCTATATTTATTTTGAACGCAGTTGTCGCTCTTATCTTTTATAGCGATTTTGGAACGTTTTGAATGGTTTGAGAGAGTGTTTGGAGTGAATGAATGGAACGCTGAGTGAGCGATTTTGAATGGTTTTGATCGAGATAATTGTCATTTTCTTGTTGTAACCAACTGTAACAATCCTCGTTTACACGATAAATACCACAAGTATTATCACGTTTCAAGGACGGGGTTTCATTTATAGTATACAGTAAATCATATTGTGAAATTGATACGCATCTCGATCAAAACTATCTAAAATCACTCGTTAAGCGCTCCAGTCATTCATTCCAAATACTCGTTCCAATCACTCAAACATGCAAACAATCGTCCAAGAAAACTCCGAAACAGTTCAAAATGATCGTAATCAAATAATTGCATGATTTAATTTTCTGGAATTGAAATTTAAGGGACTGGTTTGTCCGTAGCCTGGCTCCCAGGCTGTCTGTTAGTGTTGAATAAGGTACACCACTCATGTTTTACTATTTCAAATTACCTCCAATATTCTCAAAAAAAACACAAAAAAAAAACAAACAAAAAAAAAAAAAAACACTGATCAGCCAGTCAGAGAATATAAGCTGATAAGAAATTATATACTTTCTCTAGTTGAATTACTCATTTCACTATACTTCAGATCAGTGGGATGGGAGCCAGTCTAATTTGTCCGTGAAAACACAAAATAAGAAGTGAATGTTTATTTTTTCGTAAAGGGAGGGAATAAATTATCGATAATTTCGTCCATATGGACGAACTAATCGATTTTTCATTACCTCCCTTGAACACCAATCAAAACTCGCTCACCAACCTCATTCATTTCATCCCGATATCAATCCAAAATCATTCAAAACGTTTATTTCACGAAGTTCCTACCTGTAATACTCGTTTACGCTTTAAAATCCTCGAATTTTAACGGATAACATCAAACTTTCACAAGGTGAACATTTCCTTTCAAAGATATGTCCGATCGATCCGAAAACACAAGAAAAAGGGCATTAAGTTTTTTTTACCTAAAATGTCTACATCCTCAACTTTTTTTTTATTTCATTGATGTTTGAATTAAAAGGTTCATTTAAAAAAAAGGAGATAGATCCATTGGGACACACGGGATAAAGGGCCTTGTGTATTTTATACAAAATATTCTCTTTCAGTTAAGACAATCGTAAAATTGACAAGATGAAAAGTTTTGGAATGAGTTTGGAATGAAATTGAATGAGTGTGTGGAGCGAGTTTTGCTCGAAACTAAATGGAGGTAATCCAATAGCGCTAATTTTGTTTAAATGAACAAAATTAGCGAAATTGATTACCTCCCTTTGATAAAATGTGCTTACAGGTTCAATGAATAGATTTCTTTGTCTTCACGAACGCGTAATACGCTTACGAAATTCAATTATAGCAGCAAAATAGTGGATTTTTTACAACATTTTTTAATGTAGTTGTTGATCTTTTGATCTTATCCCTTTAAGTGGTTCTAATGCTTTTTTTTGAATGGTTTGAGGGAGTGTTTGGAGTGAATGAATGAATGAATGGCACACCGATTTAGCGATTTAGAAGGGTTTGATCGAAATGGATGTCAATTTAACAAAGCTACGAACTGTATAAGAGATAAGGATTATATTGAAATTGTCAAAGGATGGTTGAAGGCCACAATGAATTTTCCTCCTGGCAATGAAGCAGATCTAGATACGTCCTTAAACAAATGGTCTTAATGGACATATAATGAACAATATTCTCATTTATTTTAGTCAACAAAGTTATTGGATTATCTTAAAATGTTGATAGATAATATGGTTATTAAGGTTTTTCATATATATAAAATACATACTAAGTGTTTAAACGAAATATATATATATATATATATATCTAACGAGGTTCGGAGAATTGATGATTGTCGAAGCTCTGCCGAGTTAGACATTTTTTTTTATAAAATACTCTAAGTATGTATTATATTTATCATTTTCCTTGTTTTCGCTTCTAACTGAAATGCAAGTTTCTAAAGATAACCGCATTGTGTCCTTGTTCTAAAAATATCCCTGTTATGTCATAAAAAATATCACGTATAACAGACACTGTAAAGTCCATGAATTAATTGAACGATTTGATTAAAATTTCGATCGTCTTGAACAATTTCGAAATGTTTTTTTTGACGATTTTGATCGATTTGAGTGAGTGTAAGGAATGAATGATCGGAGCACTGATTGAACGCATTAGAAGTGTTTTATCGGAATGAATGTCAGTTTCACGATGTTTTTAACTGTGTAAAAGGGAAGAAACAAATATCGCTAATTTTGTTCATGTTGAACAAAATCAGCGATGTTAGATTATACCTACCTTTAATTTCACTCAAAACTCACTCATTGAACTCGTTCAATTTATTTCCAAACCCACTCCAAAAAATCATAAGATTGTTAAGTATTCTCCAAGTCACTTGGATTGTCCAATTGTTACTTTTTTTGCATATCTTTCTAAATGGCCCGAGTTCATTGATATATGGATACAGAAGTCCCTCAAACATCTAAATCACGTCATCCAACCGGTGCTCATGTAAACTTTATGTTATTTTTCTTGTTTATTGGTCATTGCATTCGGTGTCCCTTAGAGAAACAACTCATTAACGTATCAAAATGAGTTGTCTTACCAGAACCGAATAAAATATTGAATATTATACAATTGATCAACACGAATTCGCTTGATTTTCTACACATGGTCGTTTTTACTAGAGTTAGTGAATGGAAACATGTACATTACTTATCTTTTAGTACTAGATGAAGACTTGGGTAGGTTCAATCGTAGATAGATAACAGCGCATGCACTTTATTTTGGTCAGGATTATTTATCGTACATGAAGGAAATATTAATACAATGGAATGTGTCACCCCAACTTATTTAACCATAGTGTCTGTTTCAACAGGAAATAGTTATAGAAACCCTTTAAATAGCTTTAACCAACTCTTAAAAAAATACATCCTTGCATATTGTTACTTTCGTTTTTATAGACCTAGCGTGTAAAAATAGAAACAAGTATTTGTTGGAGGTATTGAACTAAAAACCTTATCACACTGTATGAATATTCGAGTGTGGTTAGGTTTCGAGTTTCATATCTCCATAAAATCAACAAATATTCTCTTCATATCTTGAAATTAAACTTCATGATGCATAAAATTAATGTTAAGATTTGGAAAAACCACGAGTGAAAATATTATAGTTTTTGTTGATCACGAATTGAAACATAAATCGATCTTACTCGAAAAACAAACGATTATCACGAATACCCTATTTCTTAATTGAATCAGAATGGGAACATTTTAGGGTAAATTTTCTTAAAGCGCGTCATTTTACGCTCGATTGCTATGCAACGTTCATATTTACTTGACATACTGGGCCCTGCTTTGGTCATGTCAGATAGGATGAAATGAACGAGAGCGGGATATACGTTTTTGATAATTTTGGTTAGACAGTTTATTGGTTTTTTATATGATAATCTACCGATTATCCACTGAAAAGTATTAAAGAAAGACTTGACTTTTCTTATACGATTGTTTAACGATTCTAAGAAAGATGTGAGATCGATCAGGCGAAAAGAGATCATCTGGGAAGTGCTAAAGTAGTCGTCCCACGTCAAATTGTACGGATTGCATAGGCTGACAATGGTCAAAACTCTGAGAAGTTGGCTGATTTTCATTCTACAAACCCATGAAAGAATGTTTAAAATGCGACCTCCGGATGACCTCTTCTGGAAAAGTAAATTTTCGTAAAATTTGTATTTCACGGAGATGGTGCCCTTTGCAACAGCGGATCATACAAATATATTCTGTTTGAGCAATGGCATTTGATTTATATTTCATCTTAAGCATAAACATTTAGGGGTCAGAGACCTTTACTTGAATATTGTATTTGAAATTGTTTTTATACCACTTCAAAGTAATAAGGCGGATAAAAAAAGTCCCAGAAGTGTTTGTTTGTTATGGGATAAACGCAACCTTTCACAAAATTTTAGCCATATTGCGGCGGTTGGGGCACCTTGCAAGAAGGTTTTGGTACTTTTCGAACCAGTTATATCATTACACCCTTTTCTAGACTCCGGCTGCTATACCGATTATTGATCCATTGGTTGGAGACAAACAACCATTTTCTCATGCCATCTAATCTTAGCCTACACTCTCTGCTTTTATCATAGCAATTATCTTATAATTGGAGCCATACTAGTTGATAAGACCCAAAAATTAGCAATGTTTTTCATAAAAATAAATACAGAAGTATAATGTTAAATTCTCTTTTTTCCTTTGCCCGGAGCCGCCGTCATAACGCAGTTAGTAGCGCGTAGGACTGTCTATCAAGAGGTCCCGGGTTCGATCCCCCGACGGCAGCACTCATTCTTTCCGACTTCTTGTCTCTCACGATTGATACAGGGCTGGTAATAGCTTATTTAAATTTGAAAGTCATTGACCCCTTGAACATCACGTTCTGGGGGTCAACACTGATTTTATAGGGGTCAAAAAAAGATCAAAACATGAAAACTTAACAGTCTTTAAAGTAATCTATGTTACTGAAACAACATAAACAATAAAGTGTAGACACACTTTATTGTTTATGTTGTTTCACTTATATAGATCTTTTGAAATAGTATGCAGAAAACAAGTGATCTATATAATTTTTCATTTTGCATAAGTTTCACCACTGGAAAATTAGTGGGTTAAAATGACCTCCTGCAGGAAATTTTTGAGGGTCAAATTGGGATTTTAAGGAGTCAAAACCCTGGTTTAATGGTCAAACAAGAGCTGTGTGATAATCGTAGACCTATGTGAGATAGTAGCTGGAGGTTAGAAAAAGATGTGATGCTTGTACTGTTGATAGAAAAAATAAAATAAAAAAAAACAGGAATCCATTGCTAGGTGCTCCATCCGGTGCGATATAACTGAAAAAAATGTTGAAAGTTGCGTTATACTCCATTCAATCTTACCTTGCCCGATTTTGGAGATATCACCGAATTTGTAAATACTGTAGTTACAAAGAAAGACCCCGGAAACTGCATATTTATGTAATAATTAACCCTTCTAATACTGTTCACGGCATTGCCAGCTTTGGCAGACTTTAAAGACTAAGATCAGCCTGCACGGACGTGCTGTCTTACCTTATCATACGCTGCATGATTTCAATTTCAATGTAATAGACTATGAGCCAGTATAGACCCCCCCTCCCCCCCCCAGGGGGAATTTTCGGGACTATGTTTTTTTGAAAGCCCAATGTCTAACGAGTATATTCTGAAAGTCTGCAACTTGGCTGTTGGGGCTTTTAGGAGTTATTGAGGTCAAAGGTCAACAAGTGCACTTTTTCTATGAAAGAATAAATGAGCTGGATTTGAAATGGTATATTCAAATATCTTTTCATGAAATTGAGCACGAAATGGTTCTAGATGAATCACTAAATATTTTTCTGCTAGGAAATTTCATTTTAGGGTAATTTAATGATAATTTTTATGAAATCAAAGTACTGAAAGTACTGAAATCGGTTCATATATAAGAGATTAAAGCATAGACAATAGGCCATTTCAGACCACAGGAGGATTTTTTCGTTATATTTTCCCATCAACTTAAACAATAATTTGCCTGAGTGTAATTTGTATCATTTGTCATTTGATTTCTATTGTATTTGTCGGTTTTAAAGCTGAAGTCAGTCAGTGCATTTAAATGAATATCATATATTTACGTAGATAAATTGAAAGGAAAACTTAATTTTTTAAGTTTCTGCGAATAAAATGCATTTTGAGGCAACTTTAACAACTCAAAATTATTGAAAGTATCAACTGTGGCACCTTTGAGAGTAAACTGCATCTTCATAGATTTAATCAAAGAACTGAAATGACTGTATATCTTTGTTTATATACATGTTCAAACATAGGGAATGCCCTTTTTCATTCTTAAAAGTGGAACATCCCTTTTGCTTTCTTTTATATCTTGTGTTCCTTGTAAAAGTTCATGTTGGTGTCAGATTGTGTCCACTGTAGTTGTGCTTTATATAAGTTTAGGTATAGATATAAAAGCATTATAGATTTACTTGTATGTATAATGAAAGTATAGATAAAATGGTACAAAAGCTAGATTTTGCGGTTTTTGTTTTTTTTTTTTTTTGCATAGGCACTTAATCATAGTTTCTTATAATTAAAAGAGTTACTCACTGTCATTTAAATATTGAATGGTTTAAGCTTTAAAGCACATAACTATTACTTTCTTATAGATCAAAGTACTGAAAGCACTGAATGTCAAAGATAAAAAAGAGACCAAATTTTTATCTCTCAAGAGTCAATTCCATTTTCTTTAGTCTAACAACAGTTATCACAATTGTGTGAGTCTAGAAGGGAGCCATGGGGCCATGGGCTTTCTTGAATGTAAAATGGAATTCTTTCTAACCAACTCTTCGCCCATTAAGTGAACTTGATTATTTACAATATTCAAACCTTAATGGAAAAAGTTATGTTTCCAATGGATATTTACTTTGTTACATTTTCCAAACTTGTTTCTGATGTACTGAATGCTATTTTTTTCTTCAAAATTTGTTTTTGTAAAAACATTTCATCAGAAAATTCATATTTTGTTTCTGTGTCTTAAGGCATATTGCCCATATTTTTGGAAGATGACCACCCTTTCCGGCAGATAAAAAGCAAGGGGCCTGGTAGGTCCAGTAAATTGCATAGCTAGACTGAATATCAGTATTCAAATTTAAGTTTATGTGAATCCTTTTGTGAAACTTTTTCATGAAAAATTATCATATATATAGAAGCTGATCAAAATGATAACTACATCAGCTATAAATTAATACTATTGATACTTATTACAGAGCTCACAAACATTTTTTTTTAAATGTTTATCTTAAAATGTATGTGCAGAAATCATTTTTTATCAATGGCTCTTTGAAGATTTTGTAGTTTACAATCCTTTTAATATGCTTTGTGTGTAGACATAAGCACTGTTAGCATTAAGTATTTTTTTTTGCTTACATTGCACACTAATCACCCCAATTTACTCTTCAATCTAACAAAGATATGTTTATTTAATTTCTGAAATAAATTATCTTGTAAGATGAGCATAAACATTTTCAGTATGGTAAGTGTGAAAGAGATATATATTTGAGGCTTTTTGTTCATTCAAAAATTCTATAGCGAAATCTAAAACTCCAAATATAAATTTTGTGGCCTCCCCACACTCTCTTCTTGCCAGATTTTGAATGCAAAATACTGTAAAAAGGTCTATTAAAAATACGATAAAGCTCTCTTCCAGGATGTCCACCATGACTTGAATTTAACATGAGTGTTTGTTTTCTCTGTTTTTTACCAATTTTGATAATATCATTAATGTATATATAAATATGGATCATACTGAGTGCAAATTAGGAATCATTTAAATTTTGATGAAATTCTCTAAGGTTATGTTGCAATACTGTTGATATTTTGAAACTGATGAAACGAAATACTTGATAAAATAGAATTCTTGTTTTTTTACCTGCTTGACTCATTGCTCTCACACAATTTTTTTTTTTTTTCATTTTCAAAATTTTTAACTTAAATTTCATTTCATTTGTAATTCTAATGCAATTTTTACGATGTTGCAGGCTTAAGACAAAACATGAAGTTTTATGGAAACAAAGAGAAGCTTTGGAAAAGAGATGTTTACAGAAACTCTAGATTTATCTTTTCTCTAAGACAAAGGAAAATTCATTGACCATATTCCAATATCATTTTACAAACCACTCTTATAAAAGAGTATGTGATGACCATCAGTTTGAATTAGTATTAAGCTATGTCAACTGGTTTCGTTATAAGATTATAATTTTAACAGATTGAATGGTTTACTATTTAGCACCCATTTCTATATCAAATTAAATATGATGCCCATTTTGTGTATGAAAACCAGTCATAAAATGCTAATTGTATTATGTCAATCCTCTTTGACCTGTTTCACTAATTGATGTAGAATATTTTCATAGTGGAAAAAGAATTCCTTGGTAGAAGACTTTTTTTGCCAGATTTCAAAGCTTCCGGTATATTGCTTTGTAAAAAATGAATCTAACAAATATACACAAATCAGTTCAAATCTGAATAACTTTTTAACTAGATTTAATCATGATGTTCAGAATATTGAACAAACAAGAGAACTGACATTACTAACAAAGGGATGAGATATGTAATTAGGGTATTTTATATAAGGAAATAAAAGTAAATTGAAAAAGAAATTCAAGATTATAATATGCAAATCATGTTTCGGTACTTTCAGTGCTTTGAATTTCAACAAATAAGCCTGTTATCTTCAAAAATGTCTTGAAACTTTTATGAATTTGAATCACCTGTTCATTGAATTGAATCATGACGTTCAGAATATTGTACAAACCAAATAACAAATATTACTGGCAAAAGAGTGAGACATTACTTAACAAATGTAGTGAATTTGTCACAATAGCTCCCCTTTACCAGATTTTTTTTTATCAATTATGGAGAAAAGCTTAGGTAAGCAAAACTAAAAAATTCACATATGATAGTTTCAAATCATTCAATTGTATAACAATTGTAAGTAAATATGAATGGACTGGAAAATAAATTCCAGTTTATATTGTGTTAAAACCTTTATAATAAAAAAGTCATATTTTGGTACTTTCAGTGCTTTAATTAGCTAAAATTAACTAATATGTTTACAGTTGGCTTGAACCTTTTTTGTAACTGTATTTTATTGAATGATTACATGCTGAACATGATCATTCCAAATTATAAGCATCTAATGACAATAAGTTTTACTTATATTTTAGTATAGTTATGACACTGGCATACTCAGGCCATTATAGTTATCACAAATTGGGCACATTTAAGCAAGCAATGTTAAAAAACTTTGTTCATATGCTTAAAGGTATCCTCCAGCATGTCCGGACTAATATAAATATTGGAAAAGGAAGCAGAAAAACTTTTTAAATCATGCAAAATCTATATAAGCAAAAACGTCGGTTTTCAGTACTTTCAGTGCTTTGATTTGCTAAGAATAAACCTGATATGTGCTCAAATGCCTTGAAACTTTTCTTTTTTATTTACCTTTAAGAATTATGTAATTCAAAATATAATTAACATCAAATAAAAACATATATTGACAATTGGTGAAATATGAATAATAGTATAGTTATAGCTTTGGCTTGATCATGCCATGGCTTAAATCAGATTTTGAACAAAATTCAAAAAGGAAATGTCTAATAAACTTTGCTTGTAGGCTTCAAGGTATCCTCTAGCATACTTAGAATAAAAGAAAATGTTATTAAAGACAGAAAAAATCTTTTTAAATCTTGTTAAAATCTTCATTAGCAAAGAAAATAGTTGATTTTCGGTACTTTTAGTGCTTTGATTTGCCCAAAGCCTCTCTGAAAATCACACAAATGTGTTTAATCTTTGTAATATTGTTTTGGGTATTGAATTATGTTGAAAAAGGTCCAAAGAAATTATCAATTCAACAAAATAAATATAAATTTCTGACTAAAGGTTAAGATTTAAATTAGTGTGCACTGGGTGACCTTTGACCTCAATAATTCCTAAAAGCCCCAACCGCCAACTTGCAGACTTTCAGAATATACTCGGTAGACATTGGGCTTTCAAATAAACATAGTCCCGAAAATTCCCCCTGAGGGGGGAGGAATCACCCTACTGGCCCATAGCCTATAAAGTTTGGAAAAAACTGGTTAAAATGTCATAGAAATGGCAATTTATTTTAACTAACTATTAATACAACGGGATAAGAGTTAAATACCGCTGATTTTAATAAACCCTCCCAAACCAAGCGTGGTGTTGCATTCCCTAATCATTTCCCAAACAAAAAAATTGGAGCCCTTTTCATTCTCAAATAATTTAATTTTAGTTGTATTTAGTAATATTTGTGCGTTCTGATTGGCTGAAAAGTTAGTTTTATTACCCCGATGAAAAAAAATTGAGTACGCAATCGTTTTGTAAATTTCCGAAAAAAAAGTCCAGTAGGAAATCTGTTTCTTAACTGACAAATCTTTACATATTTTCTACATTATATTACATCATAAGATATGGCGATAATATTTACTGATTGCATAGAGGTTAGAAACTATTAACTTTATCACTTTAGTGTATGAATTCGCTTCGGGTTCATACAGTATGATTAGGTTTTAGTTTTATACCTCAATGGAATCAACAAATACTCTCTTGATCTCTCAATACAATTAAGAGATGATAGAAATATTTCTTGATTTCATGGCGATATGAAAGTTAAAACCTTATCACACTGTATGAATACGCGAAACAAGTGTGATAAATATTATCTTAATTTCTGATAATTGAATGCTATGGAGCAAGATATTAAAATTTATTTAAAATGAGACGATTTGATAATCGGACTACTGTACGCGCAGTTTTTTCTTTTAATATGGATGCGCAGTTATAATCCTTTTTTTATTTAGATATGAATACAGTTAACAACATCGTGAATTTGACAATGTGAATGATTTTGGAATTATTTAGGAATGAAATTGGATGAGTGTGAGGAGCGAGTTTTGAGAGAATTTAATGGGAGGTAGTCAGGATGAACAAAATTAACGATATTAATTACCTCCCTTTAATAAAAAAAAATCCATTAAAGTTTTATACATAGCTTCCTATTTTATTAAAAAAACCTACGAGTCGCTAACAATTTGAGTTATGTCAGTGAAATCGCGATTTTACTCTATCAAAATTTATTTTGAATGACGTTTTTGATTCTTTATATTTCAATCGGTTTGAGTGCTTTTGAATGGTTTGAGTGAGTGTTTGGAATGAATGATTGGAGCGCCGAGTGAGCGATTTAGAATGGTTTTGATTGAGATGAGTGTCATTTTCACGATGTAACTAACTGTATCATTTCTTCAGCCAATCAAAATAAATAAAAATAATCAAATTTTGATTGAGTTAACTTAAATTAAATTCCATAGAAATATTTGGCATACAGTTTAGACCAAGATCAGTATGTACAAAAAAAAAAAAAAAAAAAAAAAAAAAACAGTCTGGTTTTAGCCTACACTACCGTCTTTCTACTTAATTTTCGTGAAAAAAAAAAATCCATGCTAATTGATTTGTCACAAAAAAGCAAAAATTGCAACTTGTTTGAAATAAAATTTAATAACAGTAGGATAAGGGTTTAATTTGAAATATATGAGTAACTGATCGACACAAGCGAAGTATGCATTTAACCACGTGGTGCTATCTTTTTTTCCTCTACGCCTACAAATGTTTCGGACATAAAGTCTGCCTGTGTGTACAGTTAGTAACATCGAAAAATTGACATTCACTTGAATCAAAACCATTCTAAATCACTCATTCAGAGCACCATCCATTAATTTCGAACACTCACTCAAACCATTCAAAAACGCTCAAAACGCTAAAACCCATCGAAAAATATAGAATTAACAACGTCTTTCCAAATAAATTTGGATAGGAAAAAATTACGATTTTACCGACATAATTCAAATTTTAAGTGTCTTATAGGTTTTTGGAGAAATAGGAAGCTATCTTTAGAACTTGTATGCATATTTTATTAAAGAGAGGTAATCAATATCGCTAATTTTGATCATCTTGAAATGGATTACCTCCTATTAAATTCACCCAAACTTCGCTCTTTACACTCGCTCCTTACACTCGTTGAATTTCATTCCAAAACCATTCCAAAACCATTCATTTTGTCAATTTCTCGAATTTTAAACTGTACAAACGTTTTGGACATCAAGCATGCAAGTGCGTGACATTTGTAACTGTTTTACATGTATCCGTATACCCTCAGTCTGATCAAATTCTTTAATTCGCATTGAATAAATATCTTCGGAGCTATAATCTCTGTACTTTTTTAAATGCTTTTCGGTGAATTATCGAGAAATAGCGGTAGATTATCACGTTAAGAAGTAGTGAAATTATCAAAAAAATGTACCTCGCTTTCATTCATTTCAACCCATCTGACGTCATCTAAGCGGAGCCAAATAAGTGACGTCATATGAACGTTGCATAGCAATCACTTACGAAATGGCGCTTTAAGAAATGTGGTCTTAAAATGTTCACATTTCGTCTTATTTTTCCAATAAAATGATAGAATAGTCGTTTGTTTTTTCGAGATTCATTCATATAATATTGGGTAAACAACGAGCGCTATATTTTCACTCTTGGATCCGCTACACATGAAAATATAGCCTTTGTATTCACCCAATGAAATATTAATATATGTTATACAGAAACAAACAATTACCCTCAATATATTCGAAAAAATGTGTTCAATAAATCACGATGACTGTTCATCGCGAGGACATGGAATTATTGAAAAATTAATGCCATGCACAATCTAGATTGGTTAATACTTACAAAACTAATTCTAATCCAGACTCAGTATAAGCATTCGCATAAGCACAAAAGTTTGAGATAAAAATATTCCATATTTTGCTATATATCTCCTTTTCCGGTAAAGCTACAAAACAACCGCCTATATTTTCTTCCTCAATATGTATATGTTAAACAGCAGTCTCAATGGAGCGGAAAGATTTTGATACTGCTCCATTCATCATTTCTATGAAATCGACAGTGCTAGTTTCAATTTGAAACATGAGCTGTTCTTCAAGTCCTGCGTTCAGAATGTAAAATTGTTTACAAATGTTTCTGAATGGTATCCCGCTTTGCAAATGCGCCTATTTGCAAAGCGGGGTTTCATTTGTTAAACATTTCCCGGTCTTTTTTATTCTTAACATAGGGCTGATTTATTTCACACTTAAGGAGAGGCTAATATTTCTTCCGCATTATCTATTTACATATCGTTAGGTTATTTCCGTCAACTTATGAATACAGATTAGAGATTAGCCGGAAATATATATTATTCAGTTAACAATATCGTTAAATTAACAATCATTCCGATCAAAATCGTTCTAAATCACTCCCTCAGCGCTCCATTCACTCATGCCAAACACTCACTAAAATCGATCAAAAACGCTCTATATATATAACCATTTGAAAACATTCCAAAGTTCTTCAATAGGCCTAATATTTAATTCAAAGCGATCAATTCATTCTACGATTTTATTGGCTGTTGTTGATTTTAAAGTGTCTGATTGGTCCACAAAGAGACAAAAACAGAAAAAGTACGTTTATTTAACAGAGATAGGTAAAAACATTTGATAAACTCCCTTTAATTTCGCTCAAAACTCTTTCACACATCCATTCAATTTCATTCATAAACCATTCGAGAATCAGTCACCTTGTCAATTTCACGATGTTCTTAACATATATAGATATTTTTTGTACCTTTTTTTTTTATTAAGCATAAAGCTAGCTGAATCTTCCGTAATTCAAAACGAATCATTCGATCAGTGAACCTTACTCTTTAACTTGGCTCTGCACGACTTAAAACATGCCATTAAATAACTGTCCTGATAAGGAAAACAAAAAGGCTTTGCAATGAGTTACATCATAAAATGTCGATTAAAACCATTCCATTTCAATCGCTCATAATTTTTTTTCCAAACTTACACTCAAACCATTCAAAATGCTCCGAAGTCGTTCTAAACGCTCCAAAATCGATAAAAAGGATCCACAATTTCATTGAAATAGATAAAAACATTCAATGAACTTAAAGGATGGCGCGGTTTTTAAATTGGTTCACAAAGACAAACAATTTCAACAATTGGCCATTACGTGGATTTTCATTAAAGAGAGGTAATAAATACAGCTATTTTCGTTCACTGGAAAGAAATTAGCTACATAACATTATCCGTCTTTAATTTCATTCAAAACGCACTCATTCTATTTCATCCCAAAATCATTCGAAAATTGTTCACCTGTTCAATTTTACGGTTTACGGTGTTTTAAACTGTACACTACGGTTCGGCAATTCATCGATCTCCTGTTTTATCATATTTCTTTCAAAGAAACTTCTAATAAAACTCATTATAGTTTTCTTTAAGGCTCATTATTGAAAACAAAACATCAACAACAGTAAAAAAAACAACAACAAAAAAAAACAGCTACAAGTTTGCCAAGTTTTACAATTAATTTACATTTCTTCCATAACTTCAAATTCAAAATAGAGCAATTCTTACTCTGCTCAGGCCTTCTTGGATAACGGAGCAGTTGTGATAACAATAACAATTCATACGTCTTAGTTAGAAACGGGTTTTCTATCTTGGTTAATTTCTGTTATTTTCATTCAATTTCGACGACTAAGACATCGTTACTATACAAGGGATGATCCAGAAATTCGTATAATGGGCTTATAACTTTTGCATTTCTAACTTGTTCAGTGTGTGATTTGTTGTGTGTGCAGTTCAGTATCTTCGAAGAGCACAAATGTTATTATTTTTTCGAAATCATATTAAGCGACCTTGTATTTCGTTATCATAGTAACAGATGGGGGAGCGTAAAAAATAATGAAAATCAGATACATAAATCAAATTTTCTAAATGTGTTCTTAAATTTTGTTTGAAATTTCTTGCCAGAAGTAAATAAGGCATAAATAGGTTATCAATTGTCATATTTTAAACAGTTTTGGAAGAGTTTTTACGGATACAGGAAATTTTGAATAAGACAAATATTCGAGTGAATAGTGACCTGACGTCAACATCAAAATGTGAGTTCCGTTTATTTATCGAATTTTGTGGTGATAATGGGTTATTCACCAATCGAAACATTTCAGATGATTTAGAAAAAATATAATTTAGTCATTAAGAGCAGTTTTCTTAAGTTACCTCGTATATTCAAAGAGTGTCAGGCTTTAAAGGAGAAGAAAGAAAGGTCAATTGGAGTTTAAAGAGAATGAAGTCGTCCCAACTGATTCTCTTTATTCAAACATAAAGGTCCCGCAATTTGGTCTCCACTTCAATAAAAATACCATTCATATAGAACTTGTACACAAATTTAAATTCCAAATGAAAAGTGGATACTTTCTGCAATTTAATTAATTAGGCGCAGAAAGGCTTACGAGTAAATGAAGACTATGTAGAAAAGAGTAAATAATGACGTCGCATATGACGTTCTTGCTCCCCCCGCCTACGTGCGGGGTCCATGTCTTAGATTTATCATTTTACAGCCACTATATAACTTACAAATTCGAAAATTTCCACATTTATTACACAGATGTTGCATTAAATGAATGTATAATTTTTATTCTGAAAGTCAACTTTTTATAAATTTTATAACCCCATATTACGAGTTTCTGGATCAACCCTCGTAGCTTACGTCGTTTTTATTACCAACCGACGATGGGCTTTTTCGTAATTCTTTTGTATGGCCACTTCTACAGTTAAGAACATAGCGAAATTGACACTCATTCCGATCAAAACCATTCTAAATCGCTGACCCAGCGATCCATGCATTCATTCCAAACACTCACTCTAACCGATTAAAAACGCTAAAAAAATCTTTCGAATACATTTCGAAAACGGCCAAGACGATAACATTTAATTCAAATGGATTAAATTATTCTACGAATTGATTTTATTGCGATGTGTGTGATTGGTTTATAATGACACAAACACAGAAAATTATGTATATTTTGTTAATTGGAGGTAATAAATATCGCTAATTTTGTACATCTTAAACAAAATTAGCTACATTGGATTACCTCCCACTAATTTCACTCAAAATAAGTTCCATTCACTCATTCAATTTCATTTCAAAATCATTCGAACACCGATCATCTTGTCAAATTCACGATGTCTCTAACTGCATATAACGTCGGGAGGACACCAAGTCTCGTAAGTAAAGCTTGAATAAGCTGGAGTAACGATGTTTAAGGTCTGCCATGTCGCCGCTTCAATGTAGCAGGGCGTGGCTGGTGGTCTTTGAAATAGATTAGAAAGTTAAAAGCGTATTTCTTTTTTTATAGGATATACAGGGTATATCAAGATAACAAATAGACAAAGGGGAATAAATTCTGAATCGTTTGTTTGAACGTGGGTTATTCCCCGGTACATCGTAGTAAAGAACGCATGCTTGGCTGATTTCACAAATGAATTGGCAATTTGCATGACAATTCGCATGACATGCTCTGGTTTAAGTATGTCATGGTGGCTTTTGCCCTACTTCTGAGTTGTGTTGAAAATAAATGAAGTTGTTGAAGTGAATAAGATCACTTTTGAGTGGTTTTGACGTACGTTCAGCCGGAAGCGAATATCTTAAACTGATTTATACACGTGTCATCTGCTTAACAAATGATGTTTTTAAATACAACCGCCACTAAACGACTTCCTGGTTTGATCCCCGACGGCGTCACTCATTATATCGACTATTTTTCTCTAACAAACGGGTAAATAGTCGTAGACCTATGTGGGATTGCAGCTGGAGGCTAGGAAGGATGTCATGGTTGTACTGGTGTGAGAAATACCAGAAAACCATGGTTAGGTACTCCATCCACCAAGATATAACTGAAAAAATTGCTGAAAGCGGCATAAAGCCCCAATCAAACAAACCAACGACTAAATGACGCCATATATTTTTGTAAAAAGATAGATCGATGCCCCGCCCCTTGACCTGCGTCATGACACACCAATCAACTGTTCAAGGTCAAATATCTACAAAATAATTAGTAATCGACACGTAACAATGAACAAATCATTGGAGAGCGATCAGAACGTCCGAATCACATCTTGATCAAGTCGTTTTTCCGACGATAAAGTCGCCCACACACGCTTATAATTAAAACAAAATGGCTGAAATTATAAAAAAAAATATAGCATCTCATGAGCGAATGTTTTGATTGGTCAATTGATTTAAGATTGACAGCAGCGATCTGTTTATTAACAGATCGCTGCTGTCAATAAAAAAATCCATCGACCAATCAAATCAATAATTTATATCAGGATGACTGTTGACGCTTGGCATTTCTCACCAGTTTTACTTTTTTCCTTTTTTACTTTTTCGTGGATAGGTGACTAAAATTCAAAATGAAAGTAACTGCTGTATGTACGACGTTGAAGATCGATCACCAACGATTTGCTAATGATGGCCGTGGTCGATAGGCAATCGGGAACCCCTTGACTATTTTACACAATATACCTCGGGGATAATGAGGACGCAGCCATGAAAGCGCTTCATTTTGCAGGTTGGTTTATATGACGTCACAATTATCTACCATCTCGCTGAGAATGGCGTTGCATAAAATACAACAAAAGGAAGGAGAAAACTGGGCATATTAAAATCTGATAACAAAATGCAGTGTTTTACTGCGTTTTGTCATCAAATTATAATATGCCCAGAAGATCTCCACTAGTCCGGCAGATATAAAAGCTTTTTTGGTCGAGCCTGGATTTAGATCCATAGAAAAAACGTTTTTACATATTCTGAGCTGTGACCTTCATCTGTAAGAATCAGTCGGATGACACCTTGTCATCCTAAAGCATTTCGAGAAATCCAAGATGGCGTCCAAGATGGCCGCCAATAACTTTAAAATGCCAAATTCACTGTATAAATATGTTTCTATTGGCAGTCTGTTCCCCAAAACCTCTTATCTAGAGGCTTAGTTAATACTGCAAATGGGAATGACCTGAAATGTTTAAAGATGGCGACTGAATTTCAATGAATGTTCTGAAAGTTCAAAGGGACTGGCAGCGAACACCCTGAAAAGCCATTTTACGTAAACATGCTTTTCTTGTTGGGGTATATGACGAATATTCGGTATATTCTCTATAAACAATATTTTTACTTTATTTCAACTTAATTACGTTATGAATAATATGGCTGGTTGTCTGAAGAACTTTGAAATAAGAATCTAGGCACTGAAAGTACTGTAAGAGGCTAATTGCCAAAAGGTTAAAACATGGCAAATTGAAAATGTATGAAAGTGGTACCATTTGCATTAAAATGAAAAAATGTTATTATTTGATTATATAATCCAAACTACAATGCAAGTAGAACAGAAAATAGCTTGAGAGCTATTAAAACAAAATCAAAGTACTGAAAGTCCCAAAGGATTTGCAGCCATTGCTCCACAAAAAGGTCAGTCCTATGTCAAATGTGTTTGTTTGTCAAGAACTTTTAAAGTTCTAATTTCCAAATTTCAGTATCTGTAATATTTTAATGCTATTTTTGTAATTATTTGTGGTTTATGGAAATGGTAACATAAACCAGGGCTTTTAATTTGTATTAAATGAAATCTTTTGATAAAGAGTAACCTTCAATATCAAAGAAAGGAAAGCCAAGTAAGTGTTTCCTAGATTTAACAGATAGGTTGTATCGGACATCGTCTGGTAATCACGAACACAATTGAGTTATTGCTGCAGACTGACAGTGGGTATTTATTGACAATTATTTAACAGAATTAGAGTGTTCCTTTCCAAACCATCTCGAAGATATTGGTAAATGGCATAATGAACTTCACGATTGCTTTTAGCCAGAAAACGCTTCGTTGTTACATTTTAGCGGTAATTTTACATTCTCGGAGCAATAAATACTTCTCTATGCAGTTTTTTGGAAAAATGAAACAAACGATTTTATTTTCCGTTCATTACTCCACCTCAATGAGAAATTTCATGCAATAACTCGCTCTAAAACTAACAGTTTAAATGTTAAAAGTCGTCAGATTCGAACACCGTTACGTTCGAGGGGTGGTTGACTTAGGACACCGTTGAAAAACAAGATGTGGTTACTTGAACACGGTTTTTCGACATGTAAAATAAGTCAATATTTACTTTATTTCTGCCTAAGGTTCGCACCTTTAGTATCAGTGTGTGTTGTATTGGACAAGCAAAATATTTAGCAACAAAACTTGACTCTCTCTCTCTCTCTCTTTCTCTCTCTCTCACTCTCTCTCTCTTCCTCTCTCTCTCTCTCTCTCTCCCCCCCTCTCTCCCTCTCTCTCTCTCTCTCTCTCTCTCGCTCTCTCTCTCTCTCTCTCTCTCTCTCTCTCTCTCTCTCTCTCTCTCTCTCTCTCATTATTCCGAGTGTTTTTGCTGATAATTTGATCAAGTTAGTTATATTATATAAGTTGCAAAAATGTATGCATTTATCAACCTTGGTTTTTCGAATTTGTATAAAGATGTATCGTAAATCTTTATATAAACTTGATAACTGATGCTATCGCCTAAATTATCAAAGTAATATTCTTATGTTTGGTTAGCTTATTTGTTCTGCCAAAATATATGACTCTTTTTGCAGTATACATAACAAATGCTGTTTCTGAAATATATTACCATAAAGGAAATTGAAAATGTGCACTTTTAGATATAGACATTAGTGATTTTACGCTTAAAGAAATTGACCACAACTTATCTTTTTATTATTTTTGGGTTCAGCAATCTGCACAAAGGCAAATCATAGAAATTCTGCATGTAATGTAATGTGATCATTTTTTCAAGCATTTCAAACGATTGTGTGATGCTAAAATCAGAAAATAATCATAAACTTAGGTGGTTGTTTTCGCTAAATAACATAACATAAGAACAAGTTTACACAGTTTTTGCACAAACACGTTCCTCTACTTTTCAGATTTTGACAAAACATTTCATATTGAACATGGCTCGGAGTGGCATTCTTTGTCAAGACCAGGAAAAGTTTGATGCAACTTAAAAAATATAGGGCACTTTCGAAAAGGTTTTAAACAGTATTATCACAACGATATATTCATCTCTCGAAAATAACAATAAAGATAAAATCAATTGTAACTTTGTATCTTTTTACTCTCTTTTATACAAATATGCAATTCTTTTACAAGTCAGTATATTAAGGCGGTTACAAGAAATTTGTTTTGTGCGGTTTGGTTAAAGTAAATTATATTTGGAAATAGAGAGTAAATTCGGATTTTTGTTTGAACCCACCTCTGTAACGTTTTTGTAGCCTTGAACTTTGATTAGTATACATGTAGTTATGCTACGTCAATATCATCAATAGATAACTAATATTTATAATATGACTTACGTCGCTGGAGTGAAATAACCCCGTTGAATATTTTTGATATTACACGAGTGTTATTACACTAATGGAATAACTATGCAAATGAGCTCAGAGCGAATAGCAACGCTATTTTGTAACCGCGAAAATGACGTCATAATCTATATTTTGTGACGTCATTTTTAAACGGCGTTATAAGTTTCGCGGAAAAGTGAAACGTTGAATTTCAAGAATTTTGTAGATTTTTCGCTAATATTCGGGTCATATTATAAACAGAATATAAAATTTGTGCTCATAAAATACAGAATTTATTAAACTCGTCATCTAAAACAGATAAAAACTCGGTGCAGCCTCGTTTTTATCTGTTTATATATGACTCGTTTAATAAATTCAGTATTCAATGACCACTCATTCAATATCCTCTATGTATATTGTTATTTGAACACGGTCGATGTTAAAAAAATTCGATCGCTAACCGACACAGTCCATATCTTTATTAGAAATATATTAAAGCTATGTTAAGTTCTTTAAGATCGCTTTTTTTAAACCGTTTTCAACCCTTTGTCAAAAAGTGGTCATTACATGTGGACTAACGTTGTTTGCGCCATATAGACTAATTATTAGAGCCAATTTTGTTGCTAAATATCTTTCTTCTCTAATGCGGCACACAATGACTCTAAAGGTGCGAAATTCATAGGGAAATTCGTATAGTTGATATTGGCTTATTTGACATTTCACAAAACAGTGTTCAGACAACCAATACTTGTTTATCAACGGAGTCCGGATGCAACCACCTCCCTAATGTACAATTAGTTACATCGTGAAATTGACATTCACCTCAATCAAAACCATTCTAAATCGCTCACTCAGCGATCCAATCATTCTTTCCAAAAAACGCTCAAACCTATTGAAAAATATACAATCAACAACGTCATTTAAAATAAATTTTGATAGAGAAAAAGTATTATTTCAATGACATAATTCAAATCGTTAGCTTCTCATAGGTTTTTGAAGAAATAGGCAGCTATGTATAGAACTTTTATGCATATTTTATTAAAGGGAGGTAATCAATGTCGCTAATTTTTTCATCAGGAACAAAATTTGCGATATAGGATTACCTCCCATTAAATTCACTCAAAACTCGCTCCCCACACTCATTTAATTTCATTCCAAAATCATTCCAAAATCATTCACCTTGTCAATTTCACGATGTTGTTAACTGTAACGCTGTTCGAATACACTTTTTTTTCTCACTTGACTACTTTCAACTGTCATCGTGTTTCTGCTCAAGCGTTTTATAGCATGAAATTTCACACAATTGTAGGATAGCTAATGTAAAATAAATCCGAGTGTTTCAGTTTCCCCAGAATTGCATGGAAAAGTAGATATTGTTCCTAGAAAGTGAATTGTTCGCTAAAATGCAACTAGATGCGTTTTCCAGGTAAAAGCAATCGTGTGTCGTTTTAAAGAAGCATCTGAACCAAGATTATAATTACTTTTATCAACATCTTCGAGGTGGTTTGGAAAAAAACACTCTAAGACTGGTAAATAACTGTCAATAAATATCCACTGCCACTCTGCGGCAATAACTCAATTGTATTCGTGATAACCGGACGGTGTCCGTTACAACTGGTTCTATGTTGTGGTTTCAATCACGCAAAATCCCACGTCTGTGTAGTCTCTGTTGTTATCCCGACAATTACGTGTCAATAAAGTTGGCCTATAGTCACTGTAAGTCATTAAACAACAGACCACGAAGAATGCAATTTTTCTTTCTTTTTTTTTTTTTGCTAAGTATAGTTGTTGCTAAATCATATCTCCATTGAACTTAAAGATTTTACTAAACATTTTTATTTTGTTGCAAAAAGATCATGAAAGCAATTTTTTATTTAGTATTCAGATTTATGCTGCTCTAAGCAATCTTTCAGTTGTATCGCGATGGCTGGAGCACCTATCAATGGATTCCTGGTATTTCCCACGCCAGTACTACCATTACATCCTTTCTTAGCCTCTAGCTGCTATTCAACAAAGGTCTACGATAATCAAACCATTGGTGGGAGACAAATAGTCGCAAAGGACGAGTGCAACCGTCGGGGATCGAACCTTGGACTTATGGTGGGAAATAAATCTTATAGGACAAAACCTGGGGGAGGGGGTATTTGTTCGCTTTACGACAGTTCTTGTTTAACTTGTGTAAAAATTGCAAACAATCTGGACCGTTTCGTCATCCTGAACACAGGATTCAAAACTCGTATGCCACTAAGTATACTTAGCAAAAATGAAACTTTACATACTTGTTGGTCTGTTTTGAATGACTAACAGTGGCTATAGGCCAACTTTATTTACATGTGTTACTTGGACTAGCTACAGAGACTACACAGACGCAGGAATTTGCGCGATTGAAGCGAGTCTGAGCTAATGCGTCTGTAACTTCCGGTTTTGGTCACATACTCGTGTTGAGCTACCCAAAGTTCATTTTGAGTGATTTTTGTTACACAGTCACATCCATTCCTTAGCATCGGCACGAAAAAACAAAATTGTTTGTTCATTTTTATTGAAACGGGTACACTACTCAAAAGTTCTAAGCGGCCACCTTACCTTTCTCAATATTTCTCACATTTTTCTCTTTTATTTTGAAATGTTATCTTTGTCTTTCACAAGAGTGGTCATTTAGCCATCATCATATCCAATTGTTTTGTAAAATCATGCATCAGTAAGTCCTACAGACGGAATTAAATGCATGTACCCTCAAATACAAAAGTGACAAAAATGACAATTTTTCGATAAATTTGAATTTTTCGACAAAAGAAAAACGCAAATCCTATCGATTTTTTGTACTGATATCAGTGGAACAACGTCTGAGGATTTCTAAAAATAATAAGAAAAGCCACAACTTTGTACACAATCCTTATCCTAACAAAAAATTTCAAGAATACCCCACCCACCAATGTTAACTTTGAAATCGAGGGTACTCATATTTTCGCTTAATTTTTTAACATTTCTTGTTGAGCTATTTCACCAATATTTGTCTTGTTGACTTCATGAATGATTTGGCTGCAATATATAAGCAAAAACGGGATGAAATCATGCGGCATTTATAACATATGACCAAAAAGACAAGTGGCCGCTTAGGAGTTTTGAGGAGTGTATGTAACAACCATTGAATAAAGGCAGGAATCAGACTACAGGTATAGCTTGAATGTCTGTTTATAACGCAACCCTTAAGTTTGGCTACTCGGGACAGGCAATTCACATTTTAACATCTCGGTTTAGAACTGCCGCGCCCTGTTAGGACAATCGGTTACACGCCCGGTTTTCATTTATCGTGTCGTGGGTTCGACCTCTGGCTCGTCCGTCTTTCATCCCATATTTGACAAAAAGCATTGTTATAAGTATCATTTCTCTCCCACACAATTGGCAAGTGATACGCCTAGGAGAGAATGGCGATTGATGCCTCAGACGAAAGCTCTAGCTGTACTTTGAGAAACGACAAGAAATTATGGATAGGTGCGCCAGCGGTCGAATTTTTAATGTAAAACTATCGAAAGTGACCTTTAAACCCATATTAATCAACAAAAATTCAGTTACAACCACATAAAGTGTCGGCCGAGATGAGATAGGACCCTTTTGACGTCATGTAGAGGCCCTGTTACCATCGCATAATTTTAATTCATTTCATCAAAGGATGGATAACTGCAAGACAAGTATGCGTATTTAGCTCAGACGTTGGTCTATCATGATATTGGAACGACTCTAATCACGAAAACGTCAAATACCTATACTCAAAACATCACCGACAATCTTGATTTCATTTCTGTGATTTTTGAAATCGACCCCTTTGTCCTTTGACCACCTTTTAAAACCTCATTTTACAAACCTCCGGTACTGACCCTTTCATAAACCGACGGATATTGCCTTCAAGTTGCATGTCATAGTAACATCTGTATTCTTTATGGTTTCATAGCGATACTACAGCCTTCAGTAAGTCATGTAAAGTTTCTTTTTTTGCTAAGTATAGATTATATTGGTGAGTGGATATCAGCCCTGCGTTCAGGAGTACAAAAACTGTGGAAACAGTTTTCCAATTATACCCCGCTTTATATGTGCTCTTGCGTGAAAAACGGGGTATAGTTGGATGAATTTTTGCCCTGTTTTGTCATCCTAAACGTAGAACATATAAACGAGAAAATCGTGAAACTGCGATCTATTCACTAACTCTAATAATGCACGCTTTTCACAACTTGTTGACCCGCCTAATTATATATGCCGCCATCATTCTAATATAGAGGACAGGTAAGTAAAAATCAGAGGTGTGCTGGATTCCCTATTTCTTCACCCATCGTTTATTTGAGGCAAACTTTCTGTGGTATACTGGTACGTTTAACCTTTATTGTTTTGTATGTATTGAAATATGAATTACTAGTAATATTCCTTGGTTGAAATCAGTTAACCCTTATTCGACTAAATTAAATTTGCTTTCAAAAAAATTACCAATATTACAACCGCTATAGCTCAAGTTTCAACACAAGTATTGAGTAAAAATCGGGCAGTTTGGACTTGGATCAGACTGCATGTCTGCGCAGGCTGATCTTGGTCTATGCTGCCTTCCAAAATTTCATTTTGACAGGAAAATGTGCCAAGCAGGAGAAGGGTTCAATTGATATTTCTATTACCAAAGCGTCGCTATGTTAATATATTATAGAAAATTGCACCAACATTTTCTATTTAGAGTCAAGTCGAGACATGAGCCCGGTCTGTATTCAGAAATTAGTAATTAGCTCTCAATAGTGGAGACGCGAGTTCGATCCTTGATTCGACCTGCTTTCATCTGTTTTTATCTCTGCTGCCGCCGTCATAGCGCAGTTGTAAACGCGTCGGACTATCTTTCAAAAGGTCCCGGGTTCGATTCCAGACGGCAGAGCCGCCGTCATAGCGCAGTTGGTAGCGAGTCGGATTGTCAATCTAGAGGTCACGGGTTCGATCCCCGACGGCAGCACTCATTCTTTTCGATTTTTTGTCTCTCACCAATGGGTTGATAACCGTAGACCTTTGTGAGATAGCGGCGGAGGCCAGGAAAGAATTTGATGGTTGTACTGGTGAGAGAAATGCCAGGAATCCATTGTTAGCTGCTAAAGCCGCCGAGATATAACCGAAAAAGTGTTGAAAGTGACGCCGGCACTCGCCCTTCCCGACTATAATAAGGATTTCCCAAAGGAATTGCTAATTGTAGACCAAAATGGGATAGCAGATCAGGGACAAGTCCCGCTATTTTTTTATAACCCTTTGCTGTTTAATCCCTGCTTTTTACGTGCCTTTGATTTTATGACTGAGAAAACATTGTGAAAAAAGAAGAAATTTCTTTCTGACAAGCAATTTCTTCTTTTTCCACACTATTTTCTACCCTGCTGAATGGTTATTTTTCAAATTAAATCCACTTACAATTTTCGTCTGCAAAACCTTTGAATTTGGACAGGTCCAAAATTTTGTAAATTAGGAAAGGGATAATATATATAATAATAGAGACTTAATTATCTAATTATCTATATTACATATATATTATTAAAAAAAATCAGCTGGATATGTCCCTGTAGAAAGCGGCTGGAGTCTTGGAAAAGATGAAACGGTAAAACAAGCGAGCGAAATTCGAGAAATCCATTGTTATGTGCCTCAGCCGCTGCGATATAACTGGAAAATTGTTGAAATCCCACTAAAAAAAAATAAAATAAACAATTTACCTTTTTTTTTCGGAGGAAAACCCGGTGTATTGTTATGTCCTGGCGTCGTCGTCGTGCGAAAAATTTCAACTTCAAACTTGGCAAATATGTTCTCTATCAAAAGAGCAATTATTTAAAGGGGGGTGTAACTTTATACGAACTTAATTTTACAGAGCAGAATGATTGCGTCGATTCGCAGACAATATTTTGGTTGTCCCAATGCTTATTTGAGAAACTGCATATCCCTACATCTAAGAACAATTCTTATAACAAAACAATTCTATTAGGCGCTCCAGGCGAAACAATATGACATAAAATGTTATTAGCGGCGTTTAACCCTATTCACACAAAAATTATTAATTCTTAAACAGTTTGATATCAAAACTACACAACTATAGCAAGATTAAAGTTTTAGGCTTCAGATTAACTTATCGTTAATGTAAATAACTCAAGAAACTCGCAACTACAGCATGATTAAAACTTTAGTAACGCGGTTTAATAATTTTAAAATAAGACCCTATCGTCAGTGTATATAGAGGATATTGAATGAGTGGTCATTGAATACTGAATTTATTAAACGAGTCATCTATAAACAGATAAAAACGAGGCTGCGCCGAGTTTTTATCTGTTTATAAATGACGAGTTAAATGAATTCAGTATTTTATGAGCACAAATTTTATATTCTGTTTATAATATGACCCGAATTTTAGCAAAAAATCGTCAAAATTCCTGAAATTCAACGTTTCAATTTTCCGCGAAACTTATTACGCCGTTTCAAAATGACGTCACAAAAATAGATTATGACGTCATTTTCGCGGTTACAAAATAGCGTTGCTATTCGCTCTGAGCTCATTTGCATAGTTATTCCACTAGTGTAATAACACCCGTGTAATATCAAAAATATTCAACCGGAATATTTCACTTCGACGACGTCGGTCATATTATAATTCCAATTAAAGCTGCGTTGCGATTTTTTGAATTTATCATCGTTCTTTTACAATAAAAAATCGTGACTACAGTGTATTTATTAGATGAAAAAAACTATAGTTACGACATTTCAAAATCACTTATATATCGCCATTGTATTTGCAAAAAATCGTAACTACAGTATTCTCAGCGGAATCCTAAAACCTGGTGACTACAGGGTGATCAAAGCTGTAGTAACTAGGTCACAGGTCATCCAAAACCTAGAACTATAGCTTAATATAATTAATCAATAAAAGGTTCAGAATTCTTCATCATTGAAACTTTTAAACAAAACTTCAAAAGGATTAAAGCCGTGGTTACGACTTCATAAATTAACTTATTTTATGCTTAATTCTAAAACCAAGTGACTACAGCAGTGCGTTCAGGATGACAAAACAGTGCAAACTGTTTGCCAATTATAACCTGTTTTGCGCAATTTGTTATCCTGAACGCAGGGCAACACTATTAAATTTAAAATTGCAACGTTTCAGAGTTACCGTTTTATTCCAAAAGCCAGGTAATTAAAGCCGCCAGCCTAGTTTAAGCTGTTGTTGAGAAGCTGTAGATTTACCCATTGAAAGTTTAATTCTCAAACCTAGTAACTAGGGTAGTATTAAAGCCTTTACGGTATAGTTACGAGAAATGAGAACTAATTCTCATTTTATTCCAAAGCATATAGTAACTACATCCTGACATAATCTTTAGTTACGCGGTTTGATTACCATTCATTGTAAGTTTAATTCGAAAACCTAGTAACTAGGGCAAGTATCAAAGGTATAATTTCCAAGTTTGATAATTAATTTCCAAGTTTTATTTCAAAGGCTTTGAACTGGTTATTTCTTAGCTCGGCTCGGAACAAAACGTTGAGCTTGCGTTATCTCCTTGACGTCGTTTGTGTAAATGAATTGACGTTAGCTTAGTAAACTTTAACCTCTCAATTATTACTGAAGCGTGATTTGATTTATAATTACTAAGTTATAAACGCAGTATTAAAGGCATTGGGATGGGGTTCTAGAGGAACAAATCGTTTCGCTCCAGTACCTTGTAGCTACAGCCCGATTTAATACGCAGTAACGAGGATTTCGGACTACTCGTCGTTGGTTTAATTTTAGAAAAGGTTGTAACTACGGCAATATTTATATGCAGTTATGAGGTTTAGGAATTGCCCCTTTTATATAATGTCAGTAAATAAAGCTTGAATAAATTTTATTACAATTAACGACATCGTAGAATTGACAAGATGAATGTTTTTTGGAATGATTTCGGAAAGAAATTGAAGAGTGTGTGAAGCGAGTTTTGTGTGAAATTAAAGGGAGGTAATCCGATATTGCTAATTTTGTTCAAGATGAACCTCCATTTAATAAAATATGCATGAAAGTTCTAGAAAAAGCTTCATATTTCTTCAAGAACCAATCAGACGCTTAAAATCTCAATTACCGTCAGTGAAATCGCGATTTGGGGTTTTGTTGATTTTGAAGGTAGTTGTTGATCTGATATTTTTTGTCATTTGGAGCGTTTTTGAGCGGTTTGAGTGAGTGTTTGGAATGAATGAATTGAGTCTGAGTGAGCGATTTGGAATGATTTTGATTGAGATGAAAGTCAATTTCACGAGGGAACAAACTGTAATAGGCTTTCTTATTGAAAGTTTAATTCTAAAACCAAGAAACAACAGTGATACAAAAGGCACAATTTCGATTAGTTGTACCAATCCATGGTTATGTAGGAATTCAGAAAGGCGACATTTCAGAATTACTAATCTTTTCATTTAAAGAAAAAGTAATTGATCTTTAGCTTCAAGGTTTACGGACTTGTTATGCAACTCCTATTTTTTAAACCTAGTAAATACAGCAATTTCCAATTGAAATTTACAATAGTTTGATGGACGACTTACTCTTTTAAGCTAAATATTAAAACCTAGTAACTATAGCAAAATTAAAGGCATAGTAATGAGGTTTCAGAATATTTTTTTTCATCCCTATTGAAACTGTCCCGAGGTCATAGACTTAGCCTACTGATTGTAAATTTACTCTAAAACTTAGTTACCTAAGGTTTGGGATTCCTTTGTCCGACTTGTCCGACGCGGGCTTTCCCACTTGCCAGCAAGTACATTTTTCCGTAGACAAGGAAATATCTAGGGCCGTATCCACGAAACATCTAAGTTTGAGATTTTTCTTAGTTTGGCACTTTTTACTTAGTTTTCCCATATTTTCTTAGTTTTTCATTTTTCACAAAGTATTTTTCTAATATTTTGCTTAGTTGAAAATTTTCCACTAAGATAATTTTCCACCAAGATAATTTCATTTCTGCTAAGGCGATTTTTCAACTAAGTTTTTTACTAAGATCGACGATTTTCACTAACAATTTAAGACAGGTACTGAGCTGACTTAAATTGGAAGAGGACAATAGCGTTTTTTGAGATAAGTGCACATATATTGGCATCTATGGAAACGTTGTGTAAGCGCGATCTCAACGGTGTATGTTTTTCAACGTTCAATTTAGAATTAATGTTACAATGACTTCGTTGAACTGACGAATTCGAGCGTTTTTCAACAATGACCTTACGCATTCTTAAATGAATTGGGAACATTGGAGTGTAATTAGAACATTGTTATTTTTAAAGTAAGATACACGAGACAGGATTGAAATTAAATTCTAAATTCTTGGCGGCCCGAAAAAATAGTTTTAAAATTATTTTTTTTTAAAAATTGCCCGATGAATTTGTTTTGAAATTTGATATTTTTTGTCCAGCTTCCCTTTAATATGCTCACATCTTTTTGTGATGTTTTACCGTACGGAATTTCTACAATTGGGGATCAAAGTTTATTACCCTAACGTCGAAAACTGAAAAAAGACAAACGCGGTACCTCGTCAAATTCGCTGAATTGACAGAGTTCACAAAAAGTATTTATTTGATTTCTTTATATAGAATCAAAGTACTGAAAGTACTGATTAGTTGGAATGCGTTCAAGAGACGGTGACCTCAAACTATTAACGAAGCTGACGCTTCCCGCCCATCACAGGTGATCACATAATACGTCTCGTCTTTTGACGGGCATATATAAATCAATGAATTTCAACAACGAGAGACGCTTAAACCTCAGAATCGCTATACAGGCCTGAATCTGATGAAAGAAAATTGATAACAAGGGGGACAGAATGACCCTAAACCGCTCACCTGAATTCGATTGGTCCAGAGGATCTTATCCAAGAAACTTTCTGGCAAAGAGTCATTCAAATTTGCCTAATTGTTGAAGAGGTGACATTATTTGAATTATAAGCAGTCATAATAGACCCTGCCAACCCATTCATTACAGAGGAGACTCAACATTAGCCCTACCCTGCCATGCCCATATTTATGGGCTAATGAAAATTTTGCCAACAATATTTGAAGAGGGTCATCAAAGGAACATTCTTGTAAAGTTTGATTGAAATCTGCTCAGTGGTTCAGGAGGAGATGTCGTTCAAAAATTTGGGGCTCAAAATAAGCCCCGCCCTGTCATACCCATATTTATTGGAAAATTAGAATATAGCGACAATTTTGAAGAGGGTCACCCAGGGAACGTTCTGGCAAAATTTCATTGAAATTTGCCTAGCGGTTTAGGAGAAGAAGAAGTTTTAAGAAAGTTGACGACAGACGACGGAGTCAGGGTGATCTTAAAAGCTCCCCTGGAGCACGTTGTGCTCAGGTGAGCTAAAAAAGAAGAAATGAAACGGACCATACAGCCGACTAATGGTCGTACAGGCGAACACTTATACGCTCAAAACAGTTTTTATACTATTTTTTAAATGGCTTCTTCTTCATTTGAGTTATCAATTACATTTTTAATTAGAAGTGTCGCAATATGATTTGTCCATGATGAAAAGCTATTTTCGCAGGGAAGTCTTTTACTTAATGAGTAATTATTTAATCTCAAGACATTTTTGGACGAAGTTCAATTGTGATTTCGACCTTTGTGACTCCAAAATTGGGCACTTTCTTGGGTCATTGACAACATTTATGTCAAGTTAAGTTATGATATGGGTCTATTGGTTTTTCAGTAAGAATGGAAACTGTTAACTGTTAAAATTTACTGATGACCGTGACTTGTATGACCCCGAAACAATAGGGCATTTCTTTGGGTCATGTGCGATATTTGTGCAAAGTTTCGTTATTGCAGGTCAATTGCATCCCCGTTTATCTAGCGGAAAGCCAAATTTCAATGGACTGAGAGACAGACTTGATCAAATCATTTTATGCTCCTCCACTTCTGAGTTGGGGATACAGTTAATAACATCGTGAAATTGATAAGGTGAACGCTTTTGGGAGGGAATCCAATGTCGCTTATTTTGTTCAGGATGAACAAAATTAGCGATATATAAAACCTATATAAAATATGCATAAAAGTTCAATCAATAGCTTTCTATTTCGTCAAGAACAAATCGGACGCTTTTAATTTCAATTATGTCAGTGAAATCGCGAATTGGTTCTTGCTTAATTCATTTTGAATGTACATGTGGATCTTATTTTTATGCCCCCGATAGGGAGGCATCATAAATTTGACTTGTCCGTCCGTCCGTCCGTCTGTCCGTCTGTCCGTCTGTCCGTCCGTCTGTCCGTCTGTCCGTCCGTCCGTCATTCCGTCCAAAAACTTTAACATTGGCCATAACTTCCTTATTACTATCAAAGCGGTGTCGGGGGCATTGTCATCTTACAGTGACAGCTCTTGTTTTTTATGACTTTGAGCGTTTTTGAATGGTTTGGGTGAGTGTTTGGAATGAATCAATGGAGCGCTGAGTGAGCGATTAAGATTTTTTTTATTGCGATGAATGTCAATTTCACGATGTAACTACATGTGACTGTATGATGGTGCTCTTAAACGTGTTGATGTGTAAGAATGTGAAGAAAACAAGTTGAACTAGTTGGTTTGTTTCAAATGATAAATAGTCTTGGTGATTAATGCAATTGGGCAAATATATTCATAATTCGATTAAAGGTATGGTGGCAAGGGTTTATGTGGATGAGTATTGGGTTTTTACAATGAAACCTTCATGTAGATAATTGCAATATGACGGAAAACATACGACAATATTTTGCAAAAATATTTATTAACTTTAAAAGTGTATCATCACTTTAAGAAAAGATTTTTTATTTCGTAGCTTAGACAGAAATTAAAATATAACACCTTTTCAAAAGTTAACTGTGTAATAAGGTCGTTCAGAAAGAGAATCTATACCTTTAAAAGAAGCCTTAACATAATTCTACGAAAAACAGGTCGCGACCTTACCAAATAAGCAGATCACGTGATTGGCTAGTGCTATTGTCAATTGCTGACCTTATTGGACTTATCACATGATTTCTAAATATAGTAATGCAAACAAGTGATACTAATATATTCGTAAGCAACTTTCAAAAAATATCATTTAAAACATAAATTAGCGTGTTAATAATATACGTGAGTTGAAAGTTGTGTAATTGTATAGCATTATTACTTTTTGATGAAATATACTGTATGTCTTTGTAAAGTTGAGATATACAAAATAGGCCGAAGTGTACTCACATCCTGTTCACGTGATATGTGTTCTCAAAAAACCCGAAATGAAATTATCTTGTGTTCATTTTGCGGTTTTGTTAAATCTAAGTTGGAATTGCTCCGCATTCCAACTTAAAAATCAAATGTCAAATGATTTTTCGTTTTTCATAAACATGCATAGCCGTTTTCCCAATTTATTTGAAATGTTATCACAGCACCCTCAAATAGTCTTTGAACGTGAAAATTAACAGTAACGTCATAACGTCCAGCTTGTGAAATATACTAACTAAAGTCAATTTTCAATTAAAGCGACGTTGACGTAGGACTTATTGAAGTCACCGATCGGCCACACTTGTGTTAGGTAAATCCATATGTACCGCGAAGTCCTCCGTGTATTAGAATTAAATTTTGAGGGCTCTTTCATCAAAGACCTCTGAAAACGTTTGTTAATTTTCTTCTTTTTATTCCAATAGATCGCAAAAGACTTTAAACAAAATATTGGGTGTAATTTAAACGTCGATATTATAGTTTTACAGTCAAAATGACAAACTTTAAAACCGCATTATAGAAAAACTGAACGGTGAAAGTTTTTAAAACTTTTCCTGTTTATCGAACTAGAATTGTAGAAAGTAATATAAAAATTTAAACAAATTTCATCGGGCCAATTTTTTAAAATTTTGTTAAAAGTGGGATTTTCGGAACTGTAAAAAATGTGTAAATTGATTTCAAGCAACTCATGTGTCTATATTTTTAGTTGCAAAAGTTTTATTATGGCATTTATCTTTTGATTATTCATTAACCTTCATTTTTGTACAATTATTGGAACAAAAACGTCTTGTATAAAATTACGCTGCGCATTTAAATGGGGGAAGGGTAGTTTGTGGAAAGCGCACAAAATCGTCATTTTTACGACGTCATGGTAACGTAAGTTCCATATTAAAAAAGAAAAAAAAATATACGCCGTTGAGATCACACTAACTCGGAGTTTATATATAAACCAAAATTTAATCACTCTCCTCAAAAAACGCTATTGTACTCTTCCACCTTAAATCCTGTTTGAGTTATTTATCGATTCTGTTAGTTTAATGCCAGAAATGAGTCAGTCTAAGGGCGATAAACGAAAAAATCGACAATTAACCGAAAACCTTCGAGGATACGCTACATTACTCGGCATTACTCAACACATATTTGCCCTCTTCGGAACTCAAAGAAATTAGTATGGACTCGGTCACAGTGAATAATTATGTGTCCAGACAATACTGAGTGAATGACCATTGAGATTATCCAAAACAAACAGAAGTTGGTTTGAAAACTTGCAAGATAAATAGTGAAAATTAAGTGAGTGATAATTCCAGTTCGATACACATCTAGTCTATAGATCTACCTTAAGTGCTTAGAGTTACCGAATAAGTCATATTCTGAAAGCTGATGATTGGCCGATGCAAAATTATACCATTTTGAAATACAGAATGGGATTTAAAGAAGAAAAAGGGTCTTCAAAATGCAACCATTTCATATGTACTATGCCTTAATAGTAGTTCAAGGTATCAAATTTTAAATTGTTTAATGCTTTCGAGATATTTTGGTAGATTCCCACTTGGTATCTCACCGCCAAACCAGTGAAACAATCTATCTTGCTTTCAAACCAGTGAAATTATTAAAAAGAATTTTCCACAACTTTCTGATGAGTAGAAAATTATCTCATGTCTTTGGACGAGCAGAGATATTTTGCATTATACAGTGTTGTCTTTTCTGTATGGACGGCAATTTTTATTCATTCCTCGATGGACATGAATACATGTCCACACAACCGACAAAAATGAAATTTGAAAATCATTAGAAAACCTTGGTTAACACTGTTAAAATGAATACTTCCAAATCGTTTCAGAACTATTACGGGTCCACTACCTTAAACTGTCCAAACAAAATAATTATGCATAAAAAGATAAGAATCATTGTTAAAATAACAATACAATCTCGCCTTTTTATGCTTTTTGGGTGCTGAAATTCGGTACTGCCCCTAAGTGGGATGAGCAACTGGTGAATTAGATGAAATATGGTTGAACTTGGTTTAGAAATGACAGGAAACCATGGGCAAGGTGCACCAGCCGCACCTATCATGTATAACTACACAAACATACAGTTGCAAACATCGTGAAATTGAAATTAAATTGACATTTACTCTGGTCAAAATCATTATGACTATCTCGCTTAGCGCTCCATTCATTCAATCCTAACACTCGCTCATCCCATTCATAACACTCTTAAATTATTCAAAAAGCACTTCAATTTTATTCAGATTGATCAAATCTTTCTCTGAATTTATTTGCTGTTGAGGTTTTAGCTCCACTGGCTGAAAGCCACTGGGGATATTGTCATGGCATTGTGTCCGTCGTCTGTCCGTCCGTTCGTCTGGTCGTAAACTTTTTCTTTAAAAATCTTCTCGTCAGAAACTACTGAATGAATTTCAACCAAACTTCACAGGAAGGATCCTTTGGTGACCGTCTTTAAAAAATGTTCAAGAAATTTTGATCCAATGAAAAATATGGATTAAATGGGCGTGGCTAATTTCCAAATATGGTAAAAAGTGAGTTATCTAAAATTCTAATTGATGGATACCAATTAAATTTAATATGAATGATCCTTTGGTAACCATTTATCAGTCTACGGAAAATTGTTGTGATCGAATAGAAAATATGCATTTAATGGGCGGAGGTCATTTCTCTATATGTTATATAGTGGAAACTTTCAAAATCATTTTCTCAGAATGTAAGTGATGGATATCAACCCAATTTCACTGGAATGATCCTTGTTGACCCTTTATGAATCTACAAAAAAATATTGTGATCGGATGAAAACTATTAATTTTATGGGCGGAGGTCATTTCCAGAAATGTTATATAGTAGAAACTTTGAAAATCATTTTCTCTGAATATTACAAATGGATATCAACCAAATTTCACTGGAATGGTCCTTGAGTGACCCTTTATCAGTCAACCAAAAATTATTGTGATTGGATATAAAATATTGTTTTATGGGCGGAGGTCATTTCTCAATATGTTATATAGTGGAAACTTTGAAAATCATTTTCTCAGAATATTACTGGTGGATATCAGTCAAACATTTTTGGTATGATCTTTGAGTGACCAATTATTATGCAGTCAAAAATTATTTTGTTTGGATGAAAAATATGTCTTTTATGGGCGGAGGTCATTTCTCTATATGTCATATAGTAGAAACTTTAAAAACATTTTCAACTTCAGTAGAACCCAAATACAAATAAATCCAGTCAAAACTTTTATTTGCTTTTACAAGAATTTGAAGCTTGTGGAGCGACTCAAGCCATTCATGGCTTTCTAGTTAAGAGTGTCTAATTGTCCTCGAAGACACCAAGAGCCGCCGTCATAGCGCAGTTGGTAGCGCGTCGGACTGTCAATCTAGAGTTCGCGGGTTCGATCCCCGACGGCGGCACTCATTCTTTCCGACTATTTGTCTTTCACCAATGGGTTGATAATCGTAGACCTATGTGAGATAGCGGCTGGAGGCTAGGAAAGAATGTGGTGGTTGTACTGGTGAAAGAAATACCAGGAATCCATTGTTAGGTGCTCCAGCCGCCGCGATATAACTGAAATAATGTTGAACGCGGCGTTAAACTCCATTCAATCAATCAATCAATCAATCGAAGACACCAAGACACAAAAGTATGTAAAGGGAGAGAAACAAATATTACCTCCCTTTAATTTCATTTAAAACTCTCCTTCATCCCCATTTGATTTGGAAATCAACCCAAATTCATTCACATTTCGATTTCATGATGTTAACGATACATGTATTATGACGTATTCCTTCTGTTCACAAAACTCTGGCAGACACTTTCTACTAAGATCAATCTGCACAGATGCGCATTCTGATCCTAGCACAGACTGTCTGCTTTCTGCTTAAACATTGTGAAAAATAACTATCTTTGACAAACTTGTAATTTCAGCAGGATAAGGGTTAATAAGGAAACACAGAGAATATTGAGATGATAATAATTATTCATTTCATAAATTTAGACAATAAAATGTATTCTGTGATTGTGAAAATAACAATTACAATGTAGTCCATGGAAAAATAAAGTGTTATTACTGTTAACAAGTTAATATTGATATTTTCATAAACATTCTTTTACAAGATACAAAAATGTTTTTCAAATTCCTATAGTTATGTTCACCCCATGGAAGATAAAATTGAAAAAAAAGTATTGATTCTATTTTCAAAAAATCTGTGAGGCCAATAACATTATTTCCGATGTATACCTACTTTCACTATTGGTGGCTTAGTCTCTCCAAAATCATTACCTTGGCTGATTTTGGAGAAACCAAAGGTATTGTCATCGTCTTGGCGATATTGTTATTTGTGGGACAAAATTGAATCTTATTCATAATTTATCTGTTGAAGGTATCTTTCATGAAACCTGACAAGTTTGTTCACTAATATAAGCATTTCTGTAAGAGTTATACCCTTTTCCTGATTTAGATTGTTTGCGCCTGCCGGACTGTCCTTCTAGAGGTCCCGGGTTCAATCCCGACGGCGGCACTCATTCTTTCCGACTATTTATCTCTCACCAATGGGTTGATAATCGTAGACTTATGTGAGATAGCAGCTGGAGGCTAGGAAAGAATGTGATGGTTGTACTGGTGAGAGAAATACCAGGGATCCATTGTTAGGTGCTCCAGCCGCCGCGATATAACTGAAATAATGTTGAACGCGGCGTTAAACTCCATTCAATCAATCAATTGTTTGCGCCTGCAGCAAAGCTTTGGCACATATGGACAGAGATCTTTCTCTGTTTACGAACACTAAACTGACCCTGAATATAGCACAGTGGACTGCATAGCAGGGGGCTCATAGTTTCAAACCCCTGCTTTGCCAACATTCTTTTCAACATTTGTTTCTCACTAATAGTGGAATAGCGTGATGAGCTACCATTGGTTTGGATGTGATGTTGTGATAGTATATGACGAGTGTGAGAAATACATGTTGTCCAATACAATCATTCAGTGATGTGTAACACCTCACAAAGTTGAACACACTAAACTGATGATCAAATCTCTCCAAGTTGTTATACTTTTCTTTTGCAGACTGTGAATGTTAGATGCCAATATGATTTTCTGATTTTATACTGTTTTGTGCAAAATGAAGAAATGTCTTGAAAAATGTAATTTCTTATTTGCAACAATAATTTTAGTCACATAAGATGGGTTCATTTCAAGGTTGTGCCCATTTAGCATAGGTGTCTGCTATCTATTTTGAATGGGACTAGTCTTAAAATTTGTCAGAGCCTGCTTTCTGTGAGTATTGTATAGCTTTGTGACAGCAAGAACAACAAAGCGTTGTCCTGTGACAACCACCCAATTAGCTTGACTGTTTTTATTAAAAAATGACGAGTTATTATCATCACTTGTCAGTGTGGTCGTAGGTAATGCCTCGTAGAAGTTTGTAGTAAGGAGTTTGTCCCTGCCACGAAATAGGGGCAGCATTAATATAAATTTTAGTGCGTCAGTGAGTGTGTGTCTCATTTTTAGCTCCACTGGCCAAAAGGCCAGCGAGCTATTGTCATGGCGGGTAGTCCGTCGTCCGTGCGTGCGTCCGTAAACTTTTACCTAAAAAAATCTTCTCCTCAGAAACTACTGGATGGATTTCGAACAAATTTAAAAGGAATGGTTCATGGGTGACCCTTTATGAGATTCCTTTAAAGAATAGACTTGTTTCACATAAGTCTGCGCATGCGCGGAAACCTCTCCACTCCGCCCCTTTTACAAACGAGGGGGCATGTCATTTTAGTCTAGTAAAAGTATATAGTAAAATAGTATATTATAAAGCACAAAATACTCGTCGTAATAAACGATGTCAAAATTATTTTTTTTACACATAATTAGAATGTAGTTTTAATTCTTAGATTCTAGATGCACATTTTTAGCTCGTCTGTTTTCGGAGAAAACCCGAGGTATTGTCATAGCCTTGGTGTCGTCGTCGTTGTCGTCGTTGTCGTCGTCGTCGTCGTGCGAAAACTTTGACATTTTGTGATAACTTTTGAATGGTAAGTGATAGGGCTTTCATATTCCACATGGTGATTGACTGGGACAAGGCCTTTCTGTTGGTACCAAGTTCAAGGTCATCAGTTAAGGTCAGTCATTTTTCAACGTCAAACGTGTGAAAAAAATGCAAAAATTTTGACAAATTGCTGTTACTTTTGAATGTTAAGTGAAAGTGTCTTCATGTTTCTTATGATGATCACCTGGGACAAGCACATTCTTTTGGTACTAATTTCAAGATCATCAGTTAAGGTCAAGGTCATTTTCCAAGGTCAAATTTGCGAGAAAAAAAAATGCAATAAACCTTGACATTTTGAGATAACTTTTGAATGGTTTGTGATTGGGCCTTCATATTTAACATGATGATTGACTGGGACGAGGCCTTTTTGTTGGTACCAAGTTCAAGGTCATCAGTCAAGGTCAAAGTCTTTTTTCAAGGTCAAACCTGTGAAAAAAAGATGCAAAAATTTTGACATTGCAATTACTTTTGAATGGTAAGTGATAGGGTCTTCATATATCCTATGATGATTGCCTGGGACAAGCACTTTCTGTTGGTACCAAGTTCAAGGTCATCAGTCATGGTCAAGGTCATTTTTCAAATTTGTGAAAAAAATGCAAAAACTTTGACATTTTTGTAATATCTCTGGTTCTACTGGAGGCATTCACATGAAACTTGACCTTTTCTTCCAAGGGGGATAACATTTGAAACATTTTCTGCAAATTATGTCCCTTTTTCTACTTAGTTTTTTTCACAACCCATTAGTTATTTTACCATCCAGCACTTACAGCCGAGAGTAGGCACCCTCAGGCGGTGCTCTTGTTGTCTTCTTTGCTAAATATATCTTTACCTAACCCTATTTAGCGTTCCTTACCCGTGAAGAAGTATTTTGAGTTTTGTAATTATACTGACTTTTTTTTAAATTTTGTCATCAAAATTTCTCTATTAATTATCTTTATTATTCTTTATTCATATTTTATTCCCTTTTTTTATTCAAATCTTTTCATTTATTTCGCTTTTTTCATTAAAATCTCAATTTTACTAAAAAAAAAATGTATACGTAGCCTACTCAATCATTGCCTTATTTAGTAATATATAAATTTCTTTGTATAAAACATTTTTACCATCACACCGTTATCAACACACTGAGACAAGGAAATGTATTCTTGCAACAAGTAATAATTAAAAATAATAAATGATAATAATAAATCGTTGAGCGCATATTTCAATAAAGGGTTTATTCCCACTTCGTCTAATCCCATTTCGTCTACACTATAAAAATATTGGTTTAGACAAGAAATTCCCATTTGGTCTAAAACTTTTTGACACCTTTTTATTTCAATTTGTCATTTCGTCTACAAAATGTATTTGACATGTTATAAATGTCATGAAGGTGTTAATGTCAAATAGGTGTTATATACAGTCCCCCTTCCCTTCACACACATACTCACAATGTTATTTTTTGATAAATGAATAAAATCATTTTGGAATATTATTTCATTTCACTTTTTAAGAATCATGAGTAAAAGTTTTTTGTTTTTTTTTTTTTCAATAAATCAAATATTTGTTCAAATAATTTTCTAATAAAAGAATAAATTAAAAGGTATTATTCAAATTATTTTTGATTTTGTATTTTATCATAAAGTTAAACTCTACTTTTCATGATTATTCATATATTTCCTTATAAATAATAAGAAAAAATGTAAATATAAATTGTATAATGCATAATTATTCAAACAAATGAGTAAATGAAATTTTAGACCAAATGGGAATTTATCAAAATAAGGGTTTTAGACCAAATGGGAATTTGACTTTTAGACCAAATGGGATTAGACGAAGTGGGAACAACCCTAATCAAGTACATCACCTCGTTCAAAAAATTGTTTGTGATATTGCGTTTTTGTAACTGCGTGGCAAAAGGAGAAAACTGAAGCCAACACATTGACGATCTTTCCCTTTGTGAATCATGATTGTGGAAAAGTAGGCCCATGTGAAATTTTGACCGTGCAATATTAGTTTCTTTGTGAAAAATGTTATCTATTCACAATAGCGGTTTTCATACTTACAAATGTTAAAAAAAAAGTTAGAAAGAAATGTTCATATTAAGGAAATATTAAATGATAATAATAAATAGATAAATATGTCGTATTTTGTAAATACATGTAGCACAGAAAGACAAGGCTTAGTTAAAGTTAGATTTATGTTATTTATCGCATAGGGGCCATATATCTTATACTCATTTAGAATCGTTAAAATATTTTAGCATAAGTCCCTTGCAGCACTGTTGTTTTTTTCAATTTGCTTTATGAAACTGAAGTGTAAAAAAAACATGTAGGGTTAAGTTTAATCTACATGGGTGTTTATGATTTTAGAAAGGGTTTTTCAATATACCATAGACCCCAGATCAAAGAGCGGTAAAACACCAAGGCAGCAGTTAGAAGTTACAACAAGTGGGCTAAATAAACATTGTACTGGTTACAAGCGTCGTATGACATATGACATTATAGTCCGTTTGACTTCTATATGGACGAACATTTCGCCGAAAATCTCAGAAATTAATTAATGAAACGCATATTTTGCTTGTCATATCATTTTTTCCAACTAATACCATGACGAATTTTGTTTTTCAGAATTTTTGAATGTAAAATAATGATTTTGTCCGTCCGTCTACATGTTAACTTTCAGCATTTCATACCTACTTGTTACTGTATTAAACGGAACAGCGAATTGTTTAACCAAAAATAGTACTGATTTGCATAGGGGCCGAGTCAAAAGAGTAAGATTTTAAGTGAATTGTATTACTATAAAATCGAGTTTTTCAATATAATTAATTTTGTCTTAGATTTTTGCTACCATTGGGTATCAAATCTGTGTATATTCTCTCTTTCTTCAGAAACTGTTTGACCAGATAATTGATTATTGATTTTATTCATTCTGAGATGAACCCTGTATTTACATGTTAAGACCAATCAAAAAGCATTATTAAACGAAGAAGTTGGGAATTTCACGAGGAAACCTTGATGAAAAGGCGAGTACTTACGGTAAAAATCACGTGCTATTTAAGTTTAAGATAACATGACCGTCGATATGCTAATTAGCATGTACAAATAAGGAATAATGGACATTTCATCTGTCAAAAGTTTAGTATAAAACCACGTGTTTTTACTATGTATGTTGACATTTTCTTATTATTGAAAAGCCTCCATCACCCCTCGTGTTTAAGAACGGATAATGCGAAAATATTAACATTAAGTAGATAGACAAAAACATTATTTTGAAATCATTTTATTTTCAAAAAAATATTTCTTGGAATGGTATTGAGCTGAAATTAAGATTTTTCTACATACAAATCCTTTATTCCAATGCAATTTTATGTAATTGATGAAAAGGTTGGTCCATATAGAAGTCAAACGGACTATACGTAATCGTATTTAACTTCTATCACATCTTCATGATGAAGATATATCCATAAAAGGTGTTTTAGTGCGTTCAATAATTCATGAATTTTGAAATTTAATTGGATTCGTAAGAGGTGAGTTTAAAAAAAGGCTGCACGAAAGGAGAGATAAACTCAGAACTACGAAAAACAAAATTATTAATTTCGAAACAGTGAAATGCACGTTTCCAATGTATTTAAAATCCCTTCCATATATAAGTATTTGTTCAAATTTGAATCTTTAACAAAATGAAATAGTAACTCGTAATAATAAACCTGCGATTGAATGATTTCCTCCCTTTTCACATTATCTTTATCGCTCGATACATTTTCGGTTTTTTTATTTTGCCGTTAGAGTAACAAAATAAACATGTCTAATATGCATTCTGATGAAGTTGATGTTTAGAAGAACTTCTATTAACACAATTTCTTATAATGTGACATTAGCATTCGTTTGCAACGGAAAAACGTAAAGACCACTGATTGAATATTTTTTGTTACCCGCATTCGGTTACCTGAAAGAGCTTTTTGTTCTTTTTCCGATTGTAATGGTTGTGGTTAAGAAGCACCGAAAGATGAGAAATCCATTTTTGCATGGAAAGCATAAAATTTTCATAAATACAAAACTTTATCACACTTCGCCATTAAACATTTTTACAAGCAAAGTCTTTTTCTTGTATTTTCTTCAGACAAACACTTATCTACTTTTTATCTGCTTTCAAACGGCACGACATTGTTTATTTTCTCTTCATGTATGTATTGTTTATTTAATTCTCTATTAATATTAATCAATCTTTCGTGATTATTTTGGTTATTTAAATTGCGAAATCAGTGGCTTTCACAGAAGAAACAATCATAGAAATTCTATAATTTCAAAAAATTAAGAGCTAGTTTTTGTAAATTAAATCTTTAAATAACAACATTTTTTAGACGAATCGTGACATCAAAGAGATTTTTACTGACTGTCAAAAAATGAGAGTAGTATCAACCGGAAAATTAATGGACAATGAGGAATTTTCGAGAATATTCTACAAGTTTTCTGTTTTTCGTGTTGCGATATAGGGAAATTCATAATCACTTATCAGACAGGGTTGTTCTGACCTCGTCTAATCCCATTTGGTCTAAAAGTGAATTTCCCATTTCGTCTCAAACCAATATTTTGATAATTTCCCATTCTTATTATATATTGAAAAAAAGAGTTAACCTTTTTGTTTTAATGCCTAAATAACATAAAAGATTTGGATAATGCTTTTAGCTATTTTCTGATATGAAATTATCTTAACCATTTTCTTTTATTTATCCAAAAACAAAACTTTTTTTTATTATTTAGAAGAAAAATAAATCAACAATTTAAAAAAAATATTCAGTTTTCAAAAAATAATAATTTTGCAAGTGTGTGTTGGGGGGGGGGGCATATGTAACACCTTTATGACATTAACACCTCTATGACACTCATGGCATGTCAAAAACCAATTTGTAGACGAAATGGGAAATTGATACAATGAGGTGTCAAAAAGTTTTAGACCAAATGGGAATTTTTGGTCTAAATCAATATTTTTATAGTGTAGACGAAATGGGATTAGACGAAGTGGGAATAAACCATCAGACAGCGCGAGACGCGAATGACTAAGTGAAGCGAGTCAAAACTTTTTATTTACACAATAAATAATCTTCATGTTCGTTTAAACGTGCAACTAAAGTATGTTTTCTGTCATAAGGTTCAGGTTCCATTTTTTGTAATGCAAAAACATTAAAATTGAACTGTAAGATAACTTAGATAGTGAAAATTTCTCTTGCGCAAATATCGCTCAGTTTTCATAAGAAAAGAATTTGGAAAATTAATCGTGGATGTGCTACCAAAGCCGCGCAACTACAGTTTTATTCTAACTATACTCGCAGGATTTTAGTGGCCCATCGAAAATATAATAAACTTAAAAAAATCTGGGGAATCATTTTAATAAAATAGAGTAAAGAGAAAGAGAGAATTTGAATATTTATCTTATACATGTTTCGGAAAGAAGGGAGTCCAGATGTTTCAACGCTGAATTAAATGACACACGACTCCAAGACCGCGATTTCTTTCATCTTTATATTGAAATCGGGAATTTAACTGTTATTAACCCTTAATTCTGTCTGCGTCATTTTATCGTTTTGAAAACGGCCTTTGTGGACACGCGACGCCCATATACAAAACGGCCAATCAGAATCATCAATGCATTTTGGCCAATGAAACGAAAGGATACAACGGACCAATGATGTCCATGCTAACATTAGGTTTTACCTGTCTCAATATCGACAGATTGAGACAGGCTCGCCAGTCAATATGTCAGCTTGACCGAAGAGTACGCAAGGGAGATAATTACGTGAAATACCTCTATTTTAATCGGTTGAAAATCATGGCTGTAGTAGGCACGGCTAATTTCCATATATGATAAAAGGTGGCTTTTCTCAGAAACTAGGAGATGGATATAAACCAAACTTCACACGAACTATCATTGAGTGACCCTCTATCAGTCTACAAAAAATGTTTGTGGCCAGATGCAAAATGTATATTTTATGCGCGGGGGTCATTTCTCTATATGTTCTATATTGGAAACTTTGAAAAATCATTTTCTCAGAACCTAACCGATGAATAACAACCAAATTTCATTTTAATGATTCTTTAGTTATCCTTTACAAGTAGGTAAATATATATTGTGTTCAGATGAAAAAATAAGTGTTTTATGGGCAGAGGTCATTTCTCTATATGTTTTATAGGGAAAATTTTCATTTTCTCAGAATCTAACTGATTGATATCAACCGAATTTCACTGGAATGATTCTTTGGTGGTCCTTAATCAATCTGCAAAAAAATATTATGATCAGATGTAAAATATGTATTTAAATTGTCAGAGGGCATTTCTTTTGAAATGTTATACGGTGTAATATCCAATATAGGGTAAAATAAACTTTTTTCAAAGTTTAAACAGATGGGTTTCAACCAAATATCATGGGAATTATCAGGCTGCAAAAAATATTTGATTAGATGAACAGCATGCTTTTTGTGGCAGAGAACATTTCAATACAAATAGTTAATATTTGATCACCCTTATGGTATCACCTAAATGATGAATTTTTTTAGACTCATTAACTTTAATAGGTGTAAAGATAGTAGGTTAGAAAGAACATCAGCTTTGTTGGAATCCAAATGTGTAGAATCATTAGGTGAAATAGGGAGTCTGAGATACCCCCTGAGAATTGGTCAATTTAGTTGAATGAAGGGTGGCTGAACAAAGAGGACAAGTGTTGTAAAGTGGCCTACAGAGGTTCAGAGTGGGTAAGAAGAGCTAAGTTGACTGCACTTGAATAAATATACTGGCCAAAAGTCCTAACCGGCCACTTTAGAAATGACGATAACTTTTTTAAAAGTTATAACATTTTTATGAAATTTGATGTGTGAATTTTGAAGCATAATGTACGTAGATTTCCATTATGATTTACCAATAGTTATCAAATTTGGATGTGTAATAAAGGAAAAGCTCAAAAAGCTCTAAATCTTAATAGTGCTCGGGATATTACACTTTCAACAAATCAAAATCCGCAAATCGTAGCTGCAACCCAGACCAAGAAAGAAATTGGAAAACTTTATCAATTTTGTGTGACCTTTGACTACAGGAGAAACAGAAAGAATAGGAGGCATGGTAAAATGGTGTTTAAATTCAACCGGCAAACCATTTTATCTAGCGAATTTGCTCAAATATGGTCTGGTGTGAAAAAAAACGATGTATCAAACTGATTTCTTTCATATATCCTATCTTTTGTAACTCTACGGGAATTATCTGTCTATATTTTATGCATTTTTGAAGAAAAACGTGTTTTATGTGTTGCTTCTAGGACCCGTTTTCTGCATACATAAGCTCTATCACTTTCTTCTAGGGCCATATGCCGCGTACAATTGTCGAACATTTTCAGTTTTTTTCCTAGTGTATGTTGCAGCTAACAACCCATGAGAAAAAAAATCGCTACATTGACAATATTTTGAGCTCTGTGTAAATTGAGAGCTTTTTGAGCTTTTCTCATGTTGCGCTTTAAATTCAATTAAATAACGGTAACTTTTCTCCAAAATCATCTGGAAAGTTGCTTAAAAATTCACATAGCAAATTTCACGAAAATCTAAACACCACAGAAAAAATTATCTTTGTTTTTAAAGTGGCCGGTTAGAAGTTTTGACTAGTATATATTGGATTTAATATTTTACTTCTTATTATCATTAGTTTGAATTTTGTTCTGATGACAAACAATTATTGTGAAGTAACACCTTTATAGGGATGTTTAATGAAAAGCGGAAAGATCTACAATCAAAATTTTGTGTATATAGTACCAGTATATTGTGCAGTAACATTCTGTTAGTGTTGAATTTTTTATTTTTGGATTTCAAACAAATTTCACTGGAATGATCCTGTTTTATACAACCTTATCATCCTCAAAGAATCATTATCAGGATATTCAGGCCTGTGGGGCGAATTAAGCGCTCAAGCGCCTCTAGTTTCTAGAAAATCTTGTTACGAAATGATGACACGCACATAGAATTGCCTCTGTTGTTGAGTGCGTGTGTAAGTTCATGTGTGTCACGAGCATAACTTCCTATTTATGGATGCACGATACATTTCAAAATAACTTGGCATAGTTGTTCCCCTGGGTGGCTTCTAATGTCATGTGAAGAGTTTGTCCAGATATGCCCAAGGTTTAGGTCACAGCTGAAGGTCAAATGGATCAAAGGCCAAAATAAAGTATTTACAGGGGCATCTGTAACTGTGACACATTTCTAGTTGAATTCAGAACTTTTCACTTTCAATGACCGAGTGTGGCATCTGCATGTCTTGTACGTGTTAGCTCAGCTGGTCAAAAGGCTGGTGGGTTATTGTCATTGTGAAGTGTCCAATTTGTATACCTCTGTAAACTTTTTCTTGATAAGTCTTCCCCAGAAACTACTTAATGAATCTCAATCAATTTTAACAACAAAGATGAAATTGTTACTCTTTAATATTCAGGTTTTATAAACAAGGCAAATTTTTAAATTTGGTACAAACTTGTCTTATCTCAGAAACTAAATAATAGATTACTGCCAAAGTTAGATTGGATTGATGCTGTGACCCCAAAAAGACTGCAAAACAATTGCTTGATTGTATTAAAGATAAGCTTTTGAGTGGCAGATGTCATTTCCATATATACTGCTGAACTAAAGTTAAGGGCCAGCCTCTGATTTTCATATCTTAAGTCGGAAGTATTATGCCAAACCATGAAAGAAAATGAATTAGGCAAATTGCGTTTTCTGATGCTATACCATCTGCTGCAATAGACTGATATTGTTTTGCAAACACGGGAGTCCAGCTTCAGTGCTCCTAGGGCCCTTTAAAAGGTTGCACAAACAGAAAATATCCGACGAAAGTTTTTCGAATTTATCCGTAGAATCAGTTCTGTTGAAGATTTCTAGCATTTTGCACAAGCAACAGATGATTAAACTTAACACGTTTCGACAGGATATTAAACTCATGGGGTATCTGTGGTGCTGATTTGGGCTTCTGTTCGACATGCTTCAAATGACCGAACTGAGAACATGGAATATTGAGTAGGCTCTGAGATGGCTTCAACACATTTGTCCAGACAGCAAACTGTCCAGCGACTTACATTAAGCCAATCTGTCATTAAGCGGCTATATGAACATTTTCAAACTACTGGTGCACTTGATAAGCGATCCCTGTCTGACGGTCTAGATATACTGACCGAAAGGTCCTTCTTTGTCGTCAACTCTAGGCTCTACTCTACCAATCCATCACCAATATGCCTATGTCAGACAGTCTAAGGGACGCTTTCATCATCATCATAGGTTGCGAGACTGAGAATCATTTCCTGCAATAATTGGGATGCATCTATAGTCGACTGTTATTCGAAATCGCATCAATTAGCGTCATTTTTGACTCTATATCACACTTAATTTCTAAAGAAAATTCTCCACATAAGCTCAGTGAAGGTACAGCTGAACCGTTGTGCCCGATTAACGGACTTGTTGCTATAGATTGACCTATTTGATATCCTTCGGTGTCAGATGGGGGAATAAGAACTTTCCCAAGCTTGTGTCAATCAGCTCTCCCATTCCTTACAGAGGTTGCAGATAGCGATTTAAAACAGGTGCCACAAAATCCCTGCTTACTCATTGTTTCCTTGGAACATTAAATGCTTTTCATTAGATGATTTAACCCTTTCCTGTTTTACAAAATTTTAGACCTGTCCAAATTCAAAGGTTTTACAGACGAAAATTTAAAGTGGATTTAATTTGAAAAATAACCATTCAGTAGGGTAGAAAATATGGTGGAAAAATAAGAAATTGCTTGTCAGAAGCAATTTCTTTTTATGCCCCCGTATCGAGAGATCGGGAGCATATTGTTTTACTCGTGTCCGTCTGTCTGTCTGTCTATCCGTCCGTCCGTCCGTCTGTCTGTCCGTCCGTCCGTCCGTCTGTCCGAAAACTTAACCCGAAAACTTAACCTTGCCAATATTTTCAAGCCTATTCAAGATACAAAGCTAATATTTGGCATGATGATAGATCTCAATGATCCGCATCCGCTGGTACCAAAGTCAAGGTCATGTGACAAGGTCAAGGTCATCTGTCAAGGTCAAACTTTGAAAAAAATGCCGTTCCGGGGGCATTCGTGTTTCACAAACACATCTTGTTTTTTCACAATGTTTTCTCAATTATAAAATGACTGGCACGTAAAAAAGCAGGGATTAAACAGGAAGGGGTTAAACATCCAGCCCAGAGCTTACCAAAATCGACAGTTCTTTGCAACTTTACAAATTGGGGGTTCGGTACTTTGGCGATTCGCCTTCACTTGAAAATGCTTTGTTGGTAATTTTGTTTGCAGTTCTCGAAAGTCAAAATATTGAATTCACTTCTTGCAAAAAACAAAATTGTTGCATGGGTATTTTCAAGGAATGACAAGTGAATAATTCTCTGGCCCTTAACTTTTGTTCTGCAGTATATAAGGCAAAAACTGAAAATTACAAAGATGATGCATTTTCTAAAAATTGCCACTCAAATTAGAAACTCAATTTGAGAAAGTATAAAAATTCCCATTGAAATGAACCGATATTCTTGAAAATAGCTGTAATTATTATTTTTTTTTACATCAACTATACACTTTCAACGATCTTGGCAATAAAATTTACAAAAGAGACAAGTGATTTCCTTAATGCTAAAATATTGTCAATAATTATGTATCACATATGGTGAAGAAACTTGTCAGGAGAAAAAACCCATTTTCAGTACGTGTTTTCTTTTATAGTTGTAACACATTTGAAGACCCCATGAGCCTTATCTCAATAATAGTTTTTAAAAATAATTTGCAAGGTAACTGGCTGAAGAATATCCCCCCTTCCCCAAAAAAGAAATGTTACTAAATAATGAAGGAAGAGACAGATTGCTTCAGACTTGGTTTAAAGATTTTCTCAGAAACCCTTATTTTCAGCTTGGCTATTTTCGAAGAGAACCCAAAGTATTATGATCACCTTGGCGTCATTCGCATTGACATTGTTATTGGCGTTGATGTTGGCGTTGGCGTGACAAACTTTAACCTTGCTCATAACTTTTGAATTGTAAGAGATAGAGTCTTCATATTTCACATGATCATTGCTTGGGACAAGACCTTTCTAAAGGTTCCAAGTTCTAGGTTATCGGTCAAGGTCAAGGTCATTTTTCAAGGTATAACTTCTTCAAAAAATTTAACCTTAGTCATAACTTTTGAATGGTAAAAGAAAGAGTCTTCATATTTCACATGCTCATTGCTTGGGACAAGACCTTTCTGTAGGTGCCGAGTTCAAAGTCATCAGTCAAGGTCATTTTCAAGGTCAAATTTCTGAATACAATTTAACCTTGGCCATAGCTTTTGAATGGTAAGTCATAGAGCCTTCATATTTCACATGATCATTGCTTGGCACAAGACCTTTCTGTAGGTTCCAAGTTCAAGGTCATCAGTCAAGGTTAAGGTCTTTTTATGCCCCCGCATCGAAAGATCGGGGGCATATTGTTTTACCGTTGTCCGTCAGTCCGTCTGTCTGTCTGTCTGTCCGTTAGTCCGTCCGTCTGTCTGTCTGTCTGTCTGCAGAAGTTAACCAAAAAACTTAACATTGCCAATATCTTCAAGCCTATTCAAGATACAAGGCTCATATTTGGCATGATGATAGATCTCAATGATCCGCATCTGCTGATACCAAAGTCAAGGTCATGTGGAAAGGTTAAGGTCAGTCATCTGTCAAGGTCAAACTTTGAAAAAATGCTTTTTCGGAGGCATTAGTGTTTCACAAAAACATCTTGTTTCAAGGTCAAATTTATGTAAAAAAATTAATCTTAGCAAAACATTTGAATGGTTAGTCACAGAGCCTTCATATTTCACATGATCATTGCTTGGGACAAGACATTTCTGTAGTTACCAATTTCAAGGTTATCAGTCAATGTCGAGGTCATTTTTCAAGGTCAAATATCTTTGAAAAATTTAACCTTGGTCATAACTTCTAAATGGTCAGTCAAAAAGCCTTCATATTTCACACGATCATTGCTTAGGACAAGACCTTTCTGTAGGTACTAGGTTCAAGGTCATCAGTCAAGGTTAAGGTCATTTTCAAGGTCATTTTTTTCTTTAAATTCAATAGTGTTCATTACTTGTGAGTGGTCAGTCATAGAGCCTCCATATTTCACATGATCATTACTTGGGACAAGACCTTACAGTAGGTCCCAAATTCAAGGTCATCAGTCAAGGTCAAGGTCTTTTTCAAGGTCAAATTTCTTTAATAAAAATTACTGGTCAAAACTTTTGAATGGTAAGCCATCGGCCGTCATATTTCACATGATCATTGATTGGGACAAAACCTTTCCGAGGGTACCAAGTTTATATAATAGCAATTTCCCAGAAATAATAAACAGTCGAGCGTTGGCACCCGCTTGCGGTGCTCTTGTTATACCCCTGCATCAAAATACCGGGGCATATTTTTTTATGTTGTCCACTTGTCTGTCTGCAAGACTTAACATAAAAACTTAACATTGCTAATTATTTCAAAGCTATTCAAGATAAAACGCTCATACTTGGTATGATAATTTGTCCACGTTGTGATCTATAATTGTAATAAGTTTCCAGCTGCTAGAAATTGCGCATTAGGATTTATGATATGAACAATAGTATGACAAATGGACAGACAGAAAGATGAAATCAAGTCAACCTATAGTCCCCCAACAGTTAACCAGTGGGGACTAATAAAAGGAAAATCAAGAAGTGCCAAACGTAAAAATAGCCTACCTTGATTTCTATAAGGAAGGTGTCACCGTTAAGACCATTATGAAATTGACAAGATGATTGATTTTGGAATGATTTCGGAATGAGATTTAATAAGTGATGGAGCAAGTTTTGGGTGAAATCCAAGATGGGAGATCCAATATCGCTAACCAGAACAAATTTAGCGATATTGATTAACACCCTTTTATAAAACATACTTTCTATACTGTTTGTATATCTTCATCGATGAATCAGTTACTTTAAATTTCACAACAGCTAATAAAATATGATCAATTTGCATTAAATTTTGATCGTCTTCAACAATTCTGAAAGGATTCCAGATGGGTTTTTTTAGCGTTTTTGATCAATTTGAGTGAGTGTTTGGAATGGTTGAATGGATCGCTGAGTGAATGATTTAGAATGATTTTGATTGAATTGCTTGTCAATTTCATGTTGTTAACTGTACCCTGGTTTCAAATTTCTGTGCTGGATCACTAAAACTCTTATAATTTTTGATGAAATCTTTCCAGAAATTCTTCAGAGAAAATTTTATAAACCTTTTAACATAATTAGATGGGGGAAAATGGCTTGTTCAAGCAATTTCTTCATTTTCCTCATTATTTAATCTAGAAGACAGTTTTTGATAATAAGGAGGGTAGGGGCTCAAAATCTATATTTTTACCTCCCTTTTATAAAATACACATAATTTTCTGTTATATTGAATTCAGGGATAAATCAGACGCTTTGAAATTTACTCTAGCCAATAAAATCATTTTATGATTGATTAATTAGAATGAAATGTAATCGTTTGGAACCGGATTACAAAGTGTTATTGAACATTTTGGAGCATTTTTGAATGGTTTGAGTGTTAAAAAATGAATGAAGTGAGGGCTGAGCAAATGAATTACGATGATTTTTTTTATCAGTGTGAATGTTAATTACATGATATTACTAACTGTAGGCTCTGAAGTGTTTGAAAGTAAAAGTGTAGAACAATCTATCTGAATAAAGGGTTCAGGAAAATGGAAAGTACATGTAGGTCACAGAAATAACGAAAAATTGATAAATCATTGTTGCCCATTATTGAGGAAATTTCTGAACAAGTCTTAAATTAATCTTTGATTCAAAACTTATTTCAGCACTGCTTAATATGATTAAAAAAATATATATTTCAAAATTTGGTTATTTGTAATGTCGATTCTGTTACTGGATAAAAGTCACAGTGTCTATTGGCCTAGCAGATAAACACTGCTCACCTCAATTTAAAAATCTGTACATATGCATTTCCACCCTGTTATACAGTGTATACCATTCTGTTCCTGAGTATAGGCATTTGCAAGGTTTTAGCACTGGGATGTCAATTTTATTGATTGTCACTACTGTAGAATAAAAGCTGCATCCCAAGAAGAATATTTGTTAATACAAAGGATAATGATAGGATACCAGGATGAAAACACTGTTGACATCTGCCCGTTTCTTCAACAAACTTTTTGTATAGCACTGTCTGATATCAAGACCATGGTTACACTTGTCATCCAAAAGGCAATTAGTTTGTTAGTTGGCCAGCCTAGGGATCAAACCTGTGTTTTTACAGTTTTTAGCTCAGCACAAAATCAACTAAGCCTGCTTCCCGACCATGAATTGCCAAAGATTCTCTTAAACTTGCCTATAAAAAGTATCTGTGGTAGTTCGTACTCTCTATTTTGCCATGTGCCATGTACAGGAGGTCAAAACTCAGTTTCTGTCATCTTTCAATTGTATCAAGGACAACACACTTCCCTAGGATGGTTTTCCATTCTTTTGACAATGGAGAATGTGGAGATATCATAAGTCAGTATTCATTGTGGCTCCTGAAACAAATAATTCAACCCATGAAGCTCTTCAACAACATTCAAATCATTTTCTTTCAAATCAAAATGGTAACTTTAAAAACTTATTCAAATAGAGAAAAAATTACATTAGATACAATTATCTTATTGCAGAGATGGAAAATTTGATTATTTTCGTTTTGACACCACTTTCAACATTATTACAGATGTATCTTAGCAGTTGGTGTATAAAATGTTTTGTTTCTTTTCCGACGCTGATTTATATCACAGGATTTCATCATATCCAACAGCTACCTGCCACATTTAGGGGTACTACCTAGTATCAATCTAAGTGTGGTATAGTGCGGTTTTATTGACTTGAATCTGACCCCTGCTATTTAGATGAATGAAAATCTTATTATTCCTACTCGGCTTTGCACGTGCTTTCATAGGAATGAATAACAAACGATATTGAATGTATTATACATTTTGTTACTTGATCAAATATGTCGGTAATTGTTATTTAAGCATTTTTTCCACAGAAGTCAAAGTCGGGTCAAATTAACCAGGCTATAATAAAGACAACTGTCATAATGGGTTTTTTCAACTGAACTTAATTCATAAGGTTAACTGTCTAATATGTAAAGCCTTACTGACCAAGTAAATTGAATTTTTAATTCATTGATATTTGAAACTAAAAAGCTTATCACACTTTTCATGACAGACTTAGAGGGTGTTTTCTTATCTTCATTGTACGTTTAGGACTGGGGCCGAAAAATACATTTGCATTTGGCGCTCAAACTGGGCTAGCTAGTACTGCTTTTATTCTCAAATGTGATTTGATCGCACACTGTGACAGTAGCAGGAGTAATCAAGAATATTTGTGAAGAATAAAAGGGCCAAAGTTACGCCCTCAAATGTCGAAAAATCGGACTAGAAACGGAGATCAAAAACTAGTAATCTAGCATATTTCCTACCTTTGTTAACGGAAATATGGATGTGCCGTATTGTCTATGTTTAATTAGAAAATTCAAAGGCATATTCTTGACGTTTCAATTTTATTTTTGCGAATCTTCTGCGTTTCATTTGATTTCGAAATTTTACTTCCGTGTTTATTTGTTTACAGGTAAAGTCGCGCGCTAGGCAGGAAATGCGTCATCAAAAAGTCAAACAAATGTATATTTGACTAAGAAAAAAAACAAACACTAAGATTAAGTTTCAACTTAAACTTAGATTTCCACTTAAATTAAGATATTTTAATGAGGTTATGGACGTTCACATTGTGAAGACAATTTCTTAAACCTCGTAACTAAGGTAATATAAAAATAAAGTTACGAGGTTTAGTACATCTTTAACCTCATATCTACAGATTGATTGTAGCTCCGAAAATATTCTACTCAACTTTTGCTGAGTATTAAACGTGGAAAGTATTTTATTTCCTTTGAGTTCAATTTTAAATAATTCTAGCTCCTCTGGACGAAGTCCAGTGGAATATATTTATAACCTTTCTATGGTCCGTTGTGTGTATGTCCGTTCGTGCGTAATTTTTAGCTCGGCTGTTTTCGGAGAAAACCCGAGGTATTGCTATAGCCTCCGTGTTGTTGTTGTCGTCGTTGTGCGGAAACTTTGACATTTTGTTATATCTCTCGTTATACTGAAGGCATTCACTTGAAACTTGGCACACTTGTTCACCATCAAAAGAGCAACCTTTACTATCAAGGGGGGTAACTCTAGATGCATTTTGTGCAAATTATGCCCCCTTTTGACTTAGATTTTTTCCTACCATCCAGCACTTGACAGCCGAGCGTAGGCACCCGTAGGCGGTGCTCTTGTTTTCTTTGATGATCTTGTTTGAAACTACTGGGCAGAATTCAATCAAATTTCACAGAAATTATGCCAAGGACTTGTTCTTTCAGACTTTTTCTTTGAATCTCGATTAGGTTGCTACTTTAACGCTTCGGGATGATTAGTCACCAAAAAGGATCCAATATGGTATGAAAGATCTGAGAAACGAAAGGCCAGAATGTAACTAATGATGCTGAGGACATGCTTTTTCAGATTCATTATTTTAATCCTGATCAGACTGATAACTGCGGAGCTACGAGCTGCCGCGTAAAAATCTCGTGCGTTGAAAAAACGTCTTCTCTGAAACTTATTGGCAGAATTTAAACAAACTTTAAATGATGCTTAGGATATGTCCTTCCAATTTATCCTGATAACAAAGTTACATTGGTGCTGCAGGCTGTTGAGTCACGTATAAATGATCCCATTAAGTGAATTATTAAAAAATATATTCTCAGTAACTAATGGTCGGAAGTCAAGAAACCTCAAAGTAATTATGCTTGAGATATGCTCTAGACTTTCATATTTCTTCGTTTAATATGGGTGCTATTGGCTGTGGAATCACAAAAATGGCCCGATATGGTGAATAACATGTATAAAAGAATCTTCTCCTCTGAAATATATTGTAGTTATTGATGATTTTTGGCAGAAAGGCTTTTCTGATGGAACTCTCTCAGGTTTCCGGTTTTATAATGACATATTGCCTGCCTAGGAAAAGTTGCTTTCGTTTAGCAAATTTTATTATTTACACTTGTCATATAATTTAAGAAAGATTTTCATGAATCTTTCAAATTTTGCTCATCATGTGACCTCGTAGAAGTTCTAGTTGTTCTGCAATCTTAAATTTATGTCATGGAAAAAGAGGCCTTTATGTTAAATTCCTTATTTATCAGAACCTTTATATATTATTTATTTCTCCCGAAAATCTCACAGAATACACCTTTTCATTTGTCAATGGGCATATTTCTACCGTTATGACTTTCGATGACGTTTTATTGAAAAAGGGGTCAAGATATGAAAATCCTATTAACACATCAACAATCAGTATGGTAAAAGATAAGAGCCTAGTGGTCTTGCAGGCTTTCTCCACCAATGTGTTGATAATCGTAGACCTATGTGTGATAGCAGCTGTAGACTAGGAAATGGTGTGATGGGAGTACTATTGACAAATACCAGGAATCCGTTGTTAGGTGCTCCAGCCACTGGGATATGACTAAACGATAGTTAAATCAGCATTCAAACAAACATAGCAAAAATCTTTTCTTATTCTTGAATGATGGCAGTGCTGGATGGAAATTCTCATTTTTGAAAATATTAGTTAATGACCATATTTTCTACACCTAATGGGCTATTTGGCCCTATGGACTTTTATCCTTGGGTTGATAACTGAATTTCTTATATAAAACTCTTAAACATTAAGAAGAAATATTGGAATCGGCGCATCCCATGCTGTGATGATAGCTCATGGGGTATATGGATTGTTGTTAGGAAAATGTATGATGTTATGACAATAAAATTGTATTGGTTTATGGTCATAGCTTTACTCTCTATCCTCAGTTAAGCTCTATGTAATCTAATGCCACATGCAATTTGTGACCATGACAACAAGATTTGACCAATTAAAGCCACCACACTCAGTGAAGATTGAAAAGTCAAAAATATTGTATCAAGTCTAAGTATTAGTAGTTAGGTAATGAGGTTTGCCACAACTTGGGTTTGTTATGTTTGTTTGCCTCATATATCATACATGTGTATATAGAAGTCATAACAGCTCTGTTGTATCACCAAAGACGGGCCAAGGCGTGCCAGAAAGGGCGTCGGTCTATTCAGGGATGACATCTGTATGACTTACAAAAATGTTGTTAAGTATGAGTAATATCAGAGGCATCTAATAAATAAACTAAAATAACCTAAGAAACTGTGACAGGATTTAAACAATGATAAGTGATTAAAAGGCAGTCATTGGTAATTTGAATTATAGCAGTTAAGGTGATATCAAATGGAGTTTATGTTATTTTTAGAATTATGATCAACGATAAGGTGCTCAGTACAAGATCTAAGAGTTCATGTTTTTTTAAAAAAACTATTTAGTGCTGAAAGAAGAAAATGCTACTATTATTTTGTCCTTCTGATATACTCATTTTTCCGCGGGTCTACCATAAACTTCATAACTTCTTGCATTCTTCCAATAACCATCCACACACCCCATGAACTATAACAGCAGGGGATGCCGCCAATTCTTAAATAACCGTCTTAAACTTTTGAAGAGTTTTCATACAGGAGTTGCAGGGACATGCCCAAGAAACAAGTCTATTGGGCCAAAATAGCCCATTAGGTTTGAAAAAAATCTGCTTATATTTTCGGAAATAAAAGATTCTGGCCAGTTAAGCCATCATACAAGGATAAGTACTCCTTTTGCTTTGTTTGTTTATTTGATTGGTGGGGTTAAATGTTGTCTTTCAGTCATATTGCAGCGGTTTGTGCACCTAACAACGGATTGCTAGTATTCCTTACATCAGCACTACCATTACATCCTTTCCTAGCAATACTACGGATTGCTAGTATTTCTCACACCAGCACTACCATGACATCCTTTCCTAGCCTCCATCTTCTATCCAGCATAAGTCTACAATTATTAAACCAGTGATGGAATAAGCATTTTGGACTGCTCGGCTCTTTTACCTTTTACCCGACTTGAAGCATGAACCATTCACATATTGTCTGTAAATTCTGACAAGCACCTGACACAAAAGTATTGCTCTTTTTGTTTTGAGCTCGGCTATTCGGAGGAAATGGGGGGGGGGGGTATTCCCAGTCAACCGGACGTCGGAAGCGGCGTAATGCTTTGGTTAAGTTTTTACGTGCAAGTGTTTAATATCTCTTTTATAAAAAGCTTTTACTTTGAAACTTTGCACATGCTTCTTTGACCATAATATCAGCCTCTAGATAAAGATTAATATCTCTGGTATTGAATTTAGTTGCATTTTAACCCTTCGGGCTTAGAATTCTTGGTTAAGTTTAAACGTGCAAATGATGTTTATCTGTAATATTTCTGTTTCTACTAAATCTATTATGTGGAAACTCTACACATGCCTCTGTGACCATAATTTTAGCCCACGGAAAAGGATTCATTGCAATGATATTTAATTTAGAGGAATTTTAATAGTTTTCTGACTTGGAAATTCCTGGTTTTAAAGTTTTTACGTGCAAATGTTGTATATCAGTAGTATCTCTATTTCTCATATAGCTTATGCTTGGAAACTTTGCACATGCTTCTGTGACCATTATATCAGCCTCTTGACAGAGTACAATTCAGTACTCTGATTTTGAATTTAGTGGAATTCTAACCCTTTTCGGACTTGAAAATCTTGGTTATGTTTTCATGTGCAACTGTTTTATATTAGTTCTATCTCTGTTCCAACTTATGCTATTGCTTTGAATCTTTTCACATGCTTCTGTGACCATAAAATCAGCCTCTAGACAAAGATTCTTTTCTCTTGACTTTCATTTAATTGAATTTCCAATGTCGATATTGATTTGCTGTTACTATACAGCATTAGGAATAGTCGAGCTTCGTGTCCTCCAGCAGCTCTTGTTAACTCATGCCAACATGTTACATGTCCTTGACTATTCAATTTGTCGCATTTATCAAGCATCAAAGACACTGCGTGATGAAATCCTCATTTTCCCTACATTTCTGCTTGGTCGGTTTATTTATTTATGGGAATAAGTATTGTGAAATTTTATCAGGACAGATTTTTAACCTGATTTGACGAAGACCGGCGTGATACATTGTATTATCGTGTCATTTTACCCGTTGTGTGTTAGTCTGTATGTAGGTGCGTAAAGTTTTTGTTTGATCATCTTCTCGGAAAACTACTGTGCTAAATTCAACCAACCTTGCTAAGGATATGCTCTTTCAGATTCTCTCTTTTAATCCTTGGGCCGCATCCACGAAACATCTTAGTTTTTATCTAAGAATTTTTCTAAGTTGAAACATTTTCTACTGAGTGAAAATTTTTTTTTTTAAGTTTTTTCACTAAGTAACGACTTGGCAATTCTCAGTGAAAATCTTAGTTTAAGTTGAAACTTAATCACACCGTAAAACCGGTTGCGGCGATGACGGGTGAGAGTCAACGATGACAGCATCGGAACATTATGCCGAGGAGACGGTAGGTCAAATAAATTTACTCGTGTAAATAAACGATCGAAGCTTTGGTATTTTAAGGCAGATAAATGATCGTGTAAGTGTTCATTTCTTCTATAGAATAAACCTTTTCTCATATCCCTCCCAAATAAGGCCACAGTCATTGATTATTTCGGAGGTTTCCCATGAAAAGTTACGAAATTAGACTTTATGCACTCATATTTCGCCTATCTCTCAATAAATGCTATTTTAACTTGTACACAGCTGAAGCTGATCATCCGCCGATATTTCTTCCAAATTTGAAGCCATAATTCAAAAAAATAAACACACAGCGGGTCCCCAAAGACGACATGTAGGAAGAAAAATGTTGCCTCTGTAGACAGTCGGAATTTCTCGGGGTTGACATAGAAGACAGAACTGAATTATTTGTGATTGCCGATGTCGACAGACCCATATTCAGATTCTCGCATAAAAATGATCATTTTTGGCGTCGTATTTTTCAATAACACACCAAAACAATTTAGATCGACATACATGCTGACATTCATGTCCACTATTTTTCAAATGATGTGTCTTATCGAAAATTAATTCAAGGGATTTAATGTAGGATTTCAAATACTCACAAACCAAGAAAAAACAGTTGTGATCAGACTGAATATCTCTTATACGTTTTTTACTTGTAATTCCAGTGACTTAGTATACATTCGACAAGTCAAAAAAGCATTTCTATTGGAAAACATAGTTGGCGGGTCTTTCATTATCTTTCGTTAACTTTCGATAATATCCACGAGTTCACAAGATTGATTTTTATTTTAGATAGAATAAAATCTTGCTAACATAGCCAGAGATCGAAAAAGGAGGATTATGAAAAATGAAAAATCTATCCGTAACTTTTCTTAGAGCTTATTTCATTTTATGTATAGGTCACTGAGCAATAGGAAATTACTTCATGTTGATATATAAGAAAAGGTGAGGAGAAGCTTCGATCTTCGGACCTCTGCACTGCGAGTCTCTGTCCTTATGCATATATCTCATGCTATTCTGTTATCACGATTGGGTATATATTGTTACTTGAATGTAATGTTTGCTTATTGTTTATCCATATAAGGAAGTGGGATCGAATACTTAAGAAGGTGAGCAGGAATATTAATTGATTGATTGAATGGAGTTTAACGCCGATTTCAACATTTTTGCGGTTATGTCGCGGCGGCTGCAGCACCTAACAATGGATTCCTGGTATTTCTTTCACCAGTACAGCCATCACATCCTTTTCTAGCCTCCAGCTGCTATCTCACATAGGTTAACGATTATCAGCCCATTGGCGAGAGACTGATAACTTTCAAAGTTGACAAATTTAGGACAATTTTGAAAGGAGTTTTACGTTGACCCTTGTAACAAAACATGTGTTTTGTGATGTGTTCCTTTACACTTTATTTCATACTGACGCCATGAAAAAAAAAACGCCTTAGTAAAATGTGAAATTTCTTTTTCATGTGGCATTTTACATCCCGAAAAAACATTGGTTAATTTTAATAAAACTCCCTCTGCGAGTGTCAAATTGAAAGGATTTTGATCTCGTGATTTGGAATGTCTAAACTTCAGAAGCGGTTAGGTTGTTTTTTTTTCGAGGAACATGTGCGCCTTTTTAAGGTTGTTGCTTCGATGAAAATTACACATGTTTCTCTAGCATTTGATATGCATGTCAGTGATTCACGCATGAAGTGTGTATTTCAATTTTGTAAACCTATCCTTTTCATGTTCTCAAAAATAATCCAACATTTTGTTTAAAGTTCAAATCGAAAAACACCCTATGCATTTGAAACTGACTTTACACACTGATTTAATGGTGGAAATCTAATCAACTACTTCTTCTTCTTCTTCTTTATCTTCTTCTTCGTTTTATGCATTTTTAGTCCCCTACCGGCGAAAGCCGAAGGGGACTATAGGTTTGCGCTCCGTCCGTCTGTCCGTCTGTCCGTCCGTCCGTCCGTCCGTCTGTCAGTCCGGATTTCAGTTTTCCGGACTTTTTTTCTTAATCCTTGGAGATATTTAGCTGATTTTTGGTATGTGAGTCCGCATCAATGAGTTACAGAACGAGTTTGAGTTTGGTTCCGGTCCATTGATTTTTGTGGAAGATACGGATGCTGGACTTAGAAATTACCAGGAAATTTCAGTTTTCCAGACTTTTTTTCTTAATCCTTGGAGATATTGAGCTGATTTTTGGTATGTGCCTCCGCATTAATGAGTTACAGTACGAGTTTGAGTTTGGTTCCGGTCCATTGATTTTTGTGGAAGATACGGATGCTGGACTTAGAAAATTACCAGGAAATTTCAGTTTTCCGGACTTTTTTTCTTAATCCTTGGAGATATTTAGCTGATTTTTGGTATGTGCGTCCGCATCAATGAGTTACAGAACGAGTTTGAGTTTGGTTCCGGTCCATTGATTTTTGTGTAAGAGACGGATGCTGGACTTAGAAAATTACCAGGAAATATCAGTTTTCTGGACTTTTTTTCTTAACCCTTGGAGATATTGAGCTGATTTTTGGTATGTGGGTCCGCATCAATGAGTTACAGAACAAGTTTGAGTTTGGTTCCGGTCCATTGATTTTTGTGGAAGATATGGATGCTGGACTTAGAAATTACCAGGAAATTTCAGTTTTCCAGACTTTTTTTCTTAATCCTTGGAGATATTGAGCTGATTTTTGGTATGTGCGTCCGCATCAATGAGTTACAGAACAAGTTTGAGTTTGGTTCCGGTCCATTGATTTTTGTGGAAGATACGGATACTGGACTTAGAAAATTACCAGGAAATTTCAGTTTCCGGACTTTTTTTCTTAACCCTTGGAGATATTGAGCTGATTTTTGGTATGTGCGTCCCCATTAATGAGTTACAGATCACGTTTGAATTTGGTTCCGGTCCATTGATTTTTGTGGAAGATACGGATGCTGGACTTAGAAAATTACCAGGAAATTTCAGTTTTCTGGACTTTTTTCTTAATCCTTGGAGATATTGAGCTGATTTTTGGTAAGTGCGTCCGCATCAATGAGTTACAGAACGAGTTTGAGTTTGGTTCCGGTCCATTGATTTTTGTGGAAGATACGGATGCTGGACTTAGAAAATTACCAGGAAATTTCAGTTTTCCAGACTTTTTTTCTTAACCCTTGGAGATAATCAGCTGATATTTGGTATGTGCGTCCCCATCAATGAGTTACAGAACGAGTTTGAGTTTGGTTCCGGTCCATTGATTTTTGTGGAAGATACGGATGCTGGACTTAGAAAAATACCAGGAAATTTCCAGATTTTTGTTTTTTATCCTCAGAGATATTGAGCTGATACATAAAATCTGATAAAACTAATATTTTGGAGAGGTAGTTATACCTTTACCACCAAAAAAGATACTGCTCTAGGGATGTATTTAAAAATCCGGTAGGGGACTTGGTATTGCCATGCAATACTTCCAAATGCTTGTTATTTTTATTATGATTGTGGCCTCATTTGGGAGGGATATGAGCAAAGATTTATTCTATAGAAGCGCTGAACACTTACACGATCATTTATCTGCTTTAGAATACCAAAGCTTCAATCGTTTATTTACACGAATAAATTTATTTGACCTACCGTCTCCTCGGCATAATGTTCCGATGCTGTCATCGTTGACACTCACCCGTCATCGCCGCAACCGGTTGTACGGTGTGTTAATGTTAGTTTTTTCTTAGTCAAATATACATTTGTTTGATTTTTTGATGACGCATTTCCTGCCAAGCGCGACTTTACTTGTAAACAAATAAACACGGGAGTAAAATTTCGAAATCAAATGAAACGCAGAAGATTCACAAAAATAAAGTTGTAACGTAAAGAATATGCCTTTGAATTATCTAATTAAACCAGGGACTCTCAATATACATATATTTAGGGTTCGTGATTAAACACAGACAATACGGCACATTTTACGTTGACAAATGTAGGAAATAGGGTAGATTATTAGTTTTTGATCAAGCCTATTATTTAGACACCAATTTTTAGACATCCGAGGGTGTATGGCTTTTATTTTCTACAGGGGTCCAATTTTTTTTACAAAATTACTTATTAAATGCTTAATAAACATTCTTATTATTATAATTTTGTAAAAAAAAAAAATTTGGTACCTTTACCTAGGTTACAATGATTATTCTTTAATCAATTTACGAATCATCATTTATTTTTTAACGAGATATGAAACTAAAAATTAAATCACACTATATGTATATGCAAATCAGTCATACTTAGGAGTGATTAGGTTTTAGTTTCATATCTCAATGAATTCAAATTCAATTAAGTTGGTCAGAAGACCTTACTCATTGGACATTTAACTCTGTGAATTAAAATCTGCTGACAAAAGCCATTACGACATTTGTCTTTATTGCCACACTTGGAATGATACTAGTTAGTACCCCTAAATTTGGCAGGTAGCTGTTGGATATGATAAAATCCTGTGATTTTTCAGTGTGGCAGGGTTTTCCATGACCCCATGTGTCTTTGAACTCTGGTGTTTGGGTGAAAGAAAAGAAAAAAAATCATTCGCCAAACTGCCAAGATACATCTGTAGTAATGTTGAAAGTGGTGTCAAAACCAAAAATAAAATAAATTTCCATCTCTGCAATAAGATAAATTGTATATAGTTTGAATAGACTTTATAAAGTTAACATTTTGTTTTGAAAGAAATTGATTCGAGTGTTGTTGAAGAACATCGTGAGTTTAATTATTTGTTTTAGGAGCCTGAATGAATGCCGAATTATGATATCTCCACATTGTTCATTGTCTAATGAAAGGACACCCATCCTAGGGAAGTAAAATGTCCTTGATACAGGTAAAAGAAGACAGAAACTGAGTTTTGACTTCCTATACATATCACATGGCAAAATACAGAGTACAAACTTCCACAGATTCTTTTTATTCACAAGTTTAAGAGAATCTTTGTCAAATAATGGTCGAGAAGCAGGCTTAGTTGATTGTGTGCTTAGCTAAAAACTGTAAAAACACGGGTTTGATCCCTAGGCTGGCCAGCTAACAAACTAATTGCCTTCTGGATGACAAGTGTAACCATAATCTTGATATCAGACAGTGCTTTACTAAAAGTTTGTTGAAGAAACAGGCAGATCTCAACAGTGATTTTATCTTGGTATCCGAATTATTATCCTCTGTATTAATACATGTACATATTCTTCTTGTGATGCAGCTTATATTCTACAGTAGTGACAAACAATAAATTGACATCCCAGTGCCGAAAGCTTGTAAATGCCTGTACGGAGGGACAGAATGGTATACACTATATAACAGAATGGAAATGCATATGTAGATTCTTAACTTGAGGTGAGCAGTGTTTCATCTGCTAGGCCAATAGACACAATGACATTAATCCACAGTTATAGAATCAATATTACAAATAACCAAATTTTGAAATAAATATTGTTCGGGAAAAGTAACGCAAAGCGCCCGGAGCGCCCGAAGGGCGCTTTACGACTTTTCCCACTTCTAGATAACGCGTGTAAAACAATTAAATAATCAAATCAAAATGAAATACATATACCACCAAAGTTTAATTTCGTGTTGTAATGGCGGTCTACATGGAGGATGATAATCTTGCGAAATTTTGCCATTTTATTTAATTATTTATTCTAATTTATCCACTTTTTTCTTCGATTTTATTCATGTCGATCTATATCAAAATATAGATTGTAGTGAACGTAAAATTAGGATTAGAATCAGTCTTACATGTAAAATGTTGCTCATTTTTGCTTGGAATCTCGTCTGGATGACGTTTTCTTTTTACCCTCCGCAAATGATGCTATTCTTAACTTTGGGAGAAAAGATGCTACAACGTCAGGTTGTTGCGTTTTAACGTCGGTGTAAAAAGCGGGATACGACTTGAAATCTATAGCAATATTCCCGGTTAAGACATGAAAAAGATGAAATCTTTAACAAAATTCGCAGTTGGATTTTTTAAAAAAGTGTAAATACAGCTATTCTTGCTAAAGCTATGGCGGCTGTCATCTTGTCGGAATCGCATCCTTTAGGATTTAGACCTGACGAAGTTCTATAATACGTGCACCCATATTCAAAGCACCCCCTCCCTTACTTTTTATACGAAGAAAAAACATTAAAAAATGTATTGAGTATCTTTCACTCATATTATGATAATTTCTTCCGATGTTAGCACTGAATGACTGTGACTGTGGAAATCAATCTAGAAATAAATGAGAAAAATCAAGCCTTCGATTTGATGAATAGCCTATTTCGGTCGTCTGAGAATTAATGACCATGCGTTTGTTTTGTACAGCACCTGGGAAAGCTTATTTTAACTGCACATATTTTTTCCAGTGACAATATCTTCAGAGTACTTAAAAAGCCAACAAAGGATTCTATTTTTATGCTCCCCGAAGGGAGAGCATATAGCCGCCGCTTAGTCTGTCCGTCCGTCCGTCCGTCCCCACCTATTTCTCCATAACCCTTGGGCCAAATCAAATGAAACTTACCATGTGAACTACCTATGATATAGTGTTGATGCATCTGTGACGATTTTTGGATATGAGGCCTCGTCACGGGAAAAGGGGACTTATGGTAAAAAAAGTTTTCTCAAATTTCTCCAAGACTAATGGTCTGAATTTAGTGAAATTTCATATTTGAGTAGCAAATCAGATGCCCTTTACTATAAACAATTTGAAATAAACGTAATAAATTATATCATGCAAAAAGGGGGCTAAATGTTTGTTACCTTTACGTTAGCGTGTAAAATACAGTTATTCTTTCATTTCTCCTAGTCTTATGTTCAGAATTTGATGAATATTTCACATTTGAGTATCAAATCAGATGCCCTTTACCATAAACTATTCGAAATTTGTGTCTAAAAATATGTCATGCAAAAAGGGGGTTTAATGTTTGTTACCTTTATGTTAGCTGTATAAGATTACACCTTATTTGAGTCCTTGCAATCTGACCACAGAGCATATCTCCTAAAGTATAATAGCTATCAACTTGAAACTTTATGGGTGGATAGATCTTATGGATTGATTGATTGATTGAATGGGGTTTTACGCCGCTTTCAACATTATTTCAGTTATATCGCGGCGGCCGGAGCACCTAACAATGGATTCCTGGTATTTCTCACGCCAGTACTACCATTACATTCTTTCCTAGCCTCCGACTGCTATTTCACATAGGTTTACGATTATCTACCCATTGGTGAAAGACAAACGTCGGAAAGGATATTTGCCGCCACCGGGGATCGAACCCACGACTTCCAGATTGGAAGTCTTATGCCTAACCAACTGCGCTATGGTGGCGGCTTAGATCTTATGGAGGACAAGTGCGGTGCACAAGAACTACAACTCTTGCTTGCATAATTTTGGAGTTATTGCCCTTTGTTATTTTTGATACTTAGATTATGTTATTTTTGATACTTAGATTATGTTATTTTTGATACTTAGATTATGTCTGGAGCCTATCTCCAAAAATATAATAGCTATTAACCTGAATTTTATGGGTGGATAGATCTCATAGAGGAGAAGTGCAGTGCACAAGAACTACAACTCTTACTTGCATAATTTTGGAGTTATTTCCCCTTGTTATTTTTGATACTTAGTTTAAGTCTGGAGCATATCTCCTTAAGTATAATAGCTATCAACTTGAATCTTTATGGGTGGATAGATCTCATGGAGGAGAAGTGCAATACACCAGAACTACAATTCTTGATTGCAAAATTTTGGAAGTTTTGCCCTTTGTTATGTTTAATACTTAGATTTTATAGGAGGTAAATCTCTCACAATACAAAAAGGCTTCAGTTTACTATCAAGCTTTCGTGGCGGGGGATGTCCATGTCCAACATGGCTCTTGTTTTTGTGACAATGTCTTATTCGGGGAGCAGAATCCGTCTCTGACGGCTCTTGTCATTTTCCTGAACCCTTTACTTACATAGATTGTTCTACAATTTTACTTTCAAACACTGCAGAGCCTACAGTTAGTGACATCGTGTAACTAACATTTATTCTGATAAAACATTCTAATTCATTTGTACTGCCCTCAATTCATTCATTCTCAACACTCAAACCATTCAAAATTGCTCCAAAATGTTCATAAACACTTTGAAATCCGGTTCCAAATGATAAACATTTCATTAAAATCTATCAATCATAAATTGATTTTAATGGCTAGAGTTAATTTCAAAGCGTCTTTATCCCTGAACACAAGATAACAGAAAAAGTATGTGTATTTCATTAAAAGTATAGATTTTGTCTTATTTTGGAGAAATTAGGGATATTTTATCTTCTCTTCTTTTGAACCTCACTCAAGACTCACACATCATTCCGATTAAATTTTATTCGAGAATTATTCCAAAATCATTTAATATGTATTTTTTTATATCTACCGTAGCTGGGGAATTGGTATCCGCAGATTCAAGATTTCTGTTCGAACATACAAATAGGGTGATTCCTTTTCCAAGGAACACATGATTCATTTTGATTGAAATTCTGCATGAAACTGAAATTTAAAGGCTACAAAGGGGACGGGAAGGTGTTGAGCCCCCCCCCTTTTTTTTTATCAAAAACTGCCTTCCCGATAAAATAATAATGAGGAAAATAAAGAAATTGCTCGAACAAGCCATTTTCCCCATCTTATTATGTTCATAGGTTAATAAAATTTTCTCTGAAGAATTTCTGGAAATCATCTGGAATCCTTTCAAAAGTGTTGACGACGATCAAAATTTTATGATTTTAAAGTTACTGATTCATCGATGAAGATTCGCAAACAGAATAGAATGTACGTTTTATATAAGAGAGGTAATAAATATCGCTATTTATTTTTCAACCAAAACAAATTTAGCGATATTGGATTTCCACCCTTAGATTTCACCCAAAACCTGCTCCACAAACTAATTCAATCTCATTTCGAAAACATTCCAAAATCAATCATCTTGTCAATTTCATGATGTTCTTAACGGTAATACCTTCCTGATAGAAATTTCGAGGGTCAAGATAGGCTATTTTTACATTTGGCACTTTTATTAGTCCCCACCTGTTAACTGTTGGGGAACTATTGGTTGACTTGATTTCATCCCTCTGTCTGTCCATCTGTCATACTATTGTTCATATCATAAATCCAAATGCGCAAGTTCTAGCAACTTGAGACTTATTACAATTATAGATCACAACGTGGACACGTGTCATGTAGAGAAAGGGTCATGTATAAGAACAATAATTCTAACCTGCCCATTTTCAAGTTAATGCCCTTTGTTGTTTGTACCTTTACGTTTTTGTTCAGAGTATATCTCTTAAACAATAAGTTCTACAGTTAATACGTTGTGAAATTAACAAGGTGAATGATTTTGGAATGAAACAGAATGTGTGATGAGTGAGGGTTGATTGAAATTAAATTGATGTAATCCATTATCACTAAGTTTGATCAGAATGAACAAAATAACCAATATTTATTGCCTCCCTTTTCGGTTTGTGTGTCTCCGTGGACCAGTCAGACACTTTCATTTCCACACCAGCCAATACTATAGCAGCTCGAAAAGCTGCTTTTCTCCACAGACCTTAATATTCTGCTATAATGGGATGAGAGTTTAAGTATTTTTAAGTGTGTTTCAATTTTTTTTTCTTTAAGAATGATCAGTCACATGCTGAATTTTTTCCGCAAAGAGAAATTCTTGATCAATAATAAACATAAAGGAAATTGACCTCTGCCAGTTTAATACATGTTATTCATCCATTCACGATAATTTTGTGCATCTGATTAAGGGTTACAAAAGAAACATTCCAGTGAAATTTGGTTGATATCTATTCATAAGATTCTGAGAAAAGTCACATATATAACCATATATGGAAATTAGCCACACCCATTAAAGCTTTGTCATCCAAGAATTATTACTGTGAAGTTTGGTTCAAATTCATCCAGTAGTTTCTGACGAGAAGATTTTTATGACTGGACGAACAGGCGGACGTCAGACTAAGCGCCATGACAAAAGCCCCATTGGCCTTTAGCTGGAAGGCTAAAAATCGTAGAATAATTTGATGGCTTTGAATTTTTAGCTCTACTGGCCGAAGGCCAGCGAGCTATTGTCATGGCGGAGTGTCCGTCGCGCGTCCGTGTGTGCGTGCGTCAGTCCGTCCGTCCTGCGTAAACTTTTTCTTTAAACATCTTCTCCTCCCAAACCAATGGTCGGATTTTAACCAAACTTGGTAGAAATGATTCTTGGGTGGCCCTCTTTTTAAACTGTTCAAAGAACTTTGATCCACTTAGTCAATTTCAATGAAACTTTACCAGACCTTTTCTGGGGTGACTATTTATTTAAATTGTTCAAGAAATTTTGATTGGTCCATAAATATTGGCGTGGCAGGGCGGGGTCTATTTTGAGCCCGAAATTTTTAAACGACATCTTCCGAACCTTATGTTTTAATAAGATGGGTAAAGGGTTGCAGGTTCATTTTAATTGAGTAATTTGGTGCAATATGGACCAGAACCAGTTAATCATTATTAAATAGGTCTTAAAAGATTTCGGAGTGTTTATGTATTCATCTAAAGTAAGCTTTATTTAATGAAAGTCTGAAGATGTAAAGCCAGTGGAGCGATACAGGCCCTCTTGGGCCTCTTGTTTGTCGATCGTCTTGATCGATTTGAAAATGATTTCTAATGATTTTGGAGCGGTTTTGATTGATTTGAGTGAGTGTTTGGAATGAATGAATGATTTAGAATGGTTGTTGGAATGAGCATCAATTTTACTATTTTTTTTAACTGTAGCAATTTGAAACTATTTACAACAATAGATCTCAATGTAAAGAAATGCCATGTATAAGAACCGTTACCCTGTCAGTCAGTTGTGCAAGTAACTGCCATTTGTAGAATGATAATAACCTGATTTTAGTCTGAATACTATTATTTTTAGCTCGGCTGTTTTCGAAGAAAACCCGAGGTATAATGATCACCTTGGCGTTGTCGTTGTCGTTGTTGTTGTCGTTGGCTTTGATGCTGGCGTGACAAACTGTAACCATGCTCATAACTTTTGAATGGTAAGTGATAGAGCCTTCTTATTTCACATGATAATTGCTTGCTACAAGGCCTTTCTGAAGGTATCAAGTTCAAGGTCATCAGTCAAGGTCAAGGTCATTTTTCAAGGTCAAATTTCTTTAAAAAAAATTGAATCTTGGTCGTAACTTTTGAATGGTAAGTCATGGTGCCTTCATATTTCACATGATTATTGCTCGGGACAAGACCTTTCTGTAGGTACCAAGTTTAAGTCATCAGTTACCAAGTTTAAGTCATCAGTAAAGGTCAAGCTCATTTTTCAAGATCAAATTTCTTTAAATAAAAGTAACCGTGGTCATTACTGTTGAATGGTAAGTCAAAGAGGCTTCATATTTCACATGATCATTGTCTAAGACAAGACCTTTCTGTGGGTACCAAGTTCATATATTTTCTTAATAAACAGCCGAGCGTTGGCACCCGCTTGCGGTACTCTTGTTTTATTTGTTGTTTTTAAATTCAATCATGTCTACCTTTATATGTTCAAAATTTGGTTATCCTTATCCCAAATGGGAAAAAGTAAGACTACGCCGAAATTACAGCAAAAAGTGTACTTTGAAAAAAGACTTTTTTTAATCTAGTGGAGGACTACCGTATTGCATTGCAATACAACATGCGATTGTTGTTCATAATTAAGATGATCATTAGTGTGTCCAGCTTCCAGGCGGGTGGTAGATGTCCACTTCTGTTCACACTTCATCCAGAACCTCGATGCAGTAAGTCTAATTGACTTGAAACTTTTCATTTACATTCCTCACATAATTATAGAGTATAGTGCCTATGAACTTAATTTTTGATATTTTTTGTCCTTTGTTGTTTTCATGCTTGGTTTTTGATGGGGTATCTTGTGACAATTTCTCATCTTGATTTTATATTATACTCAGAACAAAGTTAAGCGCCACTAAGTTTTAAGTTAATAAAATTTCTATCGAAAACTTTAATAACGTATATATGTTGTCAAACGGTTAGAACAACCTGGTAGCTATTGATTGAAAACGTTTCGGATGCACGTGCATATTCAGCAAGTCTCGTGCAATAACTGTAAAGCAAGGGCTCGTGCAAAGTGGAAAATCAGCTTTTCTGTCAGAGATAATAACGTCGTGTAGCTCGTGCAATTGTTTACATTTTGATTTGAAACTCAGTCATGGCAAGGCGTAGATTGTCTACAAATGAAAGATTGCGAATGATTGGAATGCGAGATTCTGGAATGTCTTGTAGAGCCATTGCCAGACAGCTGGGGTATCACCACAGTGTCATAACACGTTTGGTACAAAAACACGCACAGACAAACGACGTTAAGGACCGTGTCAGATCTGGACGCCCTAGAGTAACGTCTATTCGAGAGGATAGAGCACTTTTGCGTCACGTCAGACGTCTGCCTTTCACCAGTGCGCCTGTACTAAGGGACAACTGGAATACACACAGACATGTCTCTATTTCAACAGTGCGAAATCGACTTCGGATGGCTGGGTATAAGGCACGAAGACCCCTCAAACGTCCAGAGTTACAACAGAGACACATCAATGAACGTCTAATATGGTGTAGAGCGAGGGCACGTTGGAACTTGGCATCATGGCGTCGGATCCATTGGTCAGATGAGTGCAGGTTGTTGTTGCATGTCACCGATGGCCGAATTCGTGTTTGGAGACAACGTAACACCCGATTTGCACCAAAGTACGTCCAACCAACCTATCGGGGTGACGGTGGCTCCGTTATGATATGGGGTTGTGTCTCCTACGGCTGTAAACTGGACCTAGTGACAGTTCCAGGAACATTGACTGGCGATATACATCGCGATAACATCCTTTTCCTGTGGTAATTCCACATTTTGACAATCACCCTCTTCGAACAAGACCAGTGTACATGGATGATAACCCCAGACCCCAAAGAGCAAGAGTCGTCGCGGACGTTATGCAACGTGAAGCCATCACCACCATTCCATGGCCGGCTTGTAGTCCCGATCTTAACCCCATCGAGCACTTATGGGACATTTTAGGGCGCCGTATACGTCGGAGAGCCTCCTGTACAAAATAGTTGAGTTAGAAGCAGCACTGCACCAGGAGTGGCAGCAAATCCCTCAACACATCATCCAGAGGCTGATTCGTGGCATGCCGAGGAGGGTGCGCGCAGTGATCAATGCTCACGGATCTTACACACGCTACTGACTAAGATGTGACTGGAATTAATCGCATTTGTGTTATCTGACTTCTAAAACCAAGTTTCGCGTCATAGACAACACCGTAAGTCGGCTTTGACAATAGTTTTTCATGTTTTTAAAAGGTGAAAATACGTCATTTACTTTCAAGGTACAAAGTCAATAGAATTTATCAACACCCATGTATTGTTATGAAATTGTTAAGTCAACATACCATTTTCAACATTGGAACTCAATATTTACATCTCTGTTATTTTGAATTAATGCAGGCTCCCTGCCTTTAAAAATCTTCTGTCTAAAAACTGGTGGCGCTTAACTTCTTGTTCTGAGTATACATATAGTACAAAATCATCTTCAGAGAAACAAGATGTGTTTGTGCAAAACAAATGTCCCTGAAATGGCTTTGACCTTGACAGATGACCTTTTCACATGACTTTGACCTTGTTATCTGTACAAGCTCATCATTGCGCTCTATTATCATACCAAATATTAACATTGTATCTTGAATAGCCTTGAAATAATTGGCAATGTTAAGTTTCATGTTCAGTCTTGCAGACAGACAAGCGGACAACATCAAAACAATATGCTTCCGGTATTTCGATGCGGAGATAAAAAAAATAAGGGTTTCTGAGAAAATCTTTAAACCAAATCTGAAGCAACGTGTCTCTGTCTTCATAATTTGGTATCATTTCTTTTTTTGTGAAATATTCTTCAGCCAGTTTCCTAGCAGATAACTTTTGAAAACTATTATTGAGATAAGACTAATGGGAACCTCAAATTTGTTACAATTAAAATCGAATTCATTTACGGAAAATGGAGTTTTTCTCCTGACAAGTTTCTTCATCATATGTGATACATAATTGTAATAGCAGTAATGAATAATTTCACCAACGCTATTGTCAAGAATATTGGTTCATATTAATGGGAATTTTAAGAAAATTCATTATCTCTCTTTGCTTTGCTTTAATTCATATTAGAGAGAGAGAGAGAGAGAGAAAGAGAGAGAGAGAGAGAAAGAGAGAGGGGGGGGAAGAGAGACAGAGAGAGAGAGAGACAGACAGAGAGGGAGAGAGAGAGAGAGAGAGACAGACAGAGAGGGAGAGAGTGCATATGTACTGCGAATGTATTGAGTAGACTTTCTGATGCACAGTCTATTCCTCCGATAATTCGTGATCCCTCCATCATTTAAGAGATGAAGAGAATATTTCTGAAATCCAACGATGTATGAAACTGAAAAACTAATCACACTGTATGAATATGTGATGCAGATTAACACACGATTTTGATTGAGTTTTGAGTTTCACAACACTATGAAATCAAGAGATATAACTTCTAGATAACCTTAGATTTAATCGCAAAAAAGTGAAGATTTATCAATTAAAGTAGAAATTCTTTATGGGGGTTACTTTCTGCTGAAACAAATTTTTCAGCCAATAAGAATGCATAAACCTTTTTTAACATTACTGGAACTAAATTTACATCTTTAAAAATAAAGGCTTTTGGCGACGGGCCCTTGTTGACGTACCCAACATTAAAATCCACACACAATAACATAAATTTTACAAACAACCATTTCCTTCTTTCCCACATGGATTTCTAATGACCTGAACACTTAAATGCTACATTTCTTGTTTTGGATGTTACAAGACAACTAGGGTCACCATTTACTGTGAAAACCGCAAGAACAGTGTTGTATGTATACTAAGTTCCAAAAGAAAGTGTGCACTTTTGAATTTTTAATATCTCTGAAATTACACAACCTATCGTCATGAAACGTCGTATGACTATCCCTAAGAATATGTGCCAACGGTATTTGAAAATAAAAATTGCGCGAGGAGCAAAATATTTTTGCTTAAATGAGAAATTTGATTTTGCATGTTCTGCTTGTGCATCACGCGTTAGACAAATAATTGCTCTCAAAATGTATTCAGTTGAATCTTTGCGGTTTTCCTATGCATAAATCACATCTTAAATACAATAATGCATGCTTTAACAGCGTGGTTTGACTACCGATAAACATCGTTGCACTAGTTCGAACCTTGTCAGATATAGAACGTCATCAAGCCATAGCACCATACAACGTCAAGTTACTGGCCTCACAACGTAGCAATGTCTAACGTTGACGTACACGTAACGTTTGCATAAAGATTAAAATGGCTTGGAATGGCGTCTAAAAGTCTATTATGCAACAAAACTAATCTCTTACCAAAGAAAAAGTTGTAAGGATGCAAAGTCTCAACAATTTCAGTTCTGCCTGCGCGTATGCAGCATGCGATACTTTATCCAATTCTGATTTGATATTTAATTTCAAAAGGTCTTGGCAAAAGTATGGTATCAAATTAAATCCATAGTTTTACTCCAGCTTTGTAAAAATCAAAAGAAATGTAAAAAGTGAAAAGTGCGCACTTTCTTTTGGAACTCAGTATATTTACAGGTTCACTAGTCTATGATTGAAATGTTTAAAGTTCTAGACTATAGTGTTCGTGACGTCATAAGCCATCATCGAAGACGTCAAAGATATCTGTTGTCATTGTTATCTAAACATGCATGCATCATGTAAATCTGAAGTTTGAAACGTGTTCCAGGCCGTATAATATGTGTAAGGAATAAAGGTACGGATGTTGAAGTTAGCCTTTGGTATTTTTTTAATTCAATTTTTAACCTTTTTTCGGTCCTGAAAGTGAATTCACTCCGGGTGGAAAATGACACGGTTGTTTCATTTGACAGTAGAATAGAAGAGAATAGAAGAGAAAAAAAAAACACGTTACCATAAACGCTCGCTTCGCACTCACATCCTTCGGCCGTTCGCAAGCTGTGCTCGCTATTATTTTCAGGTTTTGCCTTATATGGAAATGACCTCTGCCACTCAAAAGCATATCTTCAATACAATCAAGCATTTTTTTGCAGTCTTTTTGGGGTCACACCATCAATCCAATTTAACTTTGATCGAAATTTATTTTTAAGTTTCTGAGAAAAAAATGTACCAAATTTTGAATTGTGCCTTGTCTATTTAAGGCATATTTATAACTGATTAAAAATCCTGAATGTTAAAAGGGTGACAATTTCACCATTCTTGTACAAATTGATTGAAATTCATTAAGTAGTTTCTGGGGAAGACTTATCAAGAAAAAGTTTACAGAGGTATACAAATTGGACACCTCACCATGACAATAACCCACTGGCCTTTTGACCAGCTGAGCTAACACGTACAAGGCATGCGGATGACACACTCGGATGTAGGTCAATGAAAGTGAAAAGTTCTGAATTCAACTAGAAATGTGTCACAGACACGGGTGTCCCCGTAAATATTTTTTGACCTTTGATACACTTGACCCGCAGCTTTGACCTAAACCTTGGGCATATCTGGACAAACTCTTCACATGGCATTAGAATTCACCCAGGGGAACAACTATGCCAAGTTTATTTTGAAATGCATTGTCCATCCATAAATAAGAAGTAATGCTCGGGACACACATGAACTTACACACACTAAACAACAGAGGTAATTCTATGTGTGTGTCATCATTTCGTAGCAAGGTGATCTAGAAAAAATTGTACACACAAACTAACGCACAAACATTAATATAAGTGCTGTCCCTATTTCGTGACAGGGACAAACTCCTTACTACAAACTTCTTCGAGGCAATACTTACAACCACACTGACAAGTGATGATGATAACTTGTCATTTTGTACTTAAACATCCAAGCTAATTGGGTGGTTGTCATAGGACAACGCTTTGAAGTCTGCATTATACACCAAGTTGTTACTGTGACAAAGCTCTATATCTCTCACAGCAACCAGGTTTGACAAAATTTAGGACTGGTCCCATTCAAAAAAGATAGCAGACACCTATACTAAATGGGTACAACCATGAAATGAACCCATCTTATGTGACTAAAATTATTGTTGCAAATTACATATTGCAAGACATTTCTTCATTTTGCACAATCTTTTTTTTGAATAATTTCACCAACGCTATTGTCAAGAATATTGGTTCATATTAATGGGAATTTTTATACTTTCTTTAGATTGATTTTCTAATTTGAATGGCAATTTTAAGAAAATTCATTATCTCTCTTTGCTTTGCTTTAATTCATATTAGAGAGAGAGAGAGAGAGAGAAAGAGAGAGAGAGAGAGAAAGAGAGAGGGGGGGAAGAGAGACAGAGAGAGAGAGAGACAGACAGAGAGGGAGAGAGAGAGAGAGAGAGACAGACAGAGAGGGAGAGAGTGCATATGTACTGCGAATGTATTGAGTAGACTTTCTGATGCACAGTCTATTCCTCCGATAATTCGTGATCCCTCCATCATTTAAGAGATGAAGAGAATATTTCTGAAATCCAACGATGTATGAAACTGAAAAACTAATCACACTGTATGAATATGTGATGCAGATTAACACACGATTTTGATTGAGTTTTGAGTTTCACAACACTATGAAATCAAGAGATATAACTTCTAGATAACCTTAGATTTAATCGCAAAAAAGTGAAGATTTATCAATTAAAGTAGAAATTCTTTATGGGGGTTACTTTCTGCTGAAACAAATTTTTCAGCCAATAAGAATGCATAAACCTTTTTTAACATTACTGGAACTAAATTTACATCTTTAAAAATAAAGGCTTTTGGCGACGGGCCCTTGTTGACGTACCCAACATTAAAATCCACACACAATAACATAAATTTTACAAACAACCATTTCCTTCTTTCCCACATGGATTTCTAATGACCTGAACACTTAAATGCTACATTTCTTGTTTTGGATGTTACAAGACAACTAGGGTCACCATTTACTGTGAAAACCGCAAGAACAGTGTTGTATGTATACTAAGTTCCAAAAGAAAGTGTGCACTTTTGAATTTTGAATATCTCTGAAATTACACAACCTATCGTCATGAAACGTCGTATGACTATCCCTAAGAATATGTGCCAACGGTATTTGAAAATAAAAATTGCGCGAGGAGCAAAATATTTTTGCTTAAATGAGAAATTTGATTTTGCATGTTCTGCTTGTGCATCACGCGTTACTAAAATTATTGTTGCAAATTACATATTGCAAGACATTTCTTCATTTTGCACAATCTTTTTTTCAGTATAAAATCAGAAAATCATATTGGCATCTCAAACAAAAAGCAAAGCAAAAAAAAAAAAAAAAAAAAAAAAAACATTCACAGTCTGAAAAAGAAAAGTGAAACAACTTGGAGAGATTTGATCATCAGTTTAGCGTGTTTAATTTTGTTTGTGTGGTGTTACACATAACTGAATGGTATTTCAGTTTTATCATAGCAGCTGGAGCACCCAACCATAGATTCGACTACATTTATGTCTCATACTCGTCATATAACCACATCAGCATATCCAAACCAATGGTAGCTCATCCCACTTAGGTTACTATTCACCTTTTAGTGAGAAACAAAGGTTGAAAAGAATGTTGGCAAAGCAGAGGTTTGAACCTATGAGCCCCCTGATATGCAGTCCACTGTGATATCTTCAGGGTCAGCTTAGTGTTCGTAAACAGAGAAAGAGCCCTGCCCATATGTGCCAAGGCTTGGCTGCAGGTGCAACAATCTAAATCAGGAAAAGGGCATAACTCTTACATAAATGCTTGCAGTTATCCCCCTTGATAGTTTAGATAGCTCTTATATTAGTGAACATACTTGCAAGATTTCATGAAGATATCTCCAACAGATAAATTATTACTAAGATTAAATTTTATCCCACAAATAACAATATCGCCAAGGAGATGACAATACCTTTGGTTTTCTCCAAAACAGCCAAGCTAATGATTTTGGCGAGACTAAACCACCAATAGTGAAAGTAGGTATACATCGGAAATATTGTTATTGGCCTCGCATATTTTTTGAAAATAGAATCATTAATAATACTTTTTTTCAATTTTATCTTCCATGGGGTGACCATAAATATAGGAATTAGACAAACATTTTTGTATCTTGTAAAAGAATGTTTTATGAAAATTCCCTTATTAACTTGTTTAAATTATCACACTCCCAAGAACATGGAATTTAAGAGAAATACATTTTTTTCTTGTGCAATGGGCCTGCTTCTATACAACACTGACAAAACAAAATCTTTTATTTTTCCATGGGCTACATTTTAATTGTTATTTTCATAAGCACAGAATACATGATATTGTCTAAAATTGTGAAACAAATAACGAATAATTATTATCATCAAAACGTTCGTTTTGTTTCCTTATTAACCTTTATCTCCCGCGTTCGATCCCCGACGGCGGCACTCATTCTTTCCAACTATTTGTCTCTCACCAATGGGTTGATAATCGAAGACCTATGTGAGATAGCAGCTGGAGGCTTTGAAAGAATGTGATGGTTGTACTGGTGAGAGAAATACCAGGGATCCATTGTTAGGTGCTCCAGCCGCCGCGATATAACTGAAATAATGTTGAAAGCGGCGTTAAACTCCATTCAATCAATCAATCAATTATTAACCCTTATCCCGCTGAAATTAGAATTTGTGTCAAAGATAGTTTATTTTTCTTTGATTTTTAAATCGATGTCTTATATGTTTTAATTGAAATTGCTATTCACAAACCACGTATTTTGCGTACCCCCGTGCATTTCCGAATTCATGTGGTGCACGTGCTGTGGTTCATCAAAATGTTTTTTTTTACCGTATGATTTCATAAATCGGAAAAGTTTTGTACAGAATAGAGAATTCCGCATTAAAAGTCAAGGTAGCTACAATGGGTGGACGTCCAGGGATGACAGAAATATAGCGCTTGGTCGACTCGAAGCTGGTTTACGTGTTGCTGACTTAGCACATTGTTTTGGTTATTGTGAACGGACCATTTAGCGTCTGCATGCACGGTTTAGGCAGGCTGGGAATGAAAGTGACTGACCAAGGGCAGGCAGACCAAGAAAAAAGTCGTAAAGGGAGGACATGTTCATAGTGACGTTGTCACGACGTCACCAGTTCATGTCGGCTCCAAGAGTCGCTGAACGATTACGACATGCAACAGGGACAAGATTTTCTGTGATAACAGCGAGATTACTGCGTGATTACTGCGAGAATTCGGCTACGTTCTGCCAGACTTCGTTCTCGACACCCCTTCAATGGTATCGTTTTTACCGGAACGTCATCGCACGGCACGACTACATTGGGCACCTCAACACATTCGTTGGCCAAGACAGCGATGGAACATAATTGTTTTTATTGACGAATCCAAGTTCAACCTTTGTGGAGCTGATGGACGATTTCGGGTTTTGCGTACAAGAAGCTAACGGTTTGATCCTGCTAACATTATGAAGTATATATAATCTTAGGGTATCAGTTATGCTGTGTGGTGGTATGAGTTACAGAGGTCTAACAGAACTTAAAACAATTCGTGGAAATCTGAATGCAGTCAGATACTGTAATAAGATCATCCTCCCTGTAATTGTTCCATATGTTAGGAACGGCAATGCTGACGTATTACAACAGGATAACGTACGTTGTCACGCTGCTAGGTAAACACGAATCTTTTGACAACTCACAATATCCCTATTCTCGAATGGCCATCAAAATCTTCAGACATTTCCCCCATTGAGCACTTGTGGGACTACATCGGGCGTAAGGTACGCTAACGTGCTGACGTCAATAAAGTAAACGATTTGGAATGTGCTTTACATAATGAATGGACAAGACTTTCCTTACAGTTCATCAGACGGCTTATTAACAGCACGAGGTGTCGTTGTTTGGCCGTGGTTCAATCCAGAGGGGGATATACAAGGTACTGATCACAGGGAAATGTTCCACTGATTTTTTTAGAACATATATGATAATATAGACAAGGGGTCGAACTCCATTTTGGAGCGAAAATCACCCGGCACGAATCGAGCGTTGATTTCTAAGTCAGTTTTTACCCAATCTGAATGCCCAATACATCATTTCATAGCTAAATGGATAAACTACCAAAGAGTACTTAATTTAATTACCAAACAAACTTCGTTTACGAAAGCCAAACTAAACGTTTATCCCCGTAACATTTTGTGCCGGTATTTGTCTTAGATGCGAAATTGACGTCGAATCGCACAACATTTTAGTTTGGCTTTCGTAAACGAAGTTAGTTTGGTAATTAAATTAAGTTCTCGTTGGTAGTTTATCTATTTAGCTATGAAATGATGTATTGGGCATTCAGATTGGGTAAAAACTTGTTAATATGTGGGCCAAATTTTTCCAACCTTCATGCAGTTGCTTGTTCTGAATAAAATGACCCTTTTCCACGAGGTTATTGCTATACCTCTATAGATATCGCGGCCTTATGTTGCTTTACAGCTAGTGCTCATGAATAGCTTCATTTTGATATATATAATATAACTAGACATACTGCTTTTTCTTGGCTAATTGAGTGCTCTTAAAATCGGGTCTCAAACACTTTACATGGACCTTAATGAAATAAAAGGAAGGTTACATTTTTTTCTCTTCCTTTACACACTTTTGTGTCTGGGTGTCTTCAAGGACAATAAGACACTTTAAAAACCTCAACAGGGATAACTCTGGCTCAGAATATCATGTGCAAAAACATCTCATTTTGCCTATTCTATTGAGAAATCAAGAGTTTATAAGCAACGAAGTTTACCAAATTCTTCTCTAAATTACACATTGCTTTGAGATTTTTTCTCTCATTAAGCTAGTTTTTATGAGATTTCTGACAGAATAATGAGACAATCTCTCACTATCTAGTCCAAATATGATCGCTGCCTCAACGACCAATAATCGTGGGTTCGATCCCCGGTGGCGGCAAATATCCTTACCAACGTTTGTCTCTCACCAATAGATAGATAATCGTGAAGCTATGTGAGATAGCAGTCGGAGGCTAGGAAAGGGTGTATTGGTAGTACAGGTGAACAAAATACTAGGAATCCATTGTTAGGTGCTCCGGCCGCCGCGATATAACTGCGAAATTGTTGAAAGCGGCGTAAAACCCATTCAAACAAACAAATCAACAGCCAATAAATTTAGAGAAAGATATGATCAATTTGAATGAAAGGTTCATAATCTGATAATGATTGACCCGTTATTTTTTCATATTTTTTTTCAATTGTGTACTGTCACACAAAAAGAGGCCTATAAACTTCTTGAGTAAATATTGTGAAAAGAAATAAACTCCACCTAGGTCAAGTGTCCTAGTGTCAGATTTTAAACACATGGTAAACTGGCATGACCTCAAGATATAGCTCTACATTCTATTTTTTGTGTGTGTTTGTGGGCATGTTTTCTAAATAATTTCTTGCTGAAAAATTTGGCCATGGAGGTATGAATAATAATTGCCGGCCATTTAGAAAAAAAAAAATTTTGACAACACTGTAGAATGCAAAATATCTCTGCTTGTCAAAAGGCTTGAGATAATTTTCTACTTATCAGAAAGTTGTGGAAAATTCTTTTTGATAAATTCATTAGTTTGAAAGCAAGATTGATTATTTCACCGGTTTGGCGGTGAGATTACCAAGTGAGAATCTGCCAATATATCTCGATAGATATTTACAATTTAAAATTTAAATTCTAATATCTCTCGATATCTCAAAATACTATTAAGGCATTGTACATATGAAATGGTTGCATTTTGTAGACCCTTTATCTTCTTAAAATCTCATTCTGTATTTCAAAATGGTATAATTTTGCATCTGCCAATCATTTAGCTTTCAAAATTCACTTTAAAATGTGTCTTTTTCGGTAACTCTTAGGCATTTAAAGTAGATCTATAGGCTAGAGGTGTATCAAACTGGAATTATCACCCCCTTAATTTTTCACTATCTATCTTGCAAGTTTTCAAACCAACTTTTGATTGTTTTGGCCTATCTCAATGGTCATTCACTCTTTTGTTTTAGCTCAGTATTGTCTGGACACATAATTAGTCCCTATGACCGAGTCCATACTGATTTCATGGAGTTCCGAAGAGGGCAAAGATGTGCTGAGAACTCCTATCTTGATCCAAACATGTAATGTCTAAGAGTGTTCATTTTCTAAAGAGCTCCCTCCTTGTTGGTAGTTAAATAGAAGGAAGTCAGACGGACAAAGAATCTTTGCACTTGGTTTTTTTTAGCAATAAACTTATTGAAGTCTGGAACAGAACTGTCACGAACGAGGGTAATCAGCTTCAAATCCAACATTTCTGAGTGTTTGTAGTGGTTTTGGGTGGGTGGGGTAACGATGAATTCCGGTTTCTGAACGATTTGTGTCCATATCGTGAGTTTGTTTTCAACTGAACGAACCTTTTAACCATCAGCGTTAGCGTATATTTCATCAATTACCCTGATGGTTGTCGAGAAAAAAGGACAAAATGTCGAGTTATACATCGTAGCTTCGAACGTTTTTGGTCGACAGTCGATGTTTCGCTTACCGCCCTTAGAATGACTCAACTAACAGAATCGATAAATAACTCGTACAAATGAAAAAAAAAGGTAAAAGATTTTTCGCCTAATTACATCCAAATACGTCCATTTTCAAGGTCAGCTAGAGGTGCTTGATTTTATCAACAGACTTGAATTTACTGATAAGTTTAGACGTTTAGACGAGAATTTAAGGAATGAATGAATATTTTCGAATTTATCTTATGACTAGCAAATATCCGTGCGTGAGATAACATTCCATCTGATATAATATCACATGAACATTTTTAGAACAATTACATAATGCGGTTATTTTTAGAAACTTTCATTCATGTTAGAAACATCGAAGAAAAAAAGACAAATAGAGGTTATGTTATAAGATAAAAATAATACGTACTTAGGGTATTTTATGAAAAAAATATCTAACTTGGTTGTGGGAATTAATAATTGTCTCTGCAGAGCCTCGATAATTATTTATTCCCCAAACCTCGATAGATACTTTTTACATACAAAACACTAAGTACGTGTTATAAATTGATACTCTAGATTCAGTAACTCGGCAGAGCCTCGACAATTATCAGTGGGAGACTTTTGCGTGTTATCTCCCTTGTTTGTTCTGTGGATTAAAAAAGAGAAAATCCAAAATCGTTAGCGGTCCTTTTAGTCTAGGCTCTTATGTAAAAATATTGGGTCCATCGTGACACGTCGGACGAAAGTGCCAGTTTTTGTCCATGGTAAGCTACTATCATGAGATAACTTTTGCACTAGGGGTGCCCGACTTGACGGGTTTAGATGCGATTTAAGGGCGATTTCAAATTTCGGATATTTGTATATCCGGATACTCTTCCTTTTATTTTCAAATTTCTCTTCGTAATGCGTGCAAAGATGACACCAAAGTGCTGATTTTATCTCTAATGTAATCATTTGATGCCCCGCACCAAGCATTGCGGTAATATATGCCGGTGTCCATGTGTTTTCTTGTCTAACTATCTGTCTGCCATACATAACTAAACTGCATTATATTTGTAATTTGATAACCGTAGTTGAGATTGATTGCACATACCTTTAACCATGTCATTATCTATTGTTAAGTATCACTATTAGAGTTTTATCATTTACCTCTACAATGACTGTGAACAGTGAAGTGTGAACAAACTAAGGGGGTTATCTCAAAATGCTCACATCCAGTCAGGCTAAGCAAATCAAATAATGAGGTTTATGCTGTAAGTCACATACTAATAAAGATAATTTAACATCATTTATTCATTATAAACAACATCGTCTAGATGAAATACGTATTTTAGGTTAGGCCCTCAGACAACATATATGTACATATACACGCGCGCGCATGGATAGACGCAACTCCCGCAAAACTTTTAAGTAAATAAGAATCGTGCTCTTCAAACGTTGCTTGTCTATTTGTCAAAAACTAAGATATACAAAATAATCATATGTTTACGCGTTAAATCAAACAAATGCAACCCATTTTATGTTGCCATACAATTTATATCTTCCTAGTTTCAGAAAGTTTATAGAAATTTTGCCATCATATTGTGTCGCGCAATCGATGAACCTAAGCATATTTTTTCTTTCATTTGTAACGTCAGCTGACCTGCGTTCTGGATGACAAAACTGTGCAAACAGGTTGCCATCTATTCCCCCGCTGCGTACGCTAGTGCACGTGCAAAGCGAGGTAAAATTGACTGTTTGCGCCGTTAAGTGTTTCTGAATGCAAGATAGTTTTTTTTAATTTTTTCTTTAATCTACGTTTTTTTCTAATAGTGTTCCCGCCTATTTTCGAATCGATGTATCGTTTCCAACTAAATTGCATTTATCGGTGCCTACCATTTAGATTTGACTTATTTGTAGGTTAACTGATCTTTTAACAAACGGAACGTTGCAAAGGTTTAATTCGTGTATTTTTTCCAAAGTTACAGTCAAATTAAGTTAGATTTGAAATTTATCAAAAATTCCTACAACAGTCCTCTTGACTTAGGATACCGGAAAGAAAAAGGGTTGCATTCCTTATCGTTTCGCCGAAAAATTCTTCTCAACAATAGATACAAACGAGAGCAATTAATTTGTAAGTCTATGCGGTTTATCAGGTTGTCGAAATATACATTTATTTACTTCAAACAACTTCAACAAATTCAAACCGTTAAAGATCAACAATACTTCATATACATATATTCACATCAACTTTCAACCTTACGACATTAAAATTAAAGAATAGCATCACCTTTCTTTTAATCTTTTGGGACGGTGTATAAACGAAACAGCTTAATTTTAAAAGCGGTCGTGTAAATTTTCTCTTGAAAATAAATTCATTCTCATTTTGCATAGTCTATTATATACCTTTGCAGACAAATAAAGGCTCTAAAATTGAGACATCTAAAATCATTAATAATTAAGGCCCAAATTACACGTACGTCTGTGAATATTTCAAATTAATAAAGCCCCATTTTTCTTTAAAGATATAATTCAATATCAAGAATCAGAACTGAACTTTCTGGACAATTCAGTTTTACTGCATGAACATTATTTCGAAAACCGATTTATACAGATTAATTTCCTACGCGACGACAGAAGAAATCACAAACCTTCTTGGCATGAGTCGCAGAATGTGCCCGTGCTATTAGAATTAGTGCAAAGTCGGCAAAATACAGTTAAGTGAAACGCAATTCCTTTTTACTATTTTTTTTTATTGGAATCTCTTATGACACATCTTCAAAAAAAGCAAGAAGCTACATTGAAAATTGTCTCTGGAGTTGTGTTACCTTAGAGGCAACAGTAAATACGGTAGTATGGTTTGTTTCTTTAACTTCATTTTGAAAAAAATTATAATAATATCAAAGCCTTAATTCTGAATGTTCACATCTTCATAATTGTCTCTGGTAGGATATCTTTAACAGTCACAGATAGCAATTTAGCAGATTATTCTCGCCAACTATTGATCTTAATGATTTATGTGACCGGAAGTGATAAAAAAGCTGTACAAAAGCGAAACCCGTTGTTCTATACTTATGATCTGTGGCCGCCCTAAATGAAATACCCGAATATACACACGTTCGTCTTGAGACGACCCCTTTTTGTTCACAGTTCACACTCCAAGTTCACAGTCGCAGTAAATAATAAAACTCTATTTGTCGATGGTAAAAGGTTATCTGACGTATCTGGTCATACACTGCCGTTGCACAGTTGCCGCGTAGCACGTTGCAGAGCAACCCGAGATCGATCCCCGGCAACGTTGAAAAAAGTTTACGTATTTGTCTCCCACTAATGAGCTGCTTTAGGCTCGAAAAGTGAAACTGATACCGTCATATCGCATTTGGTAGCGGGTTCCTGATTCGGCACCTACGGCACCTACCCTTACCGACATTTTTCTTCCGTCAACGGATGGGTACGCGTTATCCTATACGGGATTTAGCAGCTTTATTTTAAGAAAGGACGTCATAGAAGTACTAAAAGAGAGAAAATCAGAGAACCCATGGTAGTAGCTCAAGACGCTGCGATGTGTCTTAAAATCTTTTAAAAAGCGTTAATCTCCATTTAAAAAAGGTAGTACTAATATAAGTGCTCAACAGTTAGGTGTTCGAGCAGCCCCGATCAGACAGAAATTCATAGAAAAGTGTTAATACTTCCTGGTGGATATAAATACATGTACTTCTGTTTAACAATGTCAAAACCACAGAAGAGTAAATCGTTTGTCATTATTAGCTATTTTCCAATAAGTTATATACTATCCGTGATAAAACTTTTTACTGTGCTTTACGATTTCTATTAAGGATAGTGCGTCTATTAAAGACCCTGTCTGTGTTCTTGAACAGTTTCGAAACGCAAGACCATGATCTTGAACAACTTTTTTTAACAAAAACTTGACTTTTATTCTCAAAGATAAGCTTGAATTTGTCATTACGATATTCTGTAATGCAAGTGATTACGACGCGATAAGCTATATATAGGACTGCCTAGATGAATATTTATGACCCGCACCATTTTGGACCACAATTTGAAAAGAGCGCATTAACGCCCTATGCGTTGGCGTATTTCACGCGATCAAAATCTCATTTACATATTTTACTATATACGGCAGATTATGCGTTTCCCGAAATTCCGCGTTTTGTCGATTGGTTGGAAATTTTTATGTTACTGATCCTTCATAAGACTTTATCAAGAATGATTTTTTTTAAAGAATTTTCACGAAAAAGTGATTTTTTTTCCTCTAAACGTAGACAGGACCTTTCAAGAAAAAGACAGGATTTTCAATACATTTCAGGGATCACAGAATGACATCATATCAAAATGGTGATGATATCAAAATCATTTTATAATATTAATACATGTAACACTATAATAAAGAGCACCGTTTGTGAAGTCCAACATTCAGCTGCTTGGTGCTATGCATTGTTTGAAAATATGAAGTCATAAAAAGGGACCATACATTTCTACTTGAATTACATATAATACTCGTTAGCGTGAACGCAGGGCAAATATAAAACACGTAACAACAAAAAGAAAAAAAACAAAACAACAACAACTAAAAAAGAAAACATTTCGCACAAAGCCAGTTACCCGATTATGACGAAGCCGGTATATATTCATACGAAGGATGATTCATAAATTCATAAAATTGGCCCATAACTTTCCCTTTTCTAGCTTGTTCGGTGTATAATTTGTTGAGTGTGCAGTTAGGTATCTTCGAACGGTATAAATGTTACATATTTGAAATCTTATATTTAGCGGCCTAAAATGTCCTAACCATAGTAACATATATGAGCTAAGGCGGGGGTGCTTTAAGATAATGAAAATCCGCAAATAGATAAATTTTTCTGAGTGCATTCGTAAACATAAGTTGAAATTTCATGGTAGAAGTAAAAATAAGACGAAAAAAGGAAACCAATTGTCACATTTTAAACATAGTTAGTAGATTTTTTTTAAAGATAAAGATTATTTTGAAATTAGATTAATATTACAGAGAATAGTGATCTGAGGTCAGCAATATATGAAATTAGCGTTTTCCTCATCCAAATTATTCACCAACCCAAACATTCAAATTGATTTAAGGAAACTATAATTATGTGCAAAATGGAACTCTTTCTAAAGTTACCTCGGATATTCAAAGAGGGCCAGGCTTTTTATGTGGATTTAGAAGGGTATAATGATGTTTCAACTAAAACACTCGTTCAAATTGATTTTCATTATATTCCCAAATAAAGGTTTAGCAGAAGGGTCTGCACTTTAATAGAAATACTGTTCATAAAGAAGTTGTAGTCAAATTTTATTTCAAAGGGAGTGTGGATACTTTCTGCAATTTAGATTATCAGGCACTGAAAACGGAGACTATGTAGAAAAGAGTCAACGATGACGTCGCATTTAACGTTCTGGCGTATAGATGCTGGGGGTATGTCTGAGTCTATTCACTCTACAATCTATATTGATTGCACACAGTTAAAAATTCCCACATTTATTACACAAATGTTGCGTTAAATTGTTGTATATATATATTCTTTGAAAGTCAAGCTTTCAAAGGTTTTGTGCTTGATACGCATTGTCATATATATAAAGGATATTAAATGAGTGGTCATGAAATACTGAATTTATTAAACGAGTCATCTATAAACAGATAAAAACGAGGCTGCGTCTCGTTTTTATCTGTTTTAGATGACGAGTTTAATAAATTCTGTGTTTAATGAGCACGAATTCTATATTCTATTTATAATATTTCCCGAATTGTGGCGAAAAATTGTCAAAATTATTGAAATTCAACATTTTAATTTTCTGCGAAACTTATAACGCCGGTTAAAACTGACGTCACAATGTACACATTATGACGTCATTTTTGCGGTTACAAAATAGCGTTGCTATTCGTTTATAGCTCATTTGCATAGTTATTGCACTAGTGTAATAAACACTCGTGTAATATCAAGAATATTCAACAGGGTTATTTCACTCCCGCGACGTAGGCCATATTATAAATGGAATTATTTTAATGATTCACGAGGTGACAAGGATTTTATCTATTGCAATAACTATTCGAACCGATCAACTAATTTTCTAATACACACATGTACTTGCTGAAATTCATAAAAGCCCCTAAAGCTAGTATCACATAAACGCTCCGACGAGTAGGCGAAGCGCATTTGAACTGAATCGCTGATAAAATCGACGACTAGTCGGCGTCTGATCGGTTCATCAGCCGATTAAATTGCGAATCTTTTGTCGATCGGCAACGCGTCGGCAATTTTTTATTTTCAAGTTAACTGCTGCCGACTAGTCGACGACGTCTTTTAGATGTGTGGAAGACAATATTCTATCGACGACTAATCGCAGCTCCGGTCGATTTTGTTCATATCGCAGAAGTGTTTTTTTTAACCTTTCACTTCCGTTTAAAATAGGCGACCAGTCGAATCGCCGATCGCTCTACGACAAGTCGCCGGCGTATCATCAGCATGCTATGTTTAATTGACCATGATTTCTGGACAAGAAATTAGGAATCGTCACGTCGGCCGAGATTTATGTGACTGAAAAATGTTTTTGTCCTGATATAGCGGCAGGCGCTCGGCCGACGTCATTTTTTTACTAATCGGCCATTGGAAAATAGAAATCGCCGACGTGTCGACGTCGCCGAATTTTGTGTGTCTTAAAATTGGAAAGTACTCAATCGCGTTCATTTGAATCAATCATATGCCTTATTTTCTCTATATCATTTTATTGATTATTTATGTACCGATTTGGTTTTCAAATGAAAACAAAAGAGCACCAATTTTATTAAAAGAAAGGCCCGTGTTCCCGCGACGCCTCTTTATTCGCGACGAATCGGTGGTAATTCGCCGAAATATTCGTCGGTTTGTCGATAATTCAACAAACGCCTTGGTGGCATGGCCAAAAAAGAGAACTTGTTTTTGCAATTCAAAATTTATTGATCCGCGATGAACTCGCTTAGTGTAAGTGACGTGAAAATTGACTACCTCCCGGGTCGTAGTTTCAAGTCGCATATACATGTATGTGATACATATATGACTTTGTGTCGGTTTGATAATCATGTTTGTGGCAAGAATAATCATTAGATTTTCAATACATGGATTCAACATGAATATAATACAGACATTTTCATAATCTAAATCCTTGTTATTACTTTCATCTCCGTCGGTTACAATACTTTATTCTGAGTATTGTCCGGTTGAATTAGATTGTAAATGCTCAAAAGGAAAAGAATTTGGATAGCAACTTATCCGAATATTTGATCACCGTTTTCAAAGCTTGTAAAATCGGATACTCCCATGTCGGATTCACGCTGATAGTATAACCCATGATCAGGCAACTTCGCAAGCCAGAATCTTTTGAAATACCGATCCCTAAAATGTTGAAATGCCGAAAACACAAAAATGATCTTGAATGGTCTTAGAACTAAAATTGAACAAAAGTTTTCAAATTTTTATACTTTAAAATTTGAAATTTAATACATTTTAATTGTAAATATAGTTTTTAGGCAAAAAATGTATTTCAGTTTGACATAAACTTCTTTTCGTTTTAATGGAACAGTATTCGGATAGTATATTATCCGAATATTTAACCAACACTTTCCATACTCATAGGCCTTAAAATCCGGACATCCCGCTGCGAAATATTGCTCATCGAGCCCTCTAAACATGACCAAAAAATGGCACTTTCGTCCGACTTGTCACGATTTTTTACCTAAGCGACTCTACTATCTTAGAAAATTTCCTTGGATTGTATCCATGATTTCTTTTGGGAAATTGCGAATTTTATTATTGTAAATACAAACACCTTATTTGTGTAATTTTTATTTATGTCAAAATTTACAATAGTAAAGTTTAAAATAAATTTTTATTTTACATCAAATAACCTAGGCATATCATTCGCCGATTTGGATAAACAAATGAGGCCTGTCACAATGCTTTTTGACAAGTATCGGTTAGGCAAGCCGGGGAACGAACTCATGACAGGTCTGAGAACAAGACGCGTTACCGACTGAGCTAATTGGGCACGGCTGGACTATTTAACAACCATACATAAGTAATGTTGATAGAATGAGTGGGCCACGAAAAAGTATAAGAGAGAACTTTGATTAAGGATAACTTGAGATTCCAAAAAATAACACTTTTTAATTGATGATATCTTGACAAATACTTATCAAAACCCTTTGACCATGGACTCTGAAGTTTAATGCCTCTCGTAACATTTTCTATAATATTTTGTAGTAAAGCCATATATTTTCTATAGGTGAAAGATTACTACTCTCTACTTTGTTTTACATAGTATTTGGTTTGTTTGTGTAGGGTTTAAAGCTGCTGTTTCACAGCTCACAGGTCTTCATTGAAAAATACAAATCTGGTTTTTAGATTCGGAAATTTGTGCATTTTCCGGTGTTCAAGAATCGCACATGGGTATGAAACTAACAACTCATTTATTAAAAAAAAAATAAGCTTGAATGTTTGATGCGTCAAGGTCGGTGACGGAACCAGTCTATTATATCCAGTCTATAAATAACGAAATTGTTGTTTTTCATGTTCAATGGTTGAACAAAAATTAACCGGATTTTGCAAAATTTTATTTTTGAAGCAATCAAACTAAATTTGGTATCATTCCCTGTCGGAAGTCAATCCACATATGGTTATGTAAAAATGGTATAGTTATCGGACATAGCGCTCGCGCATCTGCTATATAAAATGCCATGGTAATGAGTACCCGGCGCAGCAGATAAAAAAAAATCCATGTATTTGGTCTTCGTTTGTAAATACTCTTTCTTTTCGAACTCTTGAAAATATTGAGAATTAATTGAGTTGCTGGGATAAGTATTAAATAGTATTATGCCATGTCTTGATTTGAGGCAATTTGACAGGTGGATTTTTCGATAAGGTTCGTTTAAATTTGACGTCTACTGAATGCTCGGAATCTGATTTTAAGCTCGGCTGTTTTCGAAGAAAACCCGAGGAATTATGATCACACTGGCGTCGTTCGCGTTGTTGGCGTTGGCGTTGGCGTTGGCGTGACAAACTTTAACCTTGGTCTCAACTTTTGAATAGTGAGTCATAGAGCCTTCATACTTCACATGATCATTGCTTGGGACAAGACCTTTCTGTAGGTTCCAAGTTCAAGGTCATCAGTCAAGGTCAAGGTCATTTTTCAAAGTCAAATTTCTTTAAAAAAATTGACCTTGGTAATAACTTTTGAATTGTAAGTCAAAGAGCCTTCATATTTCACATGATCATTGCCTGGGACAAGGCCTTTCTGTAGGTACCAAGTTCAAGGTCAACAGTCAATGTCAATGTCATTTTTCAAGGTCATTGTTCAAGGTCAAATTTCTTGAAAAAATTTAACCTTGGTCATAACTTTTGGATGGTGAGTCATAGAGCCTTCATATTTCTAATGATCATTGCCTGGGATAAGACCTTTCTATAGGTACCGATTTCAAGGTCAACAGTCAAGGTCAAGGTCTTTTCTCAATGTCTTATTTCTTTGGAAAATTTTATCCTTGGTCATAACTTTTGAATGGTACGTCATAGTGCCTTCATATTTCACATAATCATTGCTTGGGACAAGACCTTTCTTTAGGTTCCATGTTCTAAAAATTGCATTTGCCTAAGAAATAATAAACAGCCGAGCGTTGGTAGCCGCTTGCGGTGCTCTTGTTAATTTTTCTATTCGAAATCTACAAAAATACCCAAAGACATAAATCAAATGCTAGTCACGCTGAAAGGGAATGGTTCATTCTTCCAAATGCTTTATTTTCATCGGAGAAGACTCTTCCGTGCCCCTTTGGATAAGAGGAAGAACGGACAGAGAGAAACTTATTCAAGCAACGGTAGGGACGTCATTTGCTAAGTCTCTAGAAGATAAAGGCACCATTCGATTTTACCTTTATACAAACCATAAAAACACAGCTTAATTATAGGAACACTGAATTTATCCTTCTTCCATGTATAACGAGCCGTGACAAGCTAAATTACACACCATCAGATGTCTCAATTTTCGACAACGTCGTAAGCGTCATGTATTGTGCGCCGCCACCTAATACCCATGTATTTTTGTTTGCTTGTAAAATGAATATACCTCGTACAAATGCTTCAGGTTTCAGCAAGTTTGAGCAAATAAAGTGTCCTGTTAACATGAGTATACTTTTTTCACAAAGCGATAAATCAATTATGATTTATTGACCTAATCCGGATAATGATTAAACATCCCTCGTATAATGTTTCATTTTCCGCATGAATCGATATGAAGTTTCCCAATTGACAAACACTTTGATCTTGACTTTTGATAGTATTGGACAAAAAGGCAGAATTGCATGTGTCAACAGTTGGCTAATTTTAAGAATAATTTTTTAGGCGTTAGAAGTTGCTTTATTTCGAATTCCGCTAAATTCAGGAATATCTGGGTTTTTTTGCATGTCTTACCAAACCGATTCTTATATTGTAAAGTTTTCAACACGATGAAGTCATAATTAAAACAAATAATAAAAATAAATAAATCAAAATTCGCATTTTTAATATGTGAAAGAGCAGCTTTAACGCTAATTTCAACAGAAGTGCTTATATTTCTTAAAGGTCGGAGAATCTATTCATAGCTTCCTGATGATCTTTTTACCTGTGTCATCACGTTTTATCCAATCCATCAGCCGTCCATTTCACGTATGCGTACTATATCTACAGTATATTCTTATCACCAATTGGTGGAAGACAAATGACGCCACATAGAATGAAGTCGAATATTAGATGTAACATGGCCGAGCCATGTGTCGATATCACGACCCAAATTATTTCCCTTTGTTATTTTGAAGACTTGGGTATTGTCCGGACGATATCTGTTCGTGCACTTGCTAGCATCTTGAGCTTTTAAAGTTGCAAAGAAGTGAAATACACAGGAACAAACATATCTTTCCTGTTTGAAGTAAATGACCTTTCTTGATTGCATCAAAATTGATTAAATTAATATTATCAAAATTTAGTAACTTTTGCATGAAAAAGTGAAATGGAATAAACGATACTCGTAATATTATTGTGTTATGTTACACAAAAAAGACCTTCTTGGGACTCAGTAAATAGATGTGTAAGAAAGATATTGGTTCTAGTAGAGGTCAACCGGAGTTCGCATTTCTAAGTTTTATACAGGAAGGTAGAATAATCACTAAAGATTCAGAAAACAGCCAAAATGTTTAGCACATAAATAGTCTGCACAGTGAGACCTCCGCACACTACCAAGAATGTCCTTTTTTCCCCTCTCTTTATTCAAGAACAATTAACAATGTAAAGCGACATGTGTTTTCTCAGATGCAGGCTTATCCCTCAAGAAATCTTGTAATCTGAATTTGCCATCAATGACTTGGTCGCCATGGTAACAATTCAAATCGTATTGGAAGATTTTTTTTTCCGTTTTTCACAATATTTGATACCTAAAACTTTCCATTTTTTGTGTCAGTCGAACAAATCATGAACCTTACCTTTTAATCAAATGTTCAAATAATCAAAACGGTAAAAAAATTTGGAGACCCGTTTTTTAATTATTTTTGTCTTGTATGTTGTTAAATGTACTATACTAGAACCTTTTGACAAATATATAATGAAACAATTGCAAGTTATGTTAACTTCGGGTAAGGATTCAAGTGTATCCAGTATATCCTAGAATGCTCTTCATTTACTTGAAATATAGAGTACCAGGATTATATAAACTTGAACTTTCCTCGGCTGCCACGAAAAGCATCAAAATTTTTCTCCTGTTTTTGATAGTGTTGATAAGACTGTAGCTTATTAATTACCGCGTGATGAAAACTTTGATACGACTGTGGAAATACAAAGGCCGAACTGAGTTTGATGACTTGGTGACTTGCAAGTAGAATTTACTGATAAATAAGTGTAATTTTCTTTCGGCTGTTTTAGAAGAAAACCTGCCCTGCGTTCAGATTGAAAACGTTAGCGAAGCGCTTTCGAAATGCTACATCGCTTTGCACGTATGTGCACGTGCAAAGCGGGGTATCATCTCAAAGCGCTCGCGAAGCGCTTTTATATCCTGAACACAGGGCTGAGGTTTTGCTATAACCTTGGTGTCACCGTCGTTGGAGCCGCCGTCATAGCGCAGTTGGTAGCGCGTCGGACTGTCAATCTAGAGGTCCCGGGTTCGATCCCCTACGGCGGCACCTACAGTTAACAACATCGTTGAATTGACATGGTGAATGATTTTGGAATGATTTAGGAATGAGATTGAGCGAGTGTGTGGAGCGAGTTTTGAGTGAATTTAATGGGAGTTACTCTTATATCGCAAATTCAGGATGAACAAAATTAGCGATATTGATTACCTCGCTTTAGTAAAATATTCGTACAAGTTGTATACATAGCTTCCTATTTCTTCAAGAACCTATGAGAAGCTCACACTTTGAATTATGTCAAAGAAATCGCGATTTTTCTCTATCAAAATTTACCTTGAATGACGTTGTTGATTCTACTTTTTTCAATGGATTTAGCGATTTTGAATGGTTTGAGTGAGTGTTTGGAATGAGTGAATGGGGCGCTGATTGAGCGATTTAGAATGGTTATGATTGCGTTGAATGTCATTTTCACGATGTTACTAACTGTATGTGAGATTGCAGCTTGAGGCTCGGAAAGGATGTGATGGTTGTACTGGTGACAGAAATACCAGGAATCCATTGTTAGGTGCTCCAGCCGCCGCGATATAACTCAAAAATGTTTAAAGAGGTGTAAAACTCCATTCAATCAATCAATTCAAGTCTTCGTCGTTGTCTACGTCGTTGTTTTTGTTGTCGAAAACTTTGACATTTTGTGATATTGCTGGTTCTACTGAAAACATTAACTTGAAAATTGGCACACATGTTCACCATCAAAAGAGCAACCTTTACTATAAAGGAGCATAACTCTAGGCGTATCTTGTGCAAATTATGCCCCTTTTTCGACTAACATTTATTTCGCCATTCAGCACTCAACAGCCGAGCGTAGGCACCCGTAGGCGATGCTCTTATTCTAGATATTTAAATGTCTTCGTATTTTTACCAACATAAACAAGGTTAGAACGCGTATCGTTTGGAACAAACCGAGTTGAACAGGACATGTTTAGTCGACTAGTTCAGAGTAACAAAACAGAGGTTTCTTTTGACTCATATCAGATAGTTTTGGGAGTCATACTTTCCATATGGGAGTCCCAGCTCGCAAAAACGATATTAGTTATGTTATTTCAATTTCAATTCCAAGTAAAAGCTTGACACTTTACCGGTGTTTATCGGGCAGTCTCTAATATCATAAGGTCTGTGAGCGACTAAAATCCCATATTTCTCAGTTTATTCAATCTGTAGAAACGAGGTTTAAGTCGTTCGCCGACGATGTACCTAAATGTGCTGTTACAAGGATTCCAACAATAATTTTGAACAACCCAGACAATGGTTATTAGGTATACATGTATCATTTCACTTGTTTTTAGCTCCACTGGCCGAAGGGCCAGTAGGCTATTGTCATGGCGGGGTGTCCGTCGTCCGTCCGTCCGTAAACTTTTACTTTAAAAATATTCTCCTCTTAAAGTACTGGATGGATTTCAATCAAATTTGAGAGGAATGTTCCTTGGGTGACTGTCTATTAGATTCCTCCGAGGAATTTTAATCGGTTGAAAATCATGGCTGTAGTAGGCGTGGCTAATTTCCATGTATTGTAATGGGTGGCTTTTCTCAGGAACTAATTGATGGATATAAACCAAACTTCACATAAATTAACCTTGAGTGACCCTCTATCAGTCTACAAGAAATTATTGTGATCAGATGAAAAATGTGTTTTTTATGAGTGGAGGTCATTTCTCTATATTTTATATATTAAAAACCATTTCCCCAGAACCTAACTAAAGGATAACAACCAAATTTCATTGAAATGATTCTTTATTGATCTTTTACAAGTCTTTAAAAGTATGTTGTGATCAGATGCAAAATATGTCTTTTATTGTCAGAGGTCATTTCTTTTTATATGTTATATAGTTTAATATCTAATATACGGTAAAACAAACTTTTTCAAAGTTTACATGTAAGCAGATGGATTTCAGCCAAATATCATGGGAATTTTATTTTTGTGAATTTGTATCAGACTGCAAAAATATTTGATTAGATGAACAGCATACTTTTTTATTGGCAGAGGACATTTCAACATATATAGTGAATATTTGATCACCCTTTTGGTATCACCTAAATGATGATTTTTTAGACTCATTAAATTTAATAGGTGTAAAGATTGTAGGTTAGAAGGAACATAAGCTTTGTTGGAATCCAATTGTGTAGAAACATTAGGTGAAATAGGGAGTCTGATATGTCCCCTGAGAATTGGTCAGTTTAGTTGAACGAAGGGTGATTCTGCACAAAGAGGACACGTAGTGTAAAGTGGCCTACTGAGGTTCAGAGTGGGGTAGAAAGAGCTGAGTTGACTGCACTCTAAGGCATTGGGCAGATTAAATATATTGGATTGAAAATGTTACTACTTATTATCATTAGTTAGAATTTTGTTTTGATGAAAAACAATTATTGTGAAGTAACACCCTTATAGTGGTGTTTAATGAAAAGTGGAAAAATATCTAATCAAAATTTTGTGGACAAAGTACCAGTATATTGTGCAGTAATATACTGTTAGTGTTGAATTTTTTGTTTTTGGATTTCGAAAAAATTTCGCTGGAATGAACCTTGTTTTATACAGCCTTATCGTCCTCTAATAATCATTATCAGGATATTCAGGACTGTGGAGCAATTCCGGCGCTCAAGCGCCTCTAGTTGTTAATACTTTTTCTAATACTTTTCGGCATCTGGCCTTAATTTCTCCACCTTAAAAGCAACTTATATGGAGATGCATTAAAGTAAATTGTTTGGCTTTAAAGTCATACACATTTTCACGACTTTACACTTTAACCCCAAATCATTCGATTGCAAGTCGGCTGTTTACACTCGGAGCCTTCGACTGCAACAACACTTTGACTTATTATGTCAACGGTACCCATTTATATCCCTAGGTGAAGAGGATTTGTTGTTTGAATTAGGTATTACGCCTTCAACCATTTTTTCAGTTATATCGCAGCCACTGGAGCCCCTAACGATGGTCTCCTGGTATGTTTCTCACCAGAACAACCATAACATCCTTTCATAGAATCCAGCTGCTTCTCATATAGGTCCCATAGGTGAGATCGGGTGGAGAGGAGCATTTTGGAGTAAGTTTTCTTAGATCGGAAAACATTCCGTGGTCTGGCAGGGATCCGAATCAGGGACCGCCCAATCCTATAGCCAACGTCGTAGCAACTAAACCATGAACCCCACATGAGTTTCATACAACTAAGTATTCACAAAAAATAGCTGGTTCCCTTTATAAACTTTGATAGCTTGTTTTCTTTTGTAGAAATACACTAAAATAATTCACGTTTAGTGAAGTTTACAATCTCGAAAATCTCGAAAAGATATACCTACTCTCATATAAGAATTGCCAAAAAGAACATTTAATCACCATACTGCATTAGACAGTAGTAGTAATGGACGATACCCTAGGGACTGGTCCCCAGGGTATCGTCCAGATTTTGGGCAGGCTATTTGTGCATTTGGACTTAGTCTTTTTCACAGAAATGCGAACTGAGGCTTGTGGGGCATATGAGTGTGGACTTAGTCTTTTGTGCGAAACATGTGAACTCAGGTTTGTGGGTAATATGCGTGTGGACTTAGTCTTTTTAGGAGAAATGCGGGTTGGTTTGTGAGTAATGTGCATGTGGACTTAGTCCTTATCTTACCGTCCAAAGACGGCAAGATAGGGGCTTGTTATAGGGATTTTGTCTTTGTAATAAGTGGTTGAATGTATTGTGAAAGTGAGGAATGCAAAAGGACTTTGACAATTTGCGAAAGAAAATGAATTCTTTCTTGGTGTTGGGTGGTCCTGAAAAGGACCGTTTTTGTTGGTTGATAGTTCTGCTATTCATCTCAGCACTTCTTTTTGGTCTTTGGTTTCTTGAAGTTATCGATGTTTTTGCCGTAGGCTACCATCCCTGACATTGTAGGTATTTTGTATCCCCTCTCTTTTTCTGAACAATGTCTTTTACTTGGACGAACATTTTCCGTTGATGATGATGATCTCTTGGTGGATGAAGTGTGTGACGATTGCTTCTTTTTCATCACAGTCATAATACTATCTACGAGTTTGTGAAAGTTCGTTTGTTCAAAGTCAAATTCAACTGGAATCTTCAGCGGTGTTGGTTTGAATGTGACTGGAGATGATGATTGTTGACACAATTTTTGAACATTTTGGTTAAGAATCTGTATTCTCTCCGTCAGTGACTTGAAATCCAAAAAAGTTTTGTTGAAGGTATTCAGCTCCGCAATAATTTTTATCATGATAGCTTCTTGTCGCGAATTCATGGTTTTCAATTCAGCGAGGATGTTTTGAAGAACAACATCATTTGTACTCACTGGTTGGAAATTCTGTTGAATTGTTGATGAGTTCTCCTGAGGTCCAAGTATCTGGCAACTCTGCGATCCAAATGTTGAATCCATGGCTGATGCTAGCAAATCATCGTGTGTGATATTTGTCTGAGACATGATTTCTTGTAAATTGAAATCTGAATTCATTTTTGCGTGTGTTCGCTTCGGAGGTTGACGAACGATTGATGAATTTTTATACTGTTAGCCTACAGTGTAGGGCGCGCGGACCTTGGCGAAAGCACCTTTACTTTGACAAGTAAAATGCACGTCGAGATGGGAATTTGTGTTTTCTCAGTGTTGATTTTTCTCAAATTTCTTCTTCATGATGAAGAAAATGTAAATATTTTCTATCTCAAACGTTTTGCCAACCTATTCTTTTATCATTTCCATTAAGTTCTTCGCATAGTTATTGAACGTGAGGAATAAATTCATTCGCAAAAACTTTTGAAATTGACGGTGAATTTCTGCTGTAGATCCAATGTTTTTTCCTTTGTTTTCTACTTGAAACTGATTTTATTTTTATTTTGATGACTGGTAATGTTAGCTGAGATGTATTACTTGTCATTTTTATCATTTTCGACTGAAAAAGAGTTGAAATATTATCATTATTCACTATTAACGCGACTTTTTGAAACACGCTGATTTAAAACCGGTTGGCTATCGCTTTAAAATGTAAAACTCCTATATGAAATTGGTATCGGTGTACATGTCAGATAAAAATCGATATTTAATGTAGATGGGTGGATTAAACTCGCAAGTGAAGCATTGTTTTACTTGACTTAGCGTATTGTTGAATTCATTTGAATATGCGATATTGCTTTTATGAAATCTTGTAACTACATTCTGAATACTTTATACGGGTTATGTTCGGTGTATTTTAAATGTGACAATTTGAGAAATGGATGCATTCTTGCAATATGGTTGGCCCTGAAAAGGGCCGTTTATTCTAGAGGAAAGAGATTCTAATCCCAGTATTCTTCCCTGTAAATATCAGGAATGTTTGGGTGAACTCTCTCTCTCCTTGGCTGTCCAATAGGTGCCATAAATTCATTCCACACCCAGTCATCTGTCATCTTCGGCGTCCAAGCACATGGTCCCTTTCTAGCGGTATACAGGATTTGCTCAAGAAGCAAAACCTGCGAGGGTGGTGGGTGCCTGATGTAGATCGCGGCAAATGATCGGATGTTTTCAGAGTCCATGTTTGAGTTCCAGAGAATGAATTTCTTGTGGAACTGACGTCTTTTTATACCCTAAAGAGAGCGCGTACCCGGGAGGAAGCACTTGGATTCTCTCAAAGTCATTTGAAGGTTATTATGTTCGTTTTTCTATATGGGTCAGTGGGTCAGTAGGTTAGTAGGTCATCTCAAACAGTATTTAAATGCAGTTTTCCATACATTTTTTCATCTTGTGAGATGAATTCTGTATTTGATTTCTTTCGACGCATCTTTAAGAAAATGAAGAAAGAGAAAGTCGATGATGAACTGAAGCAAAGAAACCAGGCTTTGTATGAATTTATGTTGCGGCGTGGATATAATTTCTATACGAAGAAGTTTGTGAAGATGGGAAATTTATATCCTGATCTTTCAACCTTAAAACCACCAACTGAACATTCCGGGTGGAAAGAGAAAATGATACAGTTGTATCCAACCATGCCTTCCTTTCATGTGAAAGATAGGAAAATGTACCCTGATCTTTCGGAGTTCATGCCACCAACTAAATGTAGTGAATGGAAAAGGGGGATGGTACAATTATATCCAAGTTTAACTTCTTTTCATTGAAATGATGTTGAACTTGGAGAAATCATAAGGTCCTTTTAAGGACCATCCAATTGTCTTGAAAGTTTTTAACTTTTCTGCAAATTGGGGGTGGATGGTGAAAAATAAAAAAGAGACAATGTTTTTTAAAAATTTATTCAAATACAAAATAAATGAAACATGAATGAAACATGAATTGAAAACATGACAAACAATCATTATTTAATCATTACAAGAACAAAAATGTCTATGTACATTTAAATGTCTCTACTTAACAATGTCTTTAAAATGTCTATTTGTTTAAGTTCCTTAGTTTTGCTTCCTCTTCTTCTTTGGGATGCCAGATTCAGTCTTTGTCTTTCTCTTTCTTGACTTCTTTGTTTCGTCAATCACTAGTGTAGGACAAATGTCTTTCTCCGGGTGATCGTTGGTCTTACAGAAGAAACAGTTTTGATTCTCCTCGTCCATGATGACAGTGTCCGATTTGATATCTTTTAGGTTTGACATCTCTTTACTACCCACTTTTTCCTGAGAACAGATTTTCTCAGTCTTACTCTCTGTTTCGTTTTTCACATTGTCTATAGTCTGACCGTCATTTTTCTGGGTGTCATTTACCTCATGGTTATTAACGTCCTGTTGAACATGAGCAGTCTGAGTTTCCACTGAACATTTGTTTTTTAGTGTATTTGTTGGTCCGAACTTTTGCACAGTGTTTTTTCTATCAACCCTTAAACAGTATCTGTTGTGTTCATTACAGTGTGATAGGAATGCGCCAACGTATTCCATATTGTCCAGATCTGGTGTTCGATCGTTTCTTCTTGAGATCATGATATCGTGGGTTATTGGATTCACATAAACGAAAGCATAGTAAGACTCCTTTCTCGTCTTCTCAGGACAATCTTTCGCAAAGTGACCCTTCTCGTGACAGATGAAACAAAATTCAGGTCTTTTCATCCCCGGAGCATATATCTCATCTATGGTAAGTGTATCAAATACATTCTGTTTTGTAATCCGATATTCATCATTGCTGAACTGATAAGACATGAACATACCAACGTATGGTCCAATATGCTGAATTTGGTAGTCTGCTGGTATGTTGGTTATTTCGTATTCATGGGTGTATGGGTTAACGTACACCTGCATACGTTTTCTGTTCTTTATCTTTTTCACAACTTCTGACACAATGTCATAACAATTCATGTTCTTAGCTAATTCAGACATGTCTTCTCTCTACAAAGATTTGTGAGTGAATGATGAAATACCATGAAAGCTACGTGGTATTTATATAGTTATGAACTGGTGAGTCATGAATACCCTATAAAAGCTGTGATTTGTTTCATTTCGATATTAGTTCTTTGTGAACACTCGAACGAGAAATCATGTCAAAACGAAAAAGGGAAGATGATAATGATGAATGGATTCCACTTCATAAACGTAAGTGGAAAAGAATTAAACTTGTAGACTACAGTGACTCAGAGTCTAATGAGTCAAACAAAGCAAGTGAGTCGGAAAAAGATGTTCCGATGCAAGATGATACTGATTCATCTGATGATGAATTTTGGATACCGAAAAAGAAAAAGGTGAAACCTATTGAATCGGATGATGAAGTAGAAGAAGAAAAAACGCCTGGATCTATGAGAGAAAAGTACAAGCTGTCCAAAGTAATGAATAAGAAGTCCAGGTTATTTAGAACTGACTCACATGTTGTGTCAGTGACATTTAAAGAATTTGATAAAATTTCACCTCAACAACTTGAAACCTTGTTTGATGATATTACAACCCAACTCAGCGAGACACTTGATACTGAACCAGATGACAAAATAAGAGTTACCATCAACCACCCCGCTTTAGATATGGGGATACATATACCTTTCATGGATGTGCGTGATTTAAATGGTGAAATATTCTTAAGTGAAATTGAAAAAGTCATGCAGTCAAATACTGAATTCAAGGTAGATGATGGTGAGATGAAATTAGATGTTACACACACACGATTACCATGTGGCGGAGAAAAAAGAAAAGTAGTTGAACTTGATACGAAAGTATTTGCAAAGAAGAAACAATCAATTGTTCAAATTAAAAATGCAGAAGATAGTATGTGTTTTGCAAGGGCAGTTGTCGTTGGAAAACATTATGTAAACAGAGACGATAGTGATGAATGGAAAAGAAAATGGGACTTTATTAAACGTTCAAACAAGACGATGCAAAAGGATGAAGCTGAACATTTACTGAGGGAAGTAGGAATTTCTCCTAACAAGCCATGTGGACTTGATGAGTACAAGATCATTCAGACCTATTTGTACGAGCAGAACTATGTGATCAAAGTCCATCAACAACATTCTAAAGTGGAAATGACATTCCAACATCCAGTAGTGTGCCAGGATAGTAGAGTGATACATTTGTATTACCATCAAGGACATTATGACTTTATCACAAGTATGACAGGGTTTCTATCCTGTGGCTATTATTGTGAATTTGGTGATGTTGGATATGATCATAGAGAGTCGCATTACTGTGAGTACATTTGTTCAGCTTGTTTCACATCCCCACGTTGTGATATCTACAACATAGAATTTTACTGTCATGGTTGTAAAAGAAAATTTTTTGGTCAAGAATGTTTTGATAATCATAGAAGAATTGAAGGTAAAAAGAAGAAATCCATATGCAATCTGGTAAAACTTTGCAGTAAATGCAAGCAACAATACAATGTCAGAACAAATAATCATGTTTGCAAAGGTATGAAAAGGTGTCGTTACTGCAAAAAGGTTACTAATTCTGATCATCGTTGTTATATTCAGCCTTACGAAAGTAAGATACAGAAAGGCGACAATGGTGATAGAGAATTTAAAAAAGAAAAAAAGGATGGTCAAAGTGATGATGATGTGGATGATGATGTAGGTGATATAAAGAATAATCCATTGTTTATTTTCTATGATTTTGAATGCAAACAAGATACTGGTCTACATATTCCAAATTATTGCATTGCACAGAGAGCTTGTGATGAATGCATAGATAAGTCACTTGATTATCACTGTTCAACATGCAGTGAGTTTGCCGAAGGAAGGGAGGTTATATTTCAAGGTGATAGCACTCTGACTGAGTTTTGTAAATGGCTTTTCTCTAAGCAGCATAAGGGTATGACTGCTATAGCTCACAATGCAAAAGGATACGATGCCCAATTTATCTTGAATGAAATAATAAGAATTGGGAATCAACCCCCATCTCTGATCATGAATGGTAACAGTATCATGAAATTCGAGTTGAATGGAGTTCGTTTGATCGACTCCTATAACTTCATGAACTTTCGTCTTGGTAAATTCCCTGATACGTTTGGTCTGGAAGAAATGAAAAAGGGGTTCTTTCCTCATCTTGCCAACACTGATCAGTTTTGGGACTATGATGGTCCATATCTTGATACCTCCTATTACATGTGTGACTCTATGTCCCCAGAATTAAGAAAAGAGTTCATGAAATGGTATAATGAAAATGTTACAAACAAAGAAACTTTCATTTTTCAAAAAGAAATGGAGTCATACTGTCGTTCAGATGTTGATATCCTTAGAAGGGGGTGTGGTCATTTCAGGAAAGTATTTATTGAGTACGGAGGTATTGATCCATTACTGGAAGCTATAACAATAGCTGATGCATGTAACAAGGTCTGGAGAAGTAGATATTTGTCTAAAGGTCAAATTGCAATTATTTCAAGTAAGGACTCCTCCAGGCGTCGTTTCTCTATGAAAGCCATTCGTTGGCTCCAAAGTATTGCAAATGAAAAGGGTATCTTTATTCAGCATGCCCGGAATTTGGGGGAATTTGAGATCAAGTCTTTATCTGTCGATGGATTTCATGCAGAAACCAACACAGTGTATGAATTTCTTGGTGATCTTTGGCACGGTTGTCCAGTCTGCTACCCAAACCGTTTACAAACCAACCAAATTAATGGTTTTACAATGCAAACTTTGTATAACGATACAATGGCCCGTCTACAATATCTAAAGAGGTTAGGGTATAAAGTTGAATACATTTGGGAACATGAGTTCGATGCAAGAGTTAAAAAAGACAAAGATTATCGTGAAGTAATCAATGGTTTATTCCCATACTCTGACCCAATAGATCCAAGGGACGGACTGTATGGCGGGCGTTGTAATGCAATCAAGATTGCTCATGAGATAGACGAATCAAGTGAAAAAGAAATTAAGTACATTGACATTTGCTCTTTGTATCCTTATGTATGCAAGTATAAATCCTACCCTGTTGGTCACCCGAAAGTCCTGACAAGCGAAAGCATTGACATTCAAAACATTAGGCAGTATGAAGGTCTTGTCAAATGTAAGGTGTTGCCACCTGATGCTTTGCTTCACCCTATTTTACCCGTACATTGCAATAACAAAATGATGTTTCCACTATGTAGAACATGTGCGGAAGAAAGTTCACAGACTTGCTCTCACAATGAAAACGAGAGAGCGTTGATAGGAACATGGGTCACAGTTGAATTGTTCAAGGCTTTGGACTGTGGCTACAGATTACTTCATGTCTTTGAAGTTTGGCACTTTGAATCTCTCTCCAATAATTTCTTTAGGGGGTATGTTGACAACTTTTTGAAAATCAAACAAGAAGCCAGTGGTTATCCTGAATGGTGTAAAACCCAAGCTGACAAAGATACATTTATTCGGGAATATGAATCAGATGAAGGAATCAGTCTGGATCCTACAATGATTAAAAAGAACAAAGGAAGAAGGGCATTTGCAAAGATAATGTTAAATTGTCTATGGGGAAAACTTGCCCAAAGAGAGGTATTGACCAAATCAGAATATATATCAAAACCATCAAAATACTTTGAACTGGTCAACAACCCTAACTACATTATTAAACATGTAGAAATATTCAATGAAGAATGTCCATTCATTCTGGTCAACTATGAATCAAAGCTGGATCATGTTGAGACCCATGGAACAGCCAATGTCATTGTCGGATCATATGTTACGGCCTATGCTAGACTTGAATTATATAGCATCCTAGAAAAACTGAATGATAGAGTGTTGTACTTTGACACTGATAGTTGCATGTACATTCATGACCCACAGTTATGGAATCAACCTATTATCAATAGTAGATTGGGGAAATGGACCGATGAAGAACCCAACTCAAAAATTGTTAAGTTCAGAGGGTTGGGTCCAAAAAACTATGCATATCAATTGGTTACCAAAGATGGTGATATTGAAAGTAAATGTAAAGTCAAGGGTATAACCTTAGACTACAGAACTTGCAAGTTGGTCAATTTTGATGCATTCACAAAATGTATGCAGGATCGAAGTACTGAAATTAAGATAACCTATGACTGCAGAATCAGGAGACATAGAGATAGAAAAGTCACTAGTGAAGCACAAACAAAAACATTTAGATCAGTATATACAAAGAGAGTAATGGTCAATGATATAGATACTGTCCCATTTGGACATGAAAGTATTAGGGTATAAAAACAATAAAAACTTTTAGAGGGATAACATTTCTTGTGAACAAGCTGAACACTGTACATTAAGATATTGATTTTGTCTCTTAGAAAACAATGTTTGTTTTAGTTCATTTGGTATTGTACTTAACACATGATTTTGTAAGACAAAAACTGATTAGGAATGAACTAGAAAAAGAGATTTCACGATTATTACATCTTATAGACAATTCTATCAATGAGAAAAATGATTAAAGAATTGTAAGATGATAACATTTCTGGCAGCTATTATTTACTATTTATCTACGGTAAATTTCAAAATGTTGCCTTATCAACTTCCACTACCAATTGAGTTACGTGAAAAGATCTACAAGATATTCATCGGATATCATACAATGGATAAAGATATACAAGAAAGAATGAAAGTTGTTTGTATATCAATGTGGATTCGAAAGATGAAAAATGGAATCACGAGAGGACAGCCTGCAATAGAATTGTTTAAAATGAGAGAATATATACAGGAGATGATAAACGATACACAGTTCGACGATAGTGAAATAAAAGTGTGGACAAGTGTCTTACTTAATAACTTCTACTTTTGGAGGGATAGAGATACATATCAGTGGACATTTAAAACACCAATGCTGAATGGGAGAACATGTAGTGAATTCATTGAGAAACTTAAAAGAAAAGCTAAGCAATTTAACTTTTACATGATGTATAAAAAGACATGGATTTATCATGTGAATTATCGAACTACTCCAACTACTGTTGAAGAAGTTGAAGCAATAGAGGGATTCATTATATTTGACAGAGATGTTAGCAAAGAAATAGTGTCCTCCACAGTTTCATCCTGTATAGTGCTTCCTGTCAATGAAGTGGATTACAAACCGGATAGTAATACATTCTTCTTTCCATTTGAATTAGGAAATCGTGAAGTAGGAAAGACAAGTATTATAGTATCCGAATCAATATTGAATCATTATTGGACATGGATAAGTGGACTTAAAGGTGGATTTAATCATGACTAACGAACTGTTTAAAAACTTGTTGATGATTTTGTTTTTTAAAAAAACTGTAAGTTGTGAATTTTCAAAAACTTTTTTGAAACAATTTTAAAAAATATTTTTAAAAAAAAATTTTCAAAAATATTTTTTAAAAATATTTTTTAAAAATGTTTTTAAAATATAAAAAATGAAATTGTAAATATGTTATTGTAAAAAATGTTGTAAAAGAATGTTTTATGATGTTTCAAAAATGTTAAAGAATAAAAGTTATAAAATGAATATATCTTTGTCATTTTATTTCTATCCATTGAATGGTAAGGACGTAAGAAATGGATGTAGATATTCTCTCCCTCTTGTTTAACCATCCTTGTAATATTTTCATTTCTGGTCTAAGTGGATGTGGTAAAACAGAATTCGTTCATAAACTGATAGATTATCGTGAAGATTTATTTGACATTGCACCAAAAAGAATTACTTGGTGTTATAAAGAATGGCAAAATGCATACAGTATCATGAAAGAAAAATTTGATTTCATTACTTTCATTGACGGAATACCTGAAGATGAAAATGAAATTGTAAGTGATACATCTATACCACATTTGGTAATATTTGATGATATGTTAGGTGAAAAAGATGAAGAGAAAATTAAATTATGGTTTACTAGAAAAGGTCATCATCGTAATGCAAGTGTCATCTATATAACACAAAACATGTTTTCACAGTCAAAATCAAGTAGAACCATTAGTTTGAATTCAAGATACATGATACTTTTTCGCAATGAACGTGATAATAACCAAATAAAGACTCTAGCAAATCAAATGCAAGCCCCACACTTGATTCCTGCGTACAATGATGCAACATCCTTGCCTCATGGTTATTTGGTCATTGATTTTCATTTTCGAACTCAAAAAGTATTGAGATTAAGAACTGATATATTTCATAGATGGTATACAAAGAATGAAGATCAAGGTCCAATTATTTATTCACCTGTATAAATGGGTGAACTTGTGATCATTCAAGTCCAGTCTTTTGATCTATGTCATTGAGTGAACATGGCCTTACCAAGAACATCTACATCAGTGATTCATGCTTTACAGAACTTAAGTCGACAGACAAACAAGTATGAAAGAGAAGCGTTATTGAATGCTGGTTTAAAGGAAATATTGAAATGGTTTTCTTTGGCAGCACAAAATATCATTGAAAATAGAATCAAGCTACCAAAGCAAACTGTTACATATATGAATAAACATAGAGATGATGTAGCTAAGCTTGCAGATCCAAACATTAATGAACAAGTAAAACGTAAAATCATATTGAAACCAGGTGGTGGTGGTTTTCTTGGTGGTGTAATAATTAGAAGTCTCCTTAGATGGGATGGAGAAAGAACTGCAAGAAAATTTGGTCATGATAAAAAATCTGTTAAAAGAAAATCTCCTAAGAAGAAAGTTGTAAAAAGGAAATCTCCTAAGAAAAAATCTGTGAAAAGAAAATCTCCAAAGAAAAAAGTTGTGAAAAGAAAAAAGAAAAATTCTCCAAAGAAATCAAAGAACAAATTCTCGATTGATGAAAGATTCATTACAATGAGAAGATCACATAGACCTTTTTCTAAAATGTCATCAACAAATGTTACACCAAATGTTTCCCCCATTTCATCAATTCATTCACCACAAACACCGATGCATATATCTCCACCTTCATTCTTATCGACTTCTATGTCTCCGAATTCATCTGCCCGTTTTTCAACCCCAATCTCAAGTTCAACCTCTGATTCAAGTTATGACAGTGATTTCATTACACCACAACGTATACCAAAATCAAGTCAGCAGAAACTTAGAAACAGAAAATATAGAATTGCACCCTTTTCACCCTTAACAACTTTGGATATGAGACATGTATCTTCTCCAGCTAGAATAGCTCTTACAGCATTACGAGAAAAATTTTCTACCTCATAAATACTTTTGATATTACACGCTCTTTATCATTTATGATTTATCTGAAGAAGTGGTAACATGGTGAAAAAAATAAGAAAAGTTCCTTTAATTAGGAAACATGGTCATATGGTTATGGCATTAATGAAATCTTCACCGAAGCTAAGAAAAAAATTAGTAAAAGAATTATCATCTCCAGTGATAAGATGTATATCAGAATGTTGTCACAATGTTTTAAAAGGCAATGTACACCTAACAGATGCTCAGAAGAAGAAGTTGTATTCAAACCGCCAACATCTTCGAAATCTTGCTTCAAAATCAGTGTCTGTGAAAAAGAAGAAACGCATTTTGAATCAGAAGGGTGGATTTCTCCCATTGTTAGGGTCTGCATTAATACCATTATTAGGTAAAGCTGTCATAGGAGGGATTGGTGGTGCAATTAAAGCTTTATAATCATAGGATAAAAATGTCAGTAAGAAAAATGGTCATTGTTCCTTTCCAAGTACTGAATGATATGAAGCAATGGAGAGATGAACAAAGTCATAAACCTATTCTACCACAAAATCCACAAGTAACCAATGTTTCCCACCTTTATAAGGATATGAAAAATACATTTGAAAGAACTGATATTTCTGAAACAGACAAAGCACAAACGTATGGAGAAACATTGTTCAAACTACAAAATTCATTTGAAAAAGTGAAAAATCCAACATTACCCCAATCTTCAAAAAATCAAGAAGCGGATTCAAGAACAGAATCAATAAATGTTTCATTACATGATCGTATCTTAGAAAGTGTACCTAAAACCATGCAGAGAAAAGCTAAGCTTCTGTTAAATATTCTTAGAGATAACGATAACATATCATGGGATAATCAAGGTATGGTAACATATAAAGGAAAACCTATCCCAGGTTCAAATATCATTGATCTCATAAATGATTCATTACGTAAGAGAAAAGGAATTGAACCTAGAGGTTGGGAAGTATTCTCTAAAGCTTTACATGAAAGCAATGTTCCCCAAGAAGTAGTCGGAAACATGTCAAGATGGCAATGGATGCAAAAATATCTGCCTGAAAGTGAATCTAGTGAATCAGAAATAAGTTCTAGTACACCCTTTAAAACCCCCGCCAGAAGTTTAGTAAGATCTCCAACCAAAATGAAAACCATAAAGAAGAGAACCTTAAGCCACTTAAGAAAAATGTCACCATATGCCACGACTCATGAAAAAGAAAAAAGAAAAGATCTTTACACTCAACAACTTTTAAGTCCTATAAAAAAAGATTCAATTTCTAAAAGTCTTCAGTCATGGGAGGCATACTGAAGCGTAAGTCCAAAGAAGCACTGTTAAGAAAATTATATTATGGATTAAATAAAAATAAAGTTGCATATTCAAGCATAAAAGAATTATACAAAGCAGCGAAGACCACTTTGAAAACCATATCATATCAAGATGTTAAAAAATGGTTACAAGGGGAACCAACATACACCTTACATAAACCTATTCGAAGAAAATTTAAAAGACGTAAAACAATTGTTGCAGGAATCGATCACCAATGGCAAGCTGATTTAGCAGACATGCAACAATTTTCAAATCAAAATAATGGGTTTAGATATTTACTTTGTGTTATTGATGTCTTTTCAAAATTTGCATGGGTAGTACCTATCAAGAATAAGATGTGAAAAACATTGATAAATGCATTTCAGTCCATCCTTAAATCACGAAAACCTCTATCATTACAAACAGATAAAGGAAGTGAGTTCAAAAACAAAGACTTTCAAACGTTTTTGAAAAAGAAAAAGATCCATTATTTCACTACAGATAATCCAGAGACTAAAGCAAGTATTGTGGAAAGATTTCAACGTACGTTGAAAACTAGAATGTGGAAATATTTCACTCATGAAAAAACACGAAGATACATTGATGTTCTTCAAAACTTTGTGAAAAATTATAACTATACTTTTCACAGGAGCATAAAAGCAAATCCATCAGATGTTAATCATTCTAATGAAGCAAAAATTTCAGAGAACTTATATGCAAAAAGTGAAACAAAAGTGATTAAGAAGATAAAAAAGAAACCAAAATTAAAGAAAGGTGATCGTGTTCGTATCAATAAAACAAAACATACATTTGAGAAAGGATATCTTCCAAATTGGACACAAGAATTATTTGAAATCACTCATGTAAATTCAAAAACATCTCCAATCACATATAAAATTAAAGATTTAGCAAATGAACCTATCCTTGGGTCATTTTATGAACAAGAATTGCAACTTATAAAAGATGATGAAGTTTATGAAATAGATTCAGTTCTTGATAAGCGAACAAGACGTGAAGGTAAAAAAATAATCAAAGAAATTAAAGTCAGTTGGAAAGGTTATCCTAAAAAATTTCAGAGTTGGATACAAGAATCATACTTAACGTGATTTGAAAAAACTTATAAAAACATAAGTAATTATCATGCAATCTCAGTTGGAATCTGGAGGTGACAGTGTCAGTCAGTCAACTCCTTTCACATGTTTTGGAAATCGTGTCCCTAAAAATCAGTTCACTTATGTATCACAAATAATAGTCATTTATGCCATTATTGCTACATCTATAGTACATCTTAGTATTCAAAGTGATAATCGTGAATTGTGGTTAATTCTTCTCAGTAGTTCTTTGGGCTACATTCTACCATCACCCGGATTAAAATTCACAAAACAGAATAAACATTCAGCATTTGATTTCATTGATGGCAAAAAAATGAATTCCTTCTACATAACTTTGCCTAGTGATAGTTCTTTGAACTATTTTCCTACAAACACACAATGTTGTTTTAAAGTTAAATTACCTAAAACTGTTCATATTGATAAGGAAGATTGGGAAGTTGGACATGCACAATTGATAACACCAAGTCAATTCCTAAATATAAGTGAAGAAGAAGCCAGGTTTGATATCATCACGGCAGATACTGGTATCTACAAAAAGATATTTGATGAAAATAAGAGAAAACCTAATCCATTAGAAATCACTGCCCTTGAAGTCAATTCAACAGGACATGCTGCAAAATGGGGAATCAAATTTCGTTTCACACCTGGGTCTTACATCTCGCCATCACATGTGTTAGATGTAGTCAATGAATGCATTGATGATGAAATTGGAAAAGTGCTTCATGATAGTAGTGCAACTGTTTACGTTGGATATTCTGAATCATCAAAACGTCCAAAGTTTGAATTCAAAAATATTAACAAAACAGGAATTAAATTCAATAAATCTTTATTTCAAAAACTTGGTGGTGATCCTTTGTTTGATGGAAAAACAATTTACAAAGGTCGAAGTGTTTTTGAAATGTTAAAATATTCACCAAACATTGATGCAGGATATAATCATTTATTTGTATATTCAGACATTGTTGAATATTCCATTGTTGGTGATACATTAGTTCCAATACTTCGAGTTGTACCATTTAAAACATCTAATTCCATTGAAAATGATAATGGAAGTCAACATATCAATCATAAAATTATTGCTCCACATTATTTCCCAGTTTCAAAATCAGATTTTGATTCCATTCACATTAATATAACAGGTGATTCTGGTCATCCTATTCAGTTTGTCATTGGCAAGACAATAGTAAAGTTGCATTTTCGTAAGCGCAAAGAAAATCAAAAATAAAAAAAACATGGTGGCTGTTTATAGAGGTGTTCATCATCAATATGGTTTTGGCTTAGGGTCTTTGTTTAAGTCTGCATTAAGATCAGTAACACCACTAATAAAACCTATGGTGAAATCAGGACTACATGCAATAAAAGATGAAGGTATTAAACAAGGATTAGGAATAGCACAAGACATTTTAGTACATCGTAAAAAGCCAAAGAAAGTTCTCATGTCACGGGAAAAACAATCCTTGAAACATTTGACAAACAAGTTGTTATCGAGTATAAATGAAAAGAAATCAACCAAAGCACATCATTCTCATTCTCGATCTCGTCGTGGTAAGATCACGTCAAAGAAACATCGAACTAACAAATGGTCAGCCAGACCATTAGACATTTTTGATTAACATTTTTGTAAAAAGTCCAAAAAGATGATGCAAAGTGGATCATGTGAGTGTAGTAAAACTGAGCTAGATGTATTATCAGTACCTCCTACCATGACAAGCAAGCAGGAATCTCAGTGGGTTGAACATTTTCCTGTTGCATCAATTGCAAATGATTCAACAATAGAATTTATGATACCACCTCAAACAGAGTTTTGGACGGATTTATCACAGTCCTTTCTGTATGTAAAATTTAAAATTATCCAAGCAGCAGATGAATCAGCTTTAGCAGATACTGCTAACATTGCACCAGTGAATAATTTCTTACATAGTATGTTCAGTAACATAGATCTATACCTGAATAACAAACTGATAACCAGTGGATCAAATAATTATCCATACAGAGCCTACATTGAAAACCTTTTGTCATATAGTCCAGTAAGTAAGAAAACTCATTTGAGAGCAGGAGAACTCTGGATTAAAGACACACCAGGACATATGAACGATGCTCAAACCGGCGGAAATAACGAAGGGATTAAACAACGAATAGCGGCTATTGCAGAAAGTAAGACAGTGGAATTATTTGGACGTCTTCATCTAGATGTTTTTCTCCAGGAAAAATATCTTCCTTATGGAGTGGAAATCAGACTAAGATTAAATAAGTCACGTCCAGAATTTTGCATTATTCAACATACAGGTGAACCCAAAGTTAAAATTCAGTTTGAATCAGTAAGTTTCCATGTTAGAAATGATGAATTGTCACCAGTAGTTGCAAATAATCTAAACCAACTCATTGCACAGAATAATATGAAAATCCCTATTCGTAGAGTAGAAGTCAAAACATTTTCAATCACTAACGGTACTCTATCAAAAGTGGAAGATCATTTGTTCCAAGGCCAGTTACCAAAACGCGTTTTTATTGGAATGGTAACAAATGGAGCCTTCAATGGATCTTATACATCAAACCCATTCAACTTTTCTCATTTCAACGTAAGAAAAATAGCCGTATCATGCAATGGACACAGTATTCATGGTAAACCATTTGAACCTGACTTCACAAATGGACTAACACTGAGATCATATCTGTCTTTGTTCAATGCACAAAATCCATTGGTGCTGACAAATCATTTGGTATAACAAAAGAGGAATATGATGCTGGTTTCGCTCTTTGGGGTTTTGACCTCACAGCAGATCAAGGTAGTGAAGAAGGGCAGTTGCATCCTATAAAAACTGGAGGGTTGAGAATAGAACTTCAGTTTGGATCTAACCTTGCTAGAGTCATCAACGTTATTGTTTTCGCTGAATTCGATAATCAAATCGAAATCAACAGTCTTAGAGAAGTTATCACTGATTACTAAAAATCATGCTTGGATACCAGTACGCCATAAAACTTAGAGAAGAAGCAGAGAAAGTGAAATATTCGCCAAACATTGAATCAGTTCGTAAAAATGACATTCACAACAGTTTTCAAAAGTGTATGGTGGATCAACTGCAAGAACTTATCAATGAAGAAGTTCATAACAATTGTAACGGGTGTCAAATAGATCATCCGAGTCAGATAGAACACCCTGTTTGCTTATTCATGAGTAGAGAAGAACATACAGACTTGTTCATTGAGCAAGCAATGCTTAAAGTAAATCCATACAAAATAATGCAGGCATGGTATCCACAACTTGAAGAATTAAAACTAAACGAACAAGAATCAGTAGAAGCCTATCGACTATGGCAAAGTATAAAAAAGAACATTTTGTGCGGATTCACAGATACATGGCTAGAACGTTGGAGTGAGAAAGTAAAGCAGTCTTGGGATCAATAATGTACACCAGTGAAATTCAACATATCTTGGATCGTGGAGTGTGGATTAAAAATCTCAATGGAAGAGTGTGTGCAAAGGATTTATTACCAAAGCGAAAACCTTCACATGTGAAGGCTTATATCATCAATACAGCAGATTCATATAACTCAGGAGAACATTGGGTAGCAGTTATATTCTATCCAAATGGTAAAGCAATGTACTTTGACTCATACGGTCTTCCACCACTTCATAGGGAAATATCTCATTTTATCCAAAATAATTCACGTTCATGGACTTATAATAACCAACCTATTCAAAGCATCATTGGAAAAGTTTGTGGACACTATTGTATTTTTGTCTTGGATGGGTTAGCAAGAGGATACAACTTAAAAAAACTTCTAAGAAAGACATTCAGCACAAGGAACTTACACAAAAATGACAGAGTAGTCACATCGTGGTTCATACAGACATTTAGCAGAATTGTATAGACATTTTGTAATATAAAATTGATTGTAAATATGTTCATGATTGTTCATTTTTGTTCTTAGTTCACAGTTCATTGTTCAATAAAATATAGAAAATGTAAATATTTGTGTTTTGTTGTCGTTTAATATTCCATCCTTCTCATGATTGTTCATGATAAAGGTAAAAGAATCGGATTCATGATAAAGAATAATGAGTAATATCGTATTTTCATGCTTGGAGAAAACACGAATTTCAATCTCGGCATCCATTTCTTCAATTCAAAGTAGAGGTGCTTCCAGCAAGGTCCGCGTCGTCAATATAAATACATAGCGGATTTTCCACTCTTTAACATTCTAGATCATGGAACCGATTCGTAGAGAACTCACCGATATAGCAAAGGAATTGCTGAACATTGCTGAGCGACTGTATCGCGTGCAGGGAATGATTAGAGATACTCAAATCATTTCTCCACAAGAAAATGCCATTGAGCAGACACCAACGAATAATCTGCAAGATGTCATTTACTTGGATAGACCCATCTTGGGTAGGACAACAGAACAACTAAACAGAGCACTACCTGATGTCATCTACATGGGTACTCAGTTTAGGAGAAGAGTGGTATGGAATGGAGAATCATTGGTCATAAAGAAAAGAATGAGGAGACATTGTCCAATTTGCGATGCACGATTTGGATGCAGCCACTACTAAAGAGATCATAACTATCAACCAACAAAAACGGTCCTTTTCAGGACCACCCAACACCAAGAAAGAATTCATTTTCTTTCGCAAATTGTCAAAGACCCCTTTGCATTCCTCACTTTCACAATACATTCAACCACTTATTTCAAAGACAAAGTCCCTATACCAAGTCCCCATCTTCCCGTCTTTGGGCGGTAAGATAAGGACTAAGTCCACATGCACATTACTCACAACCCAACCCGCATTTCTCCTAAAAAGACTAAGTCCACACGCATATTCCCCACAAACCTAAGTTCACATGTTTCGTACAAAAGACTAAGTCCACACTCATATCCCCCACAAGCCTAAGTTCGCATTTCTGTAAAAAAGACTAAGTCCAAATGCACAAATAGCCTACCCAAAATCTGGACGATACTCTGGGGACCAGTCCCCAGGGTATCGTCCATTACTACTGACAGTATTGCCAGTGGGCGGCAAAAAAAGTATCTCACATAATTTCAAGTTGTAGTAACGAGATTTAGTCCTACGTTAAACCAATAATTCTTTTTTTAGACTAATGAAAGGATTTCAATGTCCCAGCCAAAGGTTTGTTTGATTTAAGGCGGTGGAACCATAAAAGTTCCGCAACGTTTCGGATGCAATTAATTTTAACAGTGTCAGCCGTGGTTACCTGATGATTCCGTTAAGAAATGTCCATTAATATTTTGAAAGACCATGAGTTTCGCAATGTTGTGGAACTATTAGCATAGGCGTATCCAGGATTCTGAAATTTATTCGCACTCAGAAGGCGAGAACTAAAGAATATATAGGAAAAGGGCGATTTCTGAGGACTGTGACAAAAGTTGAAGCCCTCCATCTTTTCCTTTTTTATGATTTGAGCGCTGGTGAATAATCAAAACATCGTAACTACAGCTTAATTAAGCTGTAGTTTCGAAGAAATGATCATTCACAAACACCAATTTTTCGAAGGAGGATTAATTTCTATTACGCACTTGCGTAATGTGCGTAATGGGAGCTACGCCCTTGATTACGGGTCCACTACCTTAATTCACATTCTGTTATAGTAATGTGTCATTGTATGTGCATGCTGAAATGTGAGCGGCTGGCTAAATATTGTTTGGGCGGCGGCATATATCCTTTCTGACATTTGTCTCCCATCTGGTGGTCAAAAAATGTAAGTACTGATGCGAGAAATACCAAGAATATATTGGTAGGTGCACCAGCTGCCGCGACATGACTGACTAATGTTACAATCGGCGTCATTCCACAAACAAACAAACTCTTAATTGGGTCGTCTTAAAAAGATATGCTTTCGATTTAGCCTTATTTTTCTGTTTGTCTTTGCAGAACAGGATTTTTACCATGTATAACGTGAAATTATTGACATGACTTGACCTTTATGCAATGAATAAATTAACCGATGAATACATTTATCATCGAGGGTATTATTTATCTAAAATGACCTGGCACTCATTATCTTCCGTTAGTGCTCGAGTATTCCCGCAGCGTAACTTTATTTTATTTCACCGTTTTAGTTAAATTATTTCACATTTACATAGAAAAGACGCGGTAGTACAGTGGTTACAGGCGTCTACCCGATCAGCGGAAAGTTGTCGGGACGAGTTCAATTCCCGACAAAGACATATATTTTAAATCATTGTGATTATCAAATTGTTGCTTTTTTTGTGTTTTTTTTTTTTTCGTTTTTTTTTTTTAAAATTACCCTTATCATTATTTTGTTATTGTTTTTTTGTCACTGTCGATTAATATCTTTTTATTCTTTTACCATTCAATGTTGGTTCTTTGCACCAACAAAGACTATTGTATTCTGATCGAGTGTAGATTTTTTTCTTACCTCAATGAAAAAACATATTAAATTTTTAGTAAGCATGTACTAAAAAGTAGTACCAATAAAGATCTTCTTTGCTTCATGGTATTGAATTATAACATACGAAGAGAATCGAGTTGTTGACGTTAATAACATCATCATACTTAAACAGGAATTCAATTAACGTGTTCAAACCCCTTATATGTTTTTAATGTTATACCGTCACAAATTAAATAAGTGCCTCTTCATCTCTTTGATATAGATCTAGATTGCAAAATTTATCATTATTTTAGATGATTTATGGGTATGACTTTGCAATGATCAAATTTTAAACAAATTGAGGCTGGCAGTAAGGATTCTGTGCCAAATACCAGTAGTCTAATGCTGTTAAAAATATCAGAAGTATCAAAAGAGATACTTATAAAAGTGTTTTCCTAAAAAAAAGAAAAAAACAATTCTGGTCAAGGTCCGGCTTGAACCCGTGACTTTCCGGTCGGTGGGAAAGCATCCTTACCACAACCGCTAAATTTCCGTATACACTAAGAGTAGTGATACAATTTATTAGATCTTAACTTCGCGAGTAAAAGTCTATATTAAGAAACATTTACCGACTAACAATAAGGGTCAAAAGGAATATTTAATGAGTGCCAGGTCATTGTAGATCAATAATAGCCACAAGCTTTCGAAAACATCGTAAATCCGTGTACAGTTGTACAATTTATAGTGAGGCGTCAAAGATCAATTTTACATTGAAAATGATAGGCGATAACGGTTTCTCGATACTCACATAAACTTGCGGAACTATAGTGTATGGGTTTTAAAAATGTTTGTATAATGTAGTATTTTCAATTCACACTGTTTGACTGTGTGATCGAGAGGTCTAGTCTGTCGACTACAGGTGCAGGGACCATGAGTTCGAATCAACTTTCATCCTACTGTTTTTTTTGTTTTTTTTTTAAATTAATTTTTACTAACTATTTTCTTTTATCTGTTAGCCCCCATTTGACTAGTCATCTCGTTTTTGAATGACTATAATTGTTTTTGCAGAGCGCTTTTATTTATCGCATTCTACTTCCTGAACTCAAATATGGAAAACACAAGACGCTGTCAAAGGGCCTAAAGTGCAAATTTGGTTGAAAATCGAAGACCTATTTGCGATCAGTAACTTGAGTCTCGGAAGAGTTATCGTGGTAGAATTCGTAAGAGAAATACCAGGCATGCATAGTTAAGCTTTTCGCCCCCCGCAATATGACCGAAAAAATATAAAAAGAGGCGTAAAACATTAAACCCATTCAAACAAATAAAAATTGAAACTAACGGGAAAAACAAATAGTTTATAACATACCTACCGCCAATCTTTGAGAATCGAGTGATATTCAACATTAGTCAAAAGAAAAAAAAATCTATAGAATTGATTGAAACCTAGAGGAAAAATAAATATATTGTCATGGTGACTCGAACCACTATCTTTCGTCTTCTGATTCTTTATTTTTCCGAGTGCAATGACAAGTATTTACTCATCACAGAGTCATTTAATAAGTATATACTATGAAACTTGGTTCACGAAGTTAAACGAGACCTAACGGAGATACCATGTGACAATCAATCTAGCATGTAATGTTTGCTAATAGAGGTTACGGTCAGTCATGTCAATGACTTTACACTATATAAATGATCAAGATGTTGAATCTTGCATTGTAATTATAATAATAATAATAATAATGATATAATAATAGTAATACAAATAATAATAATAATAAATAACTTTCCTAAGATTCAGGATCCCTGTAGTCGTGTAGTCGACGTTCATAAATAAGATAATTCATAAGATTACAAGGGGGAAGGGGTTTGTTTTGACCCCCCCCCCGCCCCCCTTCCGAGCCAACTCTGGATAAACCAGTTAAAGATATATGATATAAAAGTTTGAAAGCATTAGGTACGTGACATTCCGAGAAAAAATCCGAACCAAGAAAATATTTCAAGGGCTGGTTGAGTTTGTGTGAATGATCATTGCATGCAATTAAAATCAAATAAGATAAACAGATGAGACAAGCAGCCGTTCCCTGACAAGTTTAATGAGATTTACTGACAGACAAATGGGAAGATAGGGCTTTTTTGTTCCCAGGTCCTAATGGACTTTTCCTCGAGAATTTCTTCGTATGTTCCAAAAAATCGTAACCTGTGATTCACGAAATGATTATATGAGCCTTTGCGTGACATTTCCAACAATTTCTGCACGATGTACAAACGTTGGACAGCATTGGCAACGAGACAATGCAATAATAATATATGCTGACTGCATGATGATAAATTAAGACCGTATCTATCTATATAGCACAAAGCAAAGCTTCTGACCAGCCTGTGAGGCTACACAAGCTGGTTAGAAGCTTTACTTTGCGCACATTTGAAAATGCTGGAAATGTCACGCACAGGCTCATATAATATCCGGTATACGTGGGTTGAGTAGGATGGTGTAATAGACCATCATAGCAGGTGAATAATAGGTTAATCTATTATGCCATTATCAGTCTTGTATAGCTTTAACCTTTTTTTTCTGCAGGGTGTAATAAAGTTAATAACGTCGTGAAATTGACAAGTTGAATGATATTGGAATTATTTTTTGAAAGAAATTCGAGTTTGAATCGCACTCATTTTCATCCCAAAATAAGATAATTTATTTTTGAGTGAATTGAACGGAAGGTAAACAATAGCGCTTATTTTGTTCAAGATGAACAAAAGTAGCAATTTTTCATTCCCCCCCCCCCCCCCCCCGTTAATAAAATATGCAGACAAGTTCGAAAAGGGCCAATTAGACGCTTATGATTTCAATTACAGTTAATAACATCGTGAAATTGACATTTACCGCAATCATAACAATTCTAAATCGCACACTCAGCGCTCCATTCACTCATCCCAAACACTCACTCAATCCATACAAAAGCGCCCAAATCCATTGAAAAATGTATTATCAACAGCGTCATTCAAAATAAAATTTGATAGAGAAAAATCGCGATTTCTCTGACATATTTCAAATTATGAGCGTCTCATAGGTTCTTGGAGAAATAGGAAGCTATGTATGGAACGTGTACGCATATCTTATTAAAGGGAGGTAATCAATATCGCTAATTTGGCCATCCTGGACAAAATTTGCAATATAGAATTACCTCCCATTAAATTCACTCAAAACTCGCTCAACACTCTCATTCAATCTCATTCCTTAGTTATTCCAAAATCATTCACCTTGTTTATTTACACGATGTTGTTAACTGTATGCCAGTGAAGTCGCGATTTTTCTCTATCAATATTTATTTTGAATTTGGTTGTATATCTCATCTTTTTAGTAAATTTGGAGCGGTCCTGGGTTCGATCGCCGACGGCGGCACAAATCCTTTCCGACTATTTGTCTCCGATCAATGGGTTTATAATCGTAAAACTATGTGGGGTAGCAGCTGGAGGTTAGGAAAGAATGTAAAGGTTGTACTGGTGTGAGAAATATTGAGAATCCATTGTCCTCGATATAACAAAAAGGTTTTTGAAAGCGATATAAAACTCCATTCAAACAAACGAACGAAAACAGCATGAGCAGTGTTAAAATTAGCCTGGCTCCCAGGCTGTCAGTTAGTTTTAAAATTAATAAGGTAGACCACTCATGTGTAACTAATTTATTTCAAATTACCTCCCATATTCTCAAAAACTGACAGCCTGGTCAACTCTGCAAAGCTTACTCCCAGAAATTCCTGGAAGAATTTGACCCCTCGGTCAGGTCACAGTTTTACTGATGTAAGATATTGATAAGCCAACCCTAGTTGGAACCCTGATGACTCCTTAATGACCCTTATCAAATAACACAGACTGTACCTGGTCAGATATTTATTGCCAGAAAAAAAGTTTAGAAAGATTAAAATAGTTGATGAAATCAAAGTACTGTAAGCACTGTAAACCACTGTCAACACTGAATGGTTTGACAGACTGTTGCATTTCAAACTTTAGGAATTTGATAAACATCTTTAAAAAAATGAAAAATCGAAACGATATAAACCTAGCATACTCTTTTTCAAATACCCCAAGATGGCTCACCAGAATTCAAAGTTAAGATACCGGTTAAGACATGAAATCTATAAATATCAATATATATATATAGATAAATATATATATATATATATGGTATATACTGGTAAACTGGTATATATATATATATAAATTGTCTTCTTTTCAGACAAGTAAAGGTCAAATTTTGAATTTGAAACATATGTTACATAAATCTTCTTTTTTTAAGGTTTATGTAATGCACATAAAAAACTTTGGCCCGGTGAGTGGATAAGTAAATTGTCATTACCCGTGTTTTTAATGGAACCTTTCCACGTTTAATCGGGGACTTGCATTTGAGCAGAAAAAAATCGAAAAAGTTGCATGCAGATTGAACTAAATTTTGGTACTTAGAGTGTTAACAAAGATATTATCATTTAGGCCTTCGTCCCACTCCTTTCAATGCAACCTCCCAATTTTCAATAGGGTTCATCCATGTGAAGTACAAAATATTATGATTTAGAATAATGGATATTGAACCAATATTGTGGCCTCTACAGTGTTCACAAAGAAAATACCGTTCTTTGGTGTTTTCACTTTGTACCTTACCACTTTTGATATTCTATCCTTGGGACGGGACAAACAATCTGACCAAGTTTCATTAAGAAACTATCATTTAGGCCCCCGTCCCACTCTTTTCAATGCAACCTCCCAATTTTCAATAGGTTTCATCCATGTGAAGTACAAAATATTATGATTTAGAATAATGGATATTGAACCAATATTGTGGCCTCTACAGTGTTCACAAAGAAAATACCGTTCTCTGGTGTTTTCACTTTGTACCTTACCACTTTTGATATTCTATCCTTGTGATGGGACAAACAATCTGACCAAGTTTCATTAAGATTGGGACAAAATTGTGCCAAGCCCCCCCCCCCCCCCCCCAGTGGTTACAAGGACATTTTCGAAAAGGCCCCTTTTACCGTGTTTTCAAATGGAACCTTTCTCTTTTTCAATAAGGCTGACAACAGACATTCAATAATTACAAAAAACTCAGATAAGCTTAAATTATCCCAATTGCAATGGTGCAAAGAATATATTTGGCTTTTCTGGTGGTGTTTTAAAAGTGAATGCCAAAGAATAATTTTGGCCAAGATTGATTATTTAAAACCTGATTGGGACTGCGCTAACCTACACTGGGAATAGTCAGTTTTTGCTGTCCTGAGACAGCCCATTTAAAATCACGATTGGAAAATTATTTTTTAAATATATATGTGTGTATTAGAATGTACACCATTTGTTGATTTTTAACCAATGTGATGATAACGTAAATACGCACAATGAAGAGTTACAAACGCATAAATACGGCAATCCTCAAAATCAAAATTTGGATATATATTGCACTCAAAGAACATAAGATCTTACATCAGATATTCATGAAGCATGAGGATTGAAGCATCAAGAGTATATACACCATATAAAATTTTATGTAAAATAGTGCCTTTAATTCTATACAAAAATATTGCAAGAGTAACGTCATTTCTACTGATTATCATGCAAATGCATTGCTCTAAAAGAACTTAAGCAATAGACTAAAGTGACTTGGAGCGAGTTAGAAAAATTGTCAGTATATACTTGATATCAATCAGAGATGTACATAACATATTGTTATTATAGTTTTTACCATTTTTGTAAATCTTTTGTCCTTTGATGGCATTTCTATTTATGGAATTTAAATTTAGTTGGAACTCAGCAGAGAGTCATATTTTGTGTGTGATTCATCATTTTTGTGACAAATATATTTGATTGTTGCTTTTCTAGTTGTCGCTAATTTAACAAGCCTGATGCCACAACAATTCCAGAAATAGTAACTTTAAGAATATTGTATTGGTATTTTTTTATGAAGATTTCTCTGTCCAAAGATTAACATAAACATATTAGTGAAACTTTTGAAACTTGGTTTCTTACTTTGTACAAACATTTACGTTAAAGGGGAGTGTTTTTTATGTCCTCTACTATTAATTTGTATGTTCATAGAGATGTCATTAATTTTGATAACTGCTCCTTAGTTTAAATTAATAATATGCTTCTCTCATTACATAATAAATTTCACATAAATTTAGAAGTCTTCAGACCTTCATGCCAGGTGAGCGCTTCAGATTTATTTTCACCTGGTTCAGACTGTTTATTAAACTAGAAAGCCATGAATGGCTTGAGTCGCTTCACAGGCTTGAAATTCTTGATGTAGCAAATCAAAGTTTTGACTAGATTTTTAGATATTTAGGGTTCTACTGATGTTGAAAATGATTTTCTAAGTTTGCACTATATAACATATACAGAAATGACCTCCATCAATAAAAGACATTTTTTTCATCCAATTACAATAATTTTAGGCTGCATGATATTTGGTCACCCAAGGATCATAACAATGAAGTTTGATTGATATCCATCAGTTAGATTCTGAGAGAATGATTTTCAAAGTTTACACTATATAACATATAGAGAAATGACCGCCGCCCATAAAATACATATTTTTCATCCGATCACAATAAATTTTGGTAGACTGATAAAGGGTCACTCAAGGATCTTTTCAGTGTAATTTGGTTGAGATCCATCAGTTACATTCTGAGAAAATAATTTTTAAAGTTTCCACTATATAACATATAGAGAAATGTTCTCTGCTCATTAAATAAATATTTTTCATCCGATATCAACAATTTTTTTCAGACAAATTAAGGGTCACCCAAGGATCATTCATTTAAAATTTAATTGGTATCATTCAAATAGAATCTGAGAAAACACACTTTTTACCATATCTGTAAATTAGCCACGCCCATTAAATCTGTGTTTTTCATTTGATCAAATTTTCTTGAACAACTTTGAAAGAGGGTCACACAAGGATCATTCCTGTGAAGTTTGGTTGAAATTCATCCAGTAGTATCGGAGGAGAAGATTTTTAAAGAAAAAATTTACGACCGGAGGCACAGAGGGACGGGCGGACGGACGGATGACGGACCCAACGCCATGACAATAGCGGCCCCAGTGGCTTTCGGCCAGTAGAGCTAAAAAACATTTCTCAAAATGTTATTTTCCATGACATGGGCCTGGGACTGTATTAATCACTTTCTGTGATAGCTCTGATTATATTTATTTATTCTAATTTTATTATTTTTATTGGAATCTAGATAAGATTGAATAAAAATTCAAATCAAAGTCCTGGTAAAATATTCTAGGTAGTCAGCAAATTGAGTATTTCCTTCCTAGAGCCCTGTCTAGAGTTTTACATCAAGGTTACAGGGAACCATTACAATCTCCCGCCATCTGTCACATTTTGTCCATGGAATTAACGGTGAAGTAAACAAAGAAAAGGGCGGCCTCTGATTGGTCCATAATTTATCAAGATCAAATCTAATCATTTATTTTCGAAGATTTACATTGTTTCTACAAGTCAGGTGCAAAATGGGAAAGACGAAATATTTGACGAAATATTTCATATTTGACGAAAAGAGCGAGAAAAAGATATCGAGTGCAGCGGTTTTGTTGTAGATGTTGTTGTTGTCAATTGGAAATCCTCCTATTTATCAAGAATTGTATGGTTTTGACTATAGGTTGTGGAATTTTTCTTTTAATTTATATAGTTCTTGAAGCATAAAACACAGGAATCCATATTGCATAATTTGAGAGTAATTTGTTTTTAAAAAAGTAAGTAATTTATATATGTGTAAAAAATCTATTGATTTGGTATCTCCCACTTTCTGTGTCACTAGGAAGGGTTAAGCAAACATTTTCAGTCATGATCATGAAAGGGTCGATTCTTACGGTAAATAAACTATTTCATACTACAATGTAAACATTCTGAGACAATCGTACGATTATCAAAGAGTAAAATAAAATATCGAAATGATGGTGCATCAATTGTTTTCAATATATCTCATTTATTACACTGTATAGTTCTGGGAAATTTGGCATGTGCATAGCTAAATAATCGTTCTAACATCCCCAAGAGCTAGAAAGGAACCTGAGAAAATTTTAGGCTCATAGGGACAAAATGGTAAAATTTACGACCGGTCTGAAGGTGTCGTATATTTTATCGTAGATTTCACGATACGACGCCTTTCTTGAAAGCCAAAAAGTTTCTTGAAAGCCAATTTTTATCGTACGATTGCGATACGACAAAATTTCAATCGTAGGACCTTTCTTGAAAGAGGCCCCAGAAAATGATAACAATCTTGTTATTGTAAGACATTCCATGTCCCTATATTGACCCTTGAATAACCTGCTAACTATAAACCCTAGCATGGGGCTCTGCAGAGTTTACCAGTCCCACTGATCGGCCAGTCAGAGAATATAAGCTGATAAGAAATTTTCTTTCACTAGTTCAATTTGGCTTATTTTTTCACAATACTTCAGATGAGTGGGACTGGAGCCAGTCTATGTTAAAATTAATAACTTCGTGAAATTGACACGGTAAATGATATTAGAATGATTTTGGAATGAAATTGTGAGTGTGAAGAACAAGTTTTGGATGAAATTAAGGGAGGTAATCAATTATCGCTAATTTTGTCTAGAATGAACAAAATTAGGATATTTTTTTTTAACCCCCCTTTAATAGAATATGCATACAAAGTCTATAAATAGCTTTCTGAGTCTTCATAAAACCAATCTGACGCTAAAAATTCAAATTAGTCATAGAAATCACGCATTTTTTATACCGATTATTTTCTAATTTTAGTTATTGAACTTATTTTTTTACTGATTTTGGAGGGTTTTTACACGGTTTGAATGAATGTTTGAAATGAGTGAATGGAGAGCTAAGTGAGCAATTGAGAAAGATTTTGATCGAGGTGAATGTAAATTTCACGATGTTACTAACTGTTAACTAATGGTGTTATCTCTATGACCTGTGAGGTAGCGGGAAGAAATGGGGGATTTTTTTTAAATTCTTTATTAGACCAGGAAGTAAAAATCCCTGATAAAAAATATCAGATTAAATTGAATGTTGACCAGTTTACCTTTTTAAAAAGCTTAACCCTTCCTCTTCATGAAATATTCCTGCTATACATAAAGTTTTGGTAGACAGTGAAGAAAGGATCAGATTGCACGGACGTGTAGTCTGATCTTAGCCTACACTTACTGCGTTCTACTCACTAATTGTTGGAAAAAGTTGAGTCAGGCTAGATGAAATAACAGAGAAATTGACAAATCTTTTTAAACAAACTTTCAATAGATCGGGATAAGGGTTAAAACGCAACGACTACTGATAATACCTTAATCTTCAAGGGCATTACGCGTAATAATCATAACTTACTTTACGCAAGTGAGTAATAGAAATGAATCCTCTTTCGAAAAATGTCGATGATGAAAGATCATAACATCGAAACTACAGCTTGTTTCGATCTTTTGATTATTCGACAACGCTCAAATCATAGAAAAACGGAGATGACGAAGGGAATCATCTTTTGTCCCAGTCTACATAGTCCTTTATCCTATATGTTCTATGTTCGAGGCATTCTGAGTGCGTATTAATGTCAAAATCCAAGTTACATGTACGCCTTCGATACTCCCGTTATTTCTCGCCCTCGACTAGCCACAATACTTAGTATCAGTATCAGACAGCTTATCCACTTTTATTTGTTTGATTTAAAATTGTGTTTGACGCAACTTCTTTTAATTGTTCTGCCATATCATTGCGAAGTTCACAGTAGTGGTAAAAGGGTGGAAGTAAATGTCATGTGAACATGACATTAATCTCATATGGGAGGGAAAATGTCATGTGTTTTTTTTCTCATTGCATGGGCCATCCTTACTCATTGCCTGGGCCATCCTTACACGGGGAGGAAATGTCATACGATTATTTTTTTTGCTTGCGAGACGTCCGACGACGACTTCAATGACAGTTTGCGACGGCGACTTCAACAACGCTTTGCGACGGCGGCGACTTCAACAAAAATTGGCGACGGCGTCGACTTTAATTTTATAGCATCAGTAACCTGACCATGACAAGAATATAAATATATTTTGCATGGAAAAATCGTTTTGATTTTTTTTATATGAAGGGGATTTTATATGTAGCAAAAATCATATTAAGCTTGAAACTTGTTTAGAACACACAGTGAAGATGAACAAAACTAAAAAAGAAAGCATTTTGCAAAATTTCTATTTCAATAAGAAAAATCCTGCCGCTTTTGCTGGAGTTGAGAAATTGTACATTGTTCTACAAAAGAAGTATCCAAATGTGTTTACGAGGAAATTCATTCGGCAGTGGCTAAATGACCAAGACTCATATTCATTACAAAGGCAGAAGCGTAATCGATTTAAAACAGCAAATGTGCGAGTAACCAGCATCGGTGAACAGCTTGATATTGACTTATTGTCAATGGCCAATCTTGCCCATGATAACGATGGTGTGCGATTTCTTTTGTGTGCTATTGACATTCTTTCCAGGAAGTTATGGGTTCAACCGTTAAAGAACAAATCGGCTAAAGAGGTGTTACGCGGGATGAAGCTTATATTGAAAGATATTGCACCAATGAAGATAATGAAGATTCGCGCTGATAAGGGCAGTGAATTCGTAAATCAGTGGTTTAAATCATTTATGAAAGATGAGAACGTATATTTTTTTACGTCGACCAACGTCCCTAAGAGTAATTACGTGGAGAGATCTCAACGTACGTTGAAGGATAGATTATACAGATTGATGAGACATAAGCGGAGCTATCGATATATAGATGATTTGGCAGATGTTGTTGCAAGTTATAATGCGACTCCGCATAGAGGGTTAAAGGGTTTAACACCAAATGAGGTGACTAAGAAAAACGAAGCTGATGTCTGGGCAAGCATCTATTTAAAAAAAAGCAATAAAAAAATACAAAAACCCTTAATAAAATTTAGAAAGGGTGATCTAGTAAGAATAAGCTTTAGTAAACAGCCATTTCAACGTTCATACCAAGAACAGTTTACGCCAGAAGTTTTCAAAGTTGCTACATCAATTTTGAAACAGGGAATTCCAATGTACAAACTGAAAGACCTGAAAAACGAAGATATAAAGGGATTGTTCTACAATCAAGAATTGCAAAAGGTGAACAAAGATGAAGACAGCTTATGGTTTATTGAAAATATTATGAAAAAGAGGAGAAGGAAAGGAAATATTGAATATTTGGTCAAGTGGCAAGGCTTCCCGAGTTCATTTAATAGTTGGATTAATGCGAATGACGTTAAAGACGTCGAAACTACAGGTTAATTAACAGAATGGACAGATACATTTACGTGAAAAGTAACGAAAGCGATGCTTATTTTTCAGACAATGACGTATACAAATTTAAAGTGCATTTAAGTATGCCGTTAATAATGAATGGGACCTGGAAGGTAGCTTTAACAGAGTTCTATGCAACCGCGAGCTCTAAGTCAAAAGCAAAGAAATACGACGATTTGTACCTATACACGGATCTGTGTAAGGAGAGTATTGTGCACGGAGTAGAAAAGCCGTTATTGAGGCGGCTTTCTCAAAATATGACAAATGGATGGGAATATACGTTTGATGCACCATACTATTTACCCATCAAGCGAAAAGAATTGAGAGAATTTGAAGTATATTTAAAGACCGAGGATGATAGTTTCGCATCATTTTTGAAAGAACCGTTGTATTTTACACTACACCTTAAACAATATCCTTTTCTTCATTAGCTATGAAGTTATACGTACCCAATCCGCAGAAATGGGTCGATTTTTTCGATCGTGTGAGCAGCGGAAGAACAAATTTAAATCAGTGGGGTGGAGGTAGACGAACTCGAGTTATTTCTGTGGATGATATAGATTCGAGGGACAGTAAAATTTTCCCTATAAAAGCAGTATTACCGTCGGAGCAAACAACTGCTATTGCCAAGTCAGAGCTAGAAAGGGAAAATATAAATTCAAAGGAAATTGCGAATATGGTTCAGTCATCAAGTGGACGTCGACGACGAGGTGTTAAACGTAAAAGAAGCAGAAAACAGTCTCGAAAAGCGACCAGAAAAACGTCAAAACTACAGCGTGGGAGTGGTAGAAAAATCTCGAAACGGAAAAAACACAGTACAAAGAGTCGTAAGATTGCTATAAAGAGTCGTAAGATTGCTATAAAGAAGAAAAAAGATATTTTTGGAATCCATTGACGATGTCTATTTTCAGCGAAGAGAAATTTAAAGAAGGTTTAGTTTCGGAACTGGCTTTGTTTGACCTCCCTAGTACACAGACGAGTGTAACAAGTTTTTACTATGACGAAATAAGACCGCTTTCGCAGGTTTCTGGGGACAGCCCGTTTGAATTCAAAATAAGCGGCCAAAATTCTATGGATTATATAGACCTTAAAAACTCACAGATATATGTGAAATTGAAAGTGGAAAAAGCTGACGGTAGTCCTTTGACTGATATGAAGGTTGAAAAGGTGGGACCGGTTAACATGTTTCTGCAAGCACTATTTTCTTCAACAGAGGTCACTCTACAAAACAAGGCTACAATATCTTGCAATTACAACCCATACAGAGCATACATTCCAACCTTGCTGAAGTATGGTACGGACACGGTTTCAAGTCAATTGGATACACAGCTGTTCAAGCTGGACGACTCAGATAGTCCTGGGGTTACAGACCCTACCTCAACAAACAATGGCCTTTTTTTCAGAGCCAAACGGATTTCTGATTCAAAACACATAGACTTGCAGGGACCGATTTTTCACGACTTATTCTCCATGTCGCGTTACTTGTTAAATCAAGTCGACGTAAAAATCAAATTATACAGGAGTTCTAACAATTTTGCGCTGCTAGCTGGAGATTCAAGTGATTATCGCATTTTGATTGAGGACATATACATATTAGCCAAAAAGGTCAGAGTAAATCCTGCTGTTATTTACGGACACTCGAAAATACTCGAAAAGCAAACTGCACTTTATCCGTACAAAAAGACAGAAGTAAAATCAGTCAGCATCCCGTCAGGTTCCACTAACTATACCTGGGAGAACATGTATCAGGGAAAGAGACCTGAAAAGATTATATTAGGTTTTGTCAAAAGCAGGGCCGTTAGCGGAGATTTTAAAGCCAATCCATTTAATTTTGAGAACTGCTCTATACAGCAAATTGCGTTGTTCTGCGACGGACTGCCTTTTGGAGGGAATCCACTGAAACTAGACTTTGACGAGATCGGAGGCTCGACTATTATACGAGCATATTCTAACCTTCTTATATCGAGCGGTAAATGGGATGAAAATGGAGGGAATCTATTGGACAGGACGCACTACATAAGCGGCTCGACTTTATTCGTGTTTGAGTTAGAACCACATTTCTTTAACCACGGAGAGTACATGTCGCTTGTTAAGACTGGCAATGTACGGTTGGATGTGGTGTTTAAAACCCCTCTTTCAGGTATGTTCATTGAATAATTTTTTTTTTAATGACTAAACTACGATAACCGAGAGAACTTTTGATACACTCTTCAAACTTCAACTGGATCCATTGTTTGGTGCTCCAACCGCCGCGATATAGCTGCAATAATGTTGAAAGCGGCGTTTAACCACATTCAATCAATCAGTCAATCGATGAAAACATGTCTTTTATTGAATCGTATGTTGTAGAAATCCATTAGAATTGTCTCATTAAGACGATTCTAAAGGGTTCCAAACATCATAGGATCCAGTGAAAATTATATGTCAATCTATATAGGTTCCAAACATCATAGGATCCAGTGAAAATTATATGTCAATCTATATATGCTAGCAAAAATGACTTAATGGTGTATCGAGCGACTATTCCTATAAGTGACCGCTTTTTGGTGGTCCTCTTAGTGGTTTGGCAGTAGCTTTTGACAGAGACACGATAAAAAAAATACCACTTAGTCTCTATTGAAGAATGCTTATTAAAGTGGAGGGGGGGGGGGGGCGGTTTTACTATCAATAACATTTGTAGTTCTAATAACAAAAAACTGTATATATTAAAAATCTACAAATGCTTTGATGTTTTTTTTCTTTGAATACATCGATATATATGTTTTACTTTTTTTTAGAACCAATGAGCTGTATTGCCTTCAGCGAAAGTCCTGGATTCCTTGAAATAAACAGAGAGAGAGACGTCATTCTTTCATAATGGACACGTCCCAACTGACCTGTATGATCAAGTGCGATTCATTATTGAATGAACATGTTCTTGGAGTGTATTCGGCTGATAACCTTCCGACGATAGGGTTAAAGACTCCATTTGGATTCATTGCAAATACCGATATTCAATCTAAACCTGGGACTCACTGGTGTGCTTTCTTCAGCGATCAACAAGGACACGTTGATTTTTTTGACAGTTTCGGCAAAGCGCCGGTTCGAAATAGCCCATTTTTCTTTCAATGGTTACAACGCCATGCAAAGACTGTCAGAGTTAATAATTTTCAAATACAGAGTGATAGCTCAAAACTTTGCGGTTTATATTGTATTTTTTTTCTTCGTCAAAGACTTGCAGGATGCACATATAACGATTTTTTACTTGCTTTCGATATCGAAGGCTTGCAGTCAAACGATCGATTTATTTGTGACACAATGTTTAGAGCTTACTCCGAATGTGTTGGTGTTGGTGTTTGTAATAACCAGACATGTGTAAAGCGTATTTGATATTTAAATATCGTATCTCTTGTAAATAACAATTAAAATTGGAGGATGAGAAATGTCTCATTTATATTTATAACCCAAAGTCCAATAAATAATATTTTATTACACATTTCACAGAAACAGTATATTCTTCAAAATGAGGATTTAATTTTTCAAAATGAGGAGTTAATTTTAAAACTTATTGTTTTTGACACAAGGCGTGAATCTTACATTTTCAATAGAAAAGGCATTTTCTTCAATAGCTAGATAGTCATCTAGCTCTTCCAAAGAATAATTATTTACAATAAATGGTAAGGCAACATCATTAACATGTGTTGTTTCTGTATTTGTTTGAGCTATTTTGTAATGACCATATGCCAAACTATTAACCGCATCGATAAGAAATCGTTTATCGTCAAAAGCAGACAATCCGGTCTTTTGAATGGTTTCATTGAACAGCTTGTGATTGTGACTTCTAATGCAAGTCATAGATGAAACCACGCTTGATCTCTCAAAAAGAACGTTTTTGTAAGATTCATGCTTTATGTCTTTTGAAACTGTCGACTTTGCAATTCCTTTTGCTCGTTTTTCTTCTTTTCCGTCACACATATAACTATACATTTTGGACCGAAGTCCTACAAATTCCGAAATCGGACATCCCTTAGTTTCATCCTTCATTTTACCTAATTCTTTCTTATTTTTTATTGAAAATAAAGGATGAGTTTCGGGGAATTCCGAAGTATCAAATAAATCAAGTTTCTGTTCCATGTCTTTGTATATGTCCTGACATTCACAAGAAAACAAAAGGCTGTCTGTGTCAGTCATGTGTAGAACTGCTGTTGGTCCATAGGTCCCTTTGATATAGTCGTACCAGAATTCATACATTAGGACTTTGCTTAAATCTGAAACGAGATAAAGTATTCGGTCCATTGGTACAATTTCGTATTAGCATCAGGTCGCAGAATCGAGTGTTACTGTTTCAAGCTATTTATCGCCCTGTCATTGTAAATTCCGCCTAGACATGTATAAAATAGAATTTAAAAAATATTTATCTCAATTTCCATTATCTGCATTTTCAATACAATAAAATGTATAAAATCATGATGTATTCAAATAAAATGACATCGTTAAAACCGAACATCGTTAAAACCGAACATCGTTATAACCAAATTCCTTATAACCGAATGCAATTAATACGTTTAGTCTACAAAAAAAAAGATTGCCAGACTACGCATAAAGTAAATATACTGATCATTCGAAGTGGCCCGGGCGAAATATCTTAAAATTAATGAATAAAGAAGATATTTAAAAACAATCACCCTAAGCAACAACTACACTAAGTGAAAAAAAAGAAAATATATAAATAAAAATTCGGTTATAACGATGTTCTAGAGGCTATAGAAAATGCATTATTATAATCGCTAAAAGCGCGATAATCGGTAAATTTTCTTCTTATAAAAAGTTGGAAATCGTCCTGTCTTCTTCGTTTCAACCAATGTCAACTTCGTTGTAACCGATGTCTCTTATAAAGCTATTTCGTTTTAAGCTGAATTTATTTATCTTTACCTTGCCAAACACTGATACGTTGAAGAGTTTCAGTAGAAATTTCTGGAACTGGCTTTTTGCTTCCTTACGTAATTGTGTGTTTTTGTTTATATATTTTTTCATCCACGCATCTTGACTGAACTGTAGTATTCTGTGAATTGCTTTAAGCTGCATTCCTAGACGAAGATATAATTGCAGGTTTCTATAGTGAAGAACGTAGTGATCTTTGTCTTCCAATGTAGTTAGTAGCTTTTGAACTCTGCCTCTTTTTGGGAGAGCATCCTCGCGTGATAAACCGAACAACTCTTTTAAAAGCTGCTTTGAGTATGGAGAAAGATCGTCGTCGGTCACAACTCTTTTAATTGGTGCAAGAGGTAGACAATTATGGCTGTCGTGCAAAGATTTTGGGTAATGCAGAGATACTTCTAAGATGTATCCCGTAGAAGCATTCTCGGGAATGTTCATAACGTTGAATGATTCAATTTCATTCAAGTTCATGAACTTGAAATCGGCGACTGGTAGAAATTGAGTCATTGCCCATCCATAAAGATTTACGCAGTCTAGATTCTGTAAAAAAACTCGTCGGCTTAGAAGAGTCGTGCGACTCTAAATAAGGATTATTTGCTCTGAAGTAGCGATTTGAGATTTGAGAAATACCGCCCCGAATTCCCCTTTCTACCATCAATACTTGATCTATATCGCTTAAAAGTTCGAGCCTTACACCGGTCATTTTAAGACAGGCTGACCAAGAAAACCCCGGCGATGTGTAGAAATGACACGGATCTAATTGATACTGTTGCATGCAGAAATTTCTGAATGACTCAAATACGTCACTCAGCAAAACTACATCTGTCTTTAGATAAAGATCGTGATACTCTCCGAGGGAAGTCATTTGGAATCTTTCGTAAACGGTCTGTGCTTGGTCATAATCCTCGTCCGATATATGTTCTTTTTTTAAACTAGAGTAAAACTCTTTTTTGGGGGGTAATTTTGTTTCTTCAAACCTTTCGAAACTGTCAAGGTATTCATAGCAAAGGACCCCTTTTCGAAGAAGTAATTTTGCTTCTTCTTTGCATTTCGTTTCAGACAATAAGTACGGAAAAGCATTCAAGCCATCTTCAGCGAGATCATTCACAAGAGTTTCCAAAGACGTAGGAAGAAACTGAAAACTATCAATGAATCGTAGTTTTCCTAGAGAAAAACTTACATACTTTTCTGTACTCTGCGCAATGCACGTCATTTTGTGAGATTTGAATTGACCCAGATTTTGACATAGAATGTGAGAATCAAAGTTTTTTAAATTGTGAAATATGACCGGAATGAATGTTGCCTGTTTACAGTTTAGATTGCAACCGTTACATGCTGGACCGACAGATTCTCCTGTCAAATGGTTATGATGGCGAACAATCCTGCCGTACGATTGATCATAGATAGTGAATTTTTTTTCGCAAATGCAGCATTGGGTTGCATTTGAAATGGCATCCTTTTGTTCTTCATTGGATTGCATCGGCTCAACGTATGAAAGAATTTGTTCTATTTCCTTTTGTTCTTCTAGTAAATGTTCGAGTAATTTCGCGCTCGCGTTTTTTCCTCTGTAAATAACTGAGGGTTTAGTGTAGATACTTTTTTCACACACAACTTTGTAACCAAAACCACACACTTCGTGTTTGCCTATTTGCGTGCTTGAAGATTTATTCGGATTTGGTGCGCACGTGTCTATTTTTCTGTTCACGGTTTCAAAATCTGCATATATGACAAAAGGCACCTTCAATGTTTTTTCATAATCTTTGAATTCCAAAATATCATTTTTACCTGAAATCGGTAAGTCTACTCTTTGCGCACCGTTGCTCGAACAATATACAATGTGTTCGTGTAACAGGTCTTCTCTACGAAAACCGTGTAAACAGTACGGACAGAAATGCAACTGCGATTGGTGTTTATTTGTTCTCGAAAGAAAACGGTTTAACTCTGTTATTAAACAATAATGAGATTTTTCGCCCATTTTTATCAATAAGAGATTAACGTGATGCAGCGATCCGCGTTTTTCTGTGATGCGCAAAGGTATGATCGTGTCGTCTTCAAACGCAAAAACATTAATTGATATATTTGCGTTCTGGGTTTCAACCTTTCGAATCTGAGGTAAGGTGACTGGATAGGAGATATGGCGCATATTTACTTCATTTTCATAGGGCAAGTAATGCTCGATGCGTTCAGGGTCACGTTGTACAGGATGCATAGCCGCCAACAGACAAAATAGAAAACATTTATTTCCGTCTTCGCACTGAATATTGACTATACTTCGACTACACGCTAAAGATTTTGGCAAAGGAATGTAAGCAGAGCCACCTAAAGGAGTATAAATGACTGAGTGAATTTCAAGTTTCACGACGCTTTTCACGTACCAACCCGACCCTTCACGCATATATTTTTCAAGGCTTGCGTACATTTTTTGCATTGCTTCATTTAAATTGTGCTCTTCAAAATCTTCTGTAAGAGCTACGTATGTAAGACTTCTAAAATACGGAGAGGCATTGGATATTACACCAGAATCGTCTCTCTGCATTTCCACTTGGACGCAAACATTCCATTTTATCCCACCTCTTGCACGTATGCGAGTTAGCAGATGTGACCTTATTTTATCTCTCACATTTCCAAAAAAGACCAAGACGTCATATCTTTCGTTGTTCGTGGGATATAGGTACGTATTTACAACACCATTGCCTAATGCTGATTCCTCCGTTGATTCGCCAGGAGTGTCATTTGTCTTATTGTCATCAAATTTTTGCTCGTGCGATGCGCTCATTTTATCGACCTCTGCATCGTCAAACAAAGTACGACTTGGCACAGTCCTGCGTCCGCCTAATTGACTGAGTGGGTGGGTTGTAGTCACGTGATTAAATAAATCATTATAATTTTGAAATTCTCTATCACAATGTCGACAAGAAAACAACCGTTTATGCTTAGTAGCATTCAATTGTCTGTGTATGCGAAGTTCGTGGCGATTTAAATTATCCTTTCGTCCGAAATGTTTACCACAAGATTGGCAAGTAAAGTTTGATGGCCTAGTCCTTTTCGTTTTTTCAACACCATGCGCCTTTTTCTTGTGAATATATAAATTTTCATTCCGCGTAAATGACTTTTCACACAGATCGCATTTTATTTTAGCTAAGTGACTTTTCATGTGTTGTCGCCATGTCACTTTAGTCTTACACTGTTTTGAACAAATAGCACATTTAAATCCCGTTCCTTTCTGAACCTGTTTTGTTTTATCACCGTTGCCGCTCGGTGAATTTTGATTACCACTTTTCTTCATACTTATGCACGTGCTGTTACTTATCGGTAAACATTTTGTACCGTCAAACACAAACCGACATGTATTTTAAAAATCCAAACAAGTAGTTTTACTAAGATCGAAAACATACACCGTCTATGAATTATACAATTTGAACGGTCGACAACATTTCTCTCGTTAATTCAATTCAGTAAACGGTTGGGTTGAGTTGCTAAAATTAAGCTTGACCTACATTGACCGTATTTGAAAAACCACTCGCCGCGATTTTGACTACTGATAAAACAGTTTCAATCTAAAAACTTCATAACCACAGCTTGATTAACCCATTACCACACATCCAAGGTTTTATTTTCAATATCGTCTGCATTATCGATATTGACCAAGCTAAACATTTTGTAGTAAGACAAATCTGTATAGATCCACAAGTTCAAGTGAGTGATCAAAGATCTATTTTTTCTATGTCTGTATTGACAAAATTGATCTTTGATCACTCACTCTAAATTGTAGAACTGTAGTCACTTAGCTTTAGAAATTACTATTATTCAATGGTCGCCGTAGAAAATCTCGATAGCTGAAACGCAATTTCGTATTTTTCGGCGGCGATATAATTTTAAACACACATTCCACTCAAAAGCGACGTGGATATATCTTGATACAAATGGTTCAAAAGAAAATAACTCCTGCAGAGGTCGACTATACATTGTTTTTTAAGAGAAAAGTATATTGCACAAGTACATTCAGGAAATAAACAAAATTTTCCCAAGATGGTCTCTTTTAATACGAAGAGTTATAAATTATGAAATACCTGTTATATTATGTAGTTGATCCATTTTTTCTTGGATGCTTCATTCACAATTGTCCTACGGGAAGTTACCATTTTTTTCTTTTCTTGCCTACGCCTTTTTTTACGTGCAAGGGATTTGTCAAAAGGCATGTCGGAGAAAGGCTTTGAGACATACAAACGCGGCTTTTCTGTTCTTTGCGTAGGCTGGTCATGGTTGCTCGTGTTTACATCTCTTGAAAAGTTTTCCTCGACAACATTATTTTGTGACGGAATTTTTTCATCAGAAGAAGATTCGGATATGTTTTGCTGCCCACCACTTTGCGATTTTTTATTATTTTGTTCATCACATATTTTGAGCAAACTCTCATATTTCATTTTAGGTACGAGAACCATTTCACGCGCCATTTTGTTTCTAAAGTTTGCCCTCTATCGCATTAATGAAGGGTAGAATTAATTTGAAATGCTTTAATAAAATTTCTCTTCTCGTTTTGAATGAAACGCCTTTGCCAACAAATTTGCGAATAACATTTCTTTTCCTTGCTAGTTGTTTTTTTACCTTCTCACTTAATTGCACGGTACCGTCGAAAAACTCACACACACTGCCTTAAAGTCGTTATTATAAAGCGTTAGGAATGAGTTTCAAAAATTTGCAAAACGAAAAGTACTCATTGCGATGGTTCAAGGCAACAGTGTTGTATGTGCCTATACATATATAGGTACTTACAACAATGTTGCCTTGAGCACACGATGTGTTGCTTCAAAGTCCCTAAATGAAAAATATTTCCTTACAATGATTGGAAAACCGGTTTTCATTATCTCTTTTTCCTCTTCTTTTTTATTTCACTAAAATAAATGAAAACTTAAAAAAAACTTTACACTTTGTACTGCACTGTCAATTCACGATATTGATTGAATATTGCCAATTTCAATTTCAAATTGTCAATATTGAAATTTACCTATCGTCATTGTCTGTCACTGTCTGTCAATTAAAAAATGGTCAATGTATTATGTATATTAAATATTGTCAATTTCAATTTCAAATTGTCAATATTAAAATTCACCTATCGTCGTTGTCTGTCACAAGAAATCGTCTTTCGAGCAACATCAATTTCAATGTCATTTGTATCAGTCTGTCACGTCGTGTTTTTTCGCAGCATTCTTTTTTACCTATCTTCATCATGAATAAAAAAAGCGTTTCGTCGGATATATTTAACGGTGATGTCAGCATGGCACATCGTGATAGTACATTATTTTTATCCACTAAAGCGTAAATATCTTCAAAATACATTTGAAGTTGCTGTTCTAAAGAAAATAACAAGCATTCGTGGTCTCTTTGTGATAAACAGAAATTCTGACAACCATAGCACTTTTTCTGGAAAACCAAATACATGTTTTTACGAATTTCTTCGGAAAAATAAAAGTCGTAATATGAATCCAATAATGTTATTTTGTTTAGATCCATTTTTCAAACAATGATACAATATACTAAAGGTATTACCAATCTTCATACTCTTTATATGTGTTTGGAGAACATATTTTACATTTCAGTTCCGCAATTTGGTTGTCGTGAAAATGGTCAAATGATGTGAATAAAGGCGACTCTGGATCACGATCGGTATTCGCTAAATGGCCACTCGCGTCGTTTTCTATCAAATTAAATATATCATGTGTATTTGAATAATCATCTACATCAATTAAGCCTAGTTGATTTGGCGGATATTCATCGATGAATAAATTCTGCGCAGCTTGTTCTTTTTCAAAAAGACGCTGCTTCGCAATCTCAAAAATATCTGGAGATCGTTCCACGTGACTATCAATTTCAGAATTTTTCTTTAAAGTATCGCCGTCCGTAAATTTGAATTCTTCGGTCGTATTGTCCGGAGTAAATTGTAAGCCCGAAATTACTTGTAAGTCCGAAGTTACTTGTAAGTCTGGAGTTAATTGGATTTCAGTGCTGTCGCTATTCCATTCATTGCCCCCCGCTTTATCTGAAGTTACGGTCTCTACCCTTAATTTCTTTTTGTCTTTTGCTTTTATCTTTTTCTTTCTTTCTTTCTTTTCCTGTGATTTTTTCTTGGTAAACGTTATTGTTGCAGTTTTGTCAATGTCATTTTGTTTGTCATCTATCCTTTTCTTTGATTTTTTCTTGGTAAAAGTTAATGTTGCAGTTTCGTCAATGTCGGATTGTTTGTCCACTCTCTGTCGAATTTCTTGTTTTTCTATTTTCCTTTTTCTTATTTTTCCTAAAGTCTTCAAGGGATGTTTCGTCTTCTTTTCATAATACTTTTTTAAGAAATGATGTTTACTTCTAAGGTGTCTAGCGACATAAAATTCTGTCATCCATTTGTCACAAACTTCGCAATAAATGGTTTTTTCGTCATCTCTTATTATATCCATTATATTGTTGATACTATTTAACTTAAAAATTTTATATCAAAATGAGAAATGAAAAGCACTTATTAAAAAAAGAAAACAATCCGCCCGTCCAAATATAGTCCGTAAAATTAGTCCGTCTTAATTTTTTCTCTATGAAAAATATTGTCCTATTTTTTAAAAACAGGTTGTCTTATTCAATATATATATTTACATATATAATACACTCATACCCATTTTTACAAAAATACATATAGACATTTGCAATAGTTCTATTTTTATACTAAAAAGCCTTAAACTGAACGCAAGAATGATTATGTATTGGTCCGAGATAAATTTGGCGCGCAATTTTTAACCTTTTTTTACCCTTTTTTTTAAACAAATTCAACATCAAAGACCAAATTAATGCTCGTTTTGTAATGGATTCTTTTTATCAAAGACTTCTTCTAAGTAGCAATCAAAGCATCGTTGAAACCAAAGTTTTTCTCTGAAGCTTTTTGATATTTCGATATCCCCACGTTTTGCTTTTTCTAAACAATTTTCGCAAACGTAAACGTTTCTGTTACAAAATTTACATTTAAACATTAATTGACAGTCGTCAGAGTCATGAGAATTAACAATACAATACATAACACTTTTGCGTTCCTATAGAATTATCATACAATGTTTGAATAAAAGAAAAAAATCTATGTTATTTGGAGAAGATACAAACACTGTTTCAATTAAACGTAATTTGGCGATATTTTTTCTCTAACACTTTTAGAAAAACATCTAAAATGCATAACACATATAATTCTGTCCATTAAAAAGTGACAAGTTTTACCAAGCAATATTTTTTTGTCTAACAAGATGTTGTAATGAAAAACGTCAATATATTTTATTACGTACTTCTCTTGATCTGTTTGGAAAATAATATTCTTTACAAAGGCTTCATTCATCAAGTTTAATTTTATTTCAAAAGGTAAAATTTCTTTACACACTTCGCACTTAATACTTTCTCCAAAGTCAGAGTTTCTACGAGAAATATAAAATGAGGTTGCATTCATATTAAGCAAACTATTACATTGTCAATATGGTTGATAACGAACAACTCTTCTAATGTCCTGCGCACTGTGACTTGTTGTCGGGCTGTGACTTGTTGTCGGGCGGTCAGTAGTTGAATATGGCACAGGAGTAGCTGTGTATTGCGGCCCTGCAGTGCTGAAGTAGTTATCCTACAGAATAGAAATAGAAACGAGATGTACAGTTTACTGTAAATTATGAAGTTCGTGCGTGTTTTTGCAGAAAATTACATTAAGCAAAGAATTTATTAATGTATTACTTTTCTTTTAGACAAAAAGTCATCAACGTCTTGATTAACGAATATTTTAAGTAAGTTATACTTTAAACAAAATGCAAATATGGTTTCAAGTCTTTTAAGTTATTCATTGAAAACACAAAGATTAAAAAAGTTAATTCAATTTGATCAAAAGTTAATGAAATTGGGACTAAATATAATTTTGAAAAAAAAAAAAATGAAACAAAAGTATTACAGAAGATAGTTATAAGAATTTAACCTCTTACCTGTATTTGTTGCTCTATCTTTGCTATCGATTCCTTTAGTTTCAAAGCTTCCTCCCACTTTAACCATACGGATTGGGATTTTTCTTTAATCAACTGTCCATTTTCAAAGACACTATCATTTATGTACACATTTATGTACTGTCCGTTTCTCTTTGCAACAACACTTTTGTTATAGCCGATTTTATATCTCAAAGGTTCCATTCTTATTTTAATTTTAGCGAAATAGAATAGGAGAGAAACAAGAAGCCGAAAAGTGCGAAAATTCGAAATGTGGTACAATCCCGCCTCCGCGCAGACCTTATATAAGGTCCATGGTGTCCGCTGTCACGGTTGGGCGTAATTCAATGAGGGGTGTTGTATTTCTTTTTTTTATCTTTTAGGGAACATTATATATTCATCATAGATCTTTTGAATACGAAGTGATTAATGGATTTTTTTCCTAAAAAAGTTCACCTACTTAGTTTAAAAGTTCAACCAACTTAAAAGTTCATCCTCGACTTATTTGAAAAATAAGTTATTTCGCCCTTTTTTTTCTGGAGCAAAGGAAGCAAATGTATTAAACAAATAAAAACAATACTGAATAGAGAACACTTATTTCAGATACTAGTCTAAGAAATTCGTCACTAAAAGTCCAGTCTATAGATTCAATTGTATTGATTATTGATAAGTATAAAAATCGAACAATACTCAGGCATGCAAATCTATGAGTTTTAAGTTCGTGTAAAAATTATCTACATTTTCACTCAATGTAAATGCTATAGATACTTTTAAAAGTTTAAAAATGCAATATAATAAACTTTTTTGTCCTATTTTCTGTTTAATTAAAAGCCCAAGAATATTATTATACTACAATATCAATAATATTACTCGTTTGACTCAAACTGCGCAGTAAAATTAAGGTTACGTAAAATTAATGTAGAAGAAGCTGCTAAAATGTTCTCGGTAATTTATCTTCAAATCTGCTGCTTGGTGGTCTTCTCGGCCTTCTCCACCTATCGACCACTTTTGCCAACAATATTACTGCGATGTACAATTCAAAGAAGAAGGGACATATGGATTTACAACGGAAAGTGAAGTGGAGAGAATCGTCTTCGACAGATTAGAGGGGACTCTGGATTTGAGGAACGCAAAGAAGGTAGAGGTGGTGATGGTAAAGGAGTCACTTACAACCGATGGGTGTAATCTAATTCAAAATGCGTGGACATGTGTTATTGTAGAGCTTGATGGCAAACCCAGCAGATGTTGCCCAGTAAGTTTTTACCCATGTTTTTTAATCGTAGTTGGATTGTCCATTAAAATTGTCTTCTGCACCTGTCTTTTAGAACTGCAAAAAGTATTGCCGAAAATAAGACATGATTCAAGGCAAACGCATGTCGAAATGAATTTATTCCAAGATATATTTTTTTCAGATTCCAGTACAGTGGTAGTGGATCACTATTGCTTTTGAAAAAAAAAATATATAAGTAATTGATCTCTTGTGCATTTCTTATGATTCTCATGTAAAAAGTTAGTTATTTTAAGTCTTAGGTATTGTCATCTCAATTAAACTTAACAATTAAGTAAAACTGAAAGATGATTTAAGCCTTCCTTTAATCTATTTAATCCAGATGAAGATGGTTACAGCTACTGCTGACACAAATCCACAGTCACATCACCCGAGAACAACCACTATCACAAATCCACAGTCACACCACCCGAGAACAAACACAATCACTACCAGGACAACCGCAGAACCAACAACAACCACAGAGAATACACAAGAAGAGGTACATCATTAATGTATTTGTAAATTGTGTTCACTCATTTTTTTTGCTTAAGTGTGTGTGTGTCCTAGTATAATTAAAATTGATGTTAAAGATTACAAATCTTTCAATGATGTTTCAGTTAATCTTTTTCAATTCTATTAATTTTTTTATCTATAATGAGGATTTTAGAACAATTAAGCCATTTTTCTTGTTTTTTTCCAAAATGGTGTTTTCAACTCTTTAAAACTTAAGCTATTTTTCACATTTTTGAGGGTTTGGGTTGTTTTCAGAAAAAAATACTGTACTTTTGATATATGACCTTATTTATCAATATGGCCATATTTATCAATATTCATAAACATACTTTCTTTTATCCATTTTGATGAAATATTATTCAAGAAAAAAGGGTAATAAGAAATACATCAGTTTCTTTAATTGTGTTGATTATTTTATTATTGAAAATTTACTTTGTCTTTTTCAGACATCAACTGGCAGTTTTCATACGACAGTTCAAACAGAAAAAGGTGCTACATCTTTAGATTTTTCGAGAACATACAAAAGTAGCAATAATACAAATTTTACACAAAATCATAAATCAAATGAAAAAACAACAATAATCATTATCAAAATTGTTGTCATTACTTTTTCACTGATTTTAGGTTTAACCATTTTATTGGTTATTTTACGAAAAAAGAAAAAAGGTAAAAAGGATTTTAGAATAAATATTGCAAATAGAATATATAAACCATGTGAAGAACAAATAGAGTTAAAGCAGTAGGTATGTATTTCCTTGAATGTTTGTGTTTGGAATAACATGAATTCCACATTATATTACTGTAAGATTTTGAAAGTGGCGTTAAACCCTATTCAAACAAACAAAATTCCACATCATATGTTGTAAATCATTCTCATTTTCTTTCAAAAGTCATTATCTTTTTAAAGTTCATTGTAAAATTGTTGATTTTTCATGTTTTTTTCTATTCATCATTTGTTGTAAATCATTCTCATTATTTTTCTAAAGTCATTACTTCTCTATTTTGAATTTCGTTGTAAAATTGTTGATTTCTTCATGTTTTTTTTTTCATCTTCTCTTTTTTATAGTCATAACATATGCAGTCTCATCAATCATCCTATTCATCATCATAATTGTCATCTGTGTATGTATTAAAAAAAGGAGAAGAAGAAGGACAAGGAGAAACACAGAGATAGAAGATCTACCAATGTATTCTATTCCATTAAGTCAAGAAACTGAAATTGACACTGTGCATTTTGACAGGTCAAAAATGGATTAATTCTTTTTCTTTTTTTTTGTCAGTTGATCCAGTTTCAGTCTATCTGACAGCCTGCCTACTTTTTATCCTGTTTTCTTTGGGGGACTGGATCATGAATAAAATTTTTGATCTGTTATTTCACCATTTCATCATCATCATATATCATCAAACAATGGATATGGCTATCTTTCTAAAGCACTGGATCTGGAATAATTTTACGAGGTTATTTACCAATGGTCAATCACATGAAGTACAAAGAAGATATCCACTTAGAATACGTCGCCCAGTCAACAGACTGCAGTTATAAAAATGCGTGCCTTTTTCTAGCTAAGGATGTGCCGTTGTTGTACAAAAGTGCTTTTTTTGTATATGGGTGTGTGTATATGGGTGTGTGTATGAGTGCATATTCATTAAATTAAGGCAAACATTGCGGGTGTCATTTTAACAAGAAAAATAAGTTTCATTAAACTAAATCAAAATTTTCTTATTCATCATTTCCAAATTTTCCATTATAACCATATCAAAAGTCTACCTCAATATAACTCATTCATTACATAAAAACCTTAATGGTTTTTCTTAAGAAAACCTTTTTTAAGTGAATTTATTCATATATTCATTCATACATTTTTTATTCTATCAGTCATGTGATATTCTATGTATGGAACAGATTAAAAGATGCTCTTGTTTATATTTTTGATAACATTTTAAAATGCTAATGTCTACTTAATGGTTATTAAGTATTCTGTTTAATAAGTTTTTAAATTTTCATACTTCTATACATATGTTGGTAAGAAAGTGAGTTACCTACTACCTCCATTTGTTTTGCTTTTTCTGCTTTTTGTATTTATGTATATATTTTGTCCATTTAGAATAACCTATATTCAACAGCTCACAAAAGTTTTTAGCATGTAAAGATAGATGCAAACAGTAACGGACAAAATCAAATTACAAGTGCAAGGGTATGTGTAATTGATTTTGATCTTTACTGTCAAACTAAAATCTGTCAGTTGGGTATAAGCAAAACATTGACTTATTACAAAGTATTCAGTGGGTCGATAATAGTAGACCTATGTGAGATAGCAGCTGGAGGGGGGGTGGGGGGTGGGGGCTAAGAAAGGATATAATTGTTAGTACTAGTCTATGGAGTACCAGGAATATCTATTATTAGGCGCACCAGTGACTGAAATATAACTGAAAGATTGATGAAAGTGGCGTTAAACCTCGTTAAAAAAAATCTAGTGTCATCTGCACATGTTAAACAGGCTTGACAATACATGTAAAAGAAGTTTTTGGTGTGTTTTTTTTTTATTATTTTTAGGTTGTGTATTTCTTTTTGTTAGTTACTTTTTTGGTTAGGTAGTGTATTTTTGTTTTTATCTAGTCACATGCAAATGTTAATTAAAATGTTCTTTAATTGATATTACTTAGGTTACTAAGATAACTTGTTGTTTTTCCATTGTGTCAAAGATATATTTTTATAGATGTCTTATTGCATATCTAAGCTCATTCCATTGTGTCAAAGATATATTTTTATAGATGTTTTGTTGCAAATCTTAGCTCTTTCCATTTTGTCGAAGATATATTTTCATAGATAGTTTGTTGAAAATCTTAGCTCATTCCATTTTGTCAAAGATATTTTTTTGCAAATCCTAATAGCTTTTTCGATTAGCTCTTACCTGCTTATTGAAACAATTGATTCCAATATGATGAGATAATCCATAGGTAATATCGTAAAGCAATAAAGTAATAAGTAGGAAGGATAATCTAGGCTCAGACTGCATACTTCTTTGGCTGATCCTTGTTTTACTTTTTTGTCTGACAAAGATTCAAAGAAATGTTCTGACAAAAGTAATAGGAGGGATAAGTGTCCCATTTCGTAAATAGGGTATTTCATAAGGAGGTTAATGTCCTACAAATGAAATACTATTCCACAGTGGTCATTTGCCTTTGACACTATTTTTTTAATTTGAATAAATTTTCACATAGGTGAAATTCCTAAGGACAAAAGACAAAATAAATTACTATCCTCAGCAGCTATCATTTACCTATGAAATTATTTTTTCTTTAAAAGTACGTTTCACCTAAGTAACTATTTCAAGAACGAAAAACACTTAAATCAGATTCAACCTCAAATTAGACTAACCCTTTCACAAAAAGTATTTTTTAAAACATTTTTTCCGATTTAAGAAATATAATTACTTATTCCTCCGTTCCATAAAACAAATTGTTATTATGAAATGGAGTGTCTCCCTCTTTACTAAATTCATTCCAATTAATATTATAGTCATTTGGATATGGGTCTAAGAATTGAGTTTTATTTGCATATCACTATTGATATTACATTGTTGCTGTTTATCTTATCACATGTACCCTTAGTTTTGTTGTTGTTGTTTTTAATCTTTTAATTTTCGGTTGTACTGATTTCTTGTTCGGAATTTTAAAGGATTCTTAAGACACTCCAAAATATTGAAAAAAAGTGCAGTCCAACTAGTCCCTTCTTCAAGACTTTTTTGTCTTTCGTGGTTCTCACATTTTTCAATTGACATACATCATTTGAAAAAAGGGAAAACCTTTTTGTGAAATTCGGTTATTTTATTTTATGGTTTCCAACTTATTGCGTGATCTATCATCTTTTGCAAGGGTGATTTATCTTTAGTTTTGGACTTATCGTCTCATCTTGAATAGGGGTCATTTAACTTCATCTTGATTTATGTTGACACTTCAGTATGAAGTTCTCACGAAAAATTCGCTGTGATTTAAGATTAGATACCCGAGATTATCGTTATACTTAATAAAGTACATTCACCGATTTTTAATGCTCGACTTATTTTATTAACCCTTAAGACCAATAAAAAAAGTCTGCATAATGCCCAGCAAAGTTCCTGTTATAGACTTGTTCAGCTAACGTTTGTTTAAAATAAAGTAAAATGTTATTCAAAAACACGTTTCACTATCAGTCTGAAAGTGATCTTTACTATAGATGAAATCACTTTCATAAACTCTGACAAGTTTTTCATGCAAAAAATATTATAATCAAACCGTCGTCTGCAACTTTTTAAGATTTCGACCAGTCCAAAATTTTGTCATCTGCTCGCCAATTTCACTCGACCATTTTCGAAAAAAAAAGGATAGCCAAGTTCTTGCCATGACCGCCCAGGTTCTTAATCTTACAAAATTGACGTCCTTGCAGTCGTCGTCGTTGGGGAAGTCGTCATCACATGTCACGTCGACGAGAAAAAATAATCATATGAAAGCGTTGTTGAAGTCGCCGTCGCAAACTGTCATTGAAGTCGTCGTTGGACGTCTCGCAAGCAAAAAAAAATAATCGTATGACATTTCCTCCCCGTGTAAGGATGGCCCAGGCAATGAGTAAGGATGGCCCATGCAATGAGAAAAAAAACACATGACATTTTCCCTCCCATATGAGATTAATGTCATGTTCACATGACATTTACTCCCACCCTTTTACCACTACTGTTCACTTTTGCCAAGTCATTATCTTCATTGTTATCCACTGTTAGGGCTGTTAAATACCTTTCCAAATTACTTATCCACGCGATAAGTGGTTGGCGGGGATTCAAATCTACGAACTTCGATTCTTTTCAGAACACAATTGCCCTGTCCTTACCATGAAGCTATTCTAATATACCGTGCCGCCACCATAGCGCAGTTGGTTAGGCATAAGACTTCCAATCAGGGAGTGCCGCCGTCATAGCGCAGTTGGTAGCGCGTCGGACTGTCAATCTAGAGGTCCCGGCTTTGATCCCCGACGGCGGCACTCATTCTTTCCGACTATTTGTCTCTCACCTATGTGTTGATAATCGTAGACCTATGTGAGATAGCAGCTGGAGGCTAGGAAAGAATGTGATGGTTGTACTGGTGAGAGAAATACCAGGAATCCATTGTTAGGTGCTCCAGCCGCCGCGATATAACTGAAATAATGTTGAAAGCGGCGTTAAACTCCATTCAATCAATCAATCAATCCAATCTGGAAGTCGTGGGTTCGATCCCCGGTGGCGGCAAATATCCTTTCCGACGTTTGTCTTTCACCAATGGGTAGATAATCGTAAACCTATGTGAAATAGTAGTCGGAGGCTAGGAAAGAGTGTAATGGTAGTACAGGTGAAAGAAATACCAGGAATCCATTGTTAGGAGCTCCGGCCGCCGCGATTTAACTACGAGATTGTTGAAAGCCAATTCAAACAAACAAATCTAATATACCGTATCTTAATAGACTAAATGCGATATGTACTAAAAGTAGCGAGAAACTATATCTTCGATATTTCATTCTTCAAATGACCGAATGATACTTTTAACCCGACAAGTATCCGAGCTGACATCCGTATTGTGACGGTATGCAGAGGAAGTAAGGACCAATTATAGCCAGTTTTTGATCCGCGCATTGACAGAAAACGGTTTTTACTTCTGGGACCGAGGTTCTCAAACGTTTAAGTGCTCAGCTGAAAAGAAAGGAATTAACATGAAAGATTATTTCAATCAGTTGTTATTGCTAACAACGTTTTAATATGATATTATATAGATATAGATTTATTTCAGTACTTCAATAGAATAAGGATTTTAATCTCAGGTTGAAATTTGAGAAAGTTCTCAGATGAAAGCGAGAAATGCTTCATAAAATCGGGTATTGGTGTCCTGCAAAGAGACTACCGCTGATAACGACAGTGGACAAGCTAAATTTAGTAAAGCTTGAAGAGCCTTTCCTATCGATAATAAGCAATTCAAGTGACTATATACAGTTAATAACAACATGAAATTGACAAGAGGTATGATTTTGGTATGATATTTGAAGGTAATTGAATGGGCGCTTTGAGTGAGTTTTGAGAGAAACTCAAGGTTTGTATTCCAACATCTCTAATTTTGTTCAGGATGAACACAATAAGCCACTGTAATTAGCCCCCTTTAATGAAATATGCATTCAAGTTCCTGAAATAGCTTCATATTTCTTCATGAACCTATCAGACGTTTATAGTGTTCATTATGTCATGAAATTGTCGATTTCTTCTGCTACATTTATTTGAATGTAGTTGTTGATATTAAACTCTAAGTGATTTTGGAGCGTTTAGAATGGTATGAATGTAGTTTGGAATAAATGAATGCAGCGGTATCTGAGAGAGATTTAAAATAATTTGATCGAAAGGACCGTTGACTTCACAATGTTACTTACTGCAATTCTGATAGTCGAAATTTCTAGGGAAGGGTACAGATCAACTGTTATCAAGCCCGTAATTCTTGGTTCTTTATAAAATGACACTATTGTTCATTTAAACTTCATTTACTTTCTTGAAATATTTGCACCAATATTCACAGAAAAATATTTTCTAAATAAATCAATTTTATTGTATTACATCGTTACATGACATTGACGTCAAACTGTAAACGTCTAGACTTTTTTTTATCAGCACATGATTGTGAAATAATTTGATTTATTATGTTAATATACATTCTTAAATGGAAGTACAGTGTATTAGGCACGTTAAACGATATTGTTTATACCCATTTATAGATGCAAGACTTATATCCAAAACCGGTTTGGCGGAAGTAGGATGCATGGCTGGAATAATGTCAACACGAAAGCAATATGTATATCGGCAGGCTAAAAATGACTTATTGTAGATCATTTGTTATAGCGTCAGAAAGTTTATTCCAGAACAATTGGTAACCTTCCACTTCTCTTGTAAATTCGATGTAGGTTTCTTCTTTAATCCATTGGACCATTTCTAACGGCATGTTCTTGGTCGCTATTTGCTCTAACATCACAACTATAAGACATCCGCCGTCATTCCTAGAATATATACTTTCCATCCTAGCCATATGGAATTCATAGAGACACCATTTTCTTTTCAGAAAGGAATTCGATAATAATACTACAGTTTTCTTGCTACTTTGGATGGCATTAATGATATGATCAGCAATGGCGTTACCAGGGAGAAAGTCTCGTTGGTGAATACAAAGATTTAAACCATTTTCCTCTAGTTTTGGTATTGTTTCTTGGAGTATAAACTGTATATGATTGTCTGCATACGAGATTAAAGCATCATATTTGAAATTCTCGATCGGATCCTGGTCTGGCAATTGAATATATCCATAGAATCGTTTTTTGTTCATATAGAGAAAGTAGCGAAGCTTCCAGCGATTTTTGTAGACGAACCCACCAAGCACCACAGATAGAAATATCGAGATAGAAAGCGTGCATACAACAATTATAGCTGTATAGGAACGACAAGTTTTATCAAAACCGTTTACAATGTTGACGAGTTCTAGAAATTGTATTTGCTGCCCATCATCGTTGTAAAAGGTGTAATTTTCAATATGATCAAAGTTGCTACGATATTTAATCATCCACTGTAGAAAATTTCTGTTTTTGCAAGAGACTCGAATTGGATTATCGAATAGATTTATCGAGAAGTTGTGACACTTTTTGGCCTGTAGAGCATTAAAATGGCTCATAACATCATCAGGTAGTGTTTGGATTGCATTATTCTCAAGATTAAGTCGTGTCAGATTATCTAGCCTTGAAAGAGACAGTGTAAAAATTTCAATAGTATTAAAACTTAAATCCAATTGTTCTAAACTTACAAGAAAATTTAAAGCTCCTTCAGGAATACGTTTTATTTGATTGGTTGACAAAATGAGATTCTGCAATGATTTAAACGGTTTAAACATTATACCATCAACATCATTAGCAAGCGGGATACCAATGAAATTTTTCCTTAGATCTAACGTTTCTAATAGAATCATCATTTTGAAAAAGTTAGGCCCAATATAAGAGCAATAGTTCATAGATAAGTTGAGTGATTTAATGGCTGGTAAAGGACCAACTGGACCTTCTAATCGCCACAGCACATTTTCAGATACGTCAACATGTGTCAGTCGGTTATTAAATGGAAGAACAACGACTCTAGCAATTTCTAATTTCAAATAACTGTTCGCATAAAACATATTTTCAACATTTGGAGGTGCTGAAAAGCTGTGAAAGTCCAAATGATTGCCTCCTATAAAAGTGCAACCCGGGGTTGACAAACTAAGGTTTTTTAGATAGTCGTCTTTCATAAATATACAATCGTCTTCAATAGGCGTCATAGTGTCACGTGTTTCGAAGTTTTCTTCGTTATATATGTGTGATGGCCTATTCATTTATTCTGAAGAGCAACAAAGATGCTAGTTACGTTATGAAGACAACCCATCTGCATGAGATAAGGTCCGAAGGTGAATTTGTTGTCTTGAACCTGGATAGTTTTTAGGGTACTTGGTAGGAGAATAAAGGCATTTGTCTCAAATTCTTCTAATCGGTTGCCATTGAGTGATATTTCCCTCAGCGTGGTGTCGTGTAAATAACATAGGTCCCTTTTCTGTATCCTTGTTCCCATGCCAAATGTTTTGTGTGTGTAAGAGTAACCCAGATAGTCAATTTCGGTAAACTGAAGGTCATAAGACACATTTCGTAGAACACTAAATCCAAGTTGTCGGTTCAGTGACAAATCCAACCACCGCAAGCTAGGAAGCTCAGTAAACGTACCAGCGTCAATATTTGTTACGTTACATTGAGATATATCTAAAAATTTTACGGAATTGACATTCCTAAATGTTGTCTCATTCAGTTTTCCAAGGTTACACGTACCAACAGAACCATTCAAGTTTATGGTATCTAATTGTGTGAGTTCCATGTAAGATTTAGGAAAGTCTGTGTTGTATAATCCGTCAATTGCTAATGATTTTAAAGACGTTAAGCTAGAAAGGTTTGGATACTCGACGCTGGCATTCAACAAGACATCAAGATTTCCATTAATTCTTAGTATTTCCAAGCGTGGCTGTTTGATTATAATTGGTCTATTGCTAGATTTGTAAATTGTGGCTAACTTGTTTTTACTCAGATCTAGTTTCGTCAAGTTTTCAATATAAGAGAATGTTTCGTCTGGAAATGAGCTCAAGTTATTGTTTGAAAGAATTAAAGTTGTTACGTTTATACATCCCTGTATATCGAGCTTCGTTAATTTTGTTATATTATTTTCACTAAAATCCAGTCGTACTCCTTTTGTGAAGTTGGATGCCAAAATGTATCCGCACACTTTTGATAACTCGATCCCAGTTCTTTTACAGCTGATGTCAATAAATATTGATGATGTCTCCGAAGAGCACATACAGGTATCATTTGGACCACACCTTTTTGCAAAACGTGCTGGCATGAAGCTAAGACATACGATGACACTTTGGATGAAAACTGTGAAGTTCATTTTCGCCACTGAAATAGACATTTTTGATAACTGACCTTTTGGAATATGACTACATTGAAAGCTTGTTTACAATGAATTTTGGTTGAATATATACATGTATACATGTTCACTTCTTTTTCAATGTATGGTCTCATTTCTTTTCGTAAGACAGATGAAGTAAGAAAAAGGCGTAAGACGTCGTCTATGCTATAGGCTAACCCTTTGGGTTGTCTTTCTTTCAATCATTTTCATTCAAACATCTGAACTTGACAGGTAATTGAAAGGTGGCCAGTAAAATTTGATTCGATACTGTTAATGACCTATGTTCACTCCAAACGGGCTAAACTAACTTTTAAAATGCGACTTAAATGTTATTTCACACTAAAAACACGCCAAATTCTCTTGTGAATCAGGCTCGAAATCTCCCGTCCCTAAGACAAACTCCTGTTCGGCCGAGGAGTTGGTTGGCAACTTCTAACATTATCATCATATGCATAAAGAAACATGATAAGAAGTTACATCGTGAAATTGACAGTCATCACATTCAAAACTTCTCTAAGACAATCATAACAGGGGGACATGCGGCCTGAATCTCTCCACTGATACTTTCCACCTGATGAGTCTATGAAAAAGTTTATATTTCAATCGAGAGCAGATCATCAAACGTCATGGTCAATGCATTCTATCACAAAAATACAAAGGTGTTAAAAGTTAGCATATTTACGGCCTTTCTGTGAATCTGATAATTAATGTAGCAGACGCATTATAAAGGATTTGTCATCATGAAGGACCCTTTCTCTGTTATTCATTATCATTTCGCAAAACTCTTATATCAAATGATTAATGCAGAGTAATCATTTCAAAAAATTAATCAAAATCAACCTCCAATTTCGATGACAAAGAAATAAAAAAAACTACAATAAGTGCTTAGTCACAGTATATACTTTATTCTAGTAATTTTCCATGAAATTGGTCCACAATTGAATATGTATAGTTTACAAGCAAATTGACGTGACCATAGAATCATATCTTTTTCTGATAAAACCAAAGAAATTTCCTTAATAATGGTCAATCTCCAATAATACATTTCAAAGAAGACTTTTTTTAATTCAATATATATCCAAATATAGCTGAATCGATTTTTGGCCGACCAGAATCTCGGGTAAATATCAAGAGATAACGTTGCATACTCATTACAGTGGGAATATTTAGTAAATCCCAACTAGTTTTCTCATTAATGAAGATTTATTTTTATTTATCACCAAATGAAATTATCTTTTAATGATTTAATATTATTGGTTTCCATCAATTTTTGTGCTTTCTAATTGGATGAAAAAAAAGTTTTTATCCTCAATAAATACAATTTTTGAGTACGCAGCTATTTGTTCTATTTGCGCGCGAAGTAGTTCCGCAAGAAATCTGTCTTACTATGGAGAAATTTTCCCATTTTACTTATTGATTTTGAATGACAAGAATTGAAGATAGTATTTTAATTCAATGGAGGTATGAAGTTAAAACCCAAATCACACTGATTTTTGAATCCGCTTCGCGCATTCATACAATGTGATTAAGTTTTTAGTTTCATGCATGAATGAAAATTAAAAAGTACTCTTTTTATCTCTTAAGAACTCGACAGACAGTAGTGTCGATGCTTTCCACCCGATACTTTCCACCCGATCAGTATCAAACGCAGAACTAGCTTAAGATTCAGTATAAGCGAAGAAAGAAAAGTCTCACGAATCAACAAGTATAAGCTAGTCGATATCCCGTTTAAAGATATCTTCAAAAGGTCAAAAAAGTTATTATTGTGTGCTTTTCACTGAAAACTACACATAAATGAATGAATAAAGCGATGAGCGACCAGATAAGAATGGTTTTGATTGAGATGAATGTCATTTATACGATGTTGCTAACAGTATGATTTTAGTTAAAGTAAAGTATTTCTCAAGTATATTGACCTTATTTGAAAAAATCGATAGAACAGACGATTATGACAATAATGAACTAATTTTCGTTAGATTACGTTATAAGATTACACAATAGAATAGAAAATAATCTAAATAAATTACATAATTATATTACATAATAGAAAATAAAATAAATTCGAGGCTGGACTTAAAATAAAAAAAATCATTTGATTAAAGAAAAATACCTGTAAGTCATAAAGTAGAAACAAAACAAGCATAAATGAAATGAAAAATAAATTTAAAACCTGTTATTAGACAATATGCTTCATGAAAATTAACATGATTAGATTTACAACAATCTGATATGTTAACTTGTTACACTTTATACGAGGGGTGTTCCAAAAGTCCGTGGTTTTTCTTTACATCACGAAGACTCTTCAACAGAAAGCATTGAAATCAGCATATGATGAATATCAAACATTTAGAAGTTAATTTATAACATTTTTATCCCATTAATGCATATAACGCGTTCAACAGGCGTTGCCATGGAGACACACATAACGTCAATTGGCGCAAAGAATAATTTTCATGTTTAACGCTTACACATTCTGTGACTGTAGCACCAATTATATTGCCTAACATTCAAATACAGTTCGTAGATTTTAGCATGTTATTTCTTATAGACAAACTGGTATTTCCAGATAAGTTAATCGGTTGAAACATATTTCATTACAAGAATAAAATACTTTGATCAACGTAGGTGGAAACTAAAAGCCAGCCAAAAGGACGTCAGAAAGAAAACGCCGGATTGTCTTCTGTTATAGAAGTGTTGCTCAATGAGAACAGGTGATCGAAAGAATTGTCACGGACACCTAGAAAAGAGCCACAACAACATTATTTTCACAATAAAAATTGACAACAAGCAACTGTAAAAAAATCGAATGCAAGGAAATGTTATTTTGGCATCAAATGAACGCAAGTGTCAACTGTTTGTAAATAAATGTTGCTGAGTTACAAGACGTAATGTCAGGTCACTTAGACACTTAACTTTAGCTAATTTTGACGCCCTGTAACCCGAAAATTGATGATATAATGATGCATTGGAAATCATTTGTACTAAATCGAAATTTGGGATGATCTTATTGAATAAATCCTAAATACAGTATGTGTTCTGAATATCTCGAAGTCAACGACGTACGTCAGAAACTCGCGTTGTGCGCCGCTTGGTTCATAGCGCATGTCTTTGGACGATCGTATCACGACATCTGACGTACCTCTTTTTAATTTGGCGATTTAGAAAAGGAAAGAAAACTCAATAAAATGATATGATCTTTATTTTCATACGATCAGCCGCTTTTGAGGTATGGCGTTAGTCCACGAACTTCTGGAACACCCCTCGTATCGATAATATGTAAGAAAATAAATATATCAAAAAATAAACGCAGAAATCAGAATGCGTATGTCGTGTTGATGATTCCTCTGAAGATTTGTTAATTTTTTAACAGTAACTTTTGAGAAGAAAATTGTAGGCCGATTGCGAAGGCGATGGTATCCGACGTGAGTGCACCGAGGCATGATGTTTCAAAAATAGCTTCATTTTGATATAAAATATACCTGGACATACTCACTTTTCTTGGCAAATGAAGTGTTTTAAAATTGGACCTCAAACACTTTTCATGAACCTTAAGTGAATCTTACTATGCACTACTTTACTGAAAAGATGTTAACACCAGAACTGATTGTCTATAGATACGTTTTAACACTGGTGAACTTAAATGTCCACCAAAAACTACCATTTAGACCTCAATCAAACTTCACTGGTATGATCTTAGGGACAAGCTCTTTCAGATTTTTCACCAAATTTAACATATTTCAAACATATGCTAGCTTTCAAGTCGACAAACTTCCTGACTAGGTTACAAGGCATATGAGACAAAATATGGCTTCGAGAGTGCTCACAAGGTTATTTCAATGTTTCAATGAAAAGTTTGACACGTTGGTGCAACGAAGCACCACGGACATAATGTCAATGACATAAATTCCTCTGGATTTTTTCCAACGGATCTAATATGAAAAGGTTAATTCGCGATAGAAGGAATGCGATATAATCGGATCGAAAGGTATGCATCCACAAAAACTGTTAAAAGATTGAAACAGAAATAAAAATGTAAGAAAAGAAATATCTTTGATATTTGAGGTTTATTTTATATTTATGATAACAGAAAGAATATCGAGATTTTTGATAGGTTATTGAAATGAATATATAAGCTCCTATGTTGATCTCAGTAAGTTTAAATTGTTACCTTATAACACACAACAATTTCCTCAAAGCTCTCACATCTAAATGAAGCCCGTTTGAAAGATGGACCTAAATGTTATCTATTTTGATAAGCTAACAAAAGCTTACAAAAACACGAAACGTTTAAACCAATAATTGGCCGAAGTAAAATACCAATGAAGGTAAGAAGGAGCAAACGCGTTAAAAAAGACAACACTCGATTTTGCTTGAGCAACCACTTTACTGTTACAGTATACGCCATATGTCAACCTTGATTTTAGCTCACCTGAGCACGAAGTGGTCATGGTAAGCTATTGTGATCTAGCTGTGTCCGTCGTTCGTCATCCGTCCACATCTTGTGTGCACTCTAGATGTCACATTTATGAACCTGGTATCTTGAAACTTGGTCAGAATGATCATTTTTATATGCACTTGAATTGTTTAGAAATTTTGTCGAGTGGGATCAAAAACGATTTCATGGGTCAAATCTTAAAAAAACCCTGTGTGCACTCTAGAGGCCATATATTTGGTCCAACTATCTTGATGCTTAGCAAAAATGTTTTTTCAATATGATATCTGAGACATCTTTGAAATTTGATCAAGCAGGATAAGAAATTAGGTCACCGGGCTCAAATTTTAGAAAAACGTCTGTATTCTAGAGGCCTTTTTTTTCGCCCCAAATATCTTCACACTTGGTAATAATGTTTATGATATATAGGATTAATTTTGAAATAGGGTCAGGTGGGGTCAAAATCTAGGTAACGTGCCAAATCTTAGAAATACTTTGGGTGCAATCTTAAGGCCATATTATTGGCACAAGTGTCTTGAAACTTGTTGAAAATGTTTGTCTCAACCCTAGGACAAGATTTAAATTCAGTCAATTGTGGTAAAGACTTTGGTATCAAGATCAAAACTCTAGATGCTATCTATTTGCCTAAATATGTTGAAACTTAGTCATAATCTGTGTCTCTTTGATTTTTCGAATAAATTTATATTTAGTCAAATGGGGCTAAAATCTTTGTCAAAGGGTCAAATCATGAAAAACAAAGCAAAACAACAACAAAAAAACTTGTGAGGATTCTAGACATCAACTTGAGGCCCAAATGTATTGAAACTGGGTCGGGATGTTTGTCTACATGATATCTCAGATGAGATCAAAAATGGGTTAAGTATTGTCAAGAATAAGGTAACGGGATCATATCTTTGAAAAATCATTTTTGCACCCTAGAGCGTTTTTGCCTAGATTTCCTGAAACTTGGTAAGGATGTTTATCAATATACAAATTATAATGAGTCCAACATTGCGTCAAGTGCAGTCAGAAGCATGGTCCTCAGGATAGATTTTCATAAATAAATAAGTGTGCGACCTAGAGGAATTTTTTTGGCTAAAATTTCTTGAAACGTTTCATGTGTTTTGTTTCGGATAATCTCCTGAAAAATTCAAAGCTTTTTCTTGTTATGTCTCTTTGCCATGAGGTCAAAAGTAAATAAAACACATAGAAGTTTTAGAAAGACACCAGATGAGCGCTTTAGGGCTTATGTACTATATTATATTCTCTAAAACTTTTGTAAATAATTTAACATAACTTCACGAGAATACATTTTTGGACAAGTTCGTTCAGATTTTTTCTTTAATTTTGTGTTAATATCATTGCTGCCAATGCTGACGCGTCATCCAAAAATGGCCCACTATGATAAAAATTAATAATAAGTGTCTTCACTAAAACTACCCATCTGAATCAATCTGATTTCACAGGAAATATTCTTGGGACATGCTCTTCCAGATTTCTTCGTTTACTTTTGATTGGGTAGATATTATCGGTGCAAGGGGCTCCCGAGTAAACAAAAAATAGGCATTCTGTGTCGTTTTATTATCATTTTCTCTGAAACTTCTTATCAGATTTCATCCAAACTTAAATGAAATGATCTATAGGAATTGTCTCCCAGATTTTTTCTTAAATTCTTGTTGAACAATGAACAGAAAAAATGAACTAAAACGGAAAAACATAAAAATGCTAAAATTCTTTGGCTAGACATGATTGATCCTGGGTAGGCTTGTATTGATTTAAGGTCACTAGTGCAAGGGATCACGTGACTCATGCAATCAGTTTATTTTACGGATCTATGGACTGGACTTGCATTTTTACTCGTTGCTATGGGTGATTCTAAAACCGGAATTACAGACGATTCTCGCTTAGGTAGTTGATTGTCGCTTAAAATTTTTTTTACACCTAAATGTACTGTATTAAAGATTGTCGTCAGCTTACAATAAACGAATTTCACCGAAAATGTTATGTTTGACATTAACTCGAGCCTTAAATGCCAAGAGAAGGCGTGAACATTTAAAATGAGACCGGGTTTGTAACTACCGCATTTTCGGATATACCATTTTTCGGATAGCCTTCGTTTTTATACGAGAACATGTCATGGAATAGTACCGATGGCCAGTAGGTGTGAAATTGCCACGCAAATAGTCATTACAAAATAATATTGACTGTCGATCTTAGGAAAAATTGACTAGAGGACAGAATCGTAATTGTGTCACCATTAAATTGTTCATAGCAGCCTTACCGAAGGATGTTTGGCCTGAGTGTGATTACCATGTTGTCAAAGTGAGTATGCATGAAACAACAATGAAAATGTTATAAAAGTCCTATTTTATAAACTGATTTAATTCCAGCTTCCCCCCTCCCCCGCCTACACACACACACAAATACCTACACACTGTAAAAAACGAATGCGTGTATAGATTTTTAATCTAGCTTTTCACCATCTTGAAAAAATGACTGCCTAGTTCTGAACCAAGTAAATCTTTATGTGTTGAATTCACAAACAACAATATAGACAGACTACACTCCTCCTGTGCATTCCAGAATAGTAAACAATTATCATGAACATATTTAAAGCTTAAATCTTCACATGATCACAAGGGGCTATTTACTAGGCCAAAACAAAAGGGAGGTACATTGTCGAGACTTTTCCCCAATCCCTGAGTCTGAAAAATAGGAAAATTTAGTGATTTCTTTCATGGAGGTATGATACTGTATTAAAAACTTAAAAACACTTGAAACTGCCCTGCATATAGTGTGATTAGTTTTTATTTTCACTTCACAAAGGAGTTACAATAACTATCCCTTTATCTCATTTCATGATAGTTTTGTCAAGCCTGCTTGAGTTGACTGAGACATTTAATTGTCAGTATTAGAGTATTAATGTGTCTGTCTGTCTGTTTGTTTCATTTGGTCCTTGCAATTGCTTCTACATCCACAAGTGGATTTCAATAAAAATTTTAACATTATGTTCCCTCTCATGAGAATATGTGCTGTTAGAAATTAATTTTTAGACAGGTCCAAGGTCACAGCTAAAGGTCAATTGTTAAATTTGTGGGCTTGACAGCAGTTTTCCTTAGACAACCATGTAGTTTTCATTCATGGCTCCACAACAAGTAATTAGTTTGTGATAACATCACTTTATTTTTCTTATAACTATAATTGAATGTTAAAAGCTTCTTTGTTATCAAAAAATTGAAGAAAGAATTTCATGTTGTTTATAATCAATTATATTTGTCAAAGTTATTAAGTGTTGCCTAAGTGATGTTTATATTTGTTAACTGTCAGACAGAAAGTGACCGTCTTGGAAGTTCAAAATGTAAATGTTTGCTCCTGGTCAGACTGCATGAACCGTTCACAGTTAGCAGATTTTTATACCACGAATGATCAATTTTCTGTCATACTGTATTTCCCCTAATGATAGCACCCTCCCTAAAAGTGGCTCCCCTACATTTTTTACTAAGAAGTTTTTGAGACTTCTTCTCTAATTTGATGCGAATTTGCTCCAACCAATCATTTATATGATTGTTTAGAGGAAATTCAACTCAAATTAAAAAGAAAAGGGCATAAAAGACTTCAATTTATTATTTTTTTTTTTGGTAAATCAGTAAATGCAAAATAAAAGATCCCCAACCATGTTATGTATAGCACCCAGCAGCATTTATTAGAAGAAATACGGTAAATATTTTTTAAAATATTACCAACAGGTTGGTGAAATGGCCAGAGAAAAAGATAAGCAAGGGCACAGTTGTCCATTGACCCTAAATTTTGAGCTGGGCCACTGGATTTTTGGAGAAAATACCTATAACCTAATGTTGAATATTGAAATTTGATGTTCAGGGCCCCTAAGTTGAAAAGTACAATGTCTTTCCCTTATAGCCTGTGCTATATCCCATCTTGGTATGACAGATCATTTTATGAACCAAAAAGAATAATTTTAGACCCGACCAAATTCAAGCAAGAAGCATAGAAAATGATATTGGGGAAATGGTTTAAAAAAACCAAAAAAGTCATTTGTAGGAAAGAACATTTTTTGCACAATTCTTTTTTTCAACAAGTTTCTCTTTTTCATCTTATACTGCAAGGTAATACTTGTTTAAAATGTCTTTCAGTAACTTTGAAATGCATTAATCTAAATTGAATAACTATGCAGGGTAAATGACTAACAATTTTAACTTAGGAGCCCAGACTTCCAAAATTCAATACAGGTATAGGTATCTAGGAGTCATGGGCTACTGGGCCCTTGCTAGTCTTTTTCCCTGCTATGATACTTAATATGAGTTCTTATTTATTGCAGGGAATGCCTGGTATGTGTAACTCAGTAATATGGCAATATCCATTTTTGGCTTTTAAACAAAAGGAGGGAGGTCTCCATCTTAGACTTATAATGGCGGTTCATTTTCCAGCCACGCAGCAAACATAAGGGAGAAGTTACGAGCTGTGCAGAGTCGGATCTAGCACCCAGGTACCCGGAAAAATGGTGTTACACTAACTATGAAGGGCAAAATGTGGATGGGATATAACTTTCCTAAGTTACTTCTTGTTTCCTATACATGACATTCTTTAAACTGGTGTGATATCTTTTACTTCTCTATTTTAGCTTTAATAAGCTTAGCTGTTTCCAGAGAAAATCAGAGGTATTGCTTTAGCTTTGGTGTTGTTGTTGTTGTCATCATCGTTGTGTCAAAATTTAGACATTTTGTTAAATCTCTGATTCTACTGAAGGCATTTACTTGGCACACATTTTCACCATCAAAAGAGCAACCAATACTATCAAGGGGGATAACTCTAGATGCATTTTGTGCAAATTATGCCTCTTTTGGACAAAGAATTTTTTCACCATCCAGCACTCAACAGCCAAGTTTAGGCACCTGTAGGCAGTGCTCTAGTTCTTTTCTCACCACTAAATAATTGTCAAATGTAAAAGATTATTGCATCACCTTCTCTGGTATAAAGATGTTGAATAAGGATTGCTACTCAGCTGAAGCCTATAAGTTGGTACTCATTAGTTATGGCTCATCAGAAGACTTTTTAATTCAACTAAGGATTTTGCTGAAAATGTTAACCCTTGTCAGGCTGAACCCGGAATATTCCTGCTTTCCAAGGAGCTATCAACAAACATCATTCTGCACATATGTGCAGTCTGATGTTAGTCTTCACCACCTGTTTCTCATTTTCAAACCAGAATTGTCAATAGATTTAGTTTTTTAAATAAAAATTGACAAACAGTCGGTTCTTTTAGTGCTTTTTGCCCTTTGATTTTGTTGAAAATTTCTAGCCAAAATTTATTCACGACAAGGGTTAATTTCATACACATAAGTCTGGTTGAAAATGAATTATCCTTTCGATAGGCTCCAATCTAGAGTAAGCATTGAGGTCAAGGTTACTAGTGCATGTGGTCACATGATTTTTATTGAGTCTGTGTTTGACTTGTTAATGTTATTCACAAAATATTCCTGATGTATTCAAAGCTGTAGCAGACCAAGACCAGCCTGAATAGATATGCCATTTGGCCTTTGCCTACAATGTATGCTTTCTACTTACAGTTAAAAACATCTTAAAATTGACAGAGTGATTGAATCCAGAATGGTTTTGGAATGAAAATGAATGAGTGAGAGGAGAGAGTTTTGAATAAATCTAAAAGAAAGTACATGCAAAATTGCTTATTAAATTCACAATGAACACAATAAGAGATATTTATTACCTCCCTTTAGAAAAAAATATACATCAATGTTCTATAAATTGACTTCAAAATTTTAGGGAAGACAGTAATATAACTGATCTTTTCAAAGTGATTTTGTTAAAATACACCGGTTTTGTCTCATGCCATGCATAGGATGACATTTCCTGACCCTATTCAGATCAGTCTAAAATATCTTACATTTGCTACTTAGTAAAAAGATTGTTGTAAGCTCCATTGGCTGAAGGCTTCCTGGATAGTGGGATAACAAAAGTTCACCATGAGCACTTCATGCTTTGGTGAGCCAAAAACAGTAATTACTTGCATTGACTTAAGGTGGTGGAACCGTAATAGTTCTGCAAGGTTTTGGAAAAATGAACTTGATCAGTGTTAACCGAGGTTTCCTAATGAATTTCATTAGAAAACCTTGGTCAACATTGTGAAAGATCATTAGTTCCCTAATGTTGCGGAACTATTACGGGTCCACTACCTCAATCAACTCTTCTCATTTGATTTTCTGTAATACCAAACTGTTGCTAAGGCATTGGCAACCAACATATAGACCAAGACATGCAGTCTGATCTTTGTCAAGACTGTCTGCTTTCTACTGAAATTTAAACTCAGTGGGATAAGGGGTAAAATATTTCTATATAATGCAACTTGTCTTAAACAAGAGGGCCATAGTGGCCCTTAATCGCTCACCTGAATGAACCGACTAAAATTTTCAAAAGAAGAATGAGAAATATAATGATGAATGACTGAGCTAAACAAAGCTGTTGCTTCTATACAACTTGAGAATCCGTTTTTTACAATTTTAAGGTTGATTTACAAGGATTTTTATAATTGATTTTGTGACCTATTTTTAACCCCAGATGACCCAATTTCGATCTCATTCGAGATTTCATCTAGACAATCATTCTGACCAAATCTCAGGTTGATTGGCCAAAAATTGTTGCCTCTAGAGTGCAAACAAGGTTTTTCTTAGATTTGACCCTGTGACCTAGTATTTGACCCCAGTTGACCCAATTTTAAACTTGTCCAAGATTTCATCAAGACAATCATTCTGACCAAAATTCAGGTAGATCGGGCAAAAAATGTGGTCTCAGAGTGTATACAAGGTTTTTCTTAGATTTGACACAGTGACCTAGTTTTTAACCCCAGTTGACCCAATTTCGAACTTGTCCGGGATTTCATTAGGACAATCATTCTGACCAATATTCAGGTTGATTGAGCAAAAAATGTGGCCTATAGAATGCATACAAGGTTTTTCTTAGAATTGACCTGGTGACCTAGTTTTTGACCCCAGTTGACCCAATTTCGAACTTGTCCGAGATTTCATTAGGACAATCATTCTGACCAATATTCAGGTTGATCGAGCAAAAAATGTGACCTCTAGAGTGCATACAAGGTTTTTCTTAGATTTGACCGGGTGACCTAGTTTTTGACCCCAGTTGACCCAACTTCGAACTCGTCCGAGATTTCATCAAGACAATCATTCTAACCAAAATTCAGGTTGATCGGGCAAAAAATGTGGCCTCTAGAGTGCATACAAGGTTTTTCTTAGATTTGACCCTGTGACCTAGTTTTTGACCCCAGTTGACCCAATTTCAAACTTGTCCAAGATTTCAACAAGACAATCATTCTCACCAAAATTCAGGTTGATCGGGCAAAAAATGTGACCTCAAGAGTGCATACAAGGTTTTCTTAGATTTGACCTGGTGACCTAGTTTTTGACCCCAGTTGACCCAATTTCGAACTCGTCTGAGATTTTATCAAAACAATCATTCTGATCAAATTTCAGGTTGATCTGGCAAAAAATGTGGCCTCTAGAGTGCATACAAGGTTTTTCTTAGATTTGACCTGGTGACCTAGTTTTTGACCCCAGTTGACCTAATTTCGAACTCGCACGAGATTTCATCAAGACAATCATTCTGACCAAAATTCAGGTTGATCGGGCAAAAAATGTGGCCTCTAGAGTGCATACAAGGTTTTTCTAAAGATTTGACCCGGTGACCTAGTTTTTGACCCCAGTTGACCCAATTTCGAACTCGTCCGAGATTTCATCAAGACAATCATTCTAACCAAAAATCAGGTTGATTGGGCAAAAAATGTGGCCTCTAGAGTGCATACAAGGTTTTCCTTAGATTTGACCCTGTGACCTAGTTTTTGACCCCAGTTGACCCAATTTCAAAGTTGTCCAAGAATTTATTTAGACAATCATTCTGACCGAATTTCAAGTTCATCAGACCAAAAATGTGACCTCTAGAGTGCATACAAGGTTTTTCTTAGATTTGACCCCGTGACCTAGTTTTTGACCCCACTTGAACCAATTTCGAACTCGTCCGAGATTTTATCAAGACAATCATTCTGACCAAATTTCAGGTTGATTGGGCAAAAAATGTGACCTCTAGAGTGCATACAAGGTAAATGTTGACGACACACGACGGACGGCACACGACTGACGACGGACGACGAACGACGGACGACGGACATCCACCCACCCACAAAAGCTCACCTTGAGCACTTCGTGCTCAGGTGAGCTAAAAAGCACCCTGTAACCCTTTCCTTGGAAATTATACCCTTGAAAATCTATACTTGAGAAAATATGGTTAAAAAGGTAGAAATTAATTGTAATTAGCAATTTTTACTTATTCAACAATATTTTCTACTATATAAATTGATATGATAGTTTCATATCTAATTGCATCTGCTGTTTATTGTTGGTTGCAACCTATAATTTGGACTTTTCTATAGAACAGTAAATGGCTAGGTATGGTCTTTAAATCAAGCTTCTAATTTTCATCTTCTTTACATGAATATACAGATTTGTATGCAACTTTCACATAATGTTTCTCATCATTGCATATATCATCATCCTTTTGCAATAGTATGGAGTATGACAAATAATTGAGATAGTTTTCAAATTTCTTGAACATAAGCAGAGAGCAGGGAGTCAGTGACATTTTCATGAATTTCACATTTGTGTGATAGACAAACATTGAGCAACCTGGACAGCCACACAATGCAAAAAGGGCTATTCTCATATATACCCTGAAGAGGAACTTAGACCTTATCTATTTCAAGAGTGCACAGTAAACACTGGGATCAGTCTGTGTGGATGTAAAGGCTAGCTGGAGGCTTTGCTATGTGTACATGTGAAATTGTTAGTAATGTCATTAAAAAAACCCTTAAAATTTAGCACACCACCGAACCAATTTAAATTCCTCTTGTCAGATAATGGATAGAACCTGTACAAGACAACAAAGATCTGCTGGTTCAATGTGATACTTTTGCTCAGTAGATGTAATTAGAAATTACCGGTAAACATCTATTTCACAAAAATATGTTGCATAGGAACCTAGGAACTGTGTTTTGAAAGTAAAATATTCCTTTTTCCAAAACTTTTTGTTCAGTTGTTAAAGGGATAAAAAATGACAAATCGAATTGTTATACTGATTTCTCTTTAATACATGTAAAAAGGTTGTGATACATATTTAAAAGATTATACTGAACAATATTGTAGATTTTTATTTCTTTGTCCATCTTTGATTTTGATCTAATTTTTATTTTGCCCTGTTTGATATTGCCAAATATTGTGGACGAAGGACAAAATACCTGTAAAAGGTATTATCTTTCTTCTACAATGTTGTCAAAGCTATCAAGTGACTTTTTATTGAAATTTGAATGCTGATGTGTTCTTGAATCTTTCAGTTGAATGTATGTCCAAAAGTTCATTGAATGTTTTTAGCCCATCACTACAAAAAACTTGTTTTTTTTTAGGCCCTTTAATAATATGACAGAGATCATTGTTGTGAAAGAAATAAAGGATAATCCTTTGTTTCAAGGCAAGATCTATTGAAATCTCAATGAGTAAACGACAAAGGCATCATTTTCATGATTGGCAAAGCCATCAGTGAAATTATAATTTTTGTTGTTCACTCAATGAAATTTAAATTGATCTTATTTGAAAAACAAACAATTTTTCTTTTTCTTTAATGTAAAAATGAGACTAAATGTGAAAATTTTAGTACAAATTTTCTGAAAGTGCATCATTTTGCACATGATTGCCATGCAACATTTGGGCTTCGCTTAGATAACGTCAAGTAAGGTGAAATGAAAGAAAGTAGGGTAAAAATTTTTAAACTCACATGAGTGCAAAGTGCTCAAGGTGAGCTATCTTGACCGATGAAAAAACGTCTAGTTTTAGGCTCCACTGGCTAATGGGGCTATTGTCATGGCGATCAGTCTGTCGTGCTTCCGCCCGCCCATGCGTCCGGTCGTAAACTTTTTCTTTAAAATTCTTCTCCTCAGAAACTAATGGGCGAATTTCAATCGAACTTCACAGGATTGATCCTTGGGTGACCCTCTTTCAAAGTTGTTCAAGAAATTTTGATCCAATTAAAAATATTGATTTTAAGGGCGTGGCTAATTTCAAAACATGGTAAAAAGTGAGTTTTCTCAGATTCTAATGGATGGATACAATTAAATTTTACATGAATGATTCTTGGGTTACTTAGACTGTTAACTGATGGATATCAACCAAATGTCACTGGAATGATCCTCAAGTGACCCTTTATCAGTCCACTAAAAAGTATTGTGATTGGATGAAAAAAAAAAGATTTTATTGGCGGAGGTCATTTTTCTATATGTTATATAGTGGAAACTTTGAAAATCATTTTCTCAGAATGTTATGGATGGATATCAACCAAATTTCAGGAATGATCCTTGAGTGACCCATTATCATGTAGCCAAATATTGTGATTGGACGCTTATGGGCTGAGGTCATTTCTCTATATGTTATATAGTGGAAATTTTGAAAATCATTTTCAACACCAGTAGAGTCCAAAATATCTAAACATCTAGCCAAAACTTTTATTTGCTATTACAAGAATTTCATGCCTGTGGAGTGACTCAAGCCATTCATGGCTTTTTAATTAAAAAGTGTCACCCAAGGAACATTCTGGTTAAGTTTTCTTGAAATCAGTTAAGTGGTTCAGGAGGAGATTTCGGGCTCAAAATAAGCCCTGCCCTGCTTTGCCCATATTTTTTGGCCAATTAAAATTTCTTGAACAATTTAAGTAAGGGCCATGCCAGGTTTCATTGAAATTGACCTTATGGTTTGGGAGGAGAAGATTTTTAAAGTTTTCAAAGTCAAAAAATGCCATGGCCTGCTACAACCATATTTGAGGGTCACCCAAGGAACATTTCTACCAAACTTCATGAAAATCCATCCATTGGTTTGTGAGTCGATGTGTAAAGAAAAAAGTTACGCACACCTGGACAGACTGAAAGACGACAGACAAACCGCCATGACAAAAGCTTGCTGGCCTTTGGCCAGAGGAGCTAATAAGCCACAATTTTTAACCAATCAATAAATTATGAATGTATTGAAAGAAAATAATAAGGTTTTGATAAACAAAAGAAGTAATTGATTTGCAAAATTTTCATGTGATTTTGAATGGATCCATCCCAATTATGATTGGTTTATCCTTGTGACCTGACAAAATTAATATTCTGACCAAATTTCATGGAGATTTTGCCACACTTGTGGCCTCTTAAGTGTAAACAATAAAATTGTCACCTAGGCCCCTTTTTTCCTGAAATATCATGTATATACTTCCCAATTTCAATAGGGTTCATCCTGACAAACATTCTGGCATGTAGATTGGGATAAAATTGTAGCCTCTAGAGTGTGAACACGTAAACTCTTCACATCTGACATCAAACAACAGGCATTTAATGATCACAAAAACTCAAATTGAGCAGATGCTCAGGTGATTTCAAGTTTGTGGACAGACATAGGGTTGGACAATGACTTTTCATAATATCTCACTCTGTGCTCCCTTGATTTACCAAATGAGCAAATGGAATAAGTAACAGAAAAACTTAGTTGTCCATAACCTAACCAATAAATGACAGTTAAATTTGTAAACAGACTGATCAGAGTTAGAACTTTCCTTCAATCGGGGATGATCATTCTACCTTTCTATATAATCCATTTCGAGTATGCAACATCTGAATGACCTCTCCCAGATTCAATTTCCTTTTCAAATAACCTTATTTCACTGAGTCCCTTTAGAATTGGGGCCTCGTGTTATTTTCTTTTTTGACATTTAGGAGATAAAATATATAGGGGTAGAATGATTCTAGTAATCAAATCTTTTGGCCCTTAGACTATAAAAAAGATTCATACTTAACTGAAATTTTCTCAAAGGGTGATTTGAATGAAACATGTATACTACAGAAATGTTTTGTGAATGCATGAAAATAAAAGATTATATTGGTATATTGTTGATTATAATATTTAATGCAAAGTTAAATTTGAGACAAAAACAATTACACTAATTCAAAGTTTGAGTTAATTCTAAGTTGAGTTGACAAAAGTATTAAAATGTTGAACCTTCATCTAAGAGACCTAACTTTAAAAAATAACAATGTCTCAATTCAGCATTCTTCATGAGCCTATGACAGAAATCTGTATAAATATAATATATATATATATATTTTTGTCTTCAAAAGACCAAAACTCATTCTTGTCTTCCTTCATTACAATATTCTAAAGTAAATACAACATAAGAATTATGAAATATCTCACAAATATCCAACTGCAGATATGATATTACTTTTATGAACAACCCTCACATGAAAAGAGATCATTTGATTTTTCAAGAGAATGAAAGTGTTTTCTTTGCCATACTGCATACATTCCAAAGTCTTTTGGTGTTAATGTCTAAACCATTCTCTTTCTGGGTACAGAATTTCCAAAATAATTGAAAATTTAATTATTTTTAAAAATACCTGAGCCTATTTGTCTCTGCAGAATCTATTTCACATGTTCATTTCTTGTATATGTGATCCGTCATGTGAAAAGGGACCATCTAAGAGCCCCATAAGAAATATTTGAAACAGATTGGTTACAGTACAGGTAAACCAGGGGTCGCATTTCTTTCACAGGAAGGTAAATTGATTATCCTAGATTCAGAAAACTAGTAAAGTGCAAAGAAATCCAACCCTAGTTAGTCTGCACAGTCCTTGCAGCCTGACTTATGTCAACACTTTACACAATACCCAGATGGTCCCTTTTCACATGATGGGTCACATGTTCATTAATATTTTTCCATAGTCCCCCTCACTATCAGTCTATAATCTGAGAACAAGCTTAAAAAAAGTTATGCCGCATTTCAACACAATCTTTGCTTTGACTTCTTATTAAAGCATCTTCCTATCCAGGCTAGAAGATTTTCCACAAATGTTCTTTGTTGATGCCTGCATGCAATACCTAGTTGACTAAGCCCTGTACATGTAATCACTTCAAAGGTACTGCAATCACAGTCTATATACCCCCTAAGAGTTTATCAGTAAAAAAAATACACTTTATATCACATAAAAATCATGTGGTTGTTTATTTAATCTACAATACAAAATCTCTGCCAACACTCATCTGCAGAGCTTGTGGTTGACTAAAAAACTAGGGTTTTTAGGGAAAATGACTATTTCAGTTTAAGGGCCAAGGCTGTTGAAATTCAATATTTAACATTAAGGTTAAAAGCCTTTTCTCCAAAAATCTAGGGGCCAAACCCAAAATCTAGGGGCCATGAGCGACTGGGTCCCTTTTAGGTTTTTAATCCCCAAAAATGAAGAAAAATATACCTTACCGTGATTTTGATCCCATGTGAGAGTAATTTTTAAGGTTGAATTAAGTTCATCCCCAAAATTTTCTATGAATCATCTATATCCTTTCTTAAGTGTTAAATATTAATTGCTGACTTCATATCTTTACAAGAAAAGGTAAATTGTATCTTAAATATGCAAATTTCTACTCATGCATTGCTCTTTTAGTTGTTTAGATATTGGTCCAAGGTTATAAATCTTTTCTCAGGCTCAACTGAGAATTTTCTCAAATTTTAAATTCAAATAGATGTATAAAAATAGAAGATAATATTAATAAGTTGTAATTTATAACAACTTATTAATATGATTTTTTATGTTAATACATTAAAATGAATATTAAAACAACTTTAATATCAAATAGAAATTGGAGAAAATTTTGAATTGAGAATGAGAAAAGTTTTATAACTTCGGGTCCTGATACCCAGAATTTCTTGGTTGAGGAGTCAGAATCAGAAAAGTGACATAATTCTGATTATCATTACATACTACAGTGTACATCAATAGTGTTATTTTAGAATGAGACTCAAAAATGAATCATAATATCTTTAGATTCTTGCTCAGCTTTGTTGATCATCTTCTTAATGAATAACATTTTAGCTGATCACTTATGAAAACATTGAGATGTCCACTATTTCCTCACAAGAACAGTTTTCCAGACTTCAAAATCTTGGTGGTGATTGTCTTCTGGTGCAGGGCTACAAGGAGGGCTGTTGACCTTCTGCATTATAGTCAGCCACCCTTCCACAATCTAATTTCTAGAACATTTGAAGTTGTTGCTTAAGGTAGAGCATAAATAAAAAAACTTGGCTTTGGTCTTGGTTTTATATTTCATTGAATTGTTATGTAAAAAATTGATAAAAAGGTCATAAATGGTGTGATAAGACAAATATATACTGCTTTCATAATCAATTTTGTCAACACCTTCTATGTCATAAACTACATGTATAGTTATACTTGTGCTCTTGAAGGTAGATATTCTTTATCTTTTTTGGAGAGAATGCAAATGATAATTTTCTTATTATAAATTCAAACAAAACTGAGTTTGACTTGTCAGAAAGAGGACTTGAATGGTGGTTTCTATTGTTAAGATTTCGCCTTTTGTAACTGTAAATAAAACAAAGAAACAAACAAAAAGAGAATCAATTTTATCTAAATGATTAAAAAAGTAAAAGAAATCAAAATATATATACAGTATTTATTTTAGTGTGGGGCTTTTGACCTCAGGGGCTTTTAGCCTAGGGGCTTTGTCCTACACTCAGCCTAATAGTAAAAAATAAATATTCAAATTAGGTCTTTTCATAATCTGAGGGTTATTTTTTCTGAAGAATTGAGACATGTGTGAACATACAGATTAATGGTTGGGATATATCAACCAAGAACCTAGCATTTACGCTCAACATCCTATATGAAACCCAAACTAGGCCATCAACTAAGATGTTTATTCCCCATCCTCCTTGGAATAATACTAATGTTTGTAAGAATGATGACTGTGGTGGAAGTAATGCCTCTGAGTCAGACCCAATTATTTACACTGCAATCTATTTGTGCAATTGTTGATGCCCTTTTGCTTCCCTACCCTACCTAATCTCTCTGACACACACATTCGGTATAAAATGACAAGTGAAAATCTTCACTTACTAAGAACAATAACGGCAATCACGAGGTAAGTGTTGGTCACTTTTGTCCTTCCATTCTCATTCACATCAATGATCATTCTCTACAGCCTACATGGACCATTTGCTGTCTAAAGGCTGATTAGATGTAAAATTGCTCAATGTTCATATATTGCGTGGGTCCCAGATCTGTTCAGCTTTCAGAGTCAAACTGATGTTCAACCCATTAAGAGCCTGGTGAACTCATTATTTGTAACCAGAAACTGCCATTGTTATCTACAATCCACATATATTGACAAACATTTTTAATTCTGGGTAATATTCAAAATTAATATCGATGGTCAAGCGTGGTGGATGTACGCGTGAAGGGTGAACTCTTTTTGCGTTCGTCTCAGTTTTCATTTTCATCCTCTCGTCTTTGTCGAACTGGTAGCACATATTCTTACGCCTGTTGCTTATAAAGAACAACTCTTTGTGAAAGGTAATCACATTTATTGATTGAAAGTTTGTTTTAAACTTGCTCGTCCAGCTGGAGTGATTTCAAAACACGGATTAAAGTTTCGTTTTCCTAATTGAATTTCACCCACCATCTAACTTGTTGTTGTGGTATTCCGCGTAGACGCTTGGATAGACTGGTTTCAGAATTTGGTATTAGTTTTCTAGAGCGTCTATGAAACAAAGATAAGAAATGTTTAATACGCGGATCGTGAAGTTAAGGATATGATTGACATTTATTCGGGTTTTATTGAAATTTGCCGTTATCAGTGAAAATCAACGGTAATTTTTAATTCCTAACTCGAAATGCGAAATAATACGCCAGTCACGTAAGTTGTAGGGGAAGATATAAAGAATCTTGTGATATTTAGTAAAAAGGTGATTACATTTATTTCACAGCATTCCCAAATTTACGATTTTATTACAACTTGTATTAAATTTTAACCTCGTTACTTTATTTAGATGATAAATTCTAGCCCTAAAGATTATATTTAACCCGAATTATCGCATTGGCTGGTAATCTAATTCGAGTTAAGACAGCCATTGATCCTTAGTGGGTGGGGTAAGATAAAATATGCCGAATTTACAAATATAATGCATAACATGATTAAAAAGAGGAATGGAATTGCAGAAAGTCTGCTTAACTCTTAATGTTTTCAATAATTATCGATATATACTTTTATCATGACTTTAAATTACGTGTTTTTTAAAGATGAATTTTGTCACGTACGCCCAGTGCCGTTTGGATAAAGAAAATCCCTCTTATTTGCCTGGAAAGGCATGCTGATTTTTTTCTACACAATTAACATTTTGTAAGTTCCACAACATAACAAAAAAGGAAAAAAATTCATAGAGCCAATTTTTCAAAAATTATGAAAATGTTACCTATTTTTTTTACTCAAATTATCAGATTTTGACGTCAAATATCATTTTTTTTCACAATTGTGTGGTAGAAATTATTTTTTATTTGTTGTGTCTAGATGGTAGAAAATATCTAAATGATAAGACATGGCCGAGTAAAAAAAATCCATAAGATCAACAGATATAGAGGGCATTAAATGGGGGTAGGTATATAGGGAAAAATCTGCGAATACCATTCAAGGGGAGATAACTCTGGTGCAAAAACAAGCCTGGAAAGGTACCCTAAAAATTTGATATTTCATCAAGGACATATAAATCTTCAACATATGTGAAAAAGAAAAAAATTCATAGAGTAGAAAAAAATTGGCCTTTCATGCACTAGTGACCTCAATAATAAAGGTTCGTGGATGACTGTCTTTGATTCCGAAATCATAATTAACCCTTGACTCTGACCATGATCTTGGACCTTCTATCTAAAATATTGAATTATAAGGGCCAGGACTGTGTTCAGTCAATAATAACGGTTAGTTGGTAGATGGTTGTATATGATTCTGGAATCATGTTAAACATTTGATCCATACCTTGACCTTTGCCCTTCTTTCTTAAATATTGAATAATAAGGTGCATAACTACATTATATAACTAATACATGTTGGTAGATGATTGTCTTCGATTTTGGCATCCCGTTCACTATTCACCATTCATCAACCATTCACCCCATACGTGACCATTGACCTACTTCTAAAATATTGTATTATTAGGTCTAGGACTGTATTAAATGAAATATAAAGGTAGATTAGTACCCTTGATTCTTGCATCATATTGAACCCTCGACCCCGACCTCGACCTACTTTCTTAAATAGTGAATTATAAGGTAAAGATAGGTATAATTAAGGTAGGTAGATTATTGTCTTAAATTATCGCATCATATTGAACCATTGACATTAAACTTGACCTTAGAATTACTTTCTAAAAAATTGAAATATTAGGTGAAGGACTGTATATGTCAATAATAATGGTTGGTAAATGTTAGTTTTTAATCCTGGCATTATAGTTTAAAATTTCTCTGACCGTGACCTTTGACCTAATTCTTAGATGTTGAAATTTTATATCTAGGACTGTGTTAAATCAATAAAACCTTGACATACTTGTAATTATTGAATTATCAGACCAAGAAAAGTGTTTTTTACTATTAAGTGATGGTAGATGATGTCTTTGATTTTCGCATCCTGAAGAACCCATGGCCAATTCCTTTGACATACTTTCTTAGTTTCTTAAAAATAAAATTTTAACATATGGGTCTGTATTGAATAAATAATAATAGTTGGTAGATGATTGTAATTGATTCTGACATCATATTTAACTCCTGACCCTGACTGAGACCTTCGACCATCTTTCTTATATATTGAATTATTGCGTCTACGACTGTATTAAATAAATAATAAATAATGGTAGATATCTGGTACACTGTCATATACAAGGGTATACCGGATGATAAACGCACTTGTGTGATACTGAGATAATCACTTGGCTTATTATTTGCTTATCAGTACTAGGTCCAAAGATATACAACAATCCTGAAACTTGATCGATCTTGAATACCACCGCATTTAAAAGTTCAATTGTGTAGCATAGTTCGAGGTCTGATTTATTTTTTTTATTTATTTATATATTTATTTATTTATTTATTTTTTGAAACTTGGACCTACATGAAGATCTGTGTGTATTCGGTTATCGTAATAGTCAACAACGTTTAATGCATAATATCACAAATAACCGATTACTTAGTACGACTACAATCCTTCAAGAAAATCCTCATCAACGGGACCCTTTGGGTTCATACTTTTGGTTATACAAATAAAATGTCCAAATCTCTATGAATCACCGAATTTGCCTGTAAACTTATGATCAATTTGTTTCAGGGCCCGAGGTTATAAAACCGTTTTTGTGTTTTTTTTCCAAAAGTGAGAATTTCTCAAGCCCTTTTTTAAAGGTCTTTCATCTCATAATACTTTCAAAATGTCATAGGCATTTGGAGTTTTAATTAAGATGGCGGAGAAATTTTAAAGATTTAAATACACCTCAGTACTACCCCCTTTTTGCTCTGCACCTTACGGCCTAAGAGTCATGATTGTAGCATTTTACATATAGATAAATAAACAAAAGATTTATGATAAAAAATTCAGGCTATTGGGGCCCTGATTTAGAAGGAGAAATAGAATTTCGAAGATGTCTAATTTGATCATAGCCATTCCTGGTCTCCCTTTGCTCTTCCCCTGATGTCATGATTTTAGCTTTTTTTTAATAAGGGTCTATGAGCTGAGTTGGTGTTCTGTAAGGTTAAGATCATTTGTCCTTACATATGAACAAATTTGTTGATTCATCTACTGGCACATTTTTGTCAAAAAAAACCCCCACAAAACAATCTATTAATTACATCTGATGCGGTAAATCGTTAATTCTTGCAAAGGTGCTTGTAATGCGGAGTGGACACATGTCATATTTTCGTTCATAATCAGAGCGGAGGTCATTTTCAGGTCAATGGGGGCAGACAATGCTGCATCTTTTATCATCGGTGATAGCTCTTTGAAAAGCCTCGGTGTTAGCGTGCATATTTAAACAACTTCATATTTGCAAAGAGAGGGGTGTTTACTTGTTATAAATGTATCCGGCTTGTTCCGTTTAGGTCGTGCGATATAATATCAATAATACAAAAGGCAGGAAAAGGACTAAGACAGTAAGACGCTGGTAATTGAAGGTTGGGCGATTTAGGCAGCCTCAGTCGGTCGCTGCGCTCCCTCCTTTCCGCTGTTTAAGTCGTTTAGTTTTCGATTATCAGCGTTTAACTATTACGTAAAAACAGCTAAATTTTATCAAAACAGCTAAATTTTATCACAATTTTCAATCTGATTACCCTACGACAGACGATGCAATTCTGCCATGCGTTCGGGATGGGAACGTTGGTGAAACGTTTTCTGGGTAATGCCTCGCTTTGCACGTATGTGCGCGTGCAGGGTGGGGTATCGTCTCGGAACGCTCGCGAAGCGTTTTAACATCCTGAACACAGGGCTGGTTCATTTTTTAAATACATTGAGGGATTGGTGAAGGACTATTGTAAGTTCTTAAAGTAAATGGACACTTCGGATGATCTCTCGCCGAATCTTTGCTCACTTTAGGGGAAATATAAATGAGTAACTGGAGTTGATGATCAGAGCACGTCAGTTGGGTACTAATTTCAAATTGTATGTTACCGTTCTTGTAAATATTTGTAAATAATAATAATAATTACAATGATAATAAAATACAGGCAATATCGCTTTCCGAAATGTTGTGATGAAAGGGGTTGCGTTCCCAACTGTGTACGCCCGTCACTAGTGGAAACCTGACCCCTGTTGCTCACCAAACATTGGTGGTCGAGTGGAGGGTCGTAGCTACGCCTTGAATAGAGCTGTGTCTACGACTTTCTGATCGCCCACCAACTTAGGACGCAGAGTTATCCTGTGGAGATTTTTCCCGAACTAGCTAAAGATTTTTAAAGATTAATAATAAATTCAAATTAACTCGAATAACAGAAAAAGATATATCATGCCTCTATTAAAGTATCTGTTAAAGTATCTGCAATTTCTGTTAAAAAAAACTTTTCGATCCAATCATTATCAAATTACTTCTATGTCATTCCGTTTGTGAATTATCTCACTGTATGTTATTTCATACGATGGTCAAATAAAGAATATGTTATGTTATGTTTATGATAATCCATGACAAATTTTAAGGCTGTAGATGTCCTGGTTCAGAACTGGTGGAAAAGATCTTTAAGATTTTTAAGTTGATCCATGCCCTCACCCTTCCCCCTGGTGCTTTGCCCCTGCTAGTCATACAATTTCGATTTGAACTACAGTATCAAAAAATGTCTATGCGCTGATGATCCATGCCAAATTTCAAGGCTGCGGGGATCTTAGATCACAAGAATAAGAAGATGTTTTAAAGATTTCCAAATTTTTACGAGACCCCTTTCCCCTAAGTGTTCTGTCCCTGCTAGTCATACACTCATAACTTAAGCTTTTTGAATTAAAGTCTTTTAACTAATGATCCGTGCCAAATTCCAGGGATGCAGGGTTTCTGGGGTCCGTTTTACTTAACGTCTTACGATCATTATTTGCGTGAGTCAAAAGTTAAAGATATTTCTACAGTGGTAACGAATTATGGAATTCTGCCAGGCATAATCTCATTGGAATCGTCTTCTAAAGACGATTCCAAAGAGATATTGCAAGGCAAATTCTTACAATGAATAAAAACACCAGGTACGATTTGTGATTTTGACTTACGATTAATTCTTTCGCAAGAAATTTATTAATGATTCAGAAGAAGAAGAAATTTAAAAGACTTCTAATTTGATCAAAGTCCCCCCCCCCCTCCCCTCTTATGGTCTGCCCCTGGTGGTCCTATATTCATGATTTAAGCTATTTTGAAAAAGGTATATTAGCTGATGATCCATGTCAAATTTTAAGGCTGTACGGCTTCTGATTCAGAAGAAGAACTTTAATTAGCTTATAATTATGATTATGATTATGATTATCCTCTAAATGATGCTAAATACCAAATATGAAAGCTGTCTGCCATCTGGTTTAAGAGAAAAAGATTTTCGAAGATTTTTCTATTTTCACCCTTTTTGTTTATGGTAAAAGGAAAGTTAAGGGTGGATTTCATTTATTTGAACAACGTTATTAGAGCTTGACCCAAGGAACATCCCTGCCAAGTTTCATCAAGATTGGTCAATCGGTTTAGGAGGAGAAGATGTTTAAAGAAATTGTGGACGACGGACGATGCTTATGTGATCCAACTCATGCACCCTCCCCCGTGACCTGCTCCTGGTGGCCCTAAATTTATGATTTTAGTATTTGTGACCCGTCACGCGAAAAGGGACCATCTGGGAATTCTGTAACTGAATTATTGATGTAGAGAGATTTGATGTAAAGAGATTTGATTCAGCAAAGGTCAATCAGAAGTCGCATTCAAACTTTTTCTTTCACTGGAAGGTAGAATGAGCATCCTAGATTAAGAAAATAAGCACAGTGCAACAAGTTTCGGAATCTCGTCAGTCTGCGCAGTCCGCGCAGTCTGACTAGGGTCGAAACTTAACGCACTACTCAGATGGTCCCTTTTCGCGTGACTGGTCACATTTTGTTAAAGGTCTAGGATCGGATGATCCTCGCCAAATTTGTAGATCTTCTGATTCAGAAGAAGAAGAAGAGTTTTAAAGATTTTCTTTTGTTGCGGAGTCAACCAGAGTTTTCAACTGATTTTAATTCTTTTAGCTAATTTGGAAGAAAACCATCTAGGATCGTTCCTGTAAAAGTTGGTGTTAATTGGCCCAGGAGTTTAGGAGGAGGTGTATTTTGAAAATTGTTGACGGATGCCGGACGGACGCCAGACGGACGCCGGACAGAGGGTGATCACAAAAGTCACATGAGCAAATCTTTCTCAGGTGAGCTAACAAAACACTATATAGATGATATTCAACTGGTTGTGTCTGATATGAAAATATTTCACGAAAATAACTTATAAGGCTTTAAAAACGAGTCCGAAAAAATAACGGCTTCCCCAACAATAAATCATTGGAACAACGGGGTTCTTTTGAAATCGACTGGATACGGAAATGGACTTGTGCAATCTGAGATCACTCAATCCCATAGACGAGCAATTAAAATCAGCTTATGCCCTGGCTGGATTGAGTGTGTGTATCTAAAATATCAGTGTTATCGGATTTCGACCCTTCGAAAAAAAGCCTCTTTGTTAAAAAAGACAGGAACAGCTAAAGAGTGTTCCCTCGTTCATAATTTGTTCATGACTGTTAAGTATAGTTTCGGTTTTCCTAGTTCTTGTTGATTTACTATATTTTCGAAAATCCTAAAATCAGAAGCCTCAGTGGCGGATCCAGAGGGAGGGGTGTCTGTCAACAAAACTTCTGTACCCCATTTTTTTGCTTTTTCGCTTGGATAATTAATCAAAATTACATTATTATTATTAAAAAAAAATCTTCATTTGTATGTTTGAACCCCATATGCTGATATCTTTAACCTGTGGGCTTCGATGTATAATTTCAGTAGTCTGAGCAGGGGCAAAGTTGCTAGAAAAAAAAGCATTTCCTCCAGTTGAACTGAAAAGTGTTGACGTTACTAGTGACTATATCAAAATTTATAATATGACGTACGCCGCGGGAGTGAAATAATCCCGTTGAATATTTTTGATATTACACGGGTGTTATTACACTAGTGGAATAACTATGCAAGTGAGCTTAAAGCGAATTGCAACGCTATTTTGTTACTGCGAAAATGACGTCATAATCTATGTATTGTGATGTCAGTTTTAAACGGCGTTATAAGTTTCGCGGAAAATTAAAATGTTAAAATTCAAAAATGTTGACGATTTTCGCAAAAAATCGGGTCATATGATTAAAAGAATATAAAATTTGTGCTCATAAAATACCGATTTTATTAAACTCGTCATCTATAAACAGATAAAAATGCGGCGCAGCCTCGTTTTTATCTGTTCATTGATGACGCGTTTAATAAATTCGGTATTCAATGAACAATCATTCAATATCATCTATTTATTACACTGGAAAAACTCAAGATTTCACTGCCAGGAATGCAAAAGATGACAATTCTTTTTATTATTACAATATATTCATATCATATTTTATGTTGATTTTTATTAGAATTAAAACATAATTCAAGCTTGAATCTCAAGCTGAAAATGAGGGAAAAAATGTTTTGGCATAAGAAAAGTTTTATCATTTCGGGCAGAGAAACTTTATATTTCAACTTGTTTCGATATTACTCCATACAGTAGACATTGTATTATTTATAATTGTTATAATTGCAATTCGCAAAAAGATACCCCTGTTTTCTCATAATCTCCATAGCTGTTGTTTTTGAATAGAAGAGATCTGTAGAATGTATATGTAGTTTAAATGACTACCAAGCAGGCGAATCAGCAAAGTTTTATAAGTACAATCTAATAATATAAAGATTTTTGATTGGTTTAAATCGCATCGCGTGGGGAATCCCGTTACACTTTATTTCTGTATGAAATGCATTAGCACCGTGTATCAACGTACACCGGATATAGCGATTAGTGAGTCGAGGGAAATGTCACGGGGTGTTGTACAAGGTGAGCTTTTTTCTCTCTTTGTTAAATCACGTAAAACTTTCCTGTAAGCATACAAGACAGGCGTTACTGATATAATCATGTAGCTATCAACCCGTATCAAATGATTGGTTAGCATCCATAAGCGGCTACAATTAAAAAAAAATACCCCCCTAATCACCGATGATTTCCGTTTGTCCATCGCGAAAATACTGTTACGACTGAATTTTTAGAGTTTCTCATACTAAAACCCATGATAAATTGCCTAACATAACACAGAAAATCACTAGAAACACTCTTGCCTTTTGTATGAAGTGAATACTGATAAATTCACATGTTGTTTCTTCTCCCGGTGTACGGCCTATAGGGAGATGGTGTACGTCGTATAGCAAATCTCCCGTTAATAGTGTACGGCCTATAGCAAGAAAGAATATTTTCTTAAATGGATTGTCTAGCGCTAAATTAAAACGTGTTTGATGGATAAAGTTATCTTTTTGTCTTTTGTACTTTTGATGGAGCCCTTTTCCCTTACCAATGCAGTTGTCATGACTAATTTAATCTTTACCACAAATGAATACCTGTTTCAGTATAATGTTACAGTCAAACCTTGGTAATTGTGTGCTTTTAAACAGGCTTTAGACAAGTATGATATGTATAAATTGGGATCAGCGAGATCCTCGCTGTCATTTTCTCTGTCTCGACTTAAAGAACAAAGAAACTCAGCATTACTAGCATCTCTTTCATCTTTTCCAAATTTTGGATATCAAGATCAGACGAGTCGTACTGTTACTGCTCTTTTATCCCTTACTCAGTTTGAAGATATGATTTTAATTTCAATTGTAAATAGTGACCATTCTTTCGGTGAGAATCATTTGTGTTTTATTTTGAATGCCCCTATAGCTTTTATCAGTATAAACATGGCCAAGCTTCATGGATATATCCAAAACATGGGCATTGTCCATTTGTCGTCGGTACCGTAGTTGTCGTCGTCATATGATTAGATAACAAAATTGAAATACGATTTTTTAATCAATTTAATCACGGCCGTGCTTCATGGGTATATCCGAAGCATAGACATTGTCCAATTGTTGTCAGCATTGATGTTGTCGTTAGGTTCACCAGCCGCCGGGGTAAGACTTTTAAAGTAAGCCCCATTCAAACATATATTAACAAATTTTTAACACGGGTTTTAATGCCGCATTTCAAGGGTTCAGCGCAAAACTGTATTAAGTGTCTATACAATATATAGACACTTAGAATAGTCTTGCGCTGAACCCTCGATTTAGATATATTTCAGTCATGTGGCGGCGACTGGAGTACTCAACAATAGATTCCTGTAATTTCTATCATCAGTATTACCATTGCATACTTTCCTAGTCTCCAGCTGCTATCCGACTGAGATATACAATTATCCTCCCGTTTGTCTAAGATAATTAATTTATTCAAGAACATTCAACGTAGAACCCTGATGTTTGTAATGATTATAGATATCAATAGTACGGATCTGCAGATAACAAATTTAATGTCATGAAACAAGGTAATTAATTATCATCTGCCCAGTTCAAACCTCTGCAAAACTTAACCTAAAACAGTTATGAACATCGTGTAATTGACACTCAATCGGATTTTGTGTAGTAGGTTTACTATACTAATCTACAAAACGAAATTGGATTGTAAAACAATTGTATGTGGCTTCAGCTAATCTATCAATTTCAAAACGGTAAAGAGACAAATCCGATTTATATTTATTATTGTATACCCCTACCTATCTGGGAACGTTTGCATGATGTAGGTAAACGGTATTTCAACTAGTCATGCCTTTCGAATATCAAATCGTTCCTAAGCGCTTCCATTTTGAACCACAATTGAGACAGGCTTGAAATGGATTTTGATGATGTCTTTTCTAACGTATTCGTTGGTTCTTATTTTTCGGGGATATTCGATATAGGAAATATATGTCAATTCAACATTGTTATCGGTCATATTGATGTGCGTTAATAAACATGGTTCGAAAATACGCGTTAATTATTACCATGTGAATATCATTAATCGTCTGGGGCCGCTCAAATGTTTTGGGTGGAATCGTGATTCTTTAACAACCTTGTTCAAAATCACATCTTTCTTCTCTCTATCTGTTAATATTTTGATGTAGAAAGGTATCTTGTAAAAATCAAAGACCCCATGGTTAAAACGCCACGATTATTCAATGACATAGGACGATAGGGTAAACATTTAAATGATATTTTTCTTATATATTACAAGAAATCGACCTGCTATCCGATTCTGAAACAGTTCGTAAAACTAGTCTGACATTAACCTGACGCTTAATCTGTAGAAATGCGAAATTTTAGCTAATAAATTGAATTCAACGAAACAACTTGGTTTCACAGGAAGTTGCCTTCTGCAACGGGACTAGCCGTTGTCTAAGAAAACCATGCTAAAATATGTTTACAATCAATGTAATGAATAATTATGTTAAGAGGTTCATAAAGTTCTGTAAATGATTATCATCTATATTTTTTAATCAATATGATTAACGATTCCCCCGTTTTTCGCAAAAAACTAGAAAAGAATCCTAATCGAAAACGCCAAAATGTTACTACAGAGTCATGTAGGCGTTTTAATACATAATTTCTTATTTTGCGCTCGTTTAAGTAAGGATATTTTACCCTTACCTTGAGCTATATTCGTACACTACTTTTTCTATCGTTCGTACACTAATTTGAAATTGTCTGCTATAGGCCGTACACCGGTAGATTTTTTCCTATCTAAATATTCCAAAAACAAAAAATAATCTCGCAGTAAAATTTAGTATGTAAAATCTTTGAACAACAAAGAAAGTATAGCAAAGTAAATCGTGGGCCAGTTACGTAAAATATGAGCATTTTCATTCGATTTCGCAGAAGGCCAAGAAAATTGTCAGTGATTAGACGGCTTATTTTCCTTTATTCTATGACATAAACAAATTATTTCATGTTTTCCAAAAAGACAAACATAACCGACTACCTCAGTGGTGTAAATTCGTTTTTCACTAAGTAAAATCACAACAAACACAGAAATAATAAAAGAAATACTAACCATGGATCCCACTTCGTAGATATTTCCCTCGACTCACTAATCGCTATATCCGGTGTACGTTGATACACGGTGATTAGGGGAAACTCTCGACCATCGATCTACAAGTTCAGTATTGTAGGAACTCGATAATCACTCGCTCCCCTTTCACAACCCTTCATCGCTATTTGATCGGTTAAGAATTTAAATATTTGCAAAAAATATCTGACTTCAAACATGCAGTTCTGATTTTTAGCCGCTGTTTAAAGCGAGTCGACGAAGACCGCAAAGCAACCCTCTCAACCTCATTCGATCACGCCGAGTTTGTTTTTAAATGGAGCAATACTAGGCAGAAATAATTTTCTGATCATATATGCCTCTTTGGATGCCAAAGTTGACGACTATTTGTGTCCCGTTTGTTAGACTTTTTTGTCAGCAAACTTCGATAACAAAACACGTTAAAACGCGATCTAAAATAGATCTTGTGTAATAGTCTATATACGCACTGAAAGTAGATTTTAACCTTTTATTATTTGTCCGAGTATTTCAATTATTTCTCAGATCTTAAGGATTGCGATTATAAGGGCCGAGTGTATTTTCACCGCGTTTATTGGAGTATAAAGTGCAATTACCTTAGCACATGAGTTAAACATAACGCACTACGGGAGTTATTGTTTTGTGCAAATAAATAATGCATACTAATTCAATAAGCGCAGCGAAAAATACAATAATCCCTATAATGTATCTTGTCTGTATGTACATATTCATTTATTCAAAGTGTCGCCTAAGTATTGAAAAATTTAAGAGGAATAAAGCCATTATCTTTATGACTTTTATTTCGCAATCGGTTCGCCTACATATGGTTTTCTTTCATTTCTTATGACAACAACGACGTATCATTTACCCTAAAAAATACTCGCTTGAAGTCAATTTTGAACTTAAGATGATCTATTTTACATACATGTACTTACATATGTTTGAATCAATCAAATAAATATAAAATTATGGAATTCTAACAGTTAAAAACATCATGAAATTGACAATGGGAATGATTTCGGAATGAAATTGAACGAAATTGAATGAATGCGATGAGTGAGGTTTGAGTGAAATTAGAGGGATTTAATTCAATATCACAAATTTTATTCAGGATGAACAATAATAGCAATATTTATTACCTCCCTTAAGCATACTCATTCAATAAATAGCTTCATATTTTTGCAAGAACCAATTTCAATTATGTCAACGAAAACGTGTTAATTTCTAGCTATATTTATTTTAAATATCGTTGTTGAACTTATCTTTCAAGTGATTTTGGGCATTTTGGAATGGTGTGAGTGTTTTTTATGAATGAATGGTGTGCTGAGTGAACGATTTAGAATAGTTTTGATAGAGATGAATGTCAATTTCACGATGTTACTAATTGTACGAAAGGTAGAGAAATTGATCAATCGCTGGTCCCCGTCCTTTGACCTCTGTCATGATAGAGCCCTCAAATATTAAGGTAGTGGACCCGTAATAGTTCCGCAACGTTTCGCAAGTAATGAACCTTAACAGTTTTAACCGAGGTTACCTTATGATTTTCATCAGGAAACCTCGGTCAACATTGTAAAAGATCATGTACTCCGTAAGTTTCTTATTTATCTGAAAAACATATAGTTATGGACATGAAACAAATAGCAAATTGATTGATTGCGACCTAACCGCTGAAACCACAGTTTTTCAAGCAAAGTAAAGGCATTAATATCGCCCATCCACGAACGTTTTTAAAACAAAAATGGCAATAAAAAGTCGCAGATCAAAATGTATCTCATTATTAATGACAGAAAAAAGGCGTGTGAGACACATATCAAAATTGGTTTGCATCTATTAAGATCTATTCTATAATATAAATCGTTGATTACATATATAATTATATCTAATTCTAAAAACAACCCAGATGTTTAATTTGATTGTAAATTATTTTAATACACGTTTAATAAATCTCAATTCGGGAAAGGAGACGTAATATTTTTGTTACTTAAATCTACTGAAGATCCATTATTAACGCATCAGACAGTTTATTCCAAAAGAGTTGATAGCCTTCTAACACTCTTGTAAACTCGATATAAGATTCTTCTTTTATCCATTCAACCATTTCTAAAGGCATGTCCTCAGTCGCTATTTGCTCTAACATCACAACTATTAGACATCCACCGTCATTCCTAGAATATATACTTTCCATTCTGGCCATATGGAATTCATAGAGACACCATCTTCTTTTCAGAAAGGAATTCGATAATAATACTACAGTTTTCTTGCTACTTTGGATGGCATTAATGATATTATCAGCAATGGCGTTACCAGGGAGAAAGTCTCGTTGGTGAATACAAAGATTTAAACCATTTTCCTCTAGTTTTGGTATTATTTCTTGGAGTATAAACTGTATATGATTGTCTGCATACGAGATAAAAGCATCATATTTAAAATTCTCGATCGGTTCCTGGTTCGGCAATTGAATATATCCATAAAACCTCTTTCTGTTCATGTATAGCAAATACCGAAGCTTCCAGCGATTTTTATAGACAAGGCCACCAAGCACAATAGATAGAAATATCGACATAGAAAGCGTGCATACAACAATTATAACTGTATAGGTACGACATGTTTTGTCAAAATATTTGACAATGTTTACGAGTTCTGGAAATTGTATTTGTTGCCCATCATCGTTGTAAAAAGTGTAATTTTCAATACGATCAAAGTTGCTACGATATTTAATCATCCACTGTAGAAAATTTCTGTTTTTGCAAGAGACGCGAATTGGATTATCCAATAGATTTATCGAAAAGTTGTGACACTTTTTGGCCTGTAGAGCATTAAAATGGCTCATTACATCTTCAGGTAGTGTTTGGATTGCATTATTCTCAAGATTAAGTCGTGTCAGATTTTCTAGCATTGAAAGAGACAGTGTAAAAATTTCAATAGTATTAAAACTTAAATCCAATTGTTCTAAACTTACGAGAAAATTTAAAGCTCCTTCAGGAATACGTTTTATTTGATTGGTTGACAAAATGAGATTCTTCAATGATTTTAACGGTTTAAACATTGTGCCATCAACATCATTAGCAAGCGGAATACCAATGAAATTTTTCCTTAGATCTAACGTTTCTAATAGAATCATCATTTTGAAAAAAGTTAGGCCCAATATAAGAGCAATAGTTCATAGATAAGTTGAGTGATTTAATGGCTGGTAAAGGACCAACTGGACCTTCTAATCGCCATAGCACATTTTCAGATACGTCAACATGTGTCAGTCGGTTATTAAATGGAAGAACAACGACTCTAGCAATTTCTAATTTCAAATAACTGTTAGCATAAAATATATTTTCAACATTTGGAGGTGCTGAAAAGCTGTGAAAGTCCAAATGATTGCCTCCTATAAAAGTGCAACCCGGGGTTGACAAACTAAGGTTTTTTAGATAGTCGTGTTTCATAAATATACAGTCGTCTTCAATAGGCACCATAGCGTCACGTGTTTCGAAGTTCTCTTTGTTATATATGTGTGATGGCCTGTTGATTTTATTCTGTAGGGCAGCAAAGATGCTAGTTACGTTATGAAGACAACCCATCTGCATGAGATAAGGTCCGAAGGTGAATTTGTTGTCTTGAACATGGATAGTTTTTAGGGTACGTGGGAGGAGAATGAAGGCATTTGTCTCGAATTCTTCTAATCGGTTGCCATTGAATGATATTTCCCTCAGCGTGGTGTTGTGTAAATAACATAGGTCCCTTTTCTGTATTCGTGTTCCCATGCCAAATGTTTTGTGTGTGTAAGAGTAACCCAGATAGTCAATTTTGGTAAACTGAAGATCATAAGACACATTTCGTAGAACACTAAATCCAAGACGTCGGTTCAATGACAAATCCAACCATCGCAAGCTAGGAAGCTCAGTAAACGTATCAACGTAAATATTTGTTACGTTACATTGAGATATATCTAAAACTTTTACGGAATTGACATTCCTAAATGTTGTCTCGTTCAGTTTTCCAAGGTTACACGTACCAACAGAACCATTCATGTTTATGGTATCTAATTGTGTGAGTTCCATGTAAGATTTAGGAAAGTCTGTGTTGTATAATCCGTCAATTGCTAATGATTTTAAAGACGTTAAGCTAGAAAGGTTTGGATACTCGACGCTGGCATTCAACAAGACATCAAGATTTCCATTAATTCTTAGTATTTCCAAGCGTGGCTGTTTGATTATAATTAGTCTATTGCTAGATTTGTAAATTGTTTTTACTCAGATCTAGTTCCGTCAAGTGTTCAATATAAGAGAATGTGTCGTCTGAAAATGAGCTCAAGTTATTGTTTGAAAGAATTAAAGTTGTTACGTTTATACATCCCTGTATATCGAGCTTCGTTAATTTTGTTATATTATTTTCACTAAAATCCAGTCGTACTCCTTTTGTAAAGTTGGATGCCAAAATGTATCCGCATACTTTTAATAACTCGATCCCAGTTCTTTTACAGCTGATGTCAATAAATATTGATGATCTCTCCGAAGAGCACATACAGGTATCATTTGGACCACACCTTTTTGCAAAACGTGCTGGCATGAAGCTAAGACATACGATGACACTTTGGATGAAAACTGTGAAGTTCATTTTCGCCACTGAAATAGAGATTTTTGATAACTGACCTTTTGGAATATGACTACATTGAAAGCGTGTTTACAATGAATTTCGGTTGAATATATACATGTATACATGTTCACTTCTTTTTCAATGTATGGTCTCATTTCTATTCGTAAGACGTATGAAGTAAGAAAAGGGCGTCAGACGTCGTCTATGCTATAGGCTAACCCTTTGGGTTGTCTTTCTTTCATTCATTTTCATTCAAACGTCTGAACTTGACAGGTAATTGAAAGGTGGCCAGTGAAATTTGATTTGATACTGTTAATGACCTATGTTCACTCCAAACGGGCTAAACTAACTTTTAAAATGCGACTTAAATGTTATTTCACACTAAAAACACGCCAAATTCTCAAGTGAATCAGGCTCGAAATCTTCCGTCCCTAAGACAAACTCCTGTTCGGCCGAGGAGTTGGTTGGCAACTTCTAACCTTATCATCATGTGCATAAAGAAACATGATAAGAAGTTACATCGTGAAATCGACAGTCATCACATTCAACACTTCTCTAAGACAATCATAACAGGGGGACATGCGGCCTGAATCTCTCCACTGATTCTTTCCACCTGATGAGTCTATGAAAAAGTTTATATTTCAATCGAGGGCAGATCATCAAACGTCATGATCAATGCATTCTATCACAAAAATACAATGGTGTTAAAAGTTAGCATATTGGCGGCCTTTCTGTGAATCTGATAATTAATGTAGCAGACGCATAATAAAGGATTTGTCATCATGAAGGACCCTTTCTCTGTTATTCATTATCATTTCGCAGAACTCTTATATCAAATGATTAATGTAGAGTAATCATTTCAAAAAATTAATCAAAATCTACCTCCAATTTCGATGACAAAGAAATAAAAAAAAAATACAATAAGTGCTTAGTCACAGTATATACTTTATTTTAGTAATTTTCCATGAAATTGGTCCACGATTGAATGAGTATAGTTTACAAGCAAATTGACATGACCATAGAATAATATCTTTTTCTGATAAAACCAAAGAAATTTCCTTAAGAATGATCAGTCTCCAATAATACATTTCAAAGAAGACTTTTTTTATTCAATATATATCCAAATATAGCTGAATCGATTTTTGGCCGACCAGAATCTCGGGTAAATATCAAGAGATAACGTTGCATACTCATTACAGTGGGAATATTTTAGTAAACCCCTACTAGTTTTCTCATTAATGAAGATTTATTTTTATTTATCACCAAATGAAATTATCTTTTAATGTTTTAATATTATTTGTTTCCATCAATTTTTGTGCTTTCTAATTGGATGAAAAAAATGTTTTTATCCTCAATAAATACAATTTTTGAGTACGCAGCTATTTGTTCTATTTGCGCGCGAAGTAGTTCCGCAAGAAATCTGTCTTACTATGGAGAAATTTTCCCATTTTACTTAATGATTTTGAATGACAAGATTTGAAGATAGTATTTTAATTCAATGGAGGTATGAAGTTAAAACCCAAATCACACTGATGTTTGAATCCGCTTCGCGCATTCATACAGTGTGATTAAGTTTTTAGTTTCATGCATGAATGAAAATTAAAAAAATACTCTTTTTATCTCTTAAGAACTCGACAGACAGTAGTGTCGATGCTTTCCACCCGATACTTTCCACCCGATCAGTATCAAACGCAGAACTAGCTTAAGATTCAGTATAAGCGAAGAAAGAAAAGTCTCACGAATCAATAAGTATAAGCTAGTCGATATCCCGTTTAAAGATATCTTCAAAAGGTCAAAAAAGTTATTATTGTGTGCTTTTCACTGAAAACTACACATAAATGAATGAATAAAGCGATGAGCGACCAGATAAGAATGGTTTTGATTGAGATGAATGTCATTTATACGATGTTGCTAACAGTATGATTTTAGTTAAAGTAAAGTATTTCGCAAGTATATTGACCTTATTTAAAAAAAATCGCTAGAACAGACGATTATGACAATAATGAACTAATTAGCGTTAGATTACGTTATAAGATTACACAATAGAATAGAAAATAATCTAAATGAATTACATAATTATATTACATAATAGAAAATAAAATAAATTCGAGGCTGGACTTAAAATAAAAAAATCATTTGATTAAAGAAAAATACCTGTAAGTCATAAAGTAGAAACAAAACAAGCATAAATGAAATGAAAAATAAATTTAAAACCTGTTATTAGACAATATGCTTCATGAAAATTAACATGATTAGATTTACAATAATCTGATATGTTAACTTGTTACACTTTATACGAGGGATGTTCCAAAAGTCCGTGGTTTTTCTTTACATCACGAAGACTCTTCAACAGAAAGCATTGAAATCAGCATATGATGAATATCAAACATTTAGAAGTTAAATTATAACATTTTTATCCCATTAATGCATATAACGCGTTCAACAGGCGTTGCCATGGAGACACACATAACGTCAATTGGCGCAAAGAATAATTTTCATGTTTAGCGCTTACACATTCTGTGACTGTAGCACCAATTATATTGCCTAACATTCAAATACAGTTCGTAGATTTTAGCATGTTTTTTCTTATAGACAAACTGGTATTTCCAGATAAGCTAATCGGTTGAAACATATTTCATTACAAGAATAAAATACTTTGATCAACGTAGGTGGAAACTAAAAGCCAACCAAAAGGACGTGAGAAAGAAAACGCCGGATTGTCTTCTGTTATAGAAAGTGTTGCTCAATGAGAACAGCTGATCGAAAGAATTGTCACTGACACCTAGAAAAGAGCCACAACAACACTATTTTCACAATAAAACATTGACAACAAGCAACTGTAAAAAAATCGAATGCAAGGAAATGTTATTTTGGCATCAAATGAACGCAAGTGTCAACTGTTTGTAAATAAATGTTGCTGAGTTACAAGACATAATGTCAGGTCACTTAGACACTTAACTTTAGCTAATTTTGACGCCTTGTAACCCGAAAATTGATGATATAATGCTGCATTGGAAATCATTTGTACTAAATCGAAATTTGGGATGATCTTATTGAATAAATCCTAAATACAGTATGTGTTCTGAATATCTCGAAGTCAACGACGTACGTCAGAAACTCGCGTTGTGCGCCGCTTGGTTCATAGTGCATGTCTTTGGACAATCGTATCACGACATCTGATTGGCGTACCTCTTTTTAATTTGGCGATTTAGAAGAGGAAAGAAAACTCAATAAAATGATATGATCTTTATTTTCATACGATCAGCCGCTTTTGAGATATGGCGTTAGTCCACGAACTTCTTGAACACCCCTCGTATCGATCATATGTAAGAAAATAAATATATCAAAAAATAAACGCAGAAATCAGAATGAGTATGTCGTGTTGATGATTCCTCTGAAGATTTGTTAATTTTTTAACAGTAACTTTTGAGAAGAAAATTGTAGGCCGATTGCGAAGGCGATGGTATCCGACGTGAGTGCACCGAGGCATGATGTTTCAAAAATAGCTTCATTTTGATATAAAATATACCTGGACATACTCACTTTTCTTGGCAAATGAAGTGTTTTAAAATTGGACCTCAAACACTTCTCATGAACCTTAAGTGAATCTTACTATGCACTACTTCACTGAAAAGATTTTAACACTAGAACTGATTGTCTATAGATACGTTGTAACACTGGTGAACTTAAATGTCCACCAAAAACTACCATTTAGACCTCAATCAAACTTCACTGGTATGATCTTAGGCAAGCTCTTTCAGATTTTTCACCCACTTTAACATATTTCAAACTAATGCTAGCTTTCAAGTCGACAAACTTCCTGACTAGGTTTCAAGGCATATGAGACAAAATATGGCTTCGAGAGCGCACACAAGGTTATTTCAATGTTTCAATGAAAAGTTTGACACGTTGCTGCAACGAAGCACCACGGACATAATGTCAATGACATAAATTCCTCTGGATTTTTTTCCAACGGATCTAATATGAAAAGGTTTATTCGCGATAGAAGGAATGCGATATAATCGGATCGAAAGGTATGCATCCACAAAAACTGTTAAAAGATTCAAACAGAAATAAAAATGTAAGCAAAGAAATATCTTTGATATTTGAGGTTTATTTTATATTTATGATAACAGAAAGAATATCTAGATTTTCGATAGGTTATTGAAATGAATATATAAGCTCCTATGTTGATCTCAGTAAGTTTAAATTGTTACCTTATAACACACAACAATTTCCTCTAAGCTCTCACATCTAAATGAAGCCCGTTTGAAAGATGGACCTAAATCCAAATTTTGTTATCTATTTTGATAAGCTAACAAAAGCTAACAAAAACACGAAACGTTTAAACCAATAATTGGCCGAAGTAAAATACCAATGAAGGTAAGAAGGAGCAAACGCGTTAAAAAAGACAACACTCGATTTTGCTTGAGCAACCACTTTACTGTTACAGTGTACGCCATATGTCAACTTTGATTTTAGCTCACCTGAGCACGAAGTGGTACATGGTAAGCTATTGTGATCTAGCTGTGTCCGTCGTTCGTCATCCGTCCGTATCTTGTGTGCACTCTAGATGTCACATTTATGACCCTGATATCTTGAAACTTGGTCAGAATGATCATTTTTATATGCACTTGAATTGATTTGAAATTTAGTCGAGTGGGATCAAAAACGATTTCATGGGTCAAATCTTAAAAAAACCCTGTGTGCACTCTAGAGGCCATATATTTGGTCCAACTATCTTGATGCTTAGCAAAAATGTTTTTCAATATGATATCTGAGACATCTTTGAAATTTGATCAACCAGGATAAGAAATTAGGTCACCGGGCTCAAATTTTAGAAAAACGTCTGCATTCTAGAGGCCTTTTTTTCGCCCCAAAAGTCTTCACACTTGGTAATAATGTTTATGATATATAGGATTAATTTTGAAATAGGGTCAGGTGGGGTCAAAATCTAGGTAACGTGCCAAATCTTAGAAATACTTTGGGTGCAATCTTAAGGCCATATTATTGGCACAAGTGTCTTGAAACTTGGTGAAAATGTTTGTCTCAACCCAAGGACAAGATTTAAATTCAGTCAATTGTGGTAAAGACTTTGGTATCAAGATCAAAACTCTAGATGCTATCTATTTGCCTAAATATGTTGAAACTTAGTCATAATCTGTGTCTCTTTGATTTTTCGAATAAATTTATATTTAGTGAAACGGGGCTAAAATCTTTGTCATGGGGTCAAATCATGAAAAACAAAACAAAACAACAACAAAAAAAACTTGTGAGGATTCTAGACGTCAACTTGAGGCCCAAATGTATTGAAACTGGGTCGGGATGTTTGTCTACATGATATCTCAGATGAGATCAAAAATGGGTTAAGTATTGTCAAGAATAAGGTAACGGGATCATATCTTTGAAAAATCATTTTTGCACCCTAGAGCGTTTTGCCTAGATTTCCTGAAACTTGGTAAGGATTTTGATCAATATACAAATTATAATGAGTCCAACATTGCGTCAAGTGCAGTCAGAAGCATGGTCCTCAGGATAGATTTTCATAAATAAATAAGTGTGCGGCCTAGATGATTTTTTTGGCTAAAATTTCTTGAAATGTTTCATGTGTTTTGTTTCGGATAATCTCCTGAAAAATTCAAAGCTTTTTCTTGTTATGTCTGTTTGCCATGAGGTCAAAAGTAAATAAAACACATAGAAGTTTTAGAAAGACACCAGGTGCGCGCTTTAGGGCTTATGTCTTATATTATATTCTCTAAAACTTTTGTAAATAATTTAACATAACTTCACGAGAATACATTTTTGGACAAGTTCGTTCAGATTTTTTCTTTAATTTTGTGTTAATATCATTGCTGCCAAAAGCTGACGCGTCATCCAAAAATGGCCCACTATGATAAAAATTAATAATAAGTGTCTTCACTAAAACTACCCATCTGAATTCAATCTGATTTCACAGGAAGTATTCTTGGGACATGCTCTTCCAGATTTCTTCGTTTAATTTTGATTGGGTAGATATTATCGGTGCTAGGGGCTCCCGAGTAAACAAAAAATAGGCATTCTGTGTCGTTTTATAATCATTTTCTCTGAAACTTCTTATCAGATTTCAACCAAACTTAAATGAAATGATCTTTAGGAATTGTCTCCCAGATTTTTTCTTAAATTCTTGTTGAACAATGAACAGAAAAAAATGGACTAAAAGGGAAAAACATAAAAATGCTAAAATTCTTTGGCTAGACATGATTGATCCTGGGTAGGCTTGTATTGATTTAATAATAAAGGTTCGTAGATGACTGTCTTTGATTCTGAAATCATAATTAACCCTTGACTCTGACCATGATCTTGGACCTTCTATCTAAAATATTGAATTATAAGGGCCAGGACTGTGTTCAGTCAATAATAACGGTTAGTTGGTAGATGGTTGTATATGATTCTGAAATCATGTTAAACATTTGATCCAGACCTTGACCTTTGCCCTTCTTTCCTAAATATTGAATAATAAGGTACATAACTACATTATATAACTAATACATGTTGGTAGATGATTGTCTTCGATTTTGGCATCCCGTTCACTATTCACCATTCATCAACCGTTCACCCCATACGTGACCATTGACCTACTTCTAAAATATTGTATTATTAGGTCTAGGACTGTATTAAATGAAATATAAAGGTAGACTAGTACCCTTGATTCTTGCATCATATTGAACCTACTTTCTTAAATAGTGAATTATAAGGTAGAGATATGTATAATTAAGGTTGGTATTTTATTGTCTTTAATTCTCGCATCATATTGAACCCTTTACATTAAACTTGACCTTAGAATTACTTTCTAAAAAATTGAAATATTAGGTGAAGGACTGTATATGTCATTAATAATGGTTGGAAAATGTTTGTTTTTAATCCTGGCATTATAGTTTAAAATTTCTCTGACCGTGACCTTTGACCTAATTCTTAGATGTTGAAATTTTGTATCTAGGACTGTGTTAAATCAATAAAACCTTGACATACTTGTAATTATTGAATTATCAGACCAAGTAAAGTGTTATTTACTATTAAGTGATGGTAGATGATGTCTTTGATTTTCGCATCCTGAAGAACCCATGGCCAATTCCTTTGACATACTTTCTTAGTTTTTTCTTAAAAATAAAATTTTTACATATGGGCCTGTATTGTATCAATAATAATGGTTGGTAACTGATTGTAATTGATTCTGACATCATATTTAAATCCTGACCCTGACTGAGACCTTTGACTAATTTTCTTATATATTGAATTATTGCGTCTACGACTGTATTAAATAAATATTAAATAATGGTAGATATATGGTACACTGTCATAAACAAGGGTATACCGGATGATAAACATACTTGTGTGATACTGAGATAATCACTTGGCTTATTATTTGCTTATCAGTACTAGGGCCAAAGATATACAACAATCCTGAAACTTGATCGATCTTGAATACCCCCGCATTTAAAAGTTCAATTGTGTAGCATAGTTCGAGGTCTGATTTATTTTTTTTTATTTATTTATATATATATATATATATATATATATATATATATATTTTTTTTTTTTTTGAAACTTGGACCTACATGAAGATCTGTGTGTATTCGGTTATCGTAATAGTCAACAACGTTTAATGCATAATATCACAAATTACCGATTACTTAGTACGACTACAATCCTTCAAGAAAATCCTCATAAACGGGACCCTTTTGGTTCATACTTTTTGTTATACAAATAAAATGTCAAAATCTCTATGAATCACCGAATTTGTCTGTAAACTTATGATCAATTTGTTTCAGGGCCCGAGGTTATAAAACCGTTTTTGTGTTTTTTTTCCAAAAGTGAGAATTTCTCTAGCCCTTTTTTAAAGGTCTTTCATCTCATAATACTTTCAAAATGTCATAGGCATTTGGAGTTCTAATTAAGATGGCGAAGAAATTTTAAAGATTTAAATACACCTCAGTACTACCCCCCCCCCCCTTTTTGCTCTGCACCTTACGGCCTAAGAGTCATGATTGTAGCATTTTACATATAGATAAATAAACAAAAGATTTATGATAAAAAATTCAGGCTATTGGGGCCCTGATTTAGAAGGAGAAATAGAATTTCGAAGATGTCTAATTTGATCATAGCCATTCCTGGTCTCCCTTTGCTCTGCCCCTGATGTCATGATTTTAGCTTTTTTTTAATAAGGGTCTATGAGCTGAGTTGGTGTTCTGTAAGGTTAAGATCATTTGTCCTTACATATGAACAAATTTGTTGATTCATCTACTGGCACATTTTTGTCAAAAAAAAAAAACACAAAAAAAAAACACAAAACAATCTATTAATTACATCTGATGCGGCAAATCGTTTATTCTTGCAAAGGTGCTTGTAATGCGGAGTGGACACATGTCATATTTTCGTTCATAATCAGAGCGGAGGTCATTTTCAGGTCAATGGGAGCAGACAATGCTGCATCTTTTATCATCGGTGATAGCTCTTTGAAAAGCTTCGGTGTGTGCGTGCATATTTCAACAACTCCATATTTGCAAAGAGAGGGGTGTTTACTTGTTATAAATGTATCCGGCTTGTTCCGTTTAGGTCGTGCGATATAATATCAATAATACAAAAGGCAGGAAAAGGACTAAGACAGTAAGACGCTGGTAATTGAAAATTGGGCGATTTAGGCAGCCTCAGTCGGTCGCTGCGCTCCCTCCTTTCGGCTGTTTAAGTCGTTTGGTTTTCGATTATCAGCGTTTAACTATTACGTAAAAACAGCTAAAGTTTATCAAAACAGCTAAATTTTTATCACAATTTTCAATCTGTTTACCCTACGACAGACGATGCAATTCTGCCCTGCGTTCGGGATGGGAACGTTGGTGAGACGTTTTCGGGGTAATGCCTCGCATTGCACGTATGTGCGCGTGCAGGGCGGGGTATCGTCTCGGATCGCTCGCGAAGCGTTTTAACATCCTGAACACAGGGCTGGTTCATTTTTAAATACATTGAGGGATTGGTGAAGGACTAATGTAAGTTCTTAAAATAAATGGACACTTCGGATGATCTTTCGCCGAATCTTTGCTCACTTTATGGGAAATATAAATGAGTAACTGGAGTTGATGATCAGAGCACGTAAGTTGTATACTAATTTCAAATTGTATATTACCGTTCTTGTAAATATTTGTAAATAATAATAATTATTACAATGATAATTAGATACAGTCAACATCGCTTTCCGAAATGTTGTGATGCACGGGGTTGCGTTCCCAACTGTGTACGTCCGTCACTAGTGGAAACCTGACCCTGTTGCTCACCAAACATTGTTGGTCGAGTTGAGGGTCGTAGCTACGCCTTGAATAGAGCCGTGTATACATGTACGACTTTCTGATCGCCCACCAACTTAGGACGCAGACTTATCCTGTGGAGATTTTCCCGAACTAGATAAAGATTTCTAAAGATTAATAATAAATAGAGGATAATCGTTTGTTTCAGTGTAAGATCGATTTATATTTCATTGAGTGAACAACAAAAGCTATATTTTCACGAGTGGCGGAGCTACACGAAAAACAAACGATTATTCTATTTCTTTAATGCAAAAATGAGACAAATGGGAAATTTCTGGCACATATTTTCGTAAAGCGCGTCATTTTGCGCGTGATTGCTATGCAACGTTCAATGTGACGTCACTCATTTCGCCCCGCATAGATGACGTCAGATAGGATGAAATGCACAAAAGCAGGGTATAAGATTTTGATAATTTCACTGCTTTTGCAGTGAGTTTATCAAGTGATAATCGACCGTTATTTCTCGATAAACCACCGAAAAGCATCAAAGAAATTCAAGTTAACTCGAATAACAGAAAAAAATCTATCATGCCTCTATTAAAGTATCTTCAATTTCTGTGAAAAAAAACTTTTCGATCCAATCATTATCAAATTAATTCTATGTCATTCTGTTTGTGAATTATCTTACTGTATGTTATTTCATACGATGGTCAAATAAAAATATGTTTTGTTATGTTTATGATAATCCATGACAAATTTCAAGGTTGCAGATCTCCTGGTTCAGGAGAAGAATAGATTTTATAGATTTTTCAATTGATGCATGCCCTCCCCCTTCTCCCTGGTGCTCTGTCCCTGCTAGTAAAACAATCAGGATTTACATTATCAAAAAATGTTTAGGCGCTGATGATCCATGCAAATTTGTAAGGCTGCAGGGCTCTTAGTTCAGAACAATAGGAAGATATTTTTAAGATTTCTAAATTTATTCGAGACCCCCCTCCCCTAAGTGCTCTGTCCCTGGTAGTCATATAGTTATTACTTTAGCTATTTAAATAAAAGTCTTTAAACTGATGATCCATGCCAAATTTCAAGGATGCAGGGCTTCTGATAAAGAAGAAGAAGATATATAAAAGACTTCTAATTCGATCAAAGTCCTACCTCCTACCCCTCGGTGCATGCCCCTGGTGGCCCAATAGTCATGATTTTAGCTATTTTGATAAAGTTCTATTATTAGCTTATGATTCATGTCAAATTTCAAGTTCATCTGGTTCAGAAGAAAACGTTAAAATAGCGTATTTCATCCAACTCATACCCCTCTCCTAGTCATCTGCCCCTGTTGGCCCTACAGTTATGACTTTAGTAGTTTGATAAAGGTCTAGGAGCTGATGATCCTCGCCAAATTTCAAGACTTTATGGCTTCTGATTCAGAAGAAGAGTTTTAAGATTTTCTTTCAAAAATAACTTTTGTTGCCGAGTAACTGATTTTAATTCTTTTAACTATTTTGGAAGAAAACCAACTTGGACCATTTCTGTAAAAGTTGGTGTAGATGGGTCCAGTAGTTTACACCCCCTAAGAACTGTTACAACCGACAAATACCTCTGCATGAAAACATGTTAAGGATTCGCAATGAAAATTGTTCAAGCGTCTGCTAATTTGTTTAAATGCATGTCGGTTTCGACATCATTTTTACAAACAGAAGATACGTTAGACTTTTTATATATTCCTTTTCCATTCCTTAGATAATGAATAATCCTAATCGAAATATTTTTGATATTGATATTTCGGTAAAAAGAGTTTTGAGGAAAATTTGATCGAAAAACAGTCTTTTGTCTATTTCTTTTTGGATTTTTAGAACAGAAAGAAGAAATATTGAAACATTTTATCTGTTTGGCGTTAAAATCCCCAGTCTTCTCTATTATACCCGTTTTCTGAAAAAAATTTCTACTGATTCGAAACTTATATGCATTATTTTAATTTTATGCGTATGTTACGAACTCTGCCTAATTCTTTTGGTATGTTACAGTATCTTCACTACAGCGTTACAACCTGTGTCATTGATATTGCATACAAAAATCCCAGTTTTCTTGACGCTAGGATTTTCAAAAAAACACAAACGAAAGCGCAACGTAATCCGAGTTGTCTTATATTTAAGTCTTTTCTGCGAAATACTAGGTAGATAGGGAAAAAAGTCCCAAAACTTCATTTAATGCGATATATCTAAAAATGACACTCAGATCTCCTTTTTAATTTATGAAAAACAGTATGCCTTCCTTCTTTTCAATTATATCTGTCTTACTTTAAGGATAAGAAAGCACTCGCAAATGTTAATTATACGAATGCCTATACATGGAAGTCTAATCAACATCGTAAAACATTCACCTGCTTAAAATGAAAGGGATCTGGTCAAGAAAGTGTAAGCTTAAAATCCCCAAATCGAAATGGATTGAACATTCTCAAAATCATCGGTTTCAATCTCTTCTACAAATGACGGTGTGACGATTTTCTCCAATATGAAACTTTAGTTTAAATAAATCTACATTTGCTGTTTATAAAAATGAAATAAATGGGGTAGTTGTGCTTATTTATACCTAAATCTGTTAACAAATAGGTACCATCAGCCAAGAGTTTTGTTTAAGTTGCTTTTGAAATTAAACAGAAAATATAACCTTGAAGTGAAATGATTTAAAAATAAAAATCGAAGCACTAAAAGGTCCTGTTTCGCATTTTTATTGAAAATGGACACTAACTTCATGGAGAAAATACGTGAATTGAAGGGAAAAGAACCTTTATTCGGTCTATATAAAAAGTCAAATAAACCTATCAAAACTATCCCCGAGATTTGTACAATAAGGGCAAAACAGCTAGCTATGCTCTGATCTAAAGTATTTTCTTAGAGGATAGACCCGCCGAATTACTAGAAAATTACAGTTTTTATTTTTTTGATTTTTTCGAAATCACAGGACGTCCACGAGAGCCTGGGACGCTCTAATGCCTCCTTCCCTGTGAACAAGTTCAAGAACTTGTTCTAGAATGTGAATTGGAATTCGAGAACAGTCGAACTAGCTGTTGAACCAGTTCTAGAACTAGTTTTTGAACTTCTTGTACTAGATATTGAACTAGTTCTTAAATTTGAGTTCAAGGGTTGGGATAATTTCACCAGTTATCATAAGGCCCCTTTTGCATTAATACTTCACCGCCCTGTCTGTAATGCTACAACGCGTATATTGTAGTCAAATATTGTAGTCAAATGTCCTTAATTTCCTTTTTCCTCCTGATGTTTTTCGAACTAACTTCAAACAAAAATATTCTGATGTTGGTATAATCATAATTTGAAAGTTTGGAGTAAATCGGATAGAGATTGTGGACTTTTTTGGGAAAATAAGTGTAAGTTAATAGACGGGCATGCGGTTAGACATACGGACAGACAGGAAATCATAGCTAGAATAGCCAATAAATCACATTCAAATAATAAAACATAATAAATGTATTCCATCAGAATCTGTAACCTATATAAGTGATGTAGTTACTATTCTGTAACACTCTCTGTCATGCACCGTAACATATATTCTATTTCATTTTTTCGATTTTTTTTATTTTCAGTTGTGATAATAGGGAGGAAAAAAATTACCAATTATTTCAATTGGAATTATTGTTTGAGATTGGATGAATTTCCAATTTGAAACGCAACCTAAAAAGTTTTAATGCCTTTACTTTGAAAAATGGCAAACATTACATCTAATTTCCCTTTAATCGTCACAGTTCTAGTTAATCGCAGGATAAGATATGAAAGTAAATGATTATGCGGAGTATCAGACTGTAAAAGCTACACGTGGCTTTTTTAAATTCGATGGATAAATGACATTATTTTGAAAGGCGTAGCGTTTTTGTTTTCCGTAAGTACAGAAATCGTGACTGTTTTAATTGCGAATCCTTTACTTGTTTTCATGCAGAGGTATTTGTCCGTTGTAACAGTTCTTAGGGTATGGTTTAGGAGATGTTTGAAAGTTGTTGGTGGACGCCGGACAGAGGTTGATCACAAAAGCTCTCATGAGCAATTCTTTCTCATGTAAGCTAATAAAATACTATATAGAGGATATTCAACAGGTTGTGTCTGATATGAAAATATTTCACGAGAATAAGTTATAACGCTTTAAAAGCGAGTCCGAAGGAATGACGACTTCCCAAACAATGTAAACATTGGAACAACGAGATTCTTTTGAAATCGATTGGATACCAACACGGGGGGTGATGTCCATAATCGGAGCCACCGGCTCTGCTTTCAAAATCATGTGTGGAACTTCCGGTCCACGTGTGGCTCCGATTATGTAGATGTAAACATTTCATATTTTGAATGAAAAATGGGGTAGGAGGTCGGGATTTCCTCATTCATATAATATTTAATTAATTAATCATAAAAAAGTCGAATGCTATTCGACCAGATATACATTTTGCAACGTAAACGTACTCAAAAAATGTAAGAACGCTCGTTGGTTTTTGTTAAATATGATTTCTTTTGGGAGCAGTCTTGAGCCAGGAATGTCAAAACACGTGGTTTTTACCTCCAAAATGCAATATTCAGAACAGAATTAATAACACAGACCATTGTTTTCAGTGTACACGAGTTTAACAAAACAACCACAATAATCTTACCCAACGTACTTTTCTGCAATATGATATATATCAAAAAAATTGTTTGGTTCCGATTATATGGATTGGCCCCGATTATGTTCCCTGGCTCTGAAGTTGTAGAATGTCTCTTTCTTCTTCTTCCATATGCCCCAACAGCCTTCAGTATGAAGTTTCTGTTAGTTCCATGGGGCGCTGTTTTCTCGTCATTCCATGGCGTTGTCTATTTTACGTCTCACCTTTCTCGTTTACTTTTATTACCTCCAAAATGCAATATTCCGAACAGTGTGTGTGATGTAAACCCTTGTTTTCAGTGAGTACGAATTCAACAAAAACAACCACAATATTCTAGAAAATTGTTCTTTACTGAAATTTTACATAGTTAAAAGAAAATTATTTGTCTCTAATTATGTACCAATGCTCCAAATTCTTGGAGTGCCTAGCCTTTAGGGACCGAAACTCATAATCACTTGCCTAAAAACTACATTTATTTATTTATTTATTCATTCATTCATTTATTTATCTATTTATTTAGTTGTTTAGTTAGTTAGTTAGTGAGAAAAGGAATGACACCGAAGTCATACGCATTGAAGAGTTGTAAGAGCGTGAAGGCGACTATCCCCAGGAGCAAATCCCAACATGGCTATGCATTCGATGTTCATGTTGCCTCGATCTCACTCAAAATCTTGGGTTTTCGCAACTTTTTTTTACTCTCTTTGTAAACTCGTTTTCGATAAGCTCGAGTTTGAAATGAGTCTGGTCGGTGAAAGAATGGGCATTGGTCTCACTTTAAGGAGGTGTTCACGAATTAAATCCACAATGGCATAAGATGAATAGACCATAACATTGACTTATTTACAGCGATTCACCCTATGGCTTTTGCTTTTTAAAAAGTCGACAAACGGCCCAGAAACCTTGTCTTTGTGGTTCACTGTCACCATGAGTCCACGATAACCTTAAAAACTGACATGGAGAGTAAAAAGTTTCCTGTCATAACACAAATTGCAGTACAATCCGTCCTTTCCACCCAGTCAGCACCGAAGTTCGGCATCGGTAGTTGTTATTATCGGCGTTTTTACCTGGCAATGGTCGAGTTATGACCCTTCAGTGTCCTTGATTTTAACCGCGTAAATGAATCAGTTTAATATGTCTATGCGCAATGGCGTTCCGAAATTCATTTTTTCGCTACCACCAAACTCGAAAACTTTCACGGTTTGTCGTTTCCACCTTTATACGCTGTATTACTCGACAAACTTGAGTTTCGTACGATGCATTCGATCCGCTGCATGAGAAAACATTGTTTATAACGCAAACCTTCTTTAAGTCATACCGATGCCTTCTCTTTCACCGACCAGACTTATCTCAAACTCAAGCATATCAGAAACGAGCTTGCAATGAGAGTTCACAAAAGAACGAAAAATCGCAAGGTTTTGATTCAAATTAAGGCAGCATGAAAAGCAATTTGATAGCCATGTTAGGATTTAATCTAGGTAAAATTCAGAAATCCACGTGTCGAACATTATTTGAGAGCAATATTGCACATGAACACACGCGCTATTGAATTTTACAGAGCAATGAAAACTAACTTTGATTTCAAAATTTTGAATTTGGGGGTAGTCACCTGTAACTCTCCAATGCGTATGACTTCGGTGTAATCCTTTTTGTCACAGATCAATAATTAGTTTACGTTTTTTTGTATATCCATTTTTCCAAACTCTAGATTATGGAATAAGTTGTATCTAAAATTTAAAGTGATGCGTTATTTTTGTTGTTCAGTATATATAAAACGTGTTTTCGCCCTTGTATATTGATCCGTTTTGCTAAATGTCAAATTTTTATACTTCTGTTTAATTTTCAACATCGTCTTTATAAATCGGCACCCCAATACCGAAAAGCGCTCGGGACATTTTCAGTATTTGATTTTCATAGTCTTAAATAAGTTTTAATTTTATTACATCTAGTTTAATTACTTTCCGATTGAAAAGTTGACAAATCCGGAGATGAAGTATTAAATTCTGACATTAATCGGAATTTGTATAAATATGTTCAAAACTTTGCGAAAATTCGGAACTAAATGTTACGCGGGGCTTAAAAACAAGGGACCATTGGCCCTGAAGCGCTTATCTGAGGCATTTACAAGTATTTGACAAGTGTGGCAAAGTGTCAAAACTACTTATTTGAAATTCATGACTAGCTCAACAAAATTCCAAGATATCAAAAAGACAATCATTCCGATTACATTTCAAAACAGTTGAGTCGAATATAATGCCTCAAAAGTACTGAAGGATTTTCAAAGATTTGAAGAGGTGTCCCAGTTTTTGACCCTCTTTCTAACTAGTCTAAGATTTCAAGACAAAGATCCTGACAATATATTAAAACAAATAAATGTTCTCTAGATTTTCCTTAATTTGACCTATCGACATCATTTTTGGTCCCACTTAACCAATTTTTGAACTTAATGAGATTTCACGAAGGCAAATATTCTAACCAAGTTTCAAGACATTTGAGTAAGGGAAGTGGCCTCTAGAGTTCACACAAGGTTTTATCAAGATTTGACCAATTAACCTAATTTTTTACTTCACTTGGTCCAGTTTAGGACTTGACCAAGATTAGATTGATGGGGTCCAGCATTCTGACCAAGTTTCAGGACATTTGGGTCAAGAATGTGGCTTCTAAAGTGAACAGAAGGTTATTCTCAGATATGACCCCTTGATCTCATTTTTGACTCCGATTAACCCAATTTCAAACTTGGCCGAGTTTTGATGCAGTCAAATATTCTGGCAATGTTTCAGGACATAAGGGCAAATTATGTTGCCTCTAAAGTGAACAGAAGGTTTTTCTTAGATATGACCCCTTAACCTCATTTTTGACCTCACTTGACCCAGTTTACAACATGACCAAGATTTGATGAAGACCAACATTCTGACCAGGTTTCATGATATTGGGGCCAAAAATGTGACCTCTGAAGTGAACTTGTCCGAGATTTGATGGAGACAACATTCTAATGACGTTTAAAGACATTTTGGCCAAATATGTGGCCTCTGAAGTGCACACAATGCTTTTGCTAAAATTTGACCAATTTCATTTACAAGATCCCATTTTTGACCCCACTTGACCAAATCTCGAACTGGACCAAGATTTGATGGAGACAGACATCCTGACAAAGTTTAAGACATTTGGACCAAAACAGTGGCCTCTAGAGTGCATACAAATTGGTGACGGACGACGGACGAAGGCCGCCGGACACAGCTTGATCACAGTAGCTCACCACGAGCACTTCCTGCTCAGATGCGCTAGAAATCGAACAAAAAGGTGTTTTATGAATCATTGAGTCCTTTTTTAGTGAGATATATTAATCGTATTTCATGAAATGTGTATCAAATGAACGCGAATTTCGCAACATCTTTCTTTGATACCACTCACAAAATATATCTGATAAAATTTCATGGAATTATCGACGTTGAAAGAGTGTTGGTAGTGACGTTGTTAAAATTGGAACGCTTAGCGTGCGAAGTATAATAAGCAAGAACAACCATTGACAGGCTCCGAAGAAATCTTTATATTTCTTCACATTTAATCATCGATTATAGTCCGACAATTCTCTTGCACGTACAAGTACTAAGTAATGTTAATGAAGCTGACTGTCTAGTAACCGGAATATTGTAATAAAAGTAAACATGTCGTAGTGAAACGTAACAAACCTAACTTGCATCGTGAAATGGTGATTAAAAAGCGCCCCATGAACCTAGTTGAAATTTCATATTTAAGATGTTATATGGAAGAAGAAGATGATACTCCACAACTTTAGAGCCAGGGAACATAATCGGAGCCAATCCACAAAATCGGAACCAAACTATTTTCTTTGATCTATATCATATTGAAGAAAAGTACATTGGGTTAGATTATTGTGGTTGTTTTGTTAAACTCGTGTACACTGAAAGCAATGGTCTGCGTTATTAATTCTGTTCAGAATATTGCATTTTGGAGGTAAAAACCACGTGTTTTGACATTCCTGACTCAAGACTGCTCCCAGAAGAAATCATTTTTAACAAAAACCAACGAGCGTTCTTACATTTTTTGAGTACGTTCACGTTGCAAAATGCATAACTGTTCGAATAGCATTCGACTTTTTTATGATTAATGGATTAAATATTATATAAATGGGGAAATCCCGACCTCCTACCCCATTTTTCATTCAAAATATGAAATGTTTACATCTACATAATCGGAGCCACACGTGGAGCGGAAGTTCCACACATGATTTTGAAAGCGGAGCCGATGGCTCCGATTATGGACATCACCCCCGTGACCAAGATGGACTTATCGGAATACTTGTGCAATCTGTGATCACTCAATCCCCCGAGACGAGCATTTAAAATCAGTTTATGCTCTGGCTGGACTGAGTGTGTATCTCTAAAATTGCAATGTTATCGGATTCGAGCCTTCGAAAAAAGCCTCAATGTCAAAAAAGACAGAAACAGTCGGATTGTGATAGCTTTTGTTTAAGGGTGTTCCCTCGTTCATAATTTGTTCATGACTATTTTGTTCAGTTTCGATTTTCCTAGTTCTTGTTGATTTACTATGTTTTTGATAATCCTAAAATCAGAAGCTTCAGTGGCGAATCCAGAGGGAGGGGGTGTCTGTCAACAACACTTCTGTCGCCCAATACTTTCTTTTTCGCTTGGATAATTAATCAAAATTGCATTGTTATTAAAAAAGCAACTCTCAATTTGTATGTTTGAACCCCATATGCTGATATCCTTAACCTGTGAATGGGCTTCGATGTATAATTTCACTAGTCTGAGCAGGGGCAAAGTTGCTAGAAAAAATTGCATTTCCTCCAGTTGAACTGAACAGTGTTAACGTTACTACATTTGGAACATCACTCGGCCATTTCCGTAAACTACAACATACCCCGGATGTAAGTAAGGCGGATGGGTATGTACGAAATTGTACATTTTGTTCGGCGGAAACAGTGTAAGAAAAACTAGCGAATCGGCGATATCTTTAGATTGATATTTTTACAGTAAATAACGCCTGAAAAATCTTAATTTTTGAGAATGACAATTATTCTAAAAGAATTAAGATATTTAGCCGTTATTTAAGAATCTAAAGTTATTTGTATAAGGATACGATGGTTTCACGTCAGTGACTTCAAACGAGTAGCGTTGGCGACGTCGAATGTTTTCACTCACAGTTTCGAGGGCTAACGCCATTTTAAATGACGTCATCAAGTTTTTCCAAGGTTTTCCCGTATTTTTTGAAAATAGTCCGACTATGTACATCCGAGGTTGATCGTGAGATTGGCCGAGTGGTATTCCCAATTAACGTTACTAGTGACGATATCAAAATTTATTACAATATATTAGTATCATATTTTATGTTGATTTTTATTAGAATTAAAACATAGTTCAAGCTCGAATCTCAAGCTGAAAATGAGAAAAAAATTATTTGGACATGAGAAAAGTTTTATCATTTCGGGCCGAGAAACCTTATGCTTCAACTTGTTTCGACATATTTCTCCATACAGTAGACATTGTATTATTTACAATTGTATTTTTTACAATTCGCAAAAAGATACACAATTATGCTCATAATCTCCGTAGCTGTTGTTTATGAATTGAAGAGATCTGTAGAGATCTGGGGAATGTATATGTAGTTTAAATGACCACCAAGCAGGTGAATCAGTAAAGTTGTATAATTACAATCTAATAGTATAAAGAATTTTGATTGGTTTAAATCGCGTCACGTGGGGAATTCCGTTGCACTTTATTTCTGTATGCTATATACATTAGGTATTTCGGGGAAACTCTCGACCATCGATCTATAGCGGGCACATATTAACTTGAACCTGACCTTTATGCAGAATAAATAATTAGGCACATGAATATATTCCGAAGATACATCGGCACGTGACGATCAAGCTTGGACATTCCGTTATACTGCAAAAATTACAGGTATGCGTGGAGCTAGAAGTCTAGTCATGTAGCAGACGAGTCGATTTCAAAAATAATTATTGCGACTGAGAGAGGGGATTTCATTTCCATTCAAAACACATAAATTGCATTTAAAGGAATTTGAAAATTTGTATTTTTCTTACCCGCATCTCAAGATTTTTTAGATAAGAAACTCAATTTATGTATTGGTTAACTAGTTCATGAGGGTGACCAAACATAGCCGTTACAGTAAACAGCATGTGCGATAACGGGTTAACACGTGCACTCCAACTTTACGTTTGATTCCGCAGGTAAGTCGTGTTTTGCCGGGGATAAAATACCGATATTTAATTTGTTTAAATCACAAAGGCCAGGTTTAGGTCAATATGCTTCCACTATACAAGTCATGTATTGTAGGAACTCGATAATCCTTCGCTTCCCTTTCACAACACTTTATCGCTATTTGATCGGTTAAGAATTTAAATATTTTCAAAAGAATATTTGGCAACAAGCATGCAGTTCTGATTTTTAGCCGCTGTTTACAGCGAGTCGACGAAGACCACCAAGCAACCCTCTCAACCTCATTCGATCACGCCGATTTTGTTTTAAAATGGAGCAATACTAGGCAGAAATAATTTTCTGATCATATATGCCTCTTTGGATGCCAAAGTTGACGACTATTTGTGTCCCGTTTGTTAAAACTTTATGCCAGCAAACTTCGATAACAAAACACGTTAAAATGCGATCTAAAATAGATCTGGTATAATGGTCTATATACGCACTGAATTAGATTTTTAACCTTTTATTATTTGTCCGAGTATTTCAATTATTCCTCAGATCTAAAAAATTGCGATAATAAGGGTCGAGTATATTTTTCACCGCGTTTATTGGAGTATAAAGTGCAATTACCCGAGCACATGACTTAAACATAACGCACTATGGGAGTTATATGTTTTGTGCATATAAATAATGCATACTAATTCAATAAGCGCAGCAAAACATACAATGATCCCTAAAATGTATCTTGTCTGTATGTACATTTATGTTCATTTATTCAATTGTCGCCTAAGTATTGAAAAATTTCAGAGGATCAAAGCCATTTTCTTTATGACTTTTATATCGCAATCGGTTCGTTTATACAATCGGGTACAGATGGTTTTCTTTCATTTCTCATGACAACGACGACGTTTCATCCAAAACGCCAGCTGTCTATTCTACTTAGATCATCATTCATCCAAATGATAGAAAAAGAATACTGTGGGATGAAGAAAAAGACCAACAGCAGATCGATATCGCAACCCTAGGATTGACAGCACCATGCATACAGTTTATAACATCTAGAAAATGACAAGTTGGATGATTTTGGAACGATTTTGGAATGAAATTATATGAATATGTGGAGCGAGTTTTGGGTGAAACTAAAGGGAGGTAATACGATACCGCTAATGTTCTTCAGGGTAGACAAAAATAGCGATATTTATTTACTCCCTTAGCAAAATAAGTATACACATTCTATAAATAGCTTCCCATTTGTTCAAAAACCAATCAGACGCTCAAAGTTTTAATCATGCCAATGAAATCGCGATTGCTTTTCTATTTATATTCATTTTGAATGTAGCTGTTGAACGTATATTTTTCCGTCATTTTGGAGCGTTTTTGAGCAGTTTGAATGAGTGTTTGGAATGAACTAATGGAGCGCCGAGTGAGCGATTCAGAATGGTTTGATTGAGGTGAATGTCAATTTCAGGATGTAACTAACTGTAGCGTCTGAACTGACTGGGCTTGGATAGTTTATAGCTTTTGAGTTAAGAACGAATCAGATTAAGTTTTTTTTTTTCTTCCGTCACAATCAGAATATTCAATCCTAGTCATGAACTGACATCTTTAATACTCGCACTCTTTGCCTATTTTTTCATAGGGACAAAGGCCATCCGTTTGCTTTAGTTGCTGCTGCATAGAGAAAGCATGGGTTATGTATTTGGGTGACGTTTCCGTGAACGTCTTTATAGGCCATATAATGTACAGAAACGAGCAATTCCTGGTCAAGAAAGATGAACTTAGATGTTTTCGTCAATCAAAAAAATATGCATTTATGGAATTCTAACAGTTAAAACATCATGAAATTGACAAAGTCAATGATGTATGGATGATTTTTAATGGTATTGAATGAATGCGATGAGCAAGTTTTGAGTGAACTAGAGGGAGATTTCAATATCACAATTTTTGTTCCTGATGAACAAAATCAGCAATATTTATCACCTCCCTTACATTAGATAAGCATACTAGTTCAATAAGTAGCTTCATATTCTCGAAGAACCAAATAGACGGTTATAATTTCAATTGCGTCAATGAAATCGCGTATATTTATAGCTATATTTATTTTTAATTCAGTTGTTGAACTTATCTTTCAAGTAATTTGAGGGCATTTTTGAATGGTTTAACTTTTAAGTGAGTGTTTTTTTAAGAATGAATGGTGTGTTGAGTGAACGATTTAGAATGGTTTAGAATGAGATTAATGTCAATTTTACGATGTTACTAATTGTGAGAAAGGTAGAGCAATTGGTGGATCGCCGGTCCTCTGTCCTCTGTCATGGTACAACCCTCAAATATTAAGTTAGCAGACCCGTAATAGTTCCGCAACGTTTCGGAAGTAATGATTTTTATTAGGAAACCTCGGTCAAGATTGTAAAAGATCATTTGTTTCGTAAGATTTTGGAACTATTACGGGTCCACTACTTTAAATTATTATTTATCTGCAAAACATATAATCATGGACACGAAAAAAAATAGTCGTTTGATGGCGACCTAACCGCTGTAACTACAGTTATTCAAGCTTACGTAAAGGCGTTAACATCGCCCATCCACGAACTTTTTAAAAACAAAATGGCAATGAAAAGTCGCAGATCACAATTTATCTCATTATTTATGAGAGTTTTAATTAGTCACTAGATTTCTTAATTTAAATCAGGTATAAATTAATTGACAGAAAAAGGTATTTGCGACACATATCAAAACTGGTTTGCATCTATTAAGATCTATTCTATTATATATCTATTGATTACATATATAATTATATCCCATTCCAAAAAAACCCAGATGTTTAATTTGATTGTAATTCTTTTAATACACGTTTAATAAATCTCAATTCGGGAAAGGAGACGTAATAATTTTGTTACTTAAATCTACTGAAGATCCATTGTTAAAGCATCGGACAGTTTATTCCAAAAGAGTTGATAGCCTTCTATCTCTCTTGTAAATTCGATGTAGGATTCTTCTTTTATCCATTCAACCATTTCTAAAGGCATGTCCTTAGTCGCTATATGCTCTAACATCACAACTATTAGACATCCACCGTCATTCCTAGAATATATACTTTCCATTCTGGCCATATGGAATTCATAGAGACACCATTTTCTTTTCAGAAAGGAATTCGATAACAAGACCACAGTTTTCTTGCTACTTTGAATTGCATTTATGATATTATCAGCAATAGCGTTACCAGGGAGAAAATCTCGTTGATGAATACAAAGGTCTATACCCTTTTTCTTCTAGTTTTGGTATGATTTTCTGGAGTATAAACTGTATATGATTGTCTGCATACGAGATAAAAGCATCATATTTAAAATTCTCGATTGGTTCCTGGTCTGGCAACTGAATATATCCATAAAACCTCTTTCTGTTCATGTATAGCAAATACCGAAGCTTCCAGCGATTTTTATAGACAAGACCACCAAGCACAATTGATAGAAATATCGAGATAGATAGCGTACACACAACAATTATAACTGTGTAGGTATGACATGTTTTGTCAAAATTGTTGACCATGTTTATGAATTCGTGGAATCGCATTCGTTGCCCGCCATCGTTAAAAAATGTGTATCTTTCTATATGATCAAAATTGTCACGATGTGTAAGCATCCACTGCAGGAAATATTTGTTAGTGCATGAGGCACGAAGAGGATTTTCGTATAGATTAATCGAAAAGCTTAGATTTCGTTTTCCTCGAAAAGTATCAAAGTGTTTGATAACGGCTTCGGGTAATGTTTCAATAGCATTATTCTCGAGATTAAGTTGCGTCAGATTTCGTAAGCTTGAAAAGGATAGAGATAACACTTCAGTTTTGTTAAAACTACGATCTAATTGTTGTAGATTTATGAGGTATTTTAAAGCTCCTCCAGGTATGTGTTAGATTTTATTGGTTGATAATATTAGATTCTTTAATGATTTTAAAGGTTTAAAAATTTTGCCGTCATAATCAGTAGCAAGCGGTATACCAATGTAATTCGTCCTAAGATCTAATGTTTCTAAAAGGAGCATCATATTGAAAAAGTTAGGTCCAATGTAAGAACAATAGTTCATGGATAAATTTAGGGATTTGATGGCGGGTAATGGTCCAACTGGGCCGTCTAGTCTCCACAACACATTATCAGATACATCAGCATGAGTTATTCGGTTATTTGTCGGAAGTACGATGACCGAACTTATTCTCAATTTCAAATAACTGTTAGCGTAAGAGAGATATTCCAAATTCGGTGGTGCCATAAAGCTATGAAAGTTCAAATGGTCACCTTCTATAAAAGGGCAACCTACGATCGACATGCTAAGATTTTTAAGATATTTATCTCTCATAAATATACAATTGTCCTCGATTGGCGCCATAGCTTCACGTGTTCTAAAGTTCTCTTTGTTATATATATATGTATTGGGCTTTTCATGTTGTTTTGCTTGTCAGCAAAGATACTAGTTACGTTATGTAGACACCCCATTTGCATGAAATATGGTCCGAAGGTGAATTTGTTTTCTTGAATACGAAAACAGTTAACAGTTAACGTGAAATTGACAAGGTGAATGATTTGGGAATGATTTTGGAATGAAATTGAATGAGTGTGAGGAGCGAGGTCTGAGTGAATTTAATGGGATGTAATCCAATATCGCAAATTTTGTTCGGAATGAACAAAATTTGCGATATTAATTACCTCCATTTAATAAAATATGCAAACAACTTCTATAAATAGCTTCCTATTTCTTCAAGAACCTATTAGACGCTTACAATTTGAATTATGTAAGTGAAATCGCAGTTTTTCTCAATCCAAATTTATTTTGAATGACGTTGTCGATTCTATTTTTTTTCAATGGGTTTGAGCGTTTTTGAATGGTTTGAGTGAGTATTTGGAACGAATGATTGGAGCGGTGATTGAGCGAATTTGAATGGTTCTGATCGCTGTCAGTGTCAGTTTCACGATGTTTTTAACTGTAGTGTTGAGGGTGGGGGGTAGAAGAATAAAGGAGTTGGTTTCGAATTCTTCTAAGCGGTTGCCATTGAGTGAGATTTCCCTAAGCGTCGTATTGTGTAAAAAACACATATCTCTTTTCAGTATTTTGGTTCCCATGCCAAATGTTTTCTGTGTGTAAGAATTCTTCTAAGCGGTTGCCATTGAGTGAGATTTCCCTCAATGTCGTATTGTGTAAAAACACATATCTCTTTTCAGTATTTTGGTTCCCATATCAAGTGTTTTGTGTGTGTAAGAATTCTTCTAAGCGGTTGCCATTGAGTGAGATTTCCCTCAATGTCGTATTGTGTAAAAAACACATATCTCTTTTCAGTATTTTGGTTCCTATGCCAAATGTTTTGTGTGTGTAAGAATAACCTAGATATTCAATTTCAGTAAACTGTAGACCATAAGACACATTTCGAAGAACGCTAAATCCAAGACGTCGGTTCAGTGATAAATCCAACCATCGCAACGCACGAAGAACGGCAAACGTATCAGCTTCAATACTTGTAATGTTACATTTAGATAGATCCAAAACCTTGACGATGTTAACATTAATAAATGTTGTCCCGTTCAGTTTTCCAATGTTACACCTACCAACAGAACCACTAAGATTGATGGTTTCTAATTTTGTAAGTACCTTGTATGATTGAGGAAATCCAGTGTTTGAAAGCCCGTCAATTGTAAATGACTTCAATGAAATTAACTCTGAAATGTTGGGATACTCGATGTTGGCTTTCGTCGATCCATTGTAATTTCCGTTTAACCGAAGTGTTGCAAGCATCGGCATTTTGGCAAACAGTGAATGATTACCCGAAGAGTATATGGACTTCAAGTGATTTTTACTCAAGTCAAGCTCAGTCAATTTTTCTAAAGAGGAGAATGTGTCACTAGAGAAGGACCTCAAACAGTTATTTGATAAAATAAGCATTGCTATATTTCTGCATCCATAAAGATCTAACTTATTTAATTTTGATATATTGTTTTTACTGACATCTAATCGAACATTTTTGGTGATGTTGGACTCCATTATATATCGACACACTTTTGATAACTCGACCCCAGTAGCTGTACAGCTGATGTCAATAAATCTGGAAGCCGTCTTAAATGAGGAGCAGGTACATACATTTTTTGGACCACATCTTTCTGTCAATATCACAGGTATGATGATGAACCATACGATGGCAATTGGTTGGGAAGAAAATGCATTCATGATTGCCACTGAAATAAGAGGGATAGCCGAATTCAAAACAGGCTAGAGGTAAACTGTTTGTTAAAGTGAATACAGAGTTAAAAGGAGAACAGAGTATAAACCATTTGGTTATCTTCAAATGCCACTTTTTAATATAAACAATTATAACCGTAACGAATAATTATGAAATAAATGATTGGGTTGAAAATGCTTATGGTACAAAAAACTAAATTAAAACACTTACTTGCCAATTTGCCAGTCTTTTTTCGTGTATTTCAGGGAGGAAGGTGGTTATCGAATGAAGGATTTTAATGACCCAAAAGATTTAGATATTGTTCGAAAGGGATACTTGCATATTTGACCCTGTCGTGCAAAAAGGGACTATCTGGGTAGTGTCTCAAGTGTCGATCATAGTAAGATTGCGCATTCTAACAAGGGCGTAGCCTTGAAGCTTTTTGTGGAAAGCATGCAAGAAATTTGTTTCGCTTCAAGCGCATTGAGCAAAGCCGAATCACCTTAAAATGACCCAAAAGATCATTACACTTACGTCCGAGGTACTTTCTAATTACGTGAAAAACAGTGCGATATTACGAATGGACGTTGACAACTATAATTGATCTACAATGACCTGGCACTCATTAAATATTCCTTTTGACCCCTATTGATAGTCGGATGTTATGTTTCTTGATATAGACTTAAACCCGCGAAGTTTAGGTCCAATAAAATGTTTCACATCTCATCACGTATACGAAAATTTAGCGCAGGTGGTATGGCTGTTGTCCCAATACCGAAATGCCATGAGTTCAAGCCGGGACATGATCAATTATGATTCCATTTTTTTACGGTAACTCTGTTTTACCTATTTAAAGACAATATTGTAGCATTAGGCTTTCTGTATTCTGACAGTCAGACTTTTTTAAAGATTTGTTCATTGCAAAGTGCTGTCCATTCAGCACTGTAAATAGTGATAGAGAAACATGGAAACAATAACAATTATTTATCTCGTTTTGTAGTTCAAAATACATCGCAAGCTAAACTGAACAATTGAAAAGTTTTTTTCCTTGTTCATTTTACAATTATGACGGTATGAAAAAATGAAATAAAGCCTAAAGCCTTGGTTTAATTGCATTAATCGAAACTCTTTTAAGCGTGATTTCGTTATGAATGTAAAAAAAACATATAAAAAGTATCATAAAGCAAACGAGATTTCTATATGCGACTAAGTGTTCTGAATACTAAATTTATTTTCATTGGGGTATGAAAATCTTTCTCTCTGGCGATCAGAATACATGAGTCTTGGTTGGCAACAACCAAAATTGAATTATATGAGAGTGAAAAAAAATAATGATAGTAATTGCAACTGACAAAAAAATAACAAAGGAATAATTGAAAGGGTTAATGTAAAAAATAAATGTAAAAATATATCAATTTATAATAGTCACAAGGATTAGAAAAAAAGATGTATCACTGTCGAGTATCGAACTCGACCCGACAAGTGAACGCGTCTCGGGAAGGCGTCTGTAACCAATGTACTACAGAGACTTATTTAGATAACGTGAGATAGTATGAATAAATCGGTAAAACGTAATTTTCGCTACGGATAAACTCGAGCACTGACGGAATTTAATGAGTGCCAGGTCATTTTAGATAAATAATACATAATCGGGTATTGTAATATGACCTTCTACGCAGTAATAACATACTCCCCGTTGAATAATTTTGTTAAAGCATTGGTGAAACAATGATTTAACAATGCAATTTACGCACTTATTTGTCTGATGACGTCACTTTACAGACGATTTCATAAATATATTTTGCGATTAAGCATAAATTAATGTCATTCAAGAATTATACCTTTTTGTCGCAAAAAATTATCGGGACTTATCAATTAGAATATCAAATTCGTTTTCGTTAAATAACGAAATCATCAAAATCGTCATCAGATAATCTGTTTCAACCTGCTTGTAAAAGACTCCCGTTCAACAGAATCCATTATGACAGTTTTCATTAAAATTATACACTGTTTTGAAGTAATAAAGAAACGTTGAGAAAATTTTAAATATCTCTTTACAATACGCGAGTTCTGCTAAAGCAAATATTTAACGTTTGAGGGATAGACGAAAATGATATTACAAAAATACAGTTGTACTTCAATCTCCGTTGATTTTTTTAGCTTTTTTCCTGTCGTTTTGAAATAATTTGAAATGATAATTTGATCTAATTGAAAATACAGAACAAAAAAGGTAAAAGAGAGAAAGAGAAAAGACAAAAAGAAGGAACATCACAGCTTGATCTCAGTATGTACGAGTACTGACCGTATTGTTTATGTTAGACTCGAATTTCCAAAAGAGATCGTCAAGTTGTCTTAAATATGCTTGACATTGTACTTCAATTTCTATATTAAGTCTACTGATAAGCGATAAAATAAATTCAAAATCAATATCTGAACGGCGGAATTATCTATGAGGGTCAGAACATCCGCATTTTAAACAAACATTATTGTATTTGAATTTAAGTTACTCGAGATGAATCTGATTTAAATTCATTCACTTGCAATACTAAGATAATTGATTGACAGGCAATTTCGTGTACTTGTGTTTGCAAATATCGTTTAGTCTTACTCAAATTTCGATATGTACAAAATAGCAACGTACGGTTACGATGTACATACAGAAACAAAGAGGATGTAAAGCGAAGAATACAGCTAACAACATCATGAATTGTAAAACGGACCCCTGGTAATAATCTGTGAAAAAAATATATTGCACGATTTTGTTTGAAACAAGCTAAAATTTACCTCGGCTTTGATGAGACCTATGAGTTTGCGTATTTTGCATGTTCATCACGCGTAAGATAAACAATTGGTTTAAAATTGTCTTCAGTTTCATCATTTTAGCGTACCTTACATAAACATCACATCTTGATTACAAATGTGCATAATTCAAGAGCGTGAAATGACTTACGAATAACCCGGGTGAACCACGTCGAACCTATTGAGATTGATAACTTCTTTTGAGATAAATCAAGCATTTGTGTTCCAATAAAAAATGGATTACACCATCCTGTATAGCCTTTTATAACTAAAGTCGTTTATCTTAGAACGTCATAGCACCGTTCGACGATAAGTTACGGACCAAACAACACAGCAAATACTATCATTGACGGAAGCGTAACGTTCGCATGAAAATTAAATACTTTTGTTTCGAAATGACTTGGAAATCTGATTTAAGCTCAAAGCTTTTACTTATGAATACTGCTAGTAACATCGTGAAATTGACATCTCGATCAAAACCATTCTAAATCACCCAATCGGAGATCCTTCATTCATTCCAAACACTCACTGAAACCATTAAAAAAAATCCCCAAACCACTTAAAAAAGATAAGATTAACAACTACATTCAAAATAAAAATCGGTATAAAAAATCGACGGTTTCATTAATATTATTGTATTTCGTAAGCGTATTACGCGTTCATGAAAACATAGAATATTCATTGAACCTGTATTCATATTTTATTAAATGTAGGCAATTTATATCGCTAATTTTGTTCATCTTGAACAAAACAAGCGGAATTGGATCACTTCCCTTTAATTTCACTCAAATCTCGCTCCACACTCTCATTCAATTGCATTCATTTTTTTTCAAAAAATCATTCATCTTGTTAATTTCACGACGGTGTTTACTGTAAGTTGGAAAGGGGGCAAATCTAAGCATTCTACGTTCGGAATGCCTTTACAGTGTGGTAGACGATGATAAATCTAAATTTAATTTGATGTTTAATTTCAAAACGCTCTTATCTAAAGTATGACATTGATGTTACTCTGTAGGTAAGTGCACGCTTTCTTTGGGAACGCAGTATATAATTTTCCTTTAACATAAACCAAATATATTGTAAAATTGAGTAGGCTAGTCGTTGTTTGTCTAAAACTAACGTTACTTAATCCAATATGGTTGGAATTCGTTATAAGCCTATCATTATTCACACCGAATCATTTAATTGTCAAATTCGTTAGAGTTGTATCGTTTGGTTTTTCTAATTATTTCTAACAAAAATTTTCGTACCTTACCTTTCGCCTTCGTCGCTGTCATACACTTCCTTAGTGAGTGTATTTCCGTTTATTTATCGTCGCTAACGTACCACATGCCCATATCAGCGACGCTAGTGCAAGGATACATGAAGAAACTACTCCTGAGAGACGCCATAGTTCTTTAACGTGTTTGGTGTAAATCACCGTCTCATTGGACCTCGTTTTAGCGTCGTACTCGAAAGAAAGTTCTTTTAACCCCATTTTTTGTTATTATAGCATTCTATTATACGCTTATTTATTCTAAACCTCTAAAATATTTGAGTACATGTGTGATGTTTTGAACAATTTCATATGTGGGTAAAATAGACTCACAACATCCTGTTCATTTGCACAGGGAAAAGTCAGCACTTTGCGCTCTCTATATGTATGTTCAGTTGGGTACATCGTGAAATAGACAAGGCGAATGATTTTGGAATAAAATTGAATGACTGGGAAGAGCGATTTTTAATGGAAAATAAAGGCATGTCATCAAATATCGCTAATTTCGTCCAAATAGACGAAATCGGCGAAGTTATTACCTCCTTTTTTTAAAAAAAAAATCTAGGCCATTTTGTGATTGAGTTTTTCCACGAACCAACCAATCGAAAACGATTCAAAATCTACAGTAGCCAATTAATTGTGGGATGATTTTATCGATTTGAATGTAATGCTGATCGGTTACCGAGCAGGGGTTACCGGGTATAATTGTGACATATTCGAATAGCAGAAAATGAGGATGCAAAAATCATACGACGTTACGTCAAAAGTTGAAGCTAAAATACGTCACGTCAATTTGATTGAAACGTGGACGTTTTTGCCCGATTTGATATTTCATTCGTTTACGTGGACAATACACGTTCATCTTTCTCTCGCCAAATAGTCCGTGGGCCAGGAGGGGTCACCGTGCACCCCCCTAAGGGCTCTCCGAGAGTGGTATGTAAATGTCCATAGGACCTCCCTGAGTGAGAATCAAGATGCTAACTGGTTTTGGATCCGCTCCGGTCACAATTTACTTCCTAGGTCGTTGTACCGTCAAATAGTCCGGTTAGAAAAAATGATATGCTCCTTTTGCCACACTGTTTTAATGTTTAAATAACAGTAAAGGGCTTGAAATGAGGTTCAGCTAAGTGCCAGACCTCTGCTACATTTCATGCATAGGATTAAATGAATTTAGTTGCGAACTACTTTTTCTTGGAGCCTGACTTTTGATGGAGGAACCAGAGTTGACATACACTTTCGTACCAAGAGAATTTTGAGGGTAGTTGTGCGCAATGAAAAATTGTGAAAAAAGTTATCCTGCAAGGTACTGTTTTCTGGGGCTGATATGCAAGAACATATATTGCTCTTTAAGCCACACTAAGTTATTTAGCCAAAATTATTTTTTTAAAAGAGCTACAGACTGTCAAAATGTGCCAATTTACTATATAATTTAACACGGCCAAAACAGACAGGAGTGTAACCTATATCAAGGAGGGGGAGGGGTCACACAAAAATAACGCTTGTAATGTTCTTTTCATAGATTTTTGGCTCAAAATGTCACTATGCACTAGTAAATATGTTCAACAATTGGATTTTAATAATATTCTTCCAATTTAATTGAAATTTGAATTTGATTTTTTTAAAAAAATATTAAAATGTCAATTTTATCCCTTTTAAGTACTTTGATTCCAATTGGAATGCTTTGGCCTTTTTCACATGATGTCATAACAAGCTGTCTGCACCATTGATCACCCGAACCAGACTTTTTAACTGTAAACAACTTGAATTTACATCTAAAAAGGATTTGGGTTAACCCCTAAACCTTGGGACATGAGCCCCTTAAACGCCTTTTGTATGAATTTGCTCTGTCTCGGCTAGCATCAAGCCTCATCAGTGGTGTTGCTCTACACCAGACAGAGATTGTCTCATCCTGTCTCATCTCATCTTATTTGTGATTTGGTCCCGTAAATCTCTGTCTCATCTATTTCACTATTAGTGGACAGTCTGCGCATAATTATGTATGTCATCATTGGCCACGCCTTTAATGTAGTCCTGTATTTCGTTTATGTTTCGTTTTTTCTTAACCTCCCGGTGTTGAAATTCCATAAGAGCTCTTCTTCTAAGGCGGTTCCTTTTAAAAGTGTCGATTTTTCTGTACAATTTGTCCTTAATTCTTTTTAAAGAAATTTGCTGGAGTCGCTTTTTGGCCCAAACTCCAAGCCCGGTCCCCGATATTTTCCAAAGTTTCTTTCTGACTGCTATGTCCAGAGTATTGTTAGAACGCAATATTTGGGCTGAAAGTCTTCCAGTGAAAGTCCTGCTGTAGTTTATATTTTTGCTTAAGGTTGCAGATGCTGCCCTATTAAATGCTTCACACTTCTGTGTGGATGTCCTTGAACTCACACTGTAAATTGCAACTTCACTAAGTCTCATCTGCAAAATAACTTCCAACAGCGCCTTGTCGTTCTCAGTCATACGCAGATATGTAATGTTCGCAGGGCCTAGTACTTTAGAATTGTGCCACCAAGTTGAAACGCCATCACATACAAGTGAATGGTTGGCACAGTTACGGCAATTTCCAGCGTAACAGTCAACAGTAGATGATCTTATTGAGGGTAAGTCTTTCAACATTTTGGTTATGTCCCCCTGTCCCCTTCTTGCTATTTCTTCAATTATAGCATTACACCGCATTCTTATGTCATTTCCCAGCTTCCCCTGTGCGGTCTGTCTGTCACGCTTCGTATTGAACGGGAACATTTTTTCACTAAAGTTAACGTTACGTACTTTCCTCTCTTGGCAAACGGATAAATGATTCGGGTCGGCCTGCCTCGTCACATTCCACACGTCATCGAGAGTTCTGTAAAAGTCCTGCATGCCGAGCTGAGACTTTGTGTCGCCATCCGTGGATAGCGTTCGAACCAAGAACCCGTCTTTGTATAAGTCTTCAGCCACATTGTAAGCCATTTTTCTTTCTGAGTGTGGTGTGAAGTATTCTAAGTCTGCAGAGCAACCTGCATGACCACCAGGGCAGAATACATCCAGTCCTTTGTATCTGAGGGAGGCCCCTGTCATACAGAGCTTGTTTTCAACCGACATCGCGACAATGAACTTGTATTCTGTATGATTCTCGGTCGCTATAGTATATGCCTGAGATGAGCTTTGCCCTGGTTTGTAGGAGAAAATCATTCTCTGGCTATTATATCTAGCATCAATTGAAAGGTCTAGCTGCTTTGGATCCTTTGAGCCAATAGAAATGTTGTGTTTAGTCACAATTTCACGTTTCTCTGCCATTTCATCACTGCTTATCTTCACAATCTTCTTGCTGACCTGCTTGCAGAGTTCATGCATATGGCTTGCTGCTGGAAAAGGCAGGTCAAGTTGTGTGAATAAGTCCTCAGCTCTGGATACACCCATGGGACTATCCATCAGTGCCACAGCAAGATTCGTATTGAGTACCGCCGCGCCTCTGGTGTCCTTAATTTCCTCATACATTTTGAAAAAATCTGACAGATAGCCACATGAGTTGCATTTAAATTGTAGTTTTATTCCAAGTCCTGCTTTCACCTCATTTGCAAAGGTAATCTGAGGAGCCCTGCATCTTGTCCTGTTGTGGCTTTTCACCAGTTGATTTATAGAAAATACTAACTTGCTCATGCTCACAATACGGTTTCCCTTGAAGGCATCTTGATCTGTGTCACGTTGTCGCAGGTTATAGGTGCGATCCCCAGAAAAGGTGTTGTCGGTAGTTGAAATAGAACCATTTTCTTCACCGGTTTGACTGGAGGGTCCTGGTTGGTTACTTCTCAATAAATGATATGTATTCCCTTTTTGAAAATAGTGTGATCTGCTGCGTTTAACCATGTCGAAAAAATATTTTATTTATTTTAAGATTTCTCTATAATGAATGAGTAGCTGGTTATGGTATTGAAAGGCTTTTGCATCTTCTTTTATACCTACCCAGCAATGCCAGTGTCATATGACGGCACTAATTGGATTGGTTGGCATTCAAAGTGACCACTTGATATTAAGATAATCAGCTTCCAAACCCTAGCCCTTGTATGGATATATCCTGTTAGAGCCCATTCTCTTTGTTTCACCAATATCCTTGTATTTTGATACAGCAGCCTCTTTGATCAAAATGGTAAAAGTAAAAAAAATAGAACTTAAGATATAACATAATAGACAAAAGATAAACACCACCACTATTTTGCTCTAAAGGCCTAATGCCCATTTACAGTTCACCTTACCCTTTTCAACACTGTCAAATTAAGTGTATTTTCCTTTTTCCTAGGTGTTTTTTTACTCTAACTTAGTGTAAACATATTAGATTTTTAGAATCAGCCATTCATGAGGTTTTGTGTTCATAGTATTGAAATTTCTATACAATAATTGAACTTTTTTTTTTAAATTTTAATTCACTTTTTTTAAATGCTATTTTTTAAAGCATTTCATTTTAGCATAGACATCTGGGAAAGGGTTCAAAGTGAAGAAGAGTAATTTTTCTGCAAGGGACTTTTTATTTTATGAAAAATTGATGACTTTTTACAAAAGTTATGGCAATTTCTAACCATCAGGTGAGGGAAACTGAAACTACTCCTTTTTGGCCCTAATTTCAGAAATATAGGCCTTGTACTAATTCTACTGCCATTTTTCTTCTAAGTGATATTTTTGGAAAATTTAAAAACGGGGAATGTTGTAATACATATGCGCTTCAAATGGGGGCATTTTTGTCAGAATTGAAAAAAAAAGTTTGATATTTAGGATCCGCTCCGGTCATATTTACTTCCTAGGTCGTTGTACCCTCAAATACTCCGGTTAGAAAAAATGATATGCTCCTTTTGCCACACTGTTTTAATGTTTAAATAACAGTAAAGGGCTTGAAATGAGGTTCAGCTAAGTGCCAGACCTCTGCTACATTTCATGCATAGGATTAAATGAATTTAGTTGCGAACTACTTTTTCTTGGAGCCTGACCTTTGATGGAGGTACCAGAGTTGACATACACTTTCGTACCAAGAGAATTTTGAGGGTAGTTGTGCGCAATGAAAAATTGTGAAAAAAGTTTTCCTGCAAGGTACTGTTTTCTGGGGCTGATATGCAAGAACATATATTGCTCTTTAAGCCACCCTAAGTTATTTAGCCAAAATTATTTTTTTAAAAGAGCTACAGACTGTCAAAATGTGCCAATTTACTATATAATTTAACACGGCCAAAACAGACAGGAGTGTAACCTATATCAAGGAGGGGGGGTCACACAAAAATAACGCTTGTAATGTTCTTTTCATAGATTTTTGGCTCAAAATGTCACTATGCACTAGTAAATATGTTCAACAATTGGATTTTAATAATATTCTTCCAATTTAATTGAAATTTGAATTTGATTTTTTTAAAAAAATATTAAAATGTCAATTTTATCCCTTTTAAGTACTTTGATTCCAATTGGAATGCTTTGGCCTTTTTCACATGATGTCATAACAAGCTGTCTGCACCATTGATCACCCGAACCAGACTTTTTAACTGTAAACAACTTGAATTTACATCTAAAAAAGATTTGGGTTAACCCCTAAACCTTGGGACATGAGCCCCTTAAACGCCCCTTTTGTATGAATTTGCTCTGTCTCGGCTAGCATCAAGCCTCATCAGTGGTGTTGCTCTACACCAGACAGAGATTGTCTCATCCTGTCTCATCTCATCTTATTTGTGATTTGGTCCCGTAAATCTCTGTCTCATCTATTTCACTATTAGTGGACAGTCTGCGCATAATTATGTATGTCATCATTGGCCACGCCTTTAATGTAGTCCTGTATTTCGTTTATGTTTCGTTTTTTCTTAACCTCCCGGTGTTGAAATTCCATAAGAGCTCTTCTTCTAAGGCGGTTCCTTTTAAAAGTGTCGATTTTTCTGTACAATTTGTCCTTAATTCTTTTTAAAGAAATTTGCTGGAGTCGCTTTTTGGCCCAAACTCCAAGCCCGGTCCCCGATATTTTCCAAAGTTTCTTTCTGACTGCTATGTCCAGAGTATTGTTAAAACGCAATATTTGGGCTGAAAGTCTTCCAGTGAAAGTCCTGCTGTAGTTTATATTTTTGCTTAAGGTTGCAGATGCTGCCCTATTAAATGCTTCACACTTCTGTGTGGATGTCCTTAAACTCACACTGTAAATTGCAACTTCACTAAGTCTCATCTGCAAAATAACTTCCAACAGCGCCTTGTCGTTCTCAGTCATACGCAGATATGTAATGTTCGCAGGGCCTAGTACTTTAGAATTGTGCCACCAAGTTGAAACGCCAGCACAACAAGTGAATGGTTGGCACAGTTACTACAATTTCCAGCATAACAGTCAACAGTAGATGATCTTATTGAGGGTAAGTCTTTCAACATTTTGGTTATGTCCCCCTGTCCCCTTCTTGCTATTTCTTCAATTATAGCATTACACCGCATTCTTATGTCATTTCCCAGCTTCCCCTGTGCGGTCTGTCTGTCACGCTTCGTATTGAACGGGAACATTTTTTCACTAAAGTTAACGTTACGTACTTTCCTCTCTTGGCAAACGGATAAATGATTCGGGTCGGCCTGCCTCGTCACATTCCACACGTCATCGAGAGTTCTGTAAAAGTCCTGCATGCCGAGCTGAGACTTTGTGTCGCCATCCGTGGTTAGCGTTCGAACCAAGAACCCGTCTTTGTATAAGTCTTCAGCCACATTGTAAGCCATTTTTCTTTCTGAGTGTGGTGTGAAGTATTCTAAGTCTGCAGAGCAACCTGCATGACCACCAGGGCAGAATACATCCAGTCCTTTGTATCTGAGGGAGGCCCCTGTCATACAGAGCTTGTTTTCAACCGACATCGCGACAATGAACTTGTATTCTGTATGATTCTCGGTCGCTATAGTATATGCCTGAGATGAGCTTTGCCCTGGTTTGTAGGAGAAAATCATTCTCTGGCTATTATATCTAGCATCAATTGAAAGGTCTAGCTGCTTTGGATCCTTTGAGCCAATAGAAATGTTGTGTTTAGTCACAATTTCACGTTTCTCTGCCATATCATCACTGTTTATCTTTACAATCTTCTTGCTGACCTGCTTGCAGAGTTCATGCATATGGCTTGCTGCTGGAAAAGGCAGGTCAAGTTGTGTGAATAAGTCCTCAGCTCTGGATACACCCATGGGACTATCCATCAGTGCCACAGCAAGATTCGTATTGAGTACCGCCGCGCCTCTGGTGTCCTTAATTTCCTCATACATTTTGAAAAAATCTGACAGATAGCCACATGAGTTGCATTTAAATTGTAGTTTTATTCCAAGTCCTGCTTTCACCTCATTTGCAAAGGTAATCTGAGGAGCCCTGCATCTTGTCCTGTTGTGGCTTTTCACCAGTTGATTTATAGAAAATACTAACTTGCTCATGCTCACAATACGGTTTCCCTTGAAGGCATCTTGATCTGTGTCACATTGTCGCAGGTTATAGGTGCGATCCCCAGAAAAGGTGTTGTCGGTAGTTGAAATAGAACCATTTTCTTCACCGGTTTGACTGGAGGGTCCTGGTTGGTTACTTCTCAATAAATGATATGTATTCCCTTTTTGAAAATAGTTTGATCTGCTGCGTTTAACCATGTCGAAAAAATATTTTATTTATTTTAAGATTTCTCTATAATGAATGAGTAGCTGGTTATGGTATTGAAAGGCTTTTGCATCTTCTTTTATACCTACCCAGCAATGCCAGTGTCATATGACGGCACTAATTGGATTGGTTGGCATTCAAAGTGACCACTTGATATTAAGATAATCAGCTTCCAAACCCTAGCCCTTGTATGGATATATCCTGTTAGAGCCCATTCTCTTTGTTTCACCAATATCCTTGTATTTTGATTCAGCAGCCTCTTTGATCAAAATGGTAAAAGTAAAAAAAATAGAACTTAAGATATAACATAATAGACAAAAGATAAACACCACCACTATTTTGCTCTAAAGGCCTAATGCCCATTTACAGTTCACCTTACCCTTTTCAACACTGTCAAATTAAGTGTATTTTCCTTTTTCCTAGGTGTTTTTTAACTCTAACTTAGTGTAAACATATTAGATTTTTAGAATCAGCCATTCATGAGGTTTTGTGTTCATAGTATTGAAATTTCAATACAATAATTGAACTTTTTTTTTTAATTTTAATTCACTTTTTTTAAATGCTATTTTTTAAAGCATTTCATTTTAGCATAGACATCTGGGAAAGGGTTCAAAGTGAAGAAGAGTAATTTTTCTGCAAGGGACTTTTTATTTTATGAAAAATTGATGACTTTTTACAAAAGTTATGGCAATTTCTAACCATCAGGTGAGGGAAACTGAAACTACTCCTTTTTGGCCCTAATTTCAGAAATATAGGCCTTGTACTAATTCTACTGCCATTTTTCTTCTAAGTGATATTTTTGGAAAATTTAAAAACGGGGAATGTTGTAATACATATGCGCTTCAAATGGGGGCATTTTTGTCAAAATTGAAAAAAAAGTTTGATATTAAGGATCCGCTCCGGTCATATTTACTTCCTAGGTCGTTGTACCCTCAAATAGTCCGGTTAGAAAAAATGATATGCTCATTTTGCAACACTGTTTTAATGTTTAAATAACAGTAAAGGGCTTGAAATGAGGTTCAGCTAAGTGCCAGACCTCTGCTACATTTCATGCATAGGATTAAATGAATTTAGTTGCGAACTACTTTTTCTTGGAGCCTGACCTTTGATGGAGGTACCAGAGTTGACATACACTTTCGTACCAAGAGAATTTTGAGGGTAGTTGTGCGCAATGAAAAATTATGAAAAAAGTTATCCTGCAAGGTACTGTTTTCTGGGGCTGATATGCAAGAACATATATTGCTCTTTAAGCCACACTAAGTTATTTAGCCAAAATTATTTTTTTAAAAGAGCTACAGACTGTCAAAATGTGCCAAATTACTATATAATTTAACACGGGTGTAACCTATATCAAGGAGGGGGGTCACACAAAAATAACGCTTGTAATGTTCTTTTCATAGATTTTTGGCTCAAAATGTCACTATGCACTAGTAAATATGTTCAACAATTGGATTTTAATAATATTCTTCCAATTTAATTGAAATTTGAATTTGGTTTTTTTAAAAAAATATTAAAATGTCAATTTTATCCCTTTTAAGTACTTTGATTCCAATTGGAATGCTTTGGTCTTTTTCACATGATGTCATAACAAGCTGTCTGCACCATTGATCACCCGAACCAGACTTTTTAACTGTAAACAACTTGAATTTACATATAAAAAAGATTTGGGTTAACCTCTAAACCTTGGGACATGAGCCCCTTAAACGCCCCTTTTGTATGAATTTGCTCTGTTTCGGCTAGCATCAAGCCTCATCAGTGGTGTTGCTCTACACCAGACAGAGATTGTCTCATCCTGTCTCATCTCATCTTATTTGTGATTTGGTCCCGTAAATCTCTGTCTCATCTATTTCACTATTAGTGGACAGTCTGCGCATAATTATGTATGTCATCATTGGCCACGCCTTTAATGTAGTCCTGTATTTCGTTTATGTTTCGTTTTTTCTTAACCTCCCGGTGTTGAAATTCCATAAGAGCTCTTCTTCTAAGGCGGTTCCTTTTAAAAGTGTCGGTTTTTCTGTACAATTTGTCCTTAATTCTTTTTAAAGAAATTTGCTGGAGTCGCTTTTTGGCCCAAGCTCCAAGCCCGGTCCCTGATATTTTCCAAAGTTTCTTTCTGACTGCTATGTCCAGAGTATTGTTAGAACGCAATATTTGGGCTGAAAGTCTTCCAGTGAAAGTCCTGCTGTAGTTTATATTTTTGCTTAAGGTTGCAGATGCTGCCCTATTAAATGCTTCACACTTCTGTGTGGATGTCCTTGAACTCACACTGTAAATTGCAACTTCACTAAGTCTCATCTGCAAAATAACTTCCAACAGCGCCTTGTCGTTCTCAGTCATACGCAGATATGTAATGTTCGCAGGGCCTAGTACTTTAGAATTGTGCCACCAAGTTGAAACGCCATCACATACAAGTGAATGGTTAGCACAGTTACTACAATTTCCAGCATAACAGTCAACAGTAGATGATCTTATTGAGGGTAAGTCTTTCAACATTTTGGTTATGTCCCCCTGTCCCCTTCTTGCTATTTCTTCAATTATAGCATTACACCGCATTCTTATGTCATTTCCCAGCTTCCCCTGTGCGGTCTGTCTGTCACGCTTCGTATTGAACGGGAACATTTTTTCACTAAAGTTAACGTTACGTACTTTCCTCTCTTGGCCAACGGATAAATGATTCGGGTCGGCCTGCCTCGTCACATTCCACACGTCATCGAGAGTTCTGTAAAAGTCCTGCATGCCGAGCTGAGACTTTGTGTCGCCATCCGTGGTTAGCGTTCGAACCAAGAACCCGTCTTTGTATAAGTCTTCAGCCACATTGTAAGCCATTTTTCTTTCTGAGTGTGGTGTGAAGTATTCTAAGTCTGCAGAGCAACCTGCATGACCACCAGGGCAGAATACATCCAGTCCTTTGTATCTGAGGGAGGCCCCTGTCATACAGAGCTTGTTTTCAACCGACATCGCGACAATGAACTTGTATTCTGTATGATTCTCGGTCGCTATAGTATATGCCTGAGATGAGCTTTGCCCTGGTTTGTAGGAGAAAATCATTCTCTGGCTATTATATCTAGCATCAATTGAAAAGTCTAGCTGCTTTGGATCCTTTGAGCCAATAGAAATGTTGTGTTTAGTCACAATTTCACGTTTCTCTGCCATATCATCACTGTTTATCTTTACAATCTTCTTGCTGACCTGCTTGCAGAGTTCATGCATATGGCTTGCTGCTGGAAAAGGCAGGTCAAGTTGTGTGAATAAGTCCTCAGCTCTGGATACACCCATGGGACTATCCATCAGTGCCACAGCAAGATTCGTATTGAGTACCGCCGCGCCTCTGGTGTCCTTAATTTCCTCATACATTTTGAAAAAATCTGACAGATAGCCACATGAGTTGCATTTAAATTGTAGTTTTATTCCAAGTCCTGCTTTCACCTCATTTGCAAAGGTAATCTGAGGAGCCCTGCATCTTGTCCTGTTGTGGCTTTTCACCAGTTGATTTATAGAAAATACTAACTTGCTCATGCTCACAATACGGTTTCCCTTGAAGGCATCTTGATCTGTGTCACGTTGTCGCAGTTTATAGGTGCGATCCCCAGAAAAGGTGTTGTCGGTAGTTGAAATAGAACCATTTTCTTCACCGGTTTGACTGGAGGGTCCTGGTTGGTTACTTCTCAATAAATGATATGTATTCCCTTTTTGAAAATAGTTTGATCTGCTGCGTTTAACCATGTCGAAAAAATATTTTATTTATTTTAAGATTTCTCTATAATGAATGAGTAGCTGGTTATGGTATTGAAAGGCTTTTGCATCTTCTTTTATACCTACCCAGCAATGCCAGTGTCATATGACGGCACTAATTGGATTGGTTGGCATTCAAAGTGACCACTTGATATTAAGATAATCAGCTTCCAAACCCTAGCCCTTGTATGGATATATCCTGTTAGAGCCCGTTCTCTTTGTTTCACCAATATCCTTGTATTTTGATACAGCAGCCTCTTTGATCAAAATGGTAAAAGTAAAAAAAAATAGAACTTAAGATATAACATAATAGACAAAAGATAAACACCACCACTATTTTGCTCTAAAGGCCTAATGCCCATTTACAGTTCACCTTACCCTTTTCAACACTGTCAAATAAAGTGTATTTTCCTTTTTCCTAGGTGTTTTTTTACTCTAACTTAGTGTAAACATATTAGATTTTTAGAATCAGCCATTCATGAGGTTTTGTGTTCATAGTATTGAAATTTCTATACAATAATTGAACTTTTTTTTTAATTTTAATTCACTTTTTTTAAATGCTATTTTTTAAAGCATTTCTTTTTAGCATAGACAGTTGGGAAAGGGTTCAAAGTGAAGAAGAGTAATTTTTCTGCAAGGGTCTTTTTATTTTATGAAAAATTGATGACTTTTTACAAAAGTTATGGCAATTTCTAACCATCAGGTGAGGGAAACTGAAACTACTCCTTTTTGGCCCTAATTTCAGAAATATAGGCCTTGTACTAATTCTACTGCCATTTTTCTTCTAAGTGATATTTTTGGAAAATTTAAAAACGGGGAATGTTGTAATACATATGCGCTTCAAATGGGGGCATTTTTGTCAAAATTGAAAAAAAAAGTTTGATATTTAGGATCCGCTCCGGTCACAATTTACTTCCTAGGTCGTTGTACCCTCAAATAGTCCGGTTAGAAAAAATGATATGCTCCTTTTGCCACACTGTTTTAATGTTTAAATAACAGTAAAGGGCTTGAAATGAGGTTCAGCTAAGTGCCAGACCTCTGCTACATTTCATGCATAGGATTAAATGAATTTAGTTGCGAACTACTTTTTCTTGGAGCCTGACCTTTGATGGAGGTACCAGAGTTGACATACACTTTCGTACCAAGAGAATTTTGAGGGTAGTTGTGCGCAATGAAAAATTGTGAAAAAAGTTTTCCTGCAAGGTACTGTTTTCTGGGGCTGATATGCAAGAACATATATTGCTCTTTAAGCCACCCTAAGTTATTTAGCCAAAATTATTTTTTTTAAAAGAGCTACAGACTGTCAAAATGTGCCAATTTACTATATAATTTAACACGGCCAAAACAGACCACGCCTTTAATGTAGTCCTGTATTTCGTTTATGTTTCGTTTTTTCTTAACCTCCCGGTGTTGAAATTCCATAAGAGCTCTTCTTCTAAGGCGGTTCCTTTTAAAAGTGTCGATTTTTCTGTACAATTTGTCCTTAATTCTTTTTAAAGAAATTTGCTGGAGTCGCTTTTTGGCCCAAACTCCAAGCCCGGTCCCCGATATTTTCCAAAGTTTCTTTCTGACTGCTATGTCCAGAGTATTGTTAGAACGCAATATTTGGGCTGAAAGTCTTCCAGTGAAAGTCCTGCTGTAGTTTATATTTTTGCTTAAGGTTGCAGATGCTGCCCTATTAAATGCTTCACACTTCTGTGTGGATGTCCTTGAACTCACACTGTAAATTGCAACTTCACTAAGTCTCATCTGCAAAATAACTTCCAACAGCGCCTTGTCGTTCTCAGTCATACGCAGATATGTAATGTTCGCAGGGCCTAGTACTTTAGAATTGTGCCACCAAGTTGAAACGCCATCACATACAAGTGAATGGTTGGCACAGTTACTACAATTTCCAGCATAACAGTCAACAGTAGATGATCTTATTGAGGGTAAGTCTTTCAACATTTTGGTTATGTCCCCCTGTCCCCTTCTTGCTATTTCTTCAATTATAGCATTACACCGCATTCTTATGTCATTTCCCAGCTTCCCCTGTGCGGTCTGCCTGTCACGCTTCGTATTGAACGGGAACATTTTTTCACTAAAGTTAACGTTACGTACTTTCCTCTCTTGGCAAACGGATAAATGATTCGGGTCGGCCTGCCTCGTCACATTCCACACGTCATCGAGAGTTCTGTAAAAATCCTGCATGCCGAGCTGAGACTTTGTGTCGCCATCCGTGGTTAGCGTTCGAACCAATAACCCGTCTTTGTATAAGTCTTCAGCCACATTGTAAGCCATTTTTCTTTCTGAGTGTGGTGTGAAGTATTCTAAGTCTGCAGAGCAACCTGCATGACCACCAGGGCAGAATACATCCAGTCCTTTGTATCTGAGGGAGGCCCCTGTCATACAGAGCTTGTTTTCAACCGACATCGCGACAATGAACTTGTAATCTGTATGATTCTCGGTCGCTATAGTATATGCCTGAGATGAGCTTTGCCCTGGTTTGTAGGAGAAAATCATTCTCTGGCTATTATATCTAGCATCAATTGAAAGGTCTAGCTGCTTTGGATCCTTTGAGCCAATAGAAATGTTGTGTTTAGTCACAATTTCACGTTTCTCTGCCATATCATCACTGTTTATCTTTACAATCTTCTTGCTGACCTGCTTGCAGAGTTCATGCATATGGCTTGCTGCTGGAAAAGGCAGGTCAAGTTGTGTGAATTAGTCCTCAGCTCTGGATACACCCATGGGACTATCCATCAGTGCCACAGCAAAATTCGTATTGAGTACCGCCGCGCCTCTGGTTTCCTTAATTTCCTCATACATTTTGAAAAAATCTGACAGATAGCCACATGAGTTGCATTTAAATTGTAGTTTTATTCCAAGTCCTGCTTTCACCTCATTTGCAAAGGTAATCTGAGGAGCCCTGCATCTTGTCCTGTTGTGGCTTTTCACCAGTTGATTTATAGAAAATACTAACTTGCTCATGCTCACAATACGGTTTCTCTTGAAGGCATCTTGATCTGTGTCACGTTGTCGCAGGTTATAGGTGCGATCCCCAGAAAAGGTGTTGTCGGTAGTTGAAATAGAACCATTTTCTTCACCGGTTTGACTGGAGGGTCCTGGTTGGTTACTTCTCAATAAATGATATGTATTCCCTTTTTGAAAATAGTTTGATCTGCTGCGTTTAACCATGTCGAAAAAATATTTTATTTATTTTAAGATTTCTCTATAATGAATGAGTAGCTGGTTATGGTATTGAAAGGCTTTTGCATCTTCTTTTATACCTACCCAGCAATGCCAGTGTCATATGACGGCACTAATTGGATTGGTTGGCATTCAAAGTGACCACTTGATATTAAGATAATCAGCTTCCAAACCCTAGCCCTTGTATGGATATATCCTGTTAGAGCCCATTCTCTTTGTTTCACCAATATCCTTGTATTTTGATACAGCAGCCTCTTTGATCAAAATGGTAAAAGTAAAAAAAAAATAGAACTTAAGATATAACATAATAGACAAAAGATAAACACCACCACTATTTTGCTCTAAAGGCCTAATGCCCATTTACAGTTCACCTTACCCTTTTCAACACTGTCAAATTAAGTGTATTTTCCTTTTTCCTAAGTGTTTTTTTACTCTAACTTAGTGTAAACATATTAGATTTTTAGAATCAGCCATTCATGAGGTTTTGTGTTCATAGTATTGAAATTTCTATACAATAATTGAACTTTTTTTTAATTTTAATTCACTTTTTTTAAATGCTATTTTTTAAAGCATTTCATTTTAGCATAGACATCTGGGAAAGGGTTCAAAGTGAAGAAGAGTAATTTTTCTGCAAGGGACTTTTTATTTTATGAAAATTGATGACTTTTTACAAAAGTTATGGCAATTTCTAACCATCAGGTGAGGGAAACTGAAACTACTCCTTTTTGGCCCTAATTTCAGAAATATAGGCCTTGTACTAATTCTACTGCCATTTGTCTTCTAAGTGATATTTTTGGAAAATTTAAAAACGGGGAATGTTGTAATACATATGCGCTTCAAATGGGGGCATTTTTGTCAAAATTGAAAAAAAAAGTTTGATATTTAGGATCCGCTCCAGTCATATTTACTTCCTAGGTCGTTGTACCCTCAAATAGTCCGGTTGGAAAAAATGATATGCTCCTTTTGCCACAGTGTTTTAATGTTTAAATAACAGTAAAGGGCTTGAAATGAGGTTCAGCTAAGTGCCAGACCTCTGCTACATTTCATGCATAGGATTAAATGAATTTAGTTGCGAACTACTTTTTCTTGGAGCCTGACCTTTGATGGAGGTACCAGAGTTGACATACACTTTCGTACCAAGAGAATTTTGAGGGTAGTTGTGCGCAATGAAAAATTGTGAAAAAAGTTATCCTGCAAGGTACTGTTTTCTGGGGCTGATATGCAAGAACATATATTGCTCTTTAAGCCACACTAAGTTATTTAGCCAAAATTATTTTTTTAAAAGAGCTACAGACTGTCAAAATGTGCCAATTTACTATATAATTTAACACGGCCAAAACAGACAGGAGTGTAACCTATATCAAGTAGGGGGGTCACACAAAAATAACGCTTGTAATGTTCTTTTCATAGATTTTTGGCTCAAAATGTCACTATGCACTAGTAAATATGTTCAACAATTGGATTTTAATAATATTCTTCCAATTTAATTGAAATTTGAATTTGATTTTTTTAAAAAAATATTAAAATGTCAATTTTATCCCTTTTAAGTACTTTGATTGCAATTGGAATGCTTTGGCCTTTTTCACATGATGTCATAACAAGCTGTCTGCACCATTGATCACCCGAACCAGACTTTTTAACTGTAAACAACTTGAATTTACATATAAAAAAGATTTGGGTTAACCTCTAAACCTTGGGACATGAGCCCCTTAAACGCCCCTTTTGTATGAATTTGCTCTGTTTCGGCTAGCATCAAGCCTCATCAGTGGTGTTGCTCTACACCAGACAGAGATTGTCTCACCCTGTCTCATCTCATCTTATTTGTGATTTGGTCCCGTAAATCTCTGTCTCATCTATTTCACTATTAGTGGACAGTCTGCGCATAATTATGTATGTCATCATTGGCCACGCGTTTAATGTAGTCCTATATTTCGTTTATGTTTCGTTTTTTCTTAACCTCCCGGTGTTGAAATTCCATAAGAGCTCTTCTTCTAAGGCGGTTCCTTTTAAAAGTGTCGGTTTTTCTGTACAATTTGTCCTTAATTCCTTTTAAAGAAATTTGCTGGAGTCGCTTTTTGGCCCAAACTCCAAGCCCGGTCCCCGATATTTTCCAAAGTTTCTTTCTGACTGCTATGTCCAGAGTATTGTTAGAACGCAATATTTGGGCTGAAAGTCTTCCAGTGAAAGTCCTGCTGTAGTTTATATTTTTGCTTAAGGTTGCAGATGCTGCCCTATTAAATGCTTCACACTTCTGTGTTGATGTCCTTGAACTCACACTGTAAATTGCAACTTCACTAATTCTCATCTGCAAAATAACTTCCAACAGCGCCTTGTCGTTCTCAGTCATACGCAGATATGTAATGTTCGCAGGGCCTAGTACTTTAGAATTGTGCCACCAAGTTGAAACGCCATCACATACAAGTGAATGGTTGGCACAGTTACTACAATTTCCAGCATAACAGTCAACAGTAGATGATCTTATTGAGGGTAAGTCTTTCAACATTTTGGTTATGTCCCCCTGTCCCCTTCTTGCTATTTCTTCAATTATAGCATTACACCGCATTCTTATGTCATTTCCCAGCTTCCCCTGTGCGGTCTGTCTGTCACGCTTCGTATTGAACGGGAACATTTTTTCACTAAAGTTAACGTTACGTACTTTCCTCTCTTGGCAAACGGATAAATGATTCGGGTCGGCCTGCCTCGTCACATTCCACACGTCATCGAGAGTTCTGTAAAAATCCTGCATGCCGAGCTGAGACTTTGTGTCGCCATCCGTGGTTAGCGTTCGAACCAATAACCCGTCTTTGTATAAGTCTTCAGCCACATTGTAAGCCATTTTTCTTTCTGAGTGTGGTGTGAAGTATTCTAAGTCTGCAGAGCAACCTGCATGACCACCAGGGCAGAATACATCCAGTCCTTTGTATCTGAGGGAGGCCCCTGTCATACAGAGCTTGTTTTCAACCGACATCGCGACAATGAACTTGTATTCTGTATGATTCTCGGTCGCTATAGTATATGCCTGAGATGAGCTTTGCCCTGGTTTGTAGGAGGAAATCATTCTCTGGCTATTATATCTAGCATCAATTGAAAGGTCTAGCTGCTTTGGATCCTTTGAGCCAATAGAAATGTTGTGTTTAGTCACAATTTCACGTTTCTCTGCCATATCATCACTGTTTATCTTTACAATCTTCTTGCTGACCTGCTTGCAGAGTTCATGCATATGGCTTGCTGCTGGAAAAGGCAGGTCGAGTTGTGTGAATAAGTCCTCAGCTCTGGATACACCCATGGGACTATCCATCAGTGCCACAGCAAGATTCGTATTGAGTACCGCCGCGCCTCTGGTGTCCTTAATTTCCTCATACATTTTGAAAAAATCTGACAGATAGCCACATGAGTTGCATTTAAATTGTAGTTTTATTCCAAGTCCTGCTTTCACCTCATTTGCAAAGGTAATCTGAGGAGCCCTGCATCTTGTCCTGTTGTGGCTTTTCACCAGTTGATTTATAGAAAATACTAACTTGCTCATGCTCACAATACGGTTTCCCTTGAAGGCATCTTGATCTGTGTCACGTTGTCGCAGGTTATAGGTGCGATCCCCAGAAAAGGTGTTGTCGGTAGTTGAAATAGAACCATTTTCTTCACCGGTTTGACTGGAGGGTCCTGGTTGGTTACTTCTCAATAAATGATATGTATTCCCTTTTTGAAAATAGTTTGATCTGCTGCGTTTAACCATGTCGAAAAAATATTTTATTTATTTTAAGATTTCTCTATAATGAATGAGCTGGTTATGGTATTGAAAGGCTTTTGCATCTTCTTTTATACCTACCCAGCAATGCCAGTGTCATATGACGGCACTAATTGGATTGGTTGGCATTCAAAGTGACCACTTGATATTAAGATAATCAGCTTCCAAACCCTAGCCCTTGTATGGATATATCCTGTTAGAGCCCATTCTCTTTGTTTCACCAATATCCTTGTATTTTGATACAGCAGCCTCTTTGATCAAAATGGTAAAAGTAAAAAAAAAATAGAACTTAAGATATAACATAATAGACAAAAGATAAACACCACCACTATTTTGCTCTAAAGGCCTAATGCCCATTTACAGTTCACCTTACCCTTTTCAACACTGTCAAATTAAGTGTATTTTCCTTTTTCCTAGGTGTTTTTTTACTCTAACTTAGTGTAAACATATTAGATTTTTAGAATCAGCCATTCATGAGGTTTTGTGTTCATAATATTGAAATTTCTATACAATAATTGAACTTTTTTTTTTAAATTTTAATTCACTTTTTTTAAATGCTATTTTTTAAAGCATTTCATTTTAGCATAGACATCTGGGAAAGGGTTCAAAGTGAAGAAGAGTAATTTTTCTGCAAGGGACTTTTTATTTTATGAAAATTGATGACTTTTTACAAAAGTTATGGCAATTTCTAACCATCAGGTGAGGGAAACTGAAACTACTCCTTTTTGGCCCTAATTTCAGAAATATAGGCCTTGTACTAATTCTACTGCCATTTTTCTTCTAAGTGATATTTTTGGAAAATTTAAAAACGGGGAATGTTGTAATACATATGCGCTTCAAATGGGGGCATTTTTGTCAAAATTGAAAAAAAAGTTTGATATTTAGGATCCGCTCCGGTCACAATTTACTTCCTAGGTCGTTGTACCCTCAAATAGTCCGGTTAGAAAAAATGATATGCTCCTTTTGCCACACTGTTTTAATGTTTAAATAACAGTAAAGGGCTTGAAATGAGGTTCAGCTAAGTGCCAGACCTCTGCTACATTTCATGCATAGGATTAAATGAATTTAGTTGCGAACTACTTTTTCTTGGAGCCTGACCTTTGATGGAGGTACCAGAGTTGACATACACTTTCGTACCAAGAGAATTTTGAGGGTAGTTGTGCGCAATGAAAAATTGTGAAAAAAGTTATCCTGCAAGGTACTGTTTTCTGGGGCTGATATGCAAGAACATATATTGCTCTTTAAGCCACACTAAGTTATTTAGCCAAAATTATTTTTTTAAAAGAGCTACAGACTGTCAAAATGTGCCAATTTACTATATAATTTAACACGGCCAAAACAGACAGGAGTGTAACCTATATCAAGGAGGGGGGTCACACAAAAATAACGCTTGTAATGTTCTTTTCATAGATTTTTGGCTCAAAATGTCACTATGCACTAGTAAATATGTTCAACAATTGGATTTTAATAATATTCTTCCAATTTAATTGAAATTTGAATTTGATTTTTTTAAAAAAATATTAAAATGTCAATTTTATCCCTTTTAAGTACTTTGATTGCAATTGGAATGCTTTGGCCTTTTTCACATGATGTCATAACAAGCTGTCTGCACCATTGATCACCCGAACCAGACTTTTTAACTGTAAACAACTTGAATTTACATATAAAAAAGATTTGGGTTAACCTCTAAACCTTGGGACATGAGCCCCTTAAACGCCCCTTTTGTATGAATTTGCTCTGTTTCGGCTAGCATCAAGCCTCATCAGTGGTGTTGCTCTACACCAGACAGAGATTGTCTCATCCTGTCTCATCTCATCTTATTTGTGATTTGGTCCCGTAAATCTCTGTCTCATCTATTTCACTATTAGTGGACAGTCTGCGCATAATTATGTATGTCATCATTGGCCACGCCTTTAAAGTAGTCCTGTATTTCGTTTATGTTTCGTTTTTTCTTAACCTCCCGGTGTTGAAATTCCATAAGAGCTCTTCTTCTAAGGCGATTCCTTTTAAAAGTGTCGGTTTTTCTGTACAATTTGTCCTTAATTCTTTTTAAAGAAATTTGCTGGAGTCGCTTTTTGGCCCAAACTCCAAGCCCGGTCCCCGATATTTTCCAAAGTTTCTTTCTGACTGCTATGTCCAGAGTATTGTTAGAACGCAATATTTGGGCTGAAAGTCTTCCAGTGAAAGTCCTGCTGTAGTTTATATTTTTGCTTAAGGTTGCAGATGCTGCCCTATTAAATGCTTCACACTTCTGTGTGGATGTCCTTGAACTCACACTGTAAATTGCAACTTCACTAAGTCTCATCTGCAAAATAACTTCCAACAGCGCCTTGTCGTTCTCAGTCATACGCAGATATGTAATGTTCGCAGGGCCTAGTACTTTAGAATTGTGCCACCAAGTTGAAACGCCATCACATACAAGTGAATGGTTGGCACAGTTACTACAATTTCCAGCATAACAGTCAACAGTAGATGATCTTATTGAGGGTAAGTCTTTCAACATTTTGGTTATGTCCCCCTGTCCCCTTCTTGCTATTTCTTCAATTATAGCATTACACCGCATTCTTATGTCATTTCCCAGCTTCCCCTGTGCGGTCTGTCTGTCACGCTTCGTATTGAACGGGAACATTTTTTCACTAAAGTTAACGTTACGTACTTTCCTCTCTTGGCAAACGGATAAATGATTCGGGTCGGCCTGCCTCGTCACATTCCACACGTCATCGAGAGTTCTGTAAAAATCCTGCATGCCGAGCTGAGACTTTGTGTCGCCATCCGTGGTTAGCGTTCGAACCAATAACCCGTCTTTGTATAAGTCTTCAGCCACATTGTAAGCCATTTTTCTTTCTGAGTGTGGTGTGAAGTATTCTAAGTCTGCAGAGCAACCTGCATGACCACCAGGGCAGAATACATCCAGTCCTTTGTATCTGAGGGAGGCCCCTGTCATACAGAGCTTGTTTTCAACCGACATCGCGACAATGAACTTGTATTCTGTATGATTCTCGGTCGCTATAGTATATGCCTGAGATGAGCTTTGCCCTGGTTTGTAGGAGGAAATCATTCTCTGGCTATTATATCTAGCATCAATTGAAAGGTCTAGCTGCTTTGGATCCTTTGAGCCAATAGAAATGTTGTGTTTAGTCACAATTTCACGTTTCTCTGCCATATCATCACTGTTTATCTTTACAATCTTCTTGCTGACCTGCTTGCAGAGTTCATGCATATGGCTTGCTGCTGGAAAAGGCAGGTCAAGTTGTGTGAATAAGTCCTCAGCTCTGGATACACCCATGGGACTATCCATCAGTGCCACAGCAAGATTCGTATTGAGTACCGCCGCGCCTCTGGTGTCCTTAATTTCCTCATACATTTTGAAAAAATCTGACAGATAGCCACATGAGTTGCATTTAAATTGTAGTTTTATTCCAAGTCCTGCTTTCACCTCATTTGCAAAGGTAATCTGAGGAGCCCTGCATCTTGTCCTGTTGTGGCTTTTCACCAGTTGATTTATAGAAAATACTAACTTGCTCATGCTCACAATACGGTTTCCCTTGAAGGCATCTTGATCTGTGTCACGTTGTCGCAGGTTATAGGTGCGATCCCCAGAAAAGGTGTTGTCGTTAGTTGAAATAGAACCATTTTCTTCACCGGTTTGACTGGAGGGTCCTGGTTGGTTACTTCTCAATAAATGATATGTATTCCCTTTTTGAAAATAGTTTGATCTGCTGCGTTTAACCATGTCGAAAAAATATTTTATTTATTTTAAGATTTCTCTATAATGAATGAGCTGGTTATGGTATTGAAAGGCTTTTGCATCTTCTTTTATACCTACCCAGCAATGCCAGTGTCATATGACGGCACTAATTGGATTGGTTGGCATTCAAAGTGACCACTTGATATTAAGATAATCAGCTTCCAAACCCTAGCCCTTGTATGGATATATCCTGTTAGAGCCCATTCTCTTTGTTTCACCAATATCCTTGTATTTTGATACAGCAGCCTCTTTGATCAAAATGGTAAAAGTAAAAAAAAAATAGAACTTAAGATATAACATAATAGACAAAAGATAAACACCACCACTATTTTGCTCTAAAGGCCTAATGCCCATTTACAGTTCACCTTACCCTTTTCAACACTGTCAAATTAAGTGTATTTTCCTTTTTCCTAGGTGTTTTTTTACTCTAACTTAGTGTAAACATATTAGATTTTTAGAATCAGCCATTCATGAGGTTTTGTGTTCATAATATTGAAATTTCTATACAATAATTGAACTTTTTTTTTTAAATTTTAATTCACTTTTTTTAAATGCTATTTTTTAAAGCATTTCATTTTAGCATAGACATCTGGGAAAGGCTTCAAAGTGAAGAAGAGTAATTTTTCTGCAAGGGACTTTTTATTTTATGAAAATTGATGATTTTTTACAAAAGTTATGGCAATTTCTTACCATCAGGTGTGGGAAACTGAAACTACTCCTTTTTGGCCCTAATTTCAGAAATATAGGCCTTGTACTAATTCTACTGCCATTTTTCTTCTAAGTGATATTTTTGGAAAATTTAAAAACGGGGAATGTTGTAATACATATGCGCTTCAAATGGGGGCATTTTTGTCAAAATTGAAAAAAAAGTTTGATATTTAGGATCCGCTCCGGTCACAATTTACTTCCTAGGTCGTTGTACCCTCAAATAGTCCGGTTAGAAAAATTGATATGCTCCTTTTGCCACACTGTTTTAATGTTTAAATAACAGTAAAGGGCTTGAAATGAGGTTCAGCTAAGTGCCAGACCTCTGCTACATTTCATGCATAGGATTAAATGAATTTAGTTGCGAACTACTTTTTCTTGGAGCCTGACCTTTGATGGAGGTACCAGAGTTGACATACACTTTCGTACCAAGAGAATTTTGAGGGTAGTTGTGCGCAATGAAAAATTGTGAAAAAAGTTATCCTGCAAGGTACTGTTTTCTGGGGCTGATATGCAAGAACATATATTGCTCTTTAAGCCACACTAAGTTATTTAGCCAAAATTATTTTTTTAAAAGAGCTACAGACTGTCAAAATGTGCCAATTTACTATATAATTTAACACGGCCAAAACAGACAGGAGTGTAACCTATATCAAGGAGGGGGGTCACACAAAAATAACGCTTGTAATGTTCTTTTCATAGATTTTTGGCTCAAAATGTCACTATGCACTAGTAAATATGTTCAACAATTGGATTTTAATAATATTCTTCCAATTTAATTGAAATTTGAATTTGATTTTTTTAAAAAAATATTAAAATGTCAATTTTATCCCTTTTAAGTACTTTGATTGCAATTGGAATGCTTTGGCCTTTTTCACATGATGTCATAACAAGCTGTCTGCACCATTGATCACCCGAACCAGACTTTTTAACTGTAAACAACTTGAATTTACATATAAAAAAGATTTGGGTTAACCTCTAAACCTTGGGACATGAGCCCCTTAAACGCCCCTTTTGTATGAATTTGCTCTGTTTCGGCTAGCATCAAGCCTCATCAGTGGTGTTGCTCTACACCAGACAGAGATTGTCTCATCCTGTCTCATCTCATCTTATTTGTGATTTGGTCCCGTAAATCTCTGTCTCATCTATTTCACTATTAGTGGACAGTCTGCGCATAATTATGTATGTCATCATTGGCCACGCCTTTAAAGTAGTCCTGTATTTCGTTTATGTTTCGTTTTTTCTTAACCTCCCGGTGTTGAAATTCCATAAGAGCTCTTCTTCTAAGGCGATTCCTTTTAAAAGTGTCGGTTTTTCTGTACAATTTGTCCTTAATTCTTTTTAAAGAAATTTGCTGGAGTCGCTTTTTGGCCCAAACTCCAAGCCCGGTCCCCGATATTTTCCAAAGTTTCTTTCTGACTGCTATGTCCAGAGTATTGTTAGAACGCAATATTTGGGCTGAAAGTCTTCCAGTGAAAGTCCTGCTGTAGTTTATATTTTTGCTTAAGGTTGCAGATGCTGCCCTATTAAATGCTTCACACTTCTGTGTGGATGTCCTTGAACTCACACTGTAAATTGCAACTTCACTAAGTCTCATCTGCAAAATAACTTCCAACAGCGCCTTGTCGTTCTCAGTCATACGCAGATATGTAATGTTCGCAGGGCCTAGTACTTTAGAATTGTGCCACCAAGTTGAAACGCCATCACATACAAGTGAATGGTTGGCACAGTTACTACAATTTCCAGCATAACAGTCAACAGTAGATGATCTTATTGAGGGTAAGTCTTTCAACATTTTGGTTATGTCCCCCTGTCCCCTTCTTGCTATTTCTTCAATTAAAGCATTACACCGCATTCTTATGTCATTTCCCAGCTTCCCCTGTGCGGTCTGTCTGTCACGCTTCGTATTGAACGGGAACATTTTTTCACTAAAGTTAACGTTACGTACTTTCCTCTCTTGGCCAACGGATAAATGATTCGGGTCGGCCTGCCTCGTCACATTCCACACGTCATCGAGAGTTCTGTAAAAGTCCTGCATGCCGAGCTGAGACTTTGTGTCGCCATCCGTGGTTAGCGTTCGAACCAAGAACCCGTCTTTGTATAAGTCTTCAGCCACATTGTAAGCCATTTTTCTTTCTGAGTGTGGTGTGAAGTATTCTAAGTCTGCAGAGCAACCTGCATGACCACCAGGGCAGAATACATCCAGTCCTTTGTATCTGAGGGAGGCCCCTGTCATACAGAGCTTGTTTTCAACCGACATCGCGACAATGAACTTGTATTCTGTATGATTCTCGGTCGCTATAGTATATGCCTGAGATGAGCTTTGCCCTGGTTTGTAGGAGGAAATCATTCTCTGGCTATTATATCTAGCATCAATTGAAAGGTCTAGCTGCTTTGGATCCTTTGAGCCAATAGAAATGTTGTGTTTAGTCACAATTTCACGTTTCTCTGCCATATCATCACTGTTTATCTTTACAATCTTCTTGCTGACCTGCTTGCAGAGTTCATGCATATGGCTTGCTGCTGGAAAAGGCAGGTCAAGTTGTGTGAATAAGTCCTCAGCTCTGGATACACCCATGGGACTATCCATCAGTGCCACAGCAAGATTCGTATTGAGTACCGCCGCGCCTCTGGTGTCCTTAATTTCCTCATACATTTTGAAAAAATCTGACAGATAGCCACATGAGTTGCATTTAAATTGTAGTTTTATTCCAAGTCCTGCTTTCACCTCATTTGCAAAGGTAATCTGAGGAGCCCTGCATCTTGTCCTGTTGTGGCTTTTCACCAGTTGATTTATAGAAAATACTAACTTGCTCATGCTCACAATACGGTTTCCCTTGAAGGCATCTTGATCTGTGTCACGTTGTCGCAGGTTATAGGTGCGATCCCCAGAAAAGGTGTTGTCGGTAGTTGAAATAGAACCATTTTCTTCACCGGTTTGACTGGAGGGTCCTGGTTGGTTACTTCTCAATAAATGATATGTATTCCCTTTTTGAAAATAGTTTGATCTGCTGCGTTTAACCATGTCGAAAAAATATTTTATTTATTTTAAGATTTCTCTATAATGAATGAGTAGCTGGTTATGGTATTGAAAGGCTTTTGCATCTTCTTTTATACCTACCCAGCAATGCCAGTGTCATATGACGGCACTAATTGGATTGGTTGGCATTCAAAGTGACCACTTGATATTAAGATAATCAGCTTCCAAACCCTAGCCCTTGTATGGATATATCCTGTTAGAGCCCATTCTCTTTGTTTCACCAATATCCTTGTATTTTGATACAGCAGCCTCTTTGATCAAAATGGTAAAAGTAAAAAATAGAACTTAAGATATAACATAATAGACAAAAGATAAACACCACCACTATTTTGCTCTAAAGGCCTAATGCCCATTTACAGTTCACCTTACCCTTTTCAACACTGTCAAATTAAGTGTATTTTCCTTTTTCCTAGGTGTTTTTTTACTCTAACTTAGTGTAAACATATTAGATTTTTAGAATCAGCCATTCATGAGGTTTTGTGTTCATAGTATTGAAATTTCTATACAATAATTGAACTTTTTTTTTTAATTTTAATTCACTTTTTTTAAATGCTATTTCTAAAGCATTTCATTTTAGCATAGACATCTGGGAAAGGGTTCAAAGTGAAGAAGAGTAATTTTTCTGCAAGGGACTTTTTATTTTATGAAAATTGATGACTTTTTACAAAAGTTATGGCAATTTCTAACCATCAGGTGAGGGAAACTGAAACTACTCCTTTTTGGCCCTAATTTCAGAAATATAGGCCTTGTACTAATTCTACTGCCATTTTTCTTCTAAGTGATATTTTTGGAAAATTTAAAAACGGGGAATGTTGTAATACATATGCGCTTCAAATGGGGGCATTTTTGTCAAAATTGAAAAAAAAAGTTTGATATTTAGGATCCGCTCCGGTCACAATTTACTTCCTAGGTCGTTGTACCCTCAAATAGTCCGGTTAGAAAAAATGATATGCTCCTTTTGCCACACTGTTTTAATGTTTAAATAACAGTAAAAGGCTTGAAATGAGGTTCAGCTAAGTGCCAGACCTCTGCTACATTTCATGCATAGGATTAAATGAATTTAGTTGCGAACTACTTTTTCTTGGAGCCTGACCTTTGATGGAGGTACCAGAGTTGACATACACTTTCGTACCAAGAGAATTTTGAGGGTAGTTGTGCGCAATGAAAAATTGTGAAAAAAGTTATCCTGCAAGGTACTGTTTTCTGGGGCTGATATGCAAGAACATATATTGCCTTTTAAGCCACACTAAGTTATTTAGCCAAAAGTATTTTTTTAAAAGAGCTACAGACTGTCAAAATGTGCCAATTTACTATATAATTTAACACGGCCAAAACAGACAGGAGTGTAACCTATATCAAAGAGGGGGGTCACACAAAAATAACACTTGTAATGTTCTTTTCATAGATTTTTGGCTCAAAATGTCACTATGCACTAGTAAATATGTTCAACAATTGGATTTTAATAATATTCTTCCAATTTAATTGAAATTTGAATTTGATTTTTTAAAAAAATATTAAAATGTCAATTTTATCCCTTTTAAGTACTTTGATTCCAATTGGAATGCTTTGGCCTTTTTCACATGATGTCATAACAAGCTGTCTGCACCATTGATTACCCGAACCAGACTTTTTAACTGTAAACAACTTGAATTTACATCTAAAAAAGATTTGGGTTAACCCCTTAACCTTGGGACATGAGCCCCTTAAACGCCCCTTTTGTATGAATTTGCTCTGTTTCGACTAGCATCAAGCCTCATCAGTGGTGTTGCTCTACACCAGACAGAGATTGGCTCATCCTGTCTCATCTCATCTTATTTGTGATTTGGTCCCGTAAATCTCTGTCTCATCTATTTCACTATTAGTGGACAGTCTGCGCATAATTATGTATGTCATCATTGGCCACGCCTTTAATGTAGTCCTGTATTTCGTTTATGTTTCGTTTTTTCTTAACCTCCCGGTGTTGAAATTCCATAAGAGCTCTTCTTCTAAGGCGGTTCCTTTTAAAAGTGTCGGTTTTTCTGTACAATTTGTCCTTAATTCTTTTTAAAGAAATTTGCTGGAGTCGCTTTTTGGCCCAAACTCCAAGCCCGGTCCCCGATATTTTCCAAAGTTTCTTTCTGACTGCTATGTCCAGAGTATTGTTAGAACGCAATATTTGGGCTGAAAGTCTTCCAGTGAAAGTCCTGCTGTAGTTTATATTTTTGCTTAAGGTTGCAGATGCTGCCCTATTAAATGCTTCACACTTCTGTGTGGATGTCCTTGAACTCACACTGTAAATTGCAACTTCACTAAGTCTCATCTGCAAAATAACTTCCAACAGCGCCTTGTCGTTCTCAGTCATACGCAGATATGTAATGTTCGCAGGGCCTAGTACTTTAGAATTGTGCCACCAAGTTGAAACGCCATCACATACAAGTGAATGGTTGGCACAGTTACTACAATTTCTAGCATAACAGTCAACAGTAGATGATCTTATTGAGGGTAAGTCTTTCAACATTTTGGTTATGTCTCCCTGTCCCCTTCTTGCTATTTCTTCAATTATAGCATTACACCGCATTCTTATGTCATTTCCCAGCTTCCCCTGTGCGGTCTGTCTGTCACGCTTCGTATTGAACGGGAACATTTTTTCACTAAAGTTAACGTTACGTACTTTCCTCTCTTGGCAAACGGATAAATGATTCGGGTCGGCCTGCCTCGTCACATTCCACACGTCATCGAGAGTTCTGTAAAAGTCCTGCATGCCGAGCTGAGACTTTGTGTCGCCATCCGTGGTTAGCGTTCGAACCAATAACCCGTCTTTGTATAAGTCTTCAGCCACATTGTAAGCCATTTTTCTTTCTGAGTGTGGTGTGAAGTATTCTAAGTCTGCAGAGCAACCTGCATGACCACCAGGGCAGAATACATCCAGTCCTTTGTATCTGAGGGAGGCCCCTGTCATACAGAGCTTGTTTTCAACCGACATCGCGACAATGAACTTGTATTCTGTATGATTCTCGGTCGCTATAGTATATGCCTGAGATGAGCTTTGCCCTGGTTTGTAGGAGGAAATCATTCTCTGGCTATTATATCTAGCATCAATTGAAAGGTCTAGCTGCTTTGGATCCTTTGAGCCAATAGAAATGTTGTGTTTAGTCACAATTTCACGTTTCTCTGCCATATCATCACTGTTTATCTTTACAATCTTCTTGCTTACCTGCTTGCAGAGTTCATGCATATGGCTTGCTGCTGGGAAAGGCAGGTCAAGTTGTGTGAATAAGTCCTCAGCTCTGGATACACCCATGGGACTATCCATCAGTGCCACAGCAAGATTCGTATTGAGTACCGCCGCGCCTCTGGTGTCCTTAATTTCCTCATACATTTTGAAAAAATCTGACAGATAGCCACATGAGTTGCATTTAAATTGTAGTTTTATTCCAAGTCCTGCTTTCACCTCATTTGCAAAGGTAATCTGAGGAGCCCTGCATCTTGTCCTGTTGTGGCTTTTCACCAGTTGATTTATAGAAAATACTAACTTGCTCATGCTCACAATACGGTTTCCCTTGAAGGCATCTTGATCTGTGTCACGTTGTCGCAGGTTATAGGTGCGATCCCCAGAAAAGGTGTTGTCGGTAGTTGAAATAGAACCATTTTCTTCACCGGTTTGACTGGAGGGTCCTGGTTGGTTACTTCTCAATAAATGATATGTATTCCCTTTTTAAAATTAGTTTGATCTGCTGCGTTTAACCATGTCGAAAAAATATTTTATTTATTTTAAGATTTCTCTATAATGAATGAGTAGCTGGTTATGGTATTGAAAGGCTTTTGCATCTTCTTTTATACCTACCCAGCAATGTCAGTGTCATATGACGGCACTAATTGGATTGGTTGGCATTCAAAGTGACCACTTGATATTAAGATAATCAGCTTCCAAACCCTAGCCCTTGTATGGATATATCCTGTTAGAGCCCATTCTCTTTGTTTCACCAATATCCTTGTATTTTGATACAGCAGCCTCTTTGATCAAAATGGTAAAAGTAAAAAAAAATAGAACTTAAGATATAACATAATAGACAAAAGATAAACACCACCACTATTTTGCTCTAAAGGCCTAATGCCCATTTACAGTTCACCTTACCTTTTTCAACACTGTCAAATTAAGTGTATTTTCCTTTTTCCTAGGTGTTTTTTTACTCTAACTTAGTGTAAACATATTAGATTTTTAGAATCAGCCATTCATGAGGTTTTGTGTTCATAGTATTGAAATTTCTATACAATAATTGAACTTTTTTTTTTAGATTTTAATTCACTTTTATTTAAATGCTATTTTTTAAAGCATTTCTTTTTAGCATAGACATCTGGGAAAGGGTTCAAAGTGAAGAAGGGTAATTTTTCCGCAAGGGACTTTTTATTTTATGAAAATTGATGACTTTTTACAAAAGTTATGGCAATTTCTAACCATCAGGTGAGGGAAACTGAAACTACTCCTTTTTGGCCCTAATTTCAGAAATATAGGCCTTTTACTAATCCTACTGCCATTTTTCTTCTAAGTGATATTTTTGGAAAATTTAAAAACGGGGAATGTTGTAATACATATGCGCTTCAAATGGGGGCATTTTTGTCAAAATTGAAAAAAAGTTTGATATTTAGGATCCGCTCCGGTCACAATTTACTTCCTAGGTCGTTGTACCCTCAAATAGTCCGGTTAGAAAAAATGATATGCTCCTTTTGCCACACTGTTTTAATGTTTAAATAACAGTAAAGGGCTTGAAATGAGGTTCAGCTAAGTGCCAGACCTCTGCTACATTTCATGCATAGGATTAAATGAATTTAGTTGCGAACTACTTTTTCTTGGAGCCTGACCTTTGATGGAGGTACCAGAGTTGACATACACTTTCGTACCAAGAGAATTTTGAGGGTAGTTGTGCGCAATGAAAAATTGTGAAAAAAGTTATCCTGCAAGGTACTGTTTTCTGGGGCTGATATGCAAGAACATATATTGCTCTTTAAGCCACACGAAGTTATTTAGCCCAAATTAGTTTTTTTAAAAGAGCTACAGACTGTCAAAATGTGCCAATTTACTATATAATTTAACACGGCCAAAACAGACAGGAGTGTAACCAGGTGGTAATTTGGGTCCCAATTGCCATTCCAAGTGGTTTTCTAGATGGCAGCCAAGAATAAATTCAGTTTACCTTTGTTACACTAATGAGGGAGTTTTCTTCTCTCTAAATATTTTTGAGAGTCTAAAACATAGATCTATAAATTTTCGATGATCTAACAAAATATCGATTCTACAGGTTGTTTAAACTGCAATTATGATGTTTTGATTAATCTATTGACAATGTATTATACTTGTGTGCGTTTGGTTTTTATGCCCCCGATAGGGAGGCATCATAAATTTGACTTGTCCGTCCGTCCGTCCGTCTGTCCGTCCGTCCGTCCGTCCGTCATTCCGTCCAAAAACTTTAACATTGGCCATAACTTCTAAATCAAAGCGGTGTCGGGGGCATTGTCATCTTACAGTGACAGCTCTTGTTTATTCTAAGCAATGAATTACTTTAGAGAAAGTTTTCGCTCTACATTTGTTCACTCCTTTCTTTGAATCTATTCAGTATAATATGCAATAACAAATTTACAAAGTGAATATGTTCAGTAAAAGAGCATGAATATTACATGCACACATACTCAGTCTTCAAATTTCTACATGTATATTCGGCATTTACCTGGATTTCATTTTCTGTAATGTGTAGCTTTGTAAAACATATTGCGAAAATAATACATTTTAAGAAAAGCAGAAACGAAAGAAGCAAACGTTATTCGTCAGTTATTTCCTTAAGTCGTAAAAATGTCGTTTCTAGCGTAGTTGGACATTTTTTTGGACGAAGGAAAAACTTTGCCAAGTTTCTTTTGATTATAAGAAATCCAACAGATTTTGAAATTTAAAGAAAAAACTATTTTTTTGTATTGATAGTAATGTCGATATTAAGCAAAACATTTCCATGATACTGAATTGAAATTTCAATTAATTAAAAAAAACGACGATTTGAGTAAAATTTTCGAATCTCTTCATAATTTCAAATTTGCAATGGATACAACGCGGATCATTTAATCTTCGTTTATATATTTGCACTTAAGTTCATCGTGAAATTGATAAGATGAGTGATTTTGAAATGATTTTGGAATGAAATTGAATGAGAGTGTGGGGCGAGTTTTGAGTGAATTGAATGGGAGGTAATCCAATTTCTTAAATTTTGTTCAAAATGAACAAAATTAGCGATATTGATTACCTCCCTTTAATAAACTATGCATAAAAGTTCTATAGATAGCTCCCTATTTATATATACTTACACTTAAGAACATCGTGAAATTGACAAGATGAATGATTTTGGAATGAAATTGAATGATAGTATGGGGCGAGTTTTGAGTAAATTAAATGGGAGGTAATCCAATTTCGCAAATTTTGTTCAGATTGAACTAAATTAGCGATATCGATTACCTCCCTTTAATAAACTATGCAAAAAAGTTCTATAGATACCTTCCTATTTATATATACTTAAACTTAAGTACATCGTGAAATTGACAAGATTAATCATTTTGGAATGATTTTGGAATGAAATTGAATGATAGTATGGGGCGAGTTTTGAGTGAATTAAATGGGAGGTAATCCAATTTCGCAAATTTTGTTCAGATTGAACAAAATTAGCGATATTGATTACCTCCCTTTAATAAACTATGCATAAACGTTCTATAGATAGCTTCCTATTTATTTATACTTACACTTAAGTACATCGTGAAAATGACAAGATTAATCATTTTGGAATGATTTTGGAATGAAATTGAATGGTAGTATGGGGCGAGTTTTTAGTGAATTAAACGGGAGGTAGTCCAATTTCGCAAATTTTATTCAGATTGAACTAAATTAGCGATATCGATTACCTCCCTTTAATAAACTATGCATAAAAGTTCTATAGATACCTTCCTTTTTATATATACTTACACTTAAGTACATCGTGAAATTGATAATTTTAATTATGTTAGTGAAATTGCGATTTTTCTCTATCCAATTTATTTTAAAAGACGTTGTTGATTCTATATTTTTCAATGGGTTTGAGCGCTTTTGAATGGTTTGAGTGAGTGTTTGAAATGAATGGATGGAGCGCTGAGTGAGCGATTTATAATAGTTTTGATTGAGGCGAATGCCAATTTCACGATGTAACTAAATGTACATATACGTTTTCATTCATAGCGATCGAGAGTTCTGAGGATGCCCAACGGATGGACTGAGGATACAGCGTAATTAGATAGAAAGTATCTGATACGTAGCGTTTTTTCAGCGTAAAGTTTCGCATCCGTACGTAGCGGAGCGTTTATCCGCTCTAAAAATAATTTGCAGCTCTAAACTTTCAGCGCAGTTGAAATCACATTAGAATGACGCTCGACGGAAAAAGCGTATGTATTTAGCGTATTTACATGGTACGAAACAGATGCAAAGCGTCTTTTAAGCAGGTGTAAAGATTCTCATACGTTTTACACCCTAATTGCATCCGTATGTGCAATTGGACCAGGCCTTAAGCGTCTGATTGGTTATCGAAGAATCAAAATCTATTTATAGAACTTGTATAAATATTTTATCAAAGAGGGTCGGGGGTGAACATAACGCCGATTTGGTTCATTTTGAACAAAATTAGCCTTTACTGGATTACTTTCCTTTAGCGTTATTCGAAATCCACTCCTCTCACTCATTCAAATTCATATCAAAATCATCTAAATATCATGCAGCTTGTCGACTTCGCGGTGTTCTTAATTGTACCTTAACACCATGCACATGCAAAATTGTTTGAAATGTCTTTCACGTGCTCAAATCAAGAATGAAATTGTGAGAAAATGAATACAGTTAGGAACATCGTGAAATTGACAAAATGAATGATTTTGGAATGAAATCGAATGAGTCTGTTGATCGAGTTTTGATTGAAATTAATGGGAGGTTATCAAATATCACAAATTTTGTTCAGGATGAACAAAATTAGCTTTATAAATTACCTTCCTTTACAAAAATGCAAATTTTTTCTCTAAATATGTTCCTATTTCTTCAAGATTTAATGACTCTTACAAAATTTCAATTAATTCAGTGAAATCCCGATTTTTTCCCAGCTATTTTATTTCGAACGAAGATGTTGTTATATGTTTTTCAGTGACTTTCGAGCGTTTAGAGCTGTTTGAGTGAGTGTTTGGAATGAATGAATGGAGCGCCGAGTGAGCGATTTAGAATGGTTTTGATTGAGATGAATGTCGATTTCATGATGAACATATCTGTATGTCTACGAACATTTCTTTCCTTTTATACCCGCATATCTATGAGTTGAGGGAATATCTTTTGTGTTTTATCTATTTGTCCGTCCGACTGTCTGCTCAACACATAAGCTGTTAAATGATCATTTTACTCTATTTTAAACTTGTTGAATGTAGAAAATACAGTTATATTTGGCTAAAAGATCATGTCTTTGATAAGCAGCTGCCAATTTCAATATCTTGATTATCTAGCAAAGCACAAATCACTTTCCAAAACTGACTTCTGCGAATTTTTGTTTCGAAGATATAATGAATCCCCTTACACGTCTTGTTTATTCAAGTTTAAAGGGATCGTCTGAAGCAACGTAATTAAATAAATTATAAATGTTAAAAATTATAAAATTTAAGGTAATATAAGGGTCTTTTGGTAATTTCACGGAGATGTGTTTCTTATAATTTCACCGTCTATATGATAACGTAATTGTTTAAGTGCTACACAGTGCAAAACATCGTGAAATTGACAAGATAAATGGTTTTGAAGTGAAATTGAACGAGTGTGTTGACGCGAGTTTTGAGTGAACATAAAGGGAGGTAATCTAATATGGCTAATTTTGTTCAAGATGAACAAAATAAGCGATATGTATTATCTTTCTTTATCAGATTACATGTATGCATAAAATGTCAATAAATAGTTTCCTATTTCTGAAAGAACCAATCAGACGCTTGAAATTTCAATTGTACCAGTGAAATACAGATTAAGTTATTGCTTTGTTCATTTTGAAGGTAGTTGTTGATCTTATCTTTCTTAGTCACTTGTTTTTTAATGCTTTGAGTGAGTGTTTGGAATGTTTGAATGGTAATTCTCTCATCAGTACTACCATTGCATACTTCTAATCCTACATCTGCTATCGTACAGTGGTCTACGATTAGCCGGGTAAAATGAGGCTACATCAATAACCAAAAACAAACACCTACAAACAGAGAAAAAGAGAGAGAAAGAAAGAAAGAGAGAGAAAGGGTAAGAAAAAAAGGAGAGAGAGAAAGAAAGAAAGAAAGAAAGAAAGAGAGAGAGGCAGAGGGAGAGAGAGAGAGAGAGAGAGAGAGAGAGAGAGAGAGAGAGAGAGAGAGAGAGAGAGAGAGAGAGAAAGAGAGAGAGAGAGTTGCACCGTTTTGTCTTCCTGGTCGCATGTCTGGAGTATTTAACAAAGTAAATTACACAAAATCAGTTACTTTAAAGTCTTATGAATTATACCAAGGCCAAGTTTTTTAAACAGTTTGAACTCCACATTCAAATTGATATGAAAGACTTGAATTGTTGATAAAGAATGTGACGAAATTTACTTCCTAACTACAATATGTTCTTTATGTTTATAAATTCCCCTAAAATATTTATTTCCTGATAACGGTCTCTTCTTCATATTTAAAAAAAATGAATAGATAAATTACCCACTTACTAGTGAAGGCCAGCAAATATCTTTACAGTTAGACACATCATGAAATTGTCATTCATACCCATCAAAACTTTTTAAATCGCTCAATTGCTCAATCAGCGCTCCAATCATTACAGTTAAAAACATCGTGAAATTGACAAGGTGAATGATTTTGGAATGATGTAGGAATGAAATTGAATGAGTGTATGGAGCGACTTTTGAGTGCATTTAAAGGGAGGAAATCAAGTATTGCAAATTTTGTTCATGATGAACAAAATTAGCAATATCGATTACCTCCCTTTAATAAAATATGCATACAAGTTCATTAGATGGCTCCCTATTTCTTCAAGAACCTATCAGACGCCTACAATTTCAATTAAATAAGTGAAATCCCGATTGTTTATCCTAGCTAATATAGTTTGAACGAAGTTGTTGTTATATGTTTTTCAGTGAGTTTGAAGCGTTTTTGATCGATTTGAGTGAGTGTTTAGAATGAATGAATGGAGCGCTGAGTGAATGATTTAGAATGATTTTGATCGGAATGATTGTCAATTTCACGATTTTATTAACTGTATTTCCGTACTCTCACACTCACACTTATCAAATCGATCAAAATCGCTCCAAAACCGTTTAAAAACATTTCCAAATCGTTCAAGACAATTAACATTTAACCCTAATCGATCAAATTATTTAATTATTTTAATTGGCTTTTGTGGATTCTAAAGTATCTAATTGGTCTATGAAGACACACAAACAGAAAAATGCGTATATATTATTAAAGGGAAGAAATATATATCGCTAATTTTGTTCATCCTGAAAAGAATTAGAAATATTGGATTACCTCCCTTTAATTTCACTCAAAGCCCACTCCTCCAACTCTTTCAATTGCATGTCAAAAGCATTGGAAGAAATTTGAAGCTTTTTTATGTTGGATTATCTCCCTTGAATTTAACTCAAAACTAACTCATTTCTCTCATTCAATTTCAAAAAAAAAAAAAAAAAAAAAAAAAATCCAAAATCATTCACTTTGTCGATTTCACATTGTTGTACCTATTTAAAAGGGGAAAAATAGGTGGTATAGAATAAGATCAGAGTACACATAGGTAAAGACTTATCTTTGTTTATACCACCTGCCAAAGCAGGAATATTCAGGGTTCAGCATGACGAGGGTTTTACTCTAAAATTCCAAAAATAATTCAACTTTCCTGGCAAGCACATGAACATTGTCATTGTTCACACTCTAGAAGCCTGAAATATGACCAAATCTTCTTGAAACTTGGTCAGAACGTGTATTATTAAATACAAAGGATCCTTTTGAAATCATTGGGCATTGATAACACTTTACCTGATAGAGTATTGAAGCCTTATTAATTCTGTTTAAAATAGAGAAACTAACGTTAAAAACAAAAATACTCATCCGGTTACCCCTGGTTTGTTACAGTTAGTAACGTCGTGAAATTGATATTCATCTCGATCAAAACCATTCTAAATCTCTCAATCGGCGTTCCATTTCTTTCTTTCCATCCACTCACTCAAACCATTCAAAAACGCTCTAAAACCACTCAAAAAGGTACGAAGATAAACTGTATTCAAAAGAAAAATCGGTAGAAAAAACACGATTTTACTGATACAATTGAATTTTGTAAGCGTATTACGCGTTCGTGAAGACATGAACATAAAAGAGAGGTAGTTAATTTCGCTAATTTTGTTCCGATTCTCTGTTCTCTGATTCTCTCCGTGATTCAAGCATTTCAATTAATAGAGGATATTGAATAAGCGGTCATTGATCACCGGATTTATGAAGACGTAACAGCAAAAATTGCCGGTCACGTCAAAATACGCGGTACGCGAACTTTTGAAATAATTATGTCCGCCACTAACATGTATTCTCATACATAAATTTAGTTTCAAATAAAAGATATTTGAGAGTGGGCACATTAATTCTAGTTTGTCTGAAATTGAATTTATACCAAAGAAAAGTATTATGATAGTCAACAGAACCCAAAATATACACCAGAAATGACGCCGTCAGATGTAAAAAAACACTAGATCATTTCGATTAAATTTTAATATGATTAAGAATAATGGCGCTAGAGCCTCGAAAATTTGCCATGTTACGTTACTTACACTTAATGGAATATAATGTAAGTCTTACGCCTATTGGATGGTCCAAACAAAAGATGGCAACCACGAAATAAAAAAGTCAGTAGCGTCAGATTGCTAAAAAACGTCGGTTTTTCAAAAGTCTCTTTTTCAAATAGCATTTATTCACTTATTCTTCGGAATAAATTAATAAAAAAATGTTTGAAATACATCTAAACTGAAATTTATGCCAATACATTTTGGTCGAAATTCGGCTTGATCTAAAGAGTTCATTATTAAGTTTTCTCCGTCTTAAAATCGTCCCACTTTGCGCAAAAACGTCGTAGAAATACCGGTGATATGTTTGATGCACAGTTTTTTTGTACAACATATCATTATATTCTTAATTTAACTTCATATTCAAAATACATCTAGAAAATACTCCGCAAATTTAAAAGCAATCGCAAATATTTCTTCAAGTAAGGAAAATATAGGTTGTAACGTTAGTCTTAAATTTTTTTTGAACGACAGGTCAATTTATAAGTATTGTCTAAATTATTTCTCGTTCTCAAAACCAGACGAAATCTTGTGTAAATTTAATTTCCATCCATTCAATATTTAGAAGTTGGAAACTTTTATGGTTTTTATCGACTTCAATTCAGTTTCGGTTCGGATTTTGCTTTCAATAGTTTCCGTAGCACTGCTCTCGCAAATTGATTGTATTTTAAAGGTGATATAAATAATATTTTTTGAACATGAAATCATTTTAATTTTGACTAGATTGCATATTATTGTATATTTTACAAATGAGTGACTGAATATAAACTATTTTCGTCGCTTTCCGTCGTAGTTCACTTGAAAATCATCCATTTTACGTTATATATAGATGGACGTCATTTGTTACAGTAATGACCGCCAACTTTTGCCGTTACGTCTAAACGAGTCATTCATAAACAGATAAAAGCGAGGGGCGCCGAGTAAATATCTGATTTAGGTGACAAGTTTTATAAATTCGTTATTCAATGACCATAAATTTGATATTCTATTTATAATATAACCCGCATCTTCGTGATAAAACTAGGAAATTACGATATCTATCGATTTAAGTTATTCCGCGAAGCATATAACACCGTTTTCGAAATGACGTCAGCAAATCCATTATGATGTCATTTTCACAACGAAAATGTAACGTTGATGCTCGTTCATAGCTCATTTGCATAGTTACTCCCTTAGTATAATAACACCCGTGTAACAACAAAAATATTCAACAAGTCTTTTTCACTCACGCGACGTAGATCATATTATAAAAAGGGGGTTAAACATACACATATAAGAGTAAGTTTTCTTAAAATGACAAAATCATGATTGAATTTCTCCGCGATAATGTAATAATCTTTCACTCCACCCGTCCCCTTGACTACCGCTACGCTTGTCGATTATTGAGTACACCAGTTTTTCCAGTTAACGTACATGTAGATGTCTAAAATAAGAAATGAACAAGATTTAAGGTTATAATAAGTACAACTTTATTCAGAGAAAGTGGTATTCAAATAGTAATTCCATTTAGAAATCTCAAGTCGACTTAAAACGTTCGTCAAATTTTGTTTTAATACAATCTTTTTCACAACAGAGTGAATTAACTCGAATGTTAAAATAACACGGACACTTTTTTTCGGGAAACGTCAGTTACATTTCTGATCTCAAAAATCCATGCAATAAGAAACAACAACCCGCAACATAAACATCAAGAACGCTGTTGAAACATGTATAATGTAAAATATAAAACAAAAGCACCGCCTACGGGTGCCTACACTCAGCTGTTGAGTGCTGGATGTTGAAAAAATCTAAGTCGAGAAAGGGGCATAATTCGCGCAAAAACATCTACAGTTTGCCCTTGATAGTATAGGTTGCTATTTTGATGGTTAACATATGCGCGAAGTTTCAAGTGAAAGCCTTCAGAAGAACTGAGGATATCACAAAATGTCAAAGTTTTCGCACGACGACGACAACAATGACAACGACGACAACAACGAGGCTATGGCAATATCTCGAGTTTTCTCCTAAAACAGCCGATCTAAAAAGTAAAATTGTCAAGGAATATAAAAAATACATTAAAAGGGCTATAGAATTTTGTATAGTAATATGTTGTGTTGGATTCCTTCTTTTGATGTAGTTGTCTGAGCTTGTTCGAAAAACAACTCGACTTGTACAATATATCCATATAAATTCAATAACATTTTACATGCACCGTCCTTTAGGTAAGTTGTTAGTATTTTGCCATTGTAGCCTCATGGGGCTTTGTAAGACCACAGCCAATTTAACATAGACATTAAGGATGAGACAATAAGCATAATTTAACACACTTTTAATGTCAAACCCTCCGTTGATTCCGCCTCCTCCCTATCCCGACGAGCCTATCTACCCGATTGACCCGAGTCGTTTTTGCCAAGCCGGTTGCTCGGATGGGAGTACAGGTACTAATTTACTCACGGAGTTAGATTAGATCAATTTTCGGAACTGCTATTGTACACTATATATTTTGATGTAATGGAAATATAGTTGATACTATTAGATTCTGGTAATGTCAAACCATAAGGTCTAGAATTTTTGGCCTGGTTTAGCTGGCAATAGGAAACGATCCTGTACCCTGTAAATTGCCTTGGGAAAAGATAATAGAGTCAATTTAGACTGGGCCAATTTGGAACAGGTTGCAGACAATGAATCAAAATGAGTGTAATTTGATATATATTTAGGATAGAAATAAAAAAAAAACAATGGGGTATGAGTATAGGGTGGACCATCTTGTGGGAAAGGGAGAAATTCACCCTATCAGTTTCTTGTGTTCCCACAGTAAAATACAACTTCTTTATGGAAATCAATTTAATGTAAAAGAAAGAGTCGAGGAGCTTGTGCCCCTAGAAAAACAGCATTACTATGTTTGTTAGACGGAATGATCGAATTGATAAATTGACTGACTAGTAGCAAACCAATACACTCAACGAAATAATATAAAGACGCGAGTTGCGCCTGTCTGCAAAGCGGCACCGGGCGTATTAATTTATACCTTTGGAATTAGTTGTTTTGGCGCTATATAGTAAGCAAACCGTTCGACATCTTTCCTTTGAGGTAAGTTTGGAATGGGGCTTACGATACCTATAAGTAAATGGAATCCTTTGTTTTTCTCGCTTAAAAAGCCTTGCTAAAATGATTCAAAAATTGGAGTACATGCCTTCAAATGTCACCTTTCCTCTTTATAAACCAGGCCTTCAGCGCTTTAAGCGCTTTTATTATACTTTGATTTTGCTTTCAAGTCGTAGGTCTCTAAATGTTGTTCGATAGAAACAATGAAGAAAGTCATTTGAAAGTCCCCAAGGTAATTCCATAACCCTTTCTATATTTTACTTAAAACATATTAACTTGATGCTTGGTTCTCTTCAAAACGGTGTTATTTTAATACTATCGATTACTCAAGTGGCCCAATTTTATTTACACCTTTTATCATTGAAACGGCATATTTTAGTCAATCCATAAGATCTGATAAAGCATATCATTTGAGTTCACCTGATATACATATTCAGTAAGTGACATCGTGAAATCAACATTCATCTCAATCAAAACTGTTATAAATCGCTCACTCAGTGCTCCTTTCCAAACACTCACTCAAACCATTAAAAACGCTCAAAAATCACTAAAAGATAAGATCAACAACTACTTTCAAAATAAATAAAGCTAGAGAAAAATCGGAATTTCACTGACTTAATTGAAATTATAAGCGTCCGACAGGTCCCTTAAAAGATAGGGAGCAGATAGAAACTGTATGCATGTTTTATTTAAGGAAGGTAATAATAATCAACAATTTAGTTCATCCTCCCTTTTGTTTCACTCAAAATCCTCTCTTCGCACGAATTCAATTTCATTCCAAAATCATTCAAAAGACATTCACCTTGTGAATTTCACGATATTGTTAACTGTAGTCCTCTTCAAAAGAGAGATGTATAAAAATCGAATTGCATGTAAGTTCAAGTTGGGTATATAGCCATGATATATCTCCCAATTATTGTACATATATGAACGACATTTCAAAAAATTCTAGCGAGATAAAAGAACGCGGCTTCGTCGTCTTACTTGACCTACATCTTTCTTTTTTTGTCGCAAAGATATATCAATATTAATTCATCAGTTATCAAAACAACATGCAAGAGTTTTTATAATGTCACATGTAGAGGGTAGGGTCTCTAGGGGCCAACTTATGTCTGGCCCTGGGCGGAAAAGTTGCCCGCAACATCAGTGTATCTCTCAGAAAGCGGGCTACCAGCTCTAGACTGGTCCACATATCGACTATCAGAATAGCCGAGAATAGGCTATTCTGATAGTCGACAGTTAGACCAGTCTTCACCCGACCCGAAAGCGGGCCAGAAATAAGTTGGCCCTAGGTCCTGGTTGTGCATCGATGAAGTGAGTACATCACATGAGCTGAAATTAAATTTTGAATCTCGCTTATGTTCAATTCAATACAGGATAATGTCAGCTAATATATCGGGAGATAAACTGACCGATGTGAATTCGAGTTCATTGCATGAAAATACTACGGGCACAACAAAACAAAAAGAATGTAATTCGCCATCCCGGACAATTTCTCTGGTAATTTACTGCAATTGTGGTCTGATCTTTGCCTTTGCTTCTTGTTTTCTATTTTATCAGCGATACATGGGTAGAAAAATTGAAGCTTTCTAGATTTTAGTTTCTAGTAGTTGTAATGGCATCCAGAAGTCGTGTCCAAAAATGGTCGTAACCAAGCTCATCTCTAGTATACTCAATATACGACTCGTATTTAAACCATCGAACCATTTCTATCGACATTTCCTTAATTGGAACTTGTTCAAACATCACAACTATCAGACAACTTCCACCACCGTCTCTCGTATATATACTCTCCATTCTAGCCATGTTGAACTCATAAACACACCATTTACTGCGCAAGAATGATTTCGATAAAACTACAACTGTTTTTCTGCTAGCTTCAATAGCGTCAATAATGTTGTCAGCGACGTTACCGCCTGCTACAAAATCGCGATCATGCACACAGAGCCTAAGACCTGCTTCTTCGAGATTTGGTTTAAGTTCTTCAAGGACGAATTTAATATTGTCATGAGCATACGAGATGAAAACGTCACATTTGTAATTCTCAATTGGGTCCTCATCAGGAATCTGAAAGTATCCGTAGTACCTCTTTTTCTTCATGTATAGAATGTAGCGAAGTTTCCAGCGATTTTTGTATACAAATCCACCAAGAACGACCGACATGAATATTGAAAGAGCAATAGAACAAACAACAATTATCAAAGTGTAAGACTGACAGGTTCTATCGAAATTGCTAACCTCAATTATCAATTGTTGAAAAGATATCGGTTCTCCATTATCTTTCATAAATGTATATGACTCAAATTGTTTAAAGTTCAATTGAAATTGTACTAACCAACGGAGAAACCTTATGTTATTACAAGAACATCGTATGGGGTTATTTTGTAAATTGATCGAAAAGTTTATGCCTCGCTTGCTATATAAAAACTCAAAATGATCAACAACCTCATCTGGTAACCTTTCTATTGCATTACTTCCGAGATCAAGAATAGTTAAATTTCTTAAGTGTGAAACGGATATTGTGAATTCCTTAATCGTATTGTAGCTCAAATCAAGATGTTCAAGGTTAATTAAATGCTGGAATACATTTCGAGGAAGACTATTTATCCGGTTTGTTTGCAATATAAGATACTTCAATTTTTCCAAAGGTTCAAGTAATATCCCATCAACATCAGTTTCAAGTGGTATACCAATGAAATTTTGTCGCACGTCCAATACTTTCAGATTGGACCATAAGGTAAAGAATTTAGGTTTTATAAATGAACAGTAGTTATTTGAAAGATTTACCATGGTAATCGATGGTAATGGACCAACCGATCCCGTCCATAAAGACATGGCATTTCCTGAAAGATCTATGCTTTCAAAATCATTTCTGAATGGTATAACCAAAAATCTTGGGATACGGAATTCTAAATTAGTTTTCGCAACTGATAGTAAATTCAACTTCGGTGGTATAGCTATCTTTGTATAGTCCAACTCACACTCGCCAAAATATGTACAAAGGGGTAATAAAGTGCTACGATTTTTCAAATATTCTTCTGTCATAAATGGACAATCATTGGTTTTTGGAACATCATCGTTAGATTCATTGAAAATTTGTTGAAAAAATAACCTTGGATCAAAATAGTGATTTTGGCGGTCTGCAAAAACCTTTGATACATTAGGAAGACAACCTAGTCGCAGCAAGTATGGACCAAAATCAAACCGATTTTCTTCAACGTGCAGAGTTTCTAACATTGGCGGCATAAGAATTAATAAATTATCATCCAAAAGTTCTATTCGGTTTCCATTAATCACTATTTCTCGCATAGTTTTGTTATGTAGAAAGCAAACGTCGCTTTTAAGTAACTTTGTTCCAAGACCGAACGATTTATAAACACTGGAATAATTCAAGAAGTCGATATTTGTATATTGTAGCCCGAATGACACGTTCTCCAATACTCTAAATCCCAACTGTCGATTAACCGAAAGGTCTAACCACTTTAATCGGTTCAAGACGACAAATGTCTCTGCGTCAATAGCTGTTATGTTACAAAGTGATATATCCAAAACCCTTAGATGTGGAATGTTTTTAAAAGTAGCTTTGGTTAAATGTCCCATGTCACAAAAACCGACCGTTCCATTTAGATTCAAATTTTCAAGATTGGTCAGTGATTTGTACAAAGCACCAAACTCCGTGTTAAATAAACCATCAATAGTTAAATATTTCAGCGATGTCAGGCTCGAAATATTTGGATATGAATACGATTCTTTACTCAATTCTTTGAAGTTTCCATTTAAATTCAGCCTTTGTATCGAAGCTAATTGGTTTAGAAATACACCATAATTTGCATCATACATGAGGTTTAATCGATTGTAGCTCAAATCCAGTTCTGTCAACTTGTTCATAACAGAAAAAACATCATGAGAAAAGGCTTGGATCTGATTTCTTGCCAGTGTTAAAGATGATACATGTTTGCACCCATGTAGATCCACGGCATGTATGCGAGTTATGTTATTGTCGCTGAGATCTAGTCGAAAGGCCGTGGTGAAATTCGACTTCCAAATGTAGAGACACACTTGATGGATTTGAAGTCGACTCAAACTACAGTTGACATATGTTGCTTGGTTGGATTGTATCATTGAACAACTGCACAAACCATTAGGACCACATTTTACAGCCATGGCAAACGGGAGAACAACACACAATGCGAGGAATTTCCAACTCATGTTTAAATGCTGTTGTCTTTTCTCTTATAGCGATTCTTCTATCTTTTGGGAGCTACCTGAAATTTATAGCTCTGATAAAATACTGGGTCCAGTTTCATAAAACATGTAAGATGAATTTTTGTCCTATTGATACCTTTCAAAACTATAAAAACAACAAATACTTAACTGATTGTATTGATAAATTGGCGTTGCGTGATTTTTGTCCTAAACTCGTGGTAAGTCATTGGTAAGACAAAAATGCATCTTAAATGTTTTGGTGAAACTGCCTCCTGGTTTTGAGAAAGAAAGAAAGACAAAAAGAGATCAATAGTATTAGAAAGAGCCGTAACTCTTAATGTCTTATTTATGTAGTAATACCTGACACTTTCTTCGTCGATATAATTTCAATAATGTGAATGCCTTTTTATATGAAAGAATTTCAAAAATAATAAGCTCAATTAGTTTGTTAAAAATAAAACCGAGTAACCAGGAATATCGATCAGACTTTCCCGTAAACTGGAAATTACCTCGGGTGTAAGTGTATTAATTTTTTGTCAATTTTTCGGTAATTCGGCTCCTGGTGGTACTTTGGTTAATACGCTTGAAGAAAAGTATGTTCCTTTAATATTATCAGATCGTCTGTGGAAACCATTTTGGCATGTTATAATTTGAAAAAGAAAAACGCAGTAAAACACTGCGTTTTGTTTTCAAATTATAATTTGTCCAATTTAACCTTACGTTGATTTCATTTCTCGCAACGTCATCCTCTGTTACGTTTGTGATGTCATATAAATCCAAGTGTGATATGACGCGCATCGGTTTTATGAGAAAAAATATTTCTTTATTATTTATTTGTAACACTTCATAAGAAAAACATCTCTTATCTTATCGATAACCAATATCTTAGATGCCAGGTATGCTTAATAATACATAGCATAACATTACACTATGTTATGTTATTAATATCCATGCATTATTCTGATTTACATCTTTTGCACTGTGCATCATCCATTTTCATTCATTGTGAATAATCAAAGTACTGAAAGTACTGATAAGTTGGAATGCGTTTAAGAGATAGTGACCTCAAGCCACTGACGCCCCCCCCGCCCTACCAAAGGTGATCACATAATACGTATCGTCTTTTGAGGGGCGTATATTAATCAATGTATTTGAACAACGAGAGTTTAAAACCCTGAATCGCAATACATGCCTGAATCTGATGAAAGAAATGATAAAAAGGAAGAAATGAGAGAACATAATTCTGCAATAGAAAACCCAGAAAATATACTGGTGCTTACTTTAAATCAATGCACATGTAGAAGATATGATTACCATGCGCGAATCGAGGAGAAAAAAGCATAATTGTTCATGAGTATTGTAGGTATTCCGGTGGGACCAGAGGCATCTTCCAAGAAGAAAAGTCGTACGATTAATCTTATGATTATCGTACCATTATATCTAGGATGGTTGTAAATGGCTTCCACAAAAAATCTTTGAAAATCAAAGACAATTTGGTCATCGTAAAATTGATCTTTTGAATCTGCACGTGCAGATCATCTGATATACACTTACACGTTAGTGGGTAAACTGTCCCCTAAATTACAGAACATAAAATCACCATACAGACCAAAAGAATGTCTACTTGTAAGTCCAGATACAAATAATGAATATTTATATCGCTGCGCTGTCGCGCCGGATGTGTGGAGCATTACAATACTAATTAAACCTGATACCTCCTGGTAAAATGAGCATGATCACATGTACCATGTTCCGGGTGAATGTTTCGAGGTCTTAACTTCTAATCTTTTTATCATTATCATTATATTCAATTATCATTGTGGTTTGTGAAAAATGTTAACTTTTATTCTCATACTGAATTCTACAAAAGGATAGATGCAACAACAGAGACCCTAATTTTGTTTCTCAATGACTATTACTTTTTTCTTGTTTTCAATATTGGTTCATATTTACTTTTATCTGTGAAGCTTTGCGTATGAATGGGACGTATTGTATCAAAATTCGGTTATTCCATTCTAACGCTTGCTGATAAAAGTATTTATAATTAATCTTTCATGCGTAAGTTGTCGTTGTCGTAGCAGTGTTACTTAATATAAAACTTCGATACATTAAAATTTCGTTCCTTTACTAAAGACTTATTCAATGTTTGAAAAAAAGGTTCACACTTTGCCTTTACCTAACAGGAAATACTCCCATTTTTATTGTTTGCAATTTTGCAGCTTTTTAGATGATTGTAAATGATATTGTGTTGACCGAATATACTGGAATTTTCAAATAAGTTTCGCCTGAAGAATGGAACACCGGAGTCTTTACTGAGCCAACTTTTTTATATAGATACGTTTAATGAAAAATTTCTAGTTAATCTTATTTTTTGCCTCCCTAAAACAAGTAAAGTTAAGCAATCGTTTTTAGCCATGATCAAAAAGGGTTAGTTCCTACGATAGACATAACAATTTAATACTAAAGCTAAAGCTAAATCAAACTACAACATGTTTGTGCGTCCATTCTTTCCAGTATATTTTTTTCACTATATTTTACTTGGAAAATTGGCATGTTTAAAGCTTAATAACTCTCTGCTAGAGTAACAAGAGTGTCACAGTCACAATATACGCCGCCACTCTGCTACTGTTTCACAAAAACAATTGCAGACTACATATTTAAATTGTCAAGTTAAAACTGTTCGTTATGATAGATAGATTAGATAGGGATTTCAAGCCTCTTTAAACTGCAATTAATAATGATAAAAACAAGATGAAGAATAAACTAAGAGCATACTGTGAAATTTTCATCCAAATCGGTCCATAAATGAGGGAGGAGTTGCGTTCACAATTTTTTTGACACGTAGGCCCCTTTTTCCATGACACGGCTGAAACTCACCAAACCGTGACTTTATGCGCAAGGTCTGTTGACTAGGAACATTCTGTTTCATCCAAATCCAACCAGAAACTTTGGTGGAGTTGTGCTTACATGAAGAGTGGACGTACCTACTTACGTACAGACGGACGGATGGGCGGACGGACGGACAGACGGAGATGAACACGCCAATATTCGACCGCCTCCAGCGGCGTATAAAAACGAAATTCAACAAAATATCATGCGAGTCAAAATCGCAAAAATTAGCCTTAAGGTGTCGCAAATTTGATTGTAAATTACACGATACGACATGTTTCTTGAAAGCCAAAAAGGCCATTTTTTATCGTACGATTGCGATACGATCAAATTTCGGACGAAGTACCTTTCTTGAAAGTGGTCCCTGAAGGAAAAACACGTGGGGTTGGTAAACTCGTTCAGATATTTGATAAAAATAAAGGCTGTAGTTAACTTGAGATAATCTTCAATGATGTTTAAAGGATTGTGCACGTGCGTATGTTTGCAAAAATAAATTTATGTCTAAGCAAGTTTAAAGAAAATGGACAAAAGCAGAAAGAGAAGATAAATGTTTGCCTATAGACCCGCAATTTAGAGTGATCAAAGGTAAAATTTTGTCTGTACATGTATATAGACAAAATTGACCTTTGATCACGCACTTAAAGTTGTGGATCTATACCTTCATCGATCCTTGCTGCGTCCACCACCGAGTGGAATTGTCGCGCGATTTGGAAATGAGGTTCTGTTTTTATAGAGAAGTAAGAAAAAGAGAGTATAAATTTTCTGGATCGGGTTTTTAATACAGATAAATAATCTGTACATCATGTCTTGCGTTTCTTATGATGGTTTAAATTTGAACTATTGGGTTGAAGTGTGTAATAAGATCGTTCAGAAAGAGAAACTAGGCATCTAAAAGAAGCTATGACATTATTCTACGAAAAACAGGTCGCGACATTATACCAAATAAGCAGATCACGTGATTGGCTTGTGCCTTTGCCACAATTCTACGAAAAACAGGTCGCGTCACTACCAAATAAGCAGATCACGTGATTGGCTAGTGCTTTTGTCAAATGCTGACTGACTTTATTGGACTTGACTTATCACATGATTTCCAAATATAGTAATGCAAACATGTGATACTAGTATATTCGTAGGCGGCTTACAATAAATATCGTTTAAAACATTAATTAGCGTATTAATAATTTACATAAAGTGATAGTTGCTCCGCATTCCAACTTAAAAATAGATTGTTTAGCCGAAAACAAATATATACATGTAAGTTAAGTCGAGCCTTGTATATTCGAAAGCATTTAGAATAAGATGATGGTTGTTAGTACTCCACCCCTTAATTAAACGTCACACGGCATTCCTGCACAAACCTCGCCTGCACATTCATAGGCACATAAAAGGTCTGTGTGGAATAACTCTTTTGTAAAGGTTACATATAATAACGATTATATATTACGTCGTCTAGAGTACCTCAACATTCATGTGATGATGAAATCATAGTGGTTTTTAGCTCACCTGAGCACAACGTGCTCAAGCGAATCTTTTAGGATCACACAGAGTCTGTCGTCCGCCGTCTGTCGTGTTGAAAAAAGTACATCAATTCAATGTTTCTCTAGGGTTGATATACTAAATCATTAGTTATATGTTGAAGTAATGCGGCGTTCTATGTCTTTACAGCTTCCAGGAAAAATGTCCTAAATTAAATTTACACCCAAATAAGCGAAAAACTTCTAATTTTGCGATATAAATACTGTACACAACAAGGCCCTCCAAATAAACCTTCATCAATCTCCATTTTTAGTGTGAATTAATTGAGATACAGATTAACCTTAACTATGATTAAATAGAAACGCCATAAAACCAACTTTTGTAACCCGTTTCATATTAAAAATCATTATATGTATAATCATAATAATCATATACTCTGTTCTAAAAAACCTAGTGTGCATTTTCATATTTTAAATGTATTGCAAAGTAAAACACTTACCGGCATGAATTTTCATACGATATACCTCGACGGTATTAATGAACGATCTTTTGAATAAATTCACACGGTTCGCAATCATTTTAGGTCCGGTTTCAACTTTTAATTATGCGTGATTTGCATGTATCTCTAGACTGGCCGCAGTCGGGGTTTGTTTTAGCATTTTCAAAACTGTTTTGTTGAAGTTCTGTTACAGGCCTCTTTAATCCAAGTTCATATAAATACACTTCTTTTTCAGAGACAGTGGACTTAATTGGAATATATGTAATGACTGACACATTTAATTTCCTTTGAAAAGAAATACTGTAAAGAAGATTCTGGCGGCTACAGCAATGTGTCTCAAGCAGTAGATGAATAGTAGGTGAGATGCACTAGACCAATAAAATTCAGGTGAGCGGTTTAAGACTATTCTTACCCTCTTGTTTAATTATTTCCATTTCTATCGGGATGCGTATACAAAATAAACATCGACCATTCTTTCATGAAGAAGTGTGATAAGTTATGTTACTATTCCTTGGCTAATTTCGCCTGAGACTCTGTTTATTCTCCGTAAGTGAAATCGGAAAATCCCGATGGTCGACGATTTTCGCTAATATGATTTACGAATTATGCATTTACTAGCGGCTGAGAGACTAATCAAACCGGTGGTGCAGAGGTTAAGACATCTGCCCCTTGTTCGAGAGACCACGAGTTCAAACCGAGTAGAAGAAAATTATATTTTTCTTACTCCAAATTTCTATATTTTTTCTGTCCTACAATCACTTATGACTTTTTTTATCGGAAGTGGTGGCGTTTTTTACTTTTTTGGTCTATCAAATTAAGAAGACATTTCTTTCTTTTTTTTTATAAAAGAAATTTCTAATAAAGTTATCATTTTAACTACTAAACACATATCAAATTAATTCGAAAAATTGAATGCAATAATCATTTCCATTAGGATGTAACCTTCTAGGCTTTTCAGCTTTTTCTAGCACATACAAGCAAAAATACGACTTCTACTAATACTTTCAAAAATAATAATAATGATGATAAGACAAATCAACAAATGAAGCTTTACTGATCTCGAGTAACTATCTGGTTACATTGGCAGTGTTTTTATTCTTCTTCGTGGTGTCAGGGACGGGCTCGAAACAAGGCTTAGCAGGGAAATTATGTTCTTTTCTCTAAAAACGGGACACATATTTTCATCGCGATTTAAGATAGCATGGAACCCCACTGTATCGATCTACTTAGCATTACCTGATAAAAAGCGATTTTAATAACAATCTTGCCTCAATTCATGAATATTTCCAAATTAGTTTATGCTTAATTTTACCACAAAGCACAAAATGGTAGTCCTAACACAGTTATTTGGCATAAAAATGCCAACAATAAGCAGCCATATCAAATTCCGGGAATTTTGAAGTCACTCCATTGTATCGATGCATTGTTGGAAATGATGTCAAAACTTACAATATGGAGCCCAATTAGTACCAAGATTATTGAATTTGATTTTAATGATATGTTATTTAGTGTTGGCATGTGTTCTTTTTCGTAAATATAGTAGTTTTTCTTCACTTTTAAAATTGTTTTAACTACCGCTAGTTCTTCAATTTCAACAAGAGCCTTTCACCAATCGGTTTGGAATTGAAGACAAGGATGTAGCACCTTTCTAATATTTCTTGACATCTATGTCCTTATAAGTTACCCGTAACCTAGTCATCTATGTTAAACTTGAATTTTGCTATTTTGGTGAAAATATCCAAAGATTTGTTAATAGATCGATACAGGGGATAGATCAATACAATGAGGTCTGAGTAATTCACTTTTATACAATGATAAAGACTTCTTACTACCTGAGATGTCACAAAAGGGTTAAACTGGAAGTGGTCGTTTTCTGATATCAAAGAGAAAAAAGATATTCCCCTAAGGGAAGGGACTTAAAAAAATATATGAAAAATAAAAGATGCGTCGGTGGTTTGAACTCATAGATGAATGATTGTGAGTGCGCATCTTAACCGACTGAGCTGTCGTTTCTTGCTCTCATTCACAGGTTATATTGTGTATATATCAATAAGTTACTAACGGTTATTGCAATCTGCCGAAGATATACGAAATATGCACCGAGTCTCAGGCGAAATTAGCCAAATAATACCAGTGAACTAATTCGACTAGATTGCATACAAAAATATATCTAGATCACAATGTCCGTTCCATTTAACTGTTACAGCAAACTTAATGTTGAGTTTATGCATAAAAAATAAAAAAAAACATGAAAATCACTTCATAATAATTTAGATACACGCCATATCCGCATTTTTAGGTTACTTATCTTGGAATTGACGGTAGTTTAAAGCCACCATGGCATCAAAATTTTACTGTGTCTAATCCTGTATTCACGTTCGATTTCACGATTCTATATTGTTTATTTTAAATTTCGTCTTATTTCGATCAAATGGAATAACTTTAAAATTGAATCACATCTCTCCAAGCCAATCCCTTTTCTATCCTATTTGAGCCATATCACCCTTTTGGCGGCAATATAACATAAGATGAGTCATTTTTATATATCTTTTTCGCTGTAAATCAATAAGATGTATTAAGTATTACATTTCGGAAACTATGAATACCATTCTAGAGCATATTGAATTGTATCCATCCCAACGATATATATGGCCACTATTATAAAACATATCTAATGTGGCTGTCATTCATGATTTTGACTGTCACCTTTTAATTCCACTCCATAAGAAAAGAATGAAAGTATCATTTTTATTAGTTTCTTGGCGTTCAGATACCATTCTCAGGCATTTTGAATTATATCCCTACTACATAGGATAAACATAGCAGAATATTTCTTTCTTTGGCGGCCATCTAAAATTTCTGCGGTCGTATCATATTTCAATTTTCGTGACTAAACCAAAAGAACTATCTGTAGTTATACCCTTCTGCAATTGAAATTCCATTTTGGATCATTTTGAATCATTTCCTATACACATAGGATTAATATTGTAGAAAAAGTACTTAGTTTTGTAGCCATTTTAAATTTTGGCAGCCATCCTGGATTGGCCAAATTGCATAAACCGGATTTAATACATGTATCTGTATTATCATATCTGCAACTTTCAACAATAAACTATTCTATATGCGCTATAGTAATGTCATGTCCTAGTGCTGTCGGTCTAAAAATATTGTCGAAAACATTGAAAAAAAGAGAGTTTCTTAAAACAAGTAGTTTCTCTTTTTCCCACAAAATTGCCTATTTTCTAACCGTCAGAGCATAAGCAATCTGTTGGATTGTGGTTACAAAAACAGCTAAAAGAAAATCAAATTCACATTATTGTGATTATTCTTTCAATAAGATATGTTTAAACAAAAATCGCTTTTTGCGTTCACGATGATATCGGATTAGCGATATGTATTGCCATCATTTAACAAAAAAATACATACACGTTATATATATATATTAATTTCTGTCTTTACTTTCCCATCAGACGCTTTCAAATTCAAGATAATCAGAAATATAAAAGATTTTTCGAGCGACTTGCTTATAGTTGTTGAAGGTGTTTAGTTTTGAAGTTTAGAACATCGTGAAATTGACAAGATGAATGATATTGGATTTATTTTGGAATGAAATTGAATGAGTGTGTGGAGCTAGTTTTGGGTGATATTGGAGGGAGGTGATACAGTATCGCTATTTTTGTTCAAGATAAACAAAATTAGCGATATTAATTCCATTAAATATATAGGTAGGTTCATTGAAAAAAATCCTATGTCCTTACGAACGCATAATACGCTTACAAAATTAAATTATATCGGTGAAATCGTTGAAATTATGAATTTGAATGTAGTTGTTGATCTTATCATTTAAGTGATTTTGAATAGTTTTGAATGGTTTGAGTGACTGTTTAGAATGAATGAATGGATCGCTGATTGAGCGATTTGAAAAGGTTTTGGTTGCGATGAGTAAATATTTCACGATGTTTTAAACTGTATTTGAGGGGTTTTGATTGATTTGGGTGAATTTATGGATTGAATTTAAGTGAGTTATTTAGAATGATTTTGATCGGAATGAGTGTCTATTTCACGATATTTCTAACAGTATTAATAGTTAGAAACTTAATAGTTTAAAATATTTTCGCATTATTAAACTTAAAACGATACCTCCTCTGCAGTGTTTCGAAACTATAGAATTTTTCACAAATATTAAATCCTTTCATTCGTTTTCGTAGGTGTGCACTGACCGAACTATTCTAAAGAACTGTTCGTTTTGAGGAAATTCAATAATTTGCTTAATCTTTATAATTTAGTTGAGCAATTATATGTCATTGAATTCTCTTTGTACAAGATATCTTTTATGTTAAATGACTTCCGCGATCAATCATATTGCATGAAATAAATGCACCGCTAAAAGAAAATTGTGCAAGAATTTTGGTCGCGAAAAAGAAAGAGACTAAACTCACCCCATTAGAACTGTTACAACGGACAAATACCTAAGGTATCTGCTAATTTGTCTCAATAAATGTCGGTTTCTACATTATTTGTACAAACAGAAGACAAGTTAGACTTTTTATATATTCCTATTCTCTTCTTAAGATAATGAATAATCCTGATCGAAATATATTTGATATTGATATTTCGGTAAAAAGGAAGTTTGAGGTAAATTTGATCGAAAAACTGTGTTTGTCTACTTCTTTTTGGATTTTTAGAACAGAAAGAAGAAATTTTGAAACATTTTATCTGTTTGGCATTAAAACCCATCAATCTTCTCTATTATACCCGTTATATGAAAGTAATGTTTTCTGTTTCGAAACTTGTATGCATTATTGTTACAGACTCTGCCTAATTCTTTTGGTATGTTATAGTATCTTCCCTACAGTGTTACAACCTCTGTCATTAATATTGCATACAAAAGTCCTAATTTTCTAGATGCCAGGATGATTATAAAAAAAACACAAAAATAAAATGCAACGAAATCAGATTTATCTTATAATGCAGTCTTTTACTGCGAAATACGAGGTAGATTGTTAGAAAAGTCCCAAAACTTTATTTAATGCGATATATCTAAAAATAACGCCCTTATCTCCTTTTTAATTGATGAAAAAACAGTATGTCTTCATTCTTTTCAATTATGTCTGCCTAACTTTCAGGATAGGAAAGCGCTCGCAAATTTTATTTATACGAATGCCTATACATGGTAGTCTTATCAACATTGTAAAACCTTCATTTGCTTTAAATGCAAGGGATCTTGTCAAGAAAGTGTAAGCTTAAAATCCCCAAATCGCAATGGGTTGAACATTCTCAAAATCATTGGGCTTTATTTCTTCTACAAACGACGGTGTTACGATTGATCGCTCAGCATTTCTCCATTATGAAACTTTTGTTCAAATAAATCTACATTTGCTGTTTCTTAAAATGAAGTTTTTAAAAAGGAAATACCGTTAATTACATCGTGATATTGACATTTAACTCAATTAAAACCATTCTAAATCGCTCACCCAGCGCTCCATTCAATCATTCAAGACACTCACTCAAACCATTGAAAAACGCTCAAAACTCACTGAAAAACATATAACAACAACTTCGTTCAAAATAAAAATAGCGGGGGGAAAATCGGGATTTCACTTAATTATTGAAATTATAAGCGTCTGATAGGTTCTTTAAGAAATAGGGAGAAATCTATAGAACTTTTATGCAAATTTTATTAAAGGGAGGTAATCAATATTGCAAATTTTGTTCATTATGAACAAAATTTGCAATGCTGGATTACCCCCTATTAAACTCACTCAAAAGTCGCTCCACAGATTCATTCAATTTCACTCCTAAATCATTCCATAATCATTCACCTTGTCAATTTCACGATGTAATTAACTGTAAATGGGGTCGTGGTGCTTATTGTATACCAACCATGTTTACAAATGGGTACCATCACTCAAGTGTGATGTTTAAGTTGCTTTTGAATTTCTAAGAATATAACAATGAAGTGAAATTACTAAGAAATATAAATCTAAGCACCAAAATGTCCTGTTTCGCATTTTGATTGAAAATGGACTCTAATTTGCATTGAAGTAAAACATACGAGAATTGGAGGGAAAACCTATATTCGGTCTATATAAAGGGTCAATCAAACCTTCTGAACTATCTCCGAGATTTATACAAAAACTTCAAAACAGTTAGCCATGCTCTGATCTTGAATTCTTTCTGAGAGGATAGACCCGTCGAATTACTAGATGATTATAGGTTTTAGTTTTTAAGTTTTTCGAAATCATAGGACGTACACGAGAGCCTGGGACGCTCTACCACCGCCTTCCCTGCGAAATAGTTCAAGAACTGGTTCTTATACGTTCTAGAACGCTAATCGGAAATTCAAGAACAGGCGAACTTGCTCTTGAACAAGTTCTAGAACTAGTTCTTGGACTTCTTGTACTAGATATTGAACCAGTTCTTAAATTTGAGTTCAATTACTAGTTCTAGACCTAGTACTTGAATTGACATTAATTGCTTTAGAACGTTCAAGAATCATTTCTTGAACTTTTTATGGGGTGTAAAGCCTATGGCTGTATAAGATATAGTCACGTGTTATTTGAAAGTACATAAGGGGAAACCATCTTTCTACAGTCAGTTAAATGTCAAGGGTTGGAATAATTTAACCAATTATCATAAGGCCCCTTTTCCATTAATACTTCACCGCCCCGACCTAATCAAAAAGAAGAAACAATGATTTCATTGGTGCAATCGTTATTTAACGTTTATAGCAAATCAGATTAAAACTGTGGACTCTATTGCGATAGCAGGGATTTTTTTTTTTATCAATTCCCAAAATGTCAATTTTCTCGTGGTACTTGACGGACCTGGCATAACTTCGAAAGGACCAATTCTTATGTTGATTCAATCATTCTGTGAAAGCATGAAACAAATTGAACAAAAGGAGTGGACACTTATGCTATTACGAGTATATTGTTATTAAATTTTCTTAATGCCCCTTTTCCTTTGATGTTTTTCGAAGTAATTCGAACAAAAATATCCTGATGTTGGTATAATCATTATGTGAAAGGTTGAACTAAATCGGATAGAGATTGTGGACTCTTTTTATGACAATAAGTGTAAGTTAACAGACGGTAGGACGGATAGACATACGGACAGACATACGGACATACGAATCATAGCTAGAATAGCTAATAGATCCCATTCAAATAAATAAGACAAAAGAATTGTATTTCCTAAGAATCTGTAACATATATCAATGATGTAGTTATTACACTGTAACACTCTCTGTCATGCACCGTAACATATATTACATTTTTTTCGATTTTTCACTTTTTAGTTGTGATAATAGAGAGGAAAACAATCACCGACTCATTCAACTGGAGTTATTATTTGAGATTACATGAATTTCCAATATGAAACACAATCTAAAAGTTTTATTGCCTTTACTTTGGAAAATGACACACAGTACTTCTTATTTGCCTTTAATCTTCAAAGTTCTAGTTATTTGCAGGATAAGATATGCAAATAAAATGATTATGCGAAGTACCAGACTGTATAAGCTACACATGTCTTTTTTTACATTCGATGGATAAAAGATCACATAATATTTTGAAAGGCGTAGCGTTTTTGTTTTCCGTAAATACAGATATCGTGACTGTTTTCATTACGAATCCTTAACATGTTTTCATGCAGAGGGGGTGAAACTGATATTGATTTACACTGACAGTTTTTGGTTACACGTCGACTGTCAAATTCACGAGTTTATCAATTGTGCATTTTCCACTCACTGATCGCCTCAATCATTTATATGTACCGTCTAAATGATTTTTGAAAAAAAAATGATCGCTTTGTTTTCTGTTTTGAAATTACATGATGATCTCATACAAATTCATTTATTAATATCGGGAAATTGACATTGTGAATTATTTGGAAAGTTTTCGCAATGAAATTGAATTAGTTGAATTCAATAAGTTTATTTATTCATTTCAGGCCTCCAGTCTATTGTACATATATGTTACAAACAATTAACATAAACATGTGTACAGTGATGGTTAAATTAACACAATATTGTATTTAGACAAGGTTACAAGATGGAAATTTGTTCTTTTTGTCAAAATAAAACATTCTCTTTGACTTTTCAATTTTCCCAGGCCAGCATTGCCCGATAGGGGACGTGTCCTAATAGTATGAGACACTCCCACCTTTCGTTCAGCGCTCGCTTATGAACATCTATGAGTACATATTACAGTTCCAAAATTAATTTTCTTCTCTGTAGTGAGTGAAAGATGTAACAGGAAATGTTTCTAATAATCCAGTCATTTTTGCTACTAAGTAGCATATTCATCTTATGCTTATATTGCTTTTTGTAATATTTTTCCGGTATGTACACTTGTCTAATGTCATCATATATTCTACATTGGAAAATAAAATGATATTCGCCTTCTACTAACTTTGACGAGCAAACTTTACATAAACGTTGTTCTCTTGAAATATTGTAGTGTCGGCCTCTTTCTATTTCTTACGAATGAACTCCAGTGCGGAATTGCGAGTAGGCATGTCTAAATTTTTTAACAGTTAGAACATCAAAATAATATTCTTTCTCAAAAGATGGTTTAATATATCTATAAACACACAGCTTTGGACTATTTTCAACGGACTCATGCCAATGTTGTATGTATTGATCTTTCAGCCTTTGGGTAAAAATATTCAAAAATTGTACTTCATCGTTAACAACTTGACAATGCCATACATGTCCAAAACCGTTTTGACCTAGTAATTTTTCAACTTCCCTCGCCCAATTAAAATGAGGTCTACTTGGGTAATTATCATTTAGGAGCATGAGGCAGCATTGTTTTACAAATCGTTCCTGTGGCATTTTTAAAATCCTCAACCAATACTTGATACACCGTCTAGAACTTTCTATGTATAAAGGGAAGCGGGCAGAATCACCCAAAACTGCGACATTGGTTGAATTCATACTGACACTCAGGAACCTTTTACACGCATAGTTTAGGATTCTTTCACATGGTTCTCTTGAAACAAATCCCCAAATTTCAGCGCCATACATCAAAATTGGTAATACTTTTGTGTCAAACACTTTAAAGAATACAGTGTAAGGCAACTGACCATACGAATTTAATGACGATATAATTGAAAGTAGTGCTCTTTTAGCTTTGACTGGCATATCGTTTGCCATGCAATTTATTGATAGTGCTGATGTAAATGTTATACCAACATAGGTAAAGGATGAAACAATTTCTAATCTTTCGCCTCCAAAAGACCATTTTCAAATTTTGACAATTTACCACCCTTCTTAAAAACCATAATTTTTCTTTTCTGTTAATTTACCTTTAAGCAACTGCTTTGACAAAAGTCATGTAAAAATTTAATTGTCTTTGAAGTTCCTTAACTGTTTCTGCGTTTAATGCTACGTCATCTGCGAACAACAGGATTAAAATTTCAATTAGACTTTTTGGCTGTGGCTGAATTCCTCTTCTCTCTCTAGGATCTTCTCTCATTTTCACTGCTAATTCATTGATAAATAGGGCAAATAACTTTGGCGAGGTCATACTTCCTTGCTTTAAACCTCCTTTACAATCAAAGTAATCAGTCATACAGTTAGTTACATTGTGAAATTGACATTCGTCTCAATCAAAACCATTCTAAATCGCTCACTCAGCGCTCCAATCATTCATTCCAAACACTCACTCAAACCATTCAAAAACGCTCAAACCCATTGAAAAATGTGGAATCAACAAAGTCATTCAACATAAATTTTGATAGAGAAGAATCACGATTTCACTGACATAATTCAAATTTTTAGCGTCTCAAGGGGTCTTGAAGAAATTTGAAGCTATTTATAGAACATGAATGCATTTTTTATTAAAGGGGGGTTATCAATATCGCTAATTTTGTTCATCCTGAACACAATTTGCGATATAGGATTACCTCCCATTAAATTCACTCAAAACTCGCTCCACACACTCATTCAATTTCATTCCTAAATCAATCCAAAATCATTCACCTAGTCAATTTCACGATGTTGTTAACTGTATATCCATTATATCGGACGCACGATTTGACCTGCCTATATACATTGCTTGGGTAGACTCGAATAAATGGCCTTTTAATTCGACTTCGATTAGAACTTCCCATATCTTTTTTCTTACAACCGAGTCGAACGCGGTTTTAAAATCAATGAAAGCGACATACATTTTGCCCCCCCCTTTTTTTACGCAAGACTTTAGACATTAGAGATTGCAGGATGAAAGCGTTGTCTATGGCACAATAGCCAGTTCGAAAACCTGATTGTGATTCATCAATTTTGTCAAATATGTTTGCAAAGAAGGAAGGTCTCCTTTCAATAATGCTTGTGTAAACCTTACCAAAAATGTCTAACAATGCTATACCCCAATAATTTGACGGGTCATTTTGGTCGCCTTTTTTAAAAATTGGAATGATGATAGCCTTGCTCCATGCAATTGGAAACTCACCCTTCTAAAACAATTTGTTGAATAACCGTATCATAATAGGCATCAAAATATCAATAGTGTTTTTGAAAAATTCTGGTGGAATGCCGTCATCGCCATGGGATTTAAAAAAATTTAAGGGATTGAATGCTATGTAAAATTTCTTCTTCGGTAATTTCTGCATTGAATATACTATGTTCTACTAGTAAGAGAAGCGAGTTTTGAATGAAAATGAAAGGACAGGAGGGGGGGGGGGGTAATAAAATATTACTAATTTTATACTATGTGCGATATTTCATTACCTCAATTTGAGTTTTATACATACTTTCCTGTTTGTGTGTCTCAGCAAACCAATAAGACCCTTTAAAATCATCACCATCTTATATAATAATTTACTGATTTAATAGAAATGACTGAATTGGAAATCTTTTTGAATGATTCCAAGCGTTTTCAAACAGATATGAAGCGTTTGAGTGATCGGAGTGAATGATTTGAATGCATTGAATTGAGCGTTAGGTGTGTGAATTAGAATGGTTTTGACCGGAATGATTGTCAATTTAACGTTGTTTCGTACTCATCCTTATTTCCAGTTTTCTATCCTGTCTAATTATCAGTTTTGTTGTCTTACGCAGAAGTAATGACGTCAACAGCTTTGTGGTGGTCGAAATGAGATTTTTTATATCAAATGTTGCCTTGGATTCTTATTCAGAACCTTTACGCTGACCTGAATTTGAACCGAATTATATACTGACCTGCAAAAGAAATACATACTTTCACTTACAAATTAAAAAGAAGATACAAAGTAACTTTGAAAAGATTTTTTTATTGGACTTAAAATAAATCCTTTCTTCACTTTTTTGAAAAAATTGAAAAAAGCGCTTTTATTTAAAAAAAAATACATCACCACTCCACCAATACTTTTCTGCACATGAATTAGAATGCTATTCATTGCCATTTTCAATATACAATTTATTGTAAAAATCTAAATATGAGTCTTTAGTGTAAGAGCAAAAATCCGTGTACGTCTGTTCTATTTCTGTACAATTACAGAAAACGGATACGTTAGTCAATGACCATATTCTGATTTTAGTGTCAAAAATCGTAAGCACGGACTCAAAAAATGTTCCCATTGTATTACGTGCAGTGTTTGGTATTATTGGTTTTAAGCAAATATCTTTCGGTGTAAAAAGAGTCATACTTATTATTCACACCATTGTGTATATTTAAAAATGCACATTATTCACACTTTTTTTTTTGGGGGGGGGGGGGAAATGGATTTGTTCAAACATTAGCGTTGGTAGAAAAACGTATTTTGTATTTAAACTTCAACAACTATCCTTGCAAAGGTCTAAGAAAAAGCTAATGGAATCTTAGATTGTTCTTTTGATATTTTGTGCGCATACTTTATTTATCAAGAATTTATAGAGATTGATGACGCATCCTCAAAGAAAAAAATAGAAAACGACATTTCAACGATAAGCGCTTCTTTTGCAAGTCAGTGTATTATCATTCGTTATTATTGGCATAGTTAATACATTTGGTAACCTCATAAAATTGACACTAATCGCATTCTATATCATTGTTAATCGCAAACACAACGATCCATTCATTCACGCTTAAACACTCAGTCAGACCATTCAGAGACGTTCCAAAGTCATTCAAACTGCACAAGAATCCTTTAAAATCATTAAAATCGGACATTGTTTTTATTAGCTGGTGTTGTTTTTGAAGCGTCCTTGACGAAACACAAATCCTTTAATTGAAAAGAGCATGAATTTTTCTTAAAAGGGGGTAAAAATTATCGATTATTTCATCCAAATTGTACTTGATACCCCCATTGAATTTCATTTAAAACTCGCTACACACAGTAATCTAAAATCATTCCAAAATCAATCAACTTGTCAATTTCTCGATGTTTCTGACCGCAGCATTTTGATATTGACGTTGTGAATGGTTTTGGAATGATTTCAGAATGAAATTGAATTAGTCGGAGAGCGCGATGAACGATATTAAGAGGGGGTAAAACGCAAATTGGACGAAACAAGCAATACTTTATTACCTCCTCTTATAAAATCTACAACTTTGTTTTAAATTGAGTATTTTGACCGATTCGAATGAATTGCTGATTGCTTTGAAGCGTTCTCTGTTGAAGTTTTTCTGAACGTTTTTGAGTGATTGAAGTGAGTGATGGCGATCCTATGAATTGAATGCAGGCCAAGCGATTTAAAATGGTTTTGTCCTCTGTGACAGTTCTATCAGTTACAGTAAGTAACATGGGAAAAATTGACCACGATTCCGATCAAAACCTTTTTAAATAGCGCAGTCAGCGCTCTATTCATTCATTTCAAACTTTCACTCAAACCATTAAAAACGACCCCAAAACAATAAGATCAACAACTTCATTAAAAATATAAATCATAAGAAAAAAAACACGGTTATTCTGTCTTAATTGAGTTTTGTAAGCGCACGATTGGTTCGCGATGACACAAAAGGCTATTTATAAAATTATTGTAGGCATATTTTATTAAAAGGGGGTAATTAAATATCTCCAATTTTGAAATTCTTGAACATATTAAGCGATATTGGATAACCTCCCTTTAATTTCATTCAAAACTGAAGCCTCTCGTTCATTGAGTTTCGTTTTAAAATCTTTCCCATTTCATTTAGCTTGTCAATTTCACAATGTTCTTAACTGTTGGAGGTAATGATCAAGTGTGGTCCGCTAACGATAGGTACAGACCATGTGATAAATCAACTGCGTCATTGTTACTACATAGAAAACTATATAAGAGGCCACTACATTTTCAATCTCAAATTGACGATGGCTCTTTCTACGTGTGCTTCGCATTATAGAGGAGTTCTCAATACAGCCGAAGTCAATATTTTATTTGAAGGAAAACAATCGGATTCAGTTTTTGATGACGACCTTTTTGGGTCCACAGCAGATGAACTTTCAAGTAATGCAGTCCCTTCTCTTATGATTAGAGAGAGGAATATGAGTAGCTTTAGTTCACAGCGGGAGAGATCTCTGTCGCCAAATCTTTTATCTCCGGATGGATGTTTCTCACCACGGGCTGAACCCTACTACAGAGGTGTTTCAGATACATTGCCACTCTCACCACGTTCCTCACCGAATCCCGACACTTGCATCGACATTAAGTCGGGACCATTGCTTCTTGTGGATTACATAAATTCCGAAGATTGTACATCTGAGGTTTATGTAAAAAGTTATTGGGAATAGCTATGAGCATCATGCACAAATATACACAGACAGAGACTTTACCAACCAACTTGGGTATATCAGCTTAAGAAACTGCACCGTCGATCTGTCTAGCGACGATAAGAAAACGATTGAAATAGTACTCAATGTGGGACAGCCAAAGACTAAGTGTTTTAAATTCATAGCTGACACAGAAGCCGAGGCCGTGGATTGGGCCAGAGTACTCGTTCCAAAGAATGAACTAGACGCTTTATCCGACTGCTCTCCGCAATCGACTCCGCTTCTGACACGATCAAATAGATGCTCCCCTAGTCCTTCAGAGGATTTATAACAGGTAATTATTGCTTATATTCTTCAATCCCGACCAACCCGTTTAATAAGACAGTACAGTCCGAATAAAAAACTTTTGTAATCGACTCCATTTCGAAAGTTTCGGAAGGTTTCATTATATATAGAAGGCAAAAGTTCTTGTCTCGCTTTAATTATCGTCACAAAGAAATAAAAAAAGATAGCTAAAAGAAAGGTTCAATTTTAAATATACCTGTCATCCTACTGGCTTTCTTTATATCGAAAGTCTTTATTTTTTTCATTTTCCCTACTGATTACAATCGGTAAAGATACAATCTATCCCCAAATTCTTTTATTTCATTGCATGTGAGCTTTAACTGTAAATTTTGGTTATCGAGCTAGTCTTTACATATTTGGTAAACTAGCAAAATCAATATTGTCAGGAGAGAGAGAGAGAGAGAGAGAGAGAGAGAGAGAGAGAGAGAGAGAGAGAGAGAGAGAGAGAGAGAGAGAGAGAGAGAGAGAGAGAGAGAGAGAGAGAGAGAAAGCGAGAGAGAGAGAGAGGGAGCAAGAGAGCAAGAGGGAGGAGAGAGAGAGAGAGAGAGAGAGAGAGAGAGAGAGAGAGAGAGAGAGAAAGAGAGAGAGACTTTCACCCTTTTGCCTTTAAAGATTTCATATAAAATATTAAGTCTCAAAAAGCAATTGCATGATAAATAGAATTATATGTTGGTGTATTGAAACACCAATGTTATTCGGTCCAGTCTGTGAGAATCTAATTATGCAGAGCAGTTTAATCTATTTTTTGTTTGTTTTTGTTTGAAAGGGGTTATCACCGCTTTCAACATTTGTTTCACTGATATCTCGGCAGCTGGAGCACCTTACAATGGATTCCTTGTATTTCTAACACCAGTACTACCATTACGTTCATTCCTAGCCCCTAGCTTCTATCCAAAATATGTCTACGATTATCGACCCATTGGTGGGAGACACATAGTCGGAAAGAATGGGTGCCGCCGTCTTGGATCGAGTTAAAACATCGTAAAATTGACACTCAGTCAGATATTTATAGATCCTGTTTTTATTTTTTATTAAAGAATGTAATGAACATCGTTAATTTTGTTCATTTTAAACAAAATTAACATTATAAGATTACCTCCCTTTAATTTAATCCAAAACTCACCCATCGCGCTCATTCTATTTCAATCCGAATTCATTCGAATATCAATCAGCTTGTCAATATCACGATGTTCTAAACTACAAACAAGACCGATCGATGCCATATACCCGGTAGTTTAATTTCCCCCGAATGGGACTTAAGTAGTTTTTTTTCCTGTAAGCATTGTTGGTTAGTATTAGTTTGTTTCATCTATTTTATTTACAGTGTATGGTACAGAATCCCGGAAACGAACACATATTTACGCCCAGATTTATACTCAAGGCAGGGAAATCGCTTTAATTTTAAAAGATTCAAGAAGTTGAAAGTGACTTTCAAGATGACACCGACAACATTGCATGAACTAAGATGATTATTAGATGTACATTTCCTGGAAGTTTTTTGTATATAGTGTTGTGCATGTATTTGTCTTGCATTAAACATGTTTGTATAATTACTCCTATCGTCAACTTCGTATTTAACCGTCTTTTTCAGGCGACTAAAATAAAGTCGTACTAACGTAATTTGGTACAGTTAAGAACTTCATGAAATTGACAAGCTGAATGATTTGGGATTGAATTTAGAATGAACTTGAATGAGCGTGTGGAGCGACTTTTGAGTGAATTTAAAGTAAGGTAATCCAACATCGCTAATTTTGTTCATCCTGAACAAAATTAGCGATATGCATTACCTTCCTTTAATAAAATATGCACACTAGTTCTATAAAAAACACTTCCTATCTCTTCAAGGACCTATCAGACGCTTACAATTTAATTTTGTCAGTTATATCGCGATTTCTTTTTCTTTTTTTTATTTGGATGACGTTGATGATACTATTTTTTCAGTGATTTTGGAGCGTTTTTTAATGATTCGGATGAGTGTTTATAATGAATAAATGAGGCGTTGAGTTTTGATCGAGATGAATGTCAATTTTACGATGTTGTTAACTGTATATGTCAGGTTTTAGTTTTAACGTTTGCAGTGTTTGTAGTACTGAAAACTGAGGTTCAAAACACTTATGTATTAATCGCGTATTCAGACATGTGTGGTTAGGTTTTTGAATTCACACCGGTATGAAATCAATAAAGAATATTTCTTTATCTCTTAAATGAAGGTAAATATCCGGCGATACAAGCTAACCTCGTTTAATTGACAGGATGAATGATTTTAAAATCATTTCGGAATGAAATTGAACAAGTTGAAGGATTTAGTTTTGAATGAAACAACAGGGAGTTAATACAATATAGAATCAATGTACTGAAAGCACTGGAAGTGGACGTTTCTTGTGGCATTAAGGTAAAAGAAATTAGAAAAAAAGAGATCTATCCCGGCATGTGAGTATACAATAAATGTTAAATATCTCGAAATAAGTTCGGCAAGTTTCTATGTTTATGCAAACTTTAAAGGAATTGAACTCTATCTTTTGTTAAGCTTATGTTTACGATTCTTAAAAAGAATGGAATGTTGCATTATCACCTGAGTTTTTAGGACCTGTCAATTACAGGTCACATTTTCAAAAATCTTTTTTTCACAATACTCAGATCGTTTCTTTATGAATGACGGGTCACATATATTTAATCAGGGGCCCGCGACCCTCTCTTTTCACATAAAGTGTTTATTTCATATTAAATCTAAAAAATACTCCAAGTTTAAAATAAACTTAGTATGTGCTAATAAGTATTACTGATAAATAAGTAACTATAACATTCACAAATAGCACCAAACACCTATATTACTAACGAACAAATGAAATCTTGCAAAAACAGCTGGTTAATGATATCATCGAAAATCTATATCTCAAAACGTAGGCCTCTAAGTTCGCATTCTTGGTAACTTGTCTTGCGTGAGTGTCAGACAGGGAAATGTTAGCGCTCGGCCCCTTTTTATAGATGCCGTAACAAGAACTTGTTTATTGAGCGGCATTAGATTCTTTATCTAAATGCAGGGTGTTACATAAAATTGGAATCGCAAAACACCGTTTTGTGTTGTTTCTTCTCATATAATCCATGAAGATTGGTTAAAATGTTATAAAAGCGAAAACGAATCATTCACTCAAAAAACGAAAATCTTTCCTTATTGTGATAAAAAAATACTTAGCGGGATTCTTCACCGTCTGTAACGAACACACCTGTGATTATGAATTCATAAACGGCGAAAGAACTAAGAGTATATAGCATCATAAATGTGTGGTTTGCTTCTCACTCTACTCGCAGATTCCATTACAAATTAGACTGCAGGAATGTTTATTTACGACCCGGTGTCTCTCAGACAGCGGGCTACAAGATCAGCCATGTAGTTTTTGTCCCTCTTACAGTTTAAACGCGTGGTTTAGGACTGACAGCTTATTTAGCATTTTGAAGGAGTATTTAAAATATAAACAAATTGTGTAGAATTCTTGTATAATGCCATTTTAAAAATGCACAGTAAACCGGCGAAAACAAGTCTTTTTTTTATATTTTTTTTGGAAATCTATTAACATCTGAACGGATATATCTCACGTACTATCCCTGGTAGACGTAAAAACGTCACCCAAAAATTACATGTATTTCAATTGGACGATATTAGCGATAGTCAATACTGACGTCAATAGAAACGCCTTAGTCATATAGGAAGGGCAATAATTTATAAACGACACATTACTCTTTAAGAAATCTTTCCTCATATTGAAGAAGAATTCATTGCAGTCAAAAACACACAAGATCTGTTTTTCAATCGAAAGATGTAGAGTAGTTATCCAGTTTCAAACGTGTGTACTTCTTATTCAGAGGCAATAACGGTAACCAAAGCATCAGGTCTATATTACTCATTGGACAATTACAATTGCTCACTAGGTCTAGCTAAAACACCGTGAAATAGACATTCACTCCGATCGAAACCATTTACAATAGCTCAGTCATTCATTCCAAACACTCACCCAAATCGATCAAAAACGCTCAAGTCGTTAGAAACATTCCGTAATGGTCAAGACGATCGATCACCATTTATTTCAAATCGTTCAAATTATTATACGATTTTGTTGGCTGGAATGGGGTTTAAAGTGTCTGATTGGTCCCAGATGACAAACAAACAGAAAAGAACGTAAATTTATTAAAGGGAGGTAAAAGAAATATCGGTATTATTTTAATTTAGAACAAAATTAACGAAATTTGGCTACCTCCCTTTTGTTTCACTTAAAATTCGCTCCACACATTCATTCAATTTCATTCCAAAGTCATTCCAAAACGAGTCATCGTGTCAATTTCATGATGTTGTTAACTGTATGGGAGAATATCGTTCCTCTATTCTGGAAGAGCAACTGCTGATTCCATAACAGTATAAGGCCCATAAAAACAATTATGATAGCGTTATCCGAACGACACAGCGCTCAGGTAGTCTTTGCTTACAAACCGGAAAAGAATCTGATAAGGTAATGGTGTTGGCCAAATATTTGGTGAAAAGCTCTCCAGTAATAAGTGACATGAACGAATGAGATGTACGAATGAGATGTATAAATAAAAAGGAAGAGGCAATGCCGTTGGTGTAAAGTTGTGCCTACTATGGACAATGAGACTAAACCGATCTTGAGACTCTGATGCGAGTTCTGAAAATGTTTCGACTCACCTTCCTATCCATAAGAGCCAATAAAAGTTTAAACCAAAGATTTTGAAATCACATACCGTTTTCGTCATTGGCGTTTTCCAATGAAGTTGCCTTGGACGTCGCGCACGGTATTGCGGCACTTTTTTAAAAAAACGTCACCCCTGTGTTTTAAAACTTATCATTTAAAGATTCCTTGCTCGAACCACCGTTAAATCTTATCAAATAAACACTTTAAACCATGACTATGTCCATCACACTTTTATGACAAAATACTTTGGGGATAATTTCTAAAGAAGGAGTTTCAATTTGTAATTTAAGGGAAAAACAAAACGCGTGTAACATGTAACATGAAAGCTTCAACGAAAGATCCACATCTTATATTCTAAACAGTTTTATAATGTTGAAACTGCTTAAAAAAGAATCCAATTTGAACTGGTATGACACGCAACAATTTTACCAACGGAGATCGAATTTTAACGACAACTAAGAAAACAGCGTTTTATGTTTAACGAAAAGTGAAGCGTTACATCAAACTTTTAGACGCCGAAAAAATGACGATTTTCTTATATATTAAAATTGTTTAATTGCAACCCAAACTTGTTATTAAAAATGTTATTTTTCTGTATTTCTTAGGTGTGCAAATACCATTTTGAGTTTAAGAAGAAAATTAATAAGCTGAAATTCTTGTGGAACGAAATCTTTACAGGCTGTTAGAAATATGATTTTTCCATTCTTAATACGTTAAAGAAAAGTAGTTCCTGCATATATACGATAATTTAAGTTAAGCCAAGAAATATCATTTTCTCTTGATACGCATATTAAAATTTCAAGAAAAAATATTAACAGAAAAAGAGCTATTGATATTAGTTCGTGTGGAACGACTTCTAAAAAACGCGCATTTTCTTGCAGCGACGTTATGATGCATGATTCGTTGAATTATAAAACAGACGCGCCTTCAAACGAATACAGAGTTGATAAAATCTGCAATGTCAAGTAAAAAAGAAAAAGAAAAAAGAAAAAGAAGGCGTAATTCCATGCGAGATTGTCTGTGTGGAAGAGGCGATGCGAGTACATGTGTAGGAGGGAAGGGAAGAACAAGATAAAAACAAGAGGGCACTTGCCCGAAATTGCCCATGGTAATTTGATAGCAAAAATAATTTGAATACATTTTTCGCAGATTTCAAAGATTTGTTTTCTAGACTTGTAACTCGCTGTTCTATAGACCCGAGAATAGTGAGTTCGAAGCAAGCTCAGCTAAATCTAATTCCCCCCCCCCCCCCAAAAAAAAAAAAAAAAAAAGTTTTTTTTTACAACTGCTGTTGGTTCAAAATGATCATTGCAATAAAAATAGACTAAGAAATTTATAATGTTGGATAACTTAATTAATGTTCAAAAGAATCGTCCAGCCCAATACATCTTCAGATTTAGATTGAAAATTAGCCCAACTCTAGAGAAGGCTTAGTGACATCTAGTATTCGCATATCTACAACATTTATGCGGAGTTGAAAATTACGAGACATTTTTCATTATTCGCGAGGGAAAAGGAGCGATTTTTTTTTTTGCAAAGATTACTATATATTCTAACATTGCTTTTTTTTGGAGTGAGCAATATATAATAATCACGTTACCTTTTTTCCGACTATACAATCGACGTTCTCTATTTTGACGTTACATTTTAGTGCCGCATTACTGTTCGCGACGTCTAGTCGTACAGAAGTCACAAGCGGCCAAGCTTGACCTAATCTACCGAATTATCTCTTACCAGTGCTTAAGATTAAGAAAGGTCGGCCTGGTAACAAAAGAAGTCGGATTTTTTTAAACACCTTGCGTGAATTACTTGCATATCGGATGTTCACGATACACGTGTGATTTTGCTTCGAAAATAACTTCGCGTGGAAGGCGCACGATGGATCTGAAACTTGGTGACACATATTAATGATATGGCATAGAAAATTCGCGTGAACGAAATGTTTTCAATTTTTGCACTTGTAAAGGAAGTTTTTTTTTAAAGCTAACATATATATTTACTGAGTGTTTAAAATGACGACCAGGAAAAGATATGACAATCCTTCACTGAGGCGTTTTTTCTTGAAGTCAGTATATTACCTCGCTCTAAACAATTAAATATTTGTATTTTTCTGAGTATCTGTCTTCATAGAACAATCAGGCGATTTACAGTCGACAAAGGAAATAATGATAAGATCGATTTGATTGAAATGTTAATCGTTTTTGAACTATTTCAAAGGGTTTTCATAGCGTTTAAGATTTATTGAAATGAGTTTTTAGAATGCATTGAATGGAGCGGTGAGCGAGAGTTTTTGGAATGGATTTTATCGAGAAGAGTATCGATTGTTTGATGTTTACGAATTTTTGTTCGCAATACGTCAGTCAAGAGTAATATCGTTATAAATATCATCTCGACAAATAGCAATTTTAGTAAATAACATCATCAAATTGACACTCATTCCGATCAAAAGCATTCTAAACCATTTACTCAGCGCTCATTCCATTCATTCCAATTGATAATCGTTGACCTATGTGAGATAGCAGCTGGAGGCTAGAAAAGGATGTGATAGTTGTACTGTTGAGGGAAATACCAGGAAGCCCTTATTAGGTGCTCAAGCCGCCGCGATATAACTGAAATAATGTTGAAAGCGGCGTTAAACTCCATTCAATCAATCAACCATTCATTCCAAACACTAACTCAAGCCGACAAAAACGCTCCGAAATCCTTTGAAAACATTTAGAAATCGTTGAAGACGATCAACATTTAATTCAAATCGATCAAATAATTCAACGGGTTTTATGGCTGGTGTGGATTTTTTAAGTGTCTGATTGGACCATAAATAAATAAAACAGAAAATACGTATATTTTATTTAAGGGAGGTAATAAATATCGCTAATTTTGTTCATCTTGAACAATATTAGCAATATTTGATTACCTCCTATACATTTTATTCAAAACTCGCTGAACATTTTCATTCAATACCACTCACAAATCATTCCAAAGTTATCCATCAGGTCAATGTCACGATGTTATTAACTGTATCTATGAAAAGTCAAAATAAATTGAATATACCCATCCTCTTTTGGTTTTGTCAATTTAATTCAAGAATGTATGACGAAACAAAAATGAGTGATTTCATTAATTTAATTCAAGAATGTATGACGAAACAAAAATGAGACAATGAGATAAATATGCTTTGTATATGAATGAGACTCTAATAAACAACGTACATATTGAAAAAAGTACCGAGTGGCTATTCCATATAGCCCTAGTACAAATCTAAATTTTAATTACAATAGGTTAATTGTGTGGGCAATACAACAATTTTCTAAAAAAATCAATTAAAAAGATAAAACATGTGGTGCGAAAAGCCGAGCGAACTGCATCAACTTGGCCGATTATGTTTTATCGATGACGTGGTTCGTGACGTAGATTAAAAATCAAGTATCATGAGGACTGGTGTATACAAGCGCTCATTGTGTTCACAAGTTTACTTTATCCGGACGCATTTGGTGGATTAAAAATTGACAAAGTACATGACTAACGATGAATTTTAGTGACAGATTTGTATCTGATCTTAATCTATGTTCATCGCGTGATAAATATCAAGGGTTAATTTGAATGAAGGTTAGCTAAGTTTAAGGTGCACCACACGAAATCATTAGAACAAAGTCAAAGTAGAGATGGACGATCGACAAGAAAACCACTCGCAAGGGCGTAACAACCATAACGCAAGTGCGTAATACAAATGAATCCTCTTTCGAAAAATGTCGTTGATGAAATATCATAACATCAAAACTACAGCTTAATCAGGCTGTAGTTACGATGTTTTGATGATTCACCAACGCTCAAATCGCGGAAAAGTGGAGCAGACGGAGAACATTCATCTTTTGTTACAGTCCACATATCTCCTTTATCCTATATGTATTCTATGTTGGTCGTCTTCTGTGTGCGTTTAAATATCAAAATCCTACCTACGCCTATGATTCGCATATGTTCTTGTTTATTGAGGTACGCTAGTTTATTTGGTTGTTAAACTCAGTCCCATTTGAGGTTCATTTTCGTTTGCATTTAGGGTTACTTGGAATCTAAGATTGAATATAGCATGCTGGATGCATATGTTTGTCTGATGATATCAACGCAAACAAATAGGGAGCAATCACGGGTGCATTTTTTTTCATTTCTTAAATTAACAGCCAATATAAAGGAAACAGTCGAATATCATTGCTTACAGACGCTTAAGTTGGTGGAAAAAGAACAGCGTATGTTGTCGGAGAAACTAGTCTGCAGTTTTTATAGACGTGTTATCTCCGTGTTATCTTGAACAAAGATAGCGATAATGGATTGCCTCCCTTAAATTTCATTAAAATCTCACTCATCGCACTCATTCTATTTCATTCCGAAATTTTTCTTATATCATTCAGTTTGTTAATTTCATAATGTTCTTATCTGTGAAGAGGGAGGAGAGTGAAGCTGCTTCAATTTTTGTATCATCATTCCATCAAATTGTTCTCTCAATTTCGCGTTAGGCGTACGTAAAAACTCCAATAAATGGTTTTGCCTTTTTTATTGGAACGATTCAAGTTGCATAGAGTTCATAAACGGGAAATGCTTCTAGTATGGCTCGAACCAAGTTCTTTTTATTAGTAAAAAGTAAATTTATTTTATTTCATATTGTGAGTTCATAAAAAGTTATATTTTTTAACAAAAACATCAAGGTGATAATAATAATAAATAATAATACGTGAATAAAAGATGCTCAGAAACGCGTGGTGTCCTCAGACGAGACGGCATTGTTCATATTCATAATCTACAGTCTACCGTGTCCGGTCTATAACCCTTGTTTGTAAATTGTCCTTTTAAGTCTTCCTTGCTTTCATAATCACACACAATATCGTCGTGTTCTACGATGTCCACGGGAGGTAAAGCCTTTTTCTCATCAAACTCCTCTTCGTCGTGCTCGGTTACCTGGTCAGATTGAACAAATAAATAAATAAGTCAAAACAACAACAACAACAACAACAAAAGAAAAAAATAAGAAAAAAAACCCAATCGTTTGGAAATGGAGTCAGAAGATGTCAAAAAGTAAATTGCAGGCTGATCATTTTCGAAACTATCCTTTTTCTTAGTTTTTATAACCAATAATTTTATTTATCCGTTTTTAAATCGTACTGCGAAGCAGTAGATTTATATCTACCGTATTTCAGAAATCCAGTCTGTTTGACCCAGTACATTTTTACCATTATCTTCTGAGCAATGTGTTCAAACCAAATTATGTGTTTTCAAACACCGAAGAAACTGCCTTTTCATTCACAATCTACAAACTTTGTTTATACCTTATTTACTTTTCGACAAATAGAGAAGAGGCTAATACAAAATTTGATGTAATTTTCGCTTTTAGTAATTACCAGTTAGTATTTTCAGTGTTTATAACAATATTTTCGGTTGAGTAAAGGAGTTGAAACGTACAATAGGTTAACTGTATAATTAATTTGTAGCACTTACAATATTACTGCTCTAAACTTTCTCGAACGGTCATTTACCAGTTGTAGGGCTGACAACCAATCAAATTCTGTTATGATTATCACTCGGTCAAAACCCACGCGTAAATTCAGACCACGTGTAAATTCAGATGGACATCGTCTGCTCGAAATGTGTCAATTAACTTGTTTGTCATTAGTCAATAGTCGTCTGCACTCAAACAGGGAGCGTGTTAAGTTTACTTTTTTTTCGCATGTGTTAACAAATAGAAATAATTTTGTAATTTTGAAATATTTGATTTCAATGAGCACTCTGATCACGCTCCAATCCTATTTTCATTAAATTCAAATTTGAGTATGAAGAAAAATTATTCAACAACAAATAAACCGACAAAAACATACGATAAACTGATATAGGGGTAAGTTCATATCGGACTCGGTTTCGACCCGAGTTAACTGGGTTTCCATCAGAACGGCCTCGGTTTCGACACTAGTGATGTCATTGTAACCTTTCAACCTCGACGCTTCTGATCCTGGGTCAGGCCGGTGTTACTTGGGTTCCAAAATGGCGTCGAGAATAGTTCACAACAATTCGATTACAAAAAAAAATAAATATTCTCTATTACTTTAAATAACAAATACTTTTTTCTTATTTTATATAGTATTTTGCACGAGTTTATCACATTTTTTAATGGGATAACGATATTTCATGGTAAATTAATTATTGTAGCGGTAAATGAGAAGTTTGTTTACTACCACCAGTGGGTAACTCCGTTCACATGAATGTCTTTTCTGCGCATGCATATTACAGTCAATTTTAGATTATTACATCATCTCACGCGTCTCTCGGGCTGCCATTTGAATTTCCCCTAGGATAGCAGCAAGAGCGATCTATTTTTAGAACAACTCATGAATAATCATAGAGTGCTGCTAGATTTAATCGATTGGTCAGAAACCAAAGATATAAATAGCATAGTTGGCGATTTCACGTGTTTCTTGAGAGAAAATGCATTTACAGTATTTGGGAAAACCCAATGCTTGAAATAAAAACATGTTGGTAATCAAAATTGTAAATAGTTTAATGAAAAATGTTTGTTGCTAAACAGGCTTTTAAACTCTATAGAGAGAGGAATAATATTAACAGACAAGCTTTTAGCTTGGCGCGTGCTCATTATAACAACGTAAAAATCTGCTAAGAAATAATTTAGACTAGCAGAGGGCTATCGAATCAGCAAACTTTCAAAATCGGACCCACAAGGTTGGATGAGCTGGCGATGTCCTCGAAAAGATGGATTGTTAAGACAAAAAACTCACAAATTTAAAGATTTTACCAACTCTTATTGTCCAAATTTGAGCCCTTTGATTGGCGAACTATTGCACTATCCCAGCCTCTCAATGATGTACGATTTACAGTGCTGACAGCACTTTGATTAATTATTTGCAACAAAGTATCTCTCATTTACTTATGTTTACAAAATGATTAATGCCTATTCCTTTTTTTCAAATATTGTTTTCTGACATGGTTGCTAGTCGAATTGAGTATAAAGAACGGTAGCTACATGTACATCTGAGGAAGAAACAGTGTAGGGTAAAAAAAGTGGCCCAAAAGGGCCTGTATCGCTCCTGTATCTTATTGCCAACATAAATGTGATTGCAATAAGTAGATAATTCTAAACATATGTTCGGGAACAATTTAAGTAAATGGTCACTCAATGAACATCCATGCCAAGATTCAATGAAGTAAGTTCAATTATTTGGAAGGAAAAGATTTATTTGTGATTTCAAAGTGAAAACTGGCCTCGCCCTGCAACACCCACATTTATGGGGCCCATAAAAAATTCGTGACCAACCTAAGCGAATGTGCACTAAAAATAATATTCATGCCAAGTTTCATCGAATTTGGCCAAAAGGAGCGGGGAAAAAGGAGATTTGTAAAGATCTTAGAGTGAACATAAGCCCCGCCCTGACTCACAACATTGGAGGGGGGGGAGGGGCGGTCTGGGCGGTCGATCAAAATTTCTTTTAAAAAATAAGTAAAGGTACACACAGGAAACCTTAATGCCAAATTTCATTAAAATCGGTCCAAGTGTCTGGAAGGAGATTTTTTAATTAAGATTTTACAGTAAAAATAAAACCCGCCCTGTCATGCCGGTATATGGGGGTCAATCAAAATTTCTTTGGCAATTTAGGTAAATGGTCTCCCAAGAAACATCCATGCAAAGTTTGATTGAAATTGGCCCAATGGTTCGGGAGAAAGTGATTTTGAAAGATTTTAAAGTGAAAATGTAGTGCAAATACTTTAGAAATCGGCCTTGAGTTCTGGATGACAAAAAGGTGCAAACTGATTGCCAATTATACATCGCTTTGTACGCCAAAGCGGGGTATAAATGGCAAACAACTGTTTTGTCATTCTAAACGCAGGGCTGGTCATGCATAATGGAAAACTTGAATCTTTTTGGTAATTTTTGAAAAAGTATTTTATAAACGTCCGAATATGTTAAAGTTCAATAATTTATTGAATACTGAAAATAAAAATGTTCTTTTAAATTTGGCTAAATGTATAAAGGAAGGTTTTTCACGCAGAACCAATCTAGTATTTGATAATTAGAAACTCATAGACAGTGCAATATTTTTTCAAGTACTTATATAGTTATAAATGCTTGGGAGAGTATCGCTCTTTCTTAACTGTTATATTTATATTTTTTATAGATCTTGAACAGCTCAGCTTCTCTTCCAAGATGTATATAGAAACTGCAGATTGTTCGTTAAAAAGTCACGTTTTGTTTTGCATTCATTGTATGTAATTCTAATATGACAAGAAACTGTAAAGTTTACATCCATTAAAATATCTTGTAATGTAATTTTAGAAAAGTATTTACCTCTCCATGACGCACGCCGAATCTCAAGCATTTCAGCATCTTTTCAGGCAAGAAAAAGAAAAACGTATCGAAAAATGGACAAATTAGGTTTGGGTTTATCTTCTTTGTGTCGGTTAAGCCTGAAACAAGAAAGACGTGATTACATGTTAGTATTTATAGATTGACAAATATTTTGAGGTCAGCACAGAGATTGATGACCATCTGGGATCTCCGTAAAATAATTATTTTAAAAACAAAGATTGGATCTATCATTGGTCAACCAGGAGGCGGATTTCGGAAATGATTAGATAGGGAGGTAGAAGAGTCATTCTAGATTCAGAAAACTTTTTTTGTGAAAAGTTTCGACCCTGGTCAGTCTGCGAATATGCGTAACATAAACAGAAAGCAGTCAATGTAATTTCGCATCAAAAGATTTTCACAAAGAAAGGGCCAGAAATAATACATAAAGTATGATGAAGATCGACAAAGAATTTTAATAACAACCTTTGCTCCGTCTTATTCAAAATCTCAAGGAAGATAATTTCAATGTTGTTATATGTAAATTAGAATGGGGTTAAACTTCAAAAGATGAATTCCTTGGTTATAGTGACTAATTTAAATTAAAGAATGGTAAAGAACTTGCACTAAAAGAAACAAACTCTCTTTCCAAAGATGACAACACTAGTAAAACAACCTGGTAACATGGAAAATATCAGGGTTCGACGGTAACAATTTCACAGGGCCCCGAATATCTCAAAATATTGAAGGGATCATATTAGTTTAAAGCAATAAATTCCATCAGGATCCTTCTATATCGTTAAATCTAATTATCCTCTCAATTAGATTTTTTTTAAAGCCAAAGTCTTTACCTAACTTTGATCCTTACATTTGTAAGGAAGATGTGAAGTTAGAATTCTGGCTTTCAAAGTTAAAAGTATATTTTACGAACCATTTTTTTTCTTTCTTTTTCGTATGTAAATGAATGAAGGATCAACGTGGTAAAAAGAAATGATTACAGCAGGAATCAATTGAAAAAAAAGTTAAATAATTTTCGATCCCTGCAATATATACAAACCGGTAATGAGACTGACTATCATTCCAACGACGACAACTATTAAAACGGCAAGTGTCGTATACCAGGAATAAGACAGGGTATAGAGATTGTTGACTCCGCTGAAATAATAATAATGATAATGAAAATAATGATGATAATGGTGAAAATGATGATGATGATGATAATAATAATAATAATAATAATACTAGTATTAATTATGATAATAATAATAATAATAATAATAATAATAATAATAATAATAATAATAATAATAATAATAATAATAATTATAATAATGAAAATAATAATAATAATAATAATAATAATAATAATAATAATAATAATAATAATAATAATAATGATAATAATAACGTTAAATAATAATAATAATAACTTTAAATAATAATAACAATAATGATAATAATAATAACAATAATAATAATAATAACGTTCAATAATAATAATAATATCAATAATAAAGATGCATTTAAAGAGGTTAGAGGTTTCCTCATCTTACTCATTTATGAAAGCTGCATGTACATGTACCAGGAAACCTAAGTGTCTGAAAGAAACTATTTCAAACGATTTTCATTAAAAACAATTTTAAGTCTGTTTATTGTTTGAAAGCTTCTGTGAAGAGTAGGCTACTAGCATTTTGTTTCATTGAGGTTTTAACTTCATAGCTTAGCGGCTCTTTTACTTTCAGGCACAGAGAGTATAGTTTTTGCACGACGCAATTATACTCAAAAACCTGAAAGGATTTATAAAGAAATTAGGTTTCAGCTTCATACCGTGATGAATTAATTTCTTAAACGAGTCTGTGCGTTACTTTTCCAACATTTACAACGCCCATTTGAAAAGTACTGTCCTTAAGTAAAGTTAATAACATCGTGAAATTGACAAGGTGAATTATTTTCGAATTATTTTGGAATCTTTTTGAATAAATGGGAGGAGCGAGTCTTAAAAGAATCTCAGGGGATGTAATACAATATCAATAATTTCGTTCAATTGGACGAAATTATCGATATTTTATTACCTCCCTTTAGAGAAATCAACGTATTTGTTTTTAGCTCACCTGAGCACGAAGTGCTCATGTGAGCTATTGTGATCACCTTTCGTCCGTCGGTCGTCGGTCGTCGGTCGTCGGTCGTCGTCCGTCGTCCGGCGTCCGTCAACAATTTCTTTAAACGACATCTCCTCCTAAACTACTAGGCCAATTAACACCAAATTTTACAGAAATGTTGCTTAGGTGGTCCCCTTCAAAAATAGCTAAAAGAATTGAAATCCATTAAAAACTCTGGTTGCTATGGCAACAAAAGGTGAAATTTTAAGAAAATCTTTAAAATTCTTCTTCTTCTCAACCAGTAGTCCTACAGACTTAAAACTTGGCATGGATGATCAGTTCATAGACCTGAATTAAAATAGCTAAAATCAAATCTTTTGGGCCACCAGGTGTGGAGCACCAGGGGGGAGGGGGTAGTACTTTGGGTAAATTTTGTAATCTTTAAGCTTCTTCTTCTTCTGAACCAAATGCCCTACAGACTTGAAAATTGGCATGGAGGATCAGCTCATAGACCTTAATAAAAATAGCTAAAATCATATCTGTTGGGCTGCCAGGTGCAGAGCACCAGGGGGGAGGGTATAGTACTTTTTTGAAATTTTTGTAATCTTTAACCTTCATCTTCTTCTGAACCAGGAGCCTGACAGATTTGAATATTGGCATGGATGATAAGCATATAGACTTTAATATAAATAGCTAAAATCATGACTGTAGATTCACCAGGTGCGGTGACCAGGGGGGAGAGGGTAGTACTTTTGTGAAAATTTTGTAATCTTTAACCTTCTTCTTCTTCTGAACCAAATGCCCTACAGACTTGATAATTGGCATGGAGGATCAGCTCATAGACCTTAATGAAAATAGCTAAAATCATGACTGTAATGCCACCAGGTGCGGAACACCAGGGGGGGGGGTAGTACTTTGGGTAAATTTTGTAATCTTTAAGCTTCTTCTGATGATGAACCAGGAGCCCTACAGACTTGAAAATTGGCATGGATGATCAGCTCATAGACCTTAATAGAAATAGCTAAAATCATATCTGTTGGGCTGCCAGGTGCAGAGCACCAGGGGGGAGGGGGAAGTACTTTTGTGAAGTTTTTGTAATCTTTAACCTTCTTCTTCTTCTGAACCAGGAGCCTGACAGATTTGAATATTGGCATGGATGATCAGCATATTGACCTTAATGAAAATAGCTAAAATCATTACTGTAATGCCACCAGGTACGGATCACCAGGAGGGAGAGGGTAGTATTTTTGTGAAAATTTTGTAATTTTTAACCTTCTTCTTCTTCTGAACCACAAGCCCTACAGACTTGAAAATTGGCATGGAGGATCAAATCATAGACCTTAATGAAAATAGTTAAAATCATGACTGTAATGCCACCAGGTACGGAGCACCAGGGGGGAGGGGGTTGTACTTTTGTGAAAATTTTGTAACTTTAACCTTCATCTTCTAATGAACCAGGAGCCCTACAGACTTCTATATTGGCATGGATGATAAGCATATGGATCTAAAATAAAATAGCTAAAATCATGAATGTAGGGCCACCAGATGCGGAGCATTAGGGGGGGAGGGGGTAGTACTTTGGATCAATCTTGATATCTTTAACCTTATTCTTCTCCTGGATCAGGAACCCTACAGACTTGAAAATTGTCATGGGTGATCAATATATTGACATTAATAAAATTAGCTAAAATCGTGACTGTAGGGTCACCAGGTGCTGAGTGTCTTGGGGAGGGGTTAGTACTTTGGATCATTTTTGAAATCTTTAAACTTCTTCTAATGAACCAGGAGTCCTACAGACTTGAAAATTGGTATGGATGATCAGCATATGGCCATTAATTGAATTAGCTAAAATCATGACTGTAGATTCACCAGGTGCAGAGCATCTTGGGGGAGGGGGAGTACTTTGTTGAGAATTTTGAATCCCTACATCCTTTATATTTGACATGGATTGATCAACTCATTAAAGAAAACTTTAAAAGTCTCAGACTCAGCCTGTATATCTGGCATAGATTAGCTGATCACAGACCTTTTATGAAAAAAGCTTAAATAAATAATGACCAGGGGAGGAGCAGAGGGGGGGGGGATTATTTCAAATGTTATCTGATTGAATAAGTGAAAATCGCTTTTTCTGTGGTTGCATTGACATACCTAGGTAATGAAGCTTTTTTCTCAGGTGAGCGACCCAGGGCCAACGGCCCTCTTGTTACTTTTTTCCTAACTCATCCTATAGTTTGAAAGCCTATCCGCCAATAAAGTAATGCAAGGATTTGATCGGTTTGAACAAAACATTGGTCATTATGAACGATTTTGAAGCGTTTTTGAACAATTCCTGGGCGATTTTTAGTCATTTGAGTTAGTCTTTGAAATGAATGAATGAACCAATGAATGGAGCGCTGTGTGAGTGATTTTGATAGAAATGATTGTCAACTTCACACTGTTACTTATTGTACCTGTTCACCACACGGAATAATTAAAATGGACTTTGAGTTTGCATAGGTTACTCAATGTCTGTCTAGCTCGCACGCGTCCAGATGCTAGAAATATCGCGCAAAGGCTCAGATGAATTTTTGAGGCTTAAAGCTACATATCATACGTACGTTATTCCGTCATCATCCGACACAACTTTGGCCGCGGTAGAAGACATATTACTATACAATGATGTTGTTAGGGAACTTAGTGTTGTATTAGCAGATCCCAAGTTCGATACACAGCCGGCGGTTGAGACGGGTGATTTCACATAAACACTGGTCTTCGTAACGATAGAACCCATACCAATCCATACCAACATTGCTGTACTCACGACCAGCCCACATCTAGCACCCTGCAGGAAATAAAATATTTGACGTTCGACCGGCCTTCCTCAAGATTATAACGGATCCGTTATCAAAAAAAAATAAATAAATAAAAATAAACAACAACAATAACAACAACAACAACAGAAAACCACATAAATATATAATACGTTCTAAGTGTATTATATGAAAACAAATATCTAACGAGGTTGGGAGAATTGATCATTGTCGAGGCTCTGCCGAGACAATTATCAATTTTCACAACTGAGTTTGATATTTTTCATATAATACACTAAGAACGTATTATATTTATCTTATAACCTCTATTTGTCTTGTTTTCGTCGATGTTTCTAACTGAAATGCAAGTTTCTAAAAATAACAGCATTATATCTTTGTTCTAAAAAAAACTATGTGATATCATAAAAAATATCACACGGGATGTTATCATGCTGATATTTGTATCGTTATAAGATAAATGACAATAAAATTGAAAATATGCTTGGATTACAATTATTAACAAATATAACATTTATTGTTAATGAAGCAAGAAAAATACTGCGTTATTTCGCTTTGTACATGTTTATATAAACCTTTTCAGACAAACCAGATTTTTTATGCAGTGAAAGCATTAAAAAGGAACAAAGACAAATGGCTGCTTTCAAGCATTTTGCCTTTTTCCTCAATATTTTCTACAATATTCGGCTGACTCTTTTTATTTTCCAAAGTACTTTGAAATTCCGTATGTAATTCTTTCAAGGTTTGCATGTCTAGAAGTCTAAAGAATTCTATGCGTGCTGCTTTCTGATTTTCTCTCATTATACGTACAACGATCATCCTAAATAAATTATTAAATAAATTTACTTACTCAATTTCTGTGCCAGTGAACAACTGGACTCACAGACGTATTTGAAACCAAAAGAAAGTTTTTAAAAATGTACATACCCATTTATTAGCCCACGGAAATAGCATTCCGAGAACAAACACCCCAAAAATTGGTCCACCAAATATACCAAATAGTGATATCACGAGCTGAAATTGAAATCATTTAAACATAAATTGTGATTTGTCGGACTTCGGATTTGCTTTTTACGAAAGTACAGTTATTGCCATCATTAAATTTACATTCACCTCGATCAAAAACATTCCAATTCGCTTGGTCAGCGCCCAATTTTATTCAAACCACCCGATCACTCGAAAAGGCTGCGAAATAGTTCAAAATGCTTCGAGATCGTCAAAACGATCAACATTTCCTTCAATTTAGTCAAACCATTCTACTTCTTTAATTGGCTTGTGTGGATTTAGAGCGTCTGGACGGTCTATTAAGAACTATCCCCTCCCCTAATTCCAAAAAGAGAGAAAAGTAGATTTTTTTTTTGAAAAAGGGAGGTATTATAATATCGCTAATTTCGTTCAGTTGAACGAAATTTTCGACATTGTACAACCTCCCGATAATTTGATTCAAAATCTGCTCCTCCACTCTTTCAAATTCATTCCGAATTCATTCACAAAGGTAATTTCACGACGTAACTAAATATATTCAATATCATTTAACTGCAAAGGCAAGCCCACGGGTAGAGGTCATGAATTTGGTTTAAGCAAATTTTAACAATACTGCTATTACAAACAGTATCCATGATATTGAATGAGTTGGAGGACCGATTTTTGTTCGTAATGAAGGGAGATAATTCATTGGCGATATTTTTTAAATAACCGATAATTTATTACAGCCATTAAACAAAGCAACGTATTGTCATGTTTGTTTATATTTTCGGACTAATTAGACGCTGTGGAATCAACATCCGCAAATGAAATCGTGCAATGATGTTATCGATTTGAAAAATTGTTGATATTTATGAACATTTCCGAGGCGTGTTTGCTCTATTACGAAGCAGTTTCGAGTGGTTGGACCGAGGCCCGTTTTACTTAACATCTTACGATCATTTTGCGTTAGTCAAAAATTAAAGTTGCTTCTACAGTAGATACTAAATATGGAACTCTGCCATACATCATCTAATTGGAATCGTCGTCTATAGACGACGATTCCAATGAGATATTGCAAGGCAGAATCTAACAAGGTATGAAAACAGGTACGATTTGTGATTTTGACTTACGATTATTTTTTTCGTAAGAAATTTAGTTAAACGGGTCGCTGATCCATTGAATATTTGTCATTCTCAAAAGGCAAAGACGTGGGGAGAGTGAAAATATACTTTGTCAATCAAGTTTAGCAACGCTTAATAATTTTTCAAAACAAAAAAAAAAAATGTATAGGAAATATTGTAGTCCAACGAAATAAAACACCGAGCTCAATCTCTAAGCAATAGATTTATGCTTTTCTCTTGTTCGGCTGGCGACTCTACCATCCCAAAACATAGCCGAAACGGCGGGAGGGTGGACTTAAAAAGTTCCCGCCTGTTATTTTTGTCCAGATTTGGGCTCTGTGTTATATTATCACGCAGTCTCGAATGAACATTATGTAAGCAAATGTTATCTGTAGTAATTGACTTACTTTCATACCTAAACTAATGAAACTATAGCTGACATGTCAGATTTCAAACGATCAGGTCAAATTGAAGTGATCATGAAAAGATTCGTGAATCATTTTTTTATAGTGTTTTTAATCATTATCGTCAGAAAAAATTAACATTACAGAAATTTCGTACTGGAATCACCACCCATTAACCGCCCTATCTGTGCTTTGTTTGATGATTTGAATGGCTTTCCTTGAACTGTTTTATTGCTCACGCGAAGTGACGAAAAGCTGAAATATCAGACTCTATAACTCTAAGAGACGTCGCAGTAACGTCGGGCTATTTTATGAAAATCAGTCATATTTTTGTTTAAATTTGAAATAAAAACGCTGTATGGGCTAAAACAGCACAATATTACACATCATTTTTAGGTTTTGAAAAGCTCTATCTTATAGACACCAAATTCTGATACCCATCGCTGTGGGGAAAAAATAATATCGAGTTTACTATAAAAATCGCCAAAAAGCGCATGTAACGCGTAACATGATTCTCTTTTACTACATGTTCAAAATGCCATAAAATCGCGAATACGCTCTTTATCGTCGTAAAATCTTACACACAGATACCTAGAATACTAGTGCTTATGCAGTGTGAATTTTGAAAGTTTCTGATATAATTTTGCGAAAATCTCTTCACTTAAATAAAATAGCGGAAAGTGTAACGCTGCTAAAAATGAAGCAAAAAATGACGACTAAGAAATTTCAACGTAAAAATAAACACACAAAATAAAGGAAATTGTTAAATCTAAAAGCATTTAAGACAAATGGTCAGATTTTTATTTCTTCAGTTTGAATTTGGTTTATTTGCGTGTCTTATTTAAATACAAAATATTCGCGTGAAAAAGTCTGAAAAAATGTCACGCTTTTTGAAATAACGTCATATTTTTCGCACCATTTTCGCGAGGAGTAACTAAACCCTTATTAAATGTCGATTAAATGAAATAAAAAATTATCTAGAAAAAATGGTCAGTCCATTATTTTCAAAAATATATAATCTTTATTTTGTGGATTTAACGCTAAATGCGAGAATGCTGAAATAGTCTGAAAAATGTCACGCTTTTTCATTTTAATGACGTTTTACGTTGCGAGTTTCGCGTTAAATAGATTATTTCGAAATTACTGGCAGAAAAATGATATACTGACCGGTTTAATTTGAATAAGAAATGGTCCTCGGTTTTGATGAGTTAATAGAATAGCAAGACCAACAATATTAAGAATTTTATCTTTTTATATACCCTTTTTTAGTTATTCGGAAATTCAATGCTTTTGTTTATACAAAATTGATTTTGTTACGTAAATACAGAGATTCTACATCCTGAAAATAATTGATACAAACCTGAACATGATAGTAATTCGCATCTTCAGTCACCCCTTTTGATATAATTCAGAATATGGCATATGGTTGTTTTTAAATGAAACGCGTTTTTTTTTTTTTTTTTTCTGCAATTTTACGCTGCAAAAATAACGTCAAATTACGTTACGCTTTGTAGCCTCAGTTCGCTGCGACGTCTCTATAAATGAGGACTTCCGACGTTAAACGAATAAAACCTGACGTTACACCCTAACCGGTGATCTCCAAAGTAAACATTGTTGATTTGGATAGCAAATTGATAAGCTCGTCTCTCAGGCACCAACTCACTAAATTTATATTGACAAAGGTTGCTTTACAATACAACCAAAAATTTCGCATCCCTTGTTTGACTATGTATACGATAGGTGCAAAATGCTTATTTACCTTTTTTTCCAACTCCGTGGAGTTACAAATTAGTTTGCGTCGAGGATACATAAATGTCCGTGAATGTTTTAAAAATGTATCTCGGCTTGCACGTGTACGTTTGGCGAACGTTTTCATCTCAAACACAAATCTGTTTACTGTTTGTTACAACATGTAATTGGGTGTTTTAATTGCAATGTATGGGGTTAAAAAAGGAACGCATTAACTTTTTTCGTGTCCATAAAGAATTTAAAGAAAAATGTATTTTTAAACTTACCCTTAAAATCATTGCTCCGAATGTTGAAACGATGTAAGCAAATACAAGTGAGAGAGCACCGAACACAACAACTGAAATATTTAACAAAATAGCAACGATTCAAAGTATTAAACAACACCCATTTTGGTGGACATTTATTTATCTTCTAGAAATCATTTGTAGTATTGATAGTATGAATAAGTAATTGCCAAGCAGAACTTAATTATCAGATAATCTTGAATATCAAAATATAAAGGAAATCAGAAATATCAATATAAACTAATTCTCACCAAAGATCTTGGATAAAAATGTTTCCCTGGAATCGGTTAATTTTTTGGACAAACATGGTTTGACGAAGTCCTCCATTGTGATCGCAGATAAGGCGTTCAAACCGGAGGATATTGAACTGAAAATACAAACAAAACGCATTTACGTACAAACAACAAACGACTTTTGCCCGCTTTTCCAAGTAAAACGCATGTATGCTTTCAGAAAGTAATATTTTTTCTAGAAGATTCCAGTTGAATAAGAATTTCTGTAAAATATTTACGCCCCCATAGAGGCGAGTCGATGGTATATTCTTTGTCAATTACAGTTAACAACATCGAGAAATTGACAAGGTGAATGATTTCGAAATGAAGTTGAATGAGTGTGTGGAGCGAGTTTTGAATGAATTTAAAGGGAGGTATTCCAATGTAGCAAATTTTGTTCAGAATGAACAAAATTAGCGATATTGATTACCCCCCTTTAATAAAATATGCATACAAGTTCTTTAGATAGCTTCATATTTCTTCAAGAACCTAAAAAACGCTTACACATTGAATTATATCAGTGAAATCGCGATTTTTCACCATCCAAATTTATTTTGAATGACGTTTTTTGATTCTATATTTTTCAATGAGTTTGAGCGTTTTTGAATGGTTGGAGTGAGTGCTTGGAATGAATGAATGGAGCGCTTAGGGAGTGATATTTAATGGTTTTATTCCAGAGGAATGACAATATCACGATGTCACTAACTGTAACAAAGGGCAATAAATAAAACAAACACGAGAAGTATTGTTATGGATTTTGGGCAATGCACTTTTCCAAAATGAGATCTATCCGCCTGTTAAGTTTCGTGATTCTAGCTTGCATACTTTTAAAGATATGGTCCGGACAAAAATCAAGTTATGGATAAAGCAAAGTACAATAACTAAATTGAATGGAGTTATAGGTTGCTTTTAACAAAAAATGATGAATAGAGTTATAGTTCTTCTGCTCTGCACTTCTCGTGGTTGAGATCTATCTACCTAGGAACATTTGCGATTCTGCATTGCATACTTTTTGGAATATACTCCTGACATAAAAGGTCTACGAACGGACGGACGGACGGACCGACTGACAAGGGCAAAGTAACATACATGTACCCCTTCTTCTTCGAAGGGAGCATACAGTTAATTTCATCGTGAAATTGACAAGGTGAATGATTATGGAATGATTTAGGAATGAAATTGAAAGAATCTGTGGAGCGACTTTTGAGTCAGTTTAATGGGGGGGTAATCCAGCATTGCAAATTTTGTTCATGATGAACAAAATTTGCAATATTGATTACCTCCCTTTAATAAAATTTGTATACAGGTTCTATAGATTGCTCCCTATTTCTTAAAGAACCTATCAGACGCTTATAATTTCAATAATTAAGTGAAATCCCGATTTTCTCTCCCGCTATTTTTATTTTAAACGAAGTTGTTGTTATATGTTTTTCAGTGAGTTTGGAGCGTTTTTGAATGGTTTGAGTAATTGTGTGGAATGAATGAATGGAGCGCTGGGTGAGCGATTTAGATTGGTTTTGATTGAGTTAAATGTCAATTTCACGATGTAATTAACGGTAGTGATATTCGCTTTCTCAGTATGGCGATAACCTTAATCGAATGTACAATTACCGTCACTTTTACTCGATATGACATAAATTATATTTATAGTTAACAACATCGTGAAATTGACACTCATTCCGATCAAAATCATTCTTACTCATTCACTCAGCGCTCCATTCATTCATTCATTCCAGCCATCGACACAAATCGATCAAAAACGCTCCGAAGTAAAAAGAAAACATTTCGAAATTGTTCAAGAGATCAAGAATAACTTCAAATCGATCAAATTATTCTACGATTTGTTGACTAGTTTGAATTTTAAAGTGTCTGATTGGTCCGAAAAGACATACAAACAGAAAAGTAAGTAGATTTTAATAAAGGGAGGAAATACATATCGCTAATTTTGCTCAAAATGAACAAAATTAGCGACATTTGGTTACCTCCCTTTAATTTCACTCGAAACTCGCTCCACAAATTTATTCAAATTCATTCCAAAACCATTCGAAAATCGAACATTTTGTCAATTTCACAACGTTGTCAACTGTAAATAGTCATTGAAACCCTGGAAGACCACCTTACATATTTTATAGAATAAGAAAATTAGTTATTGAACAGCTGTCCTAAATTTCAAACAATGCATAAAGCACTTGGAAATTGGTCTTTAGTTGAAAGGAGACATATATCGCTTGGAAACATATCCTAAGTTCCAGATAGCCATATAGCCATTGATAACCTGTCCAATGATCAAAATAGCCATTGAAGAACTCTGCGAGGTTCAAAATAGCCCTAAAGGTCTTTTAAATATAAGTTAAAGAATAACCAGTCCTGCGTTAAAAATGAAAACATTCGCGAACTATACACAAAGAAAAAAGAATTGCAATATCCGATTTTTATTAAAGAAGTTCTGAACAAAAGTAAACTGGGGTAAATTGGCACATTTTATACACAAGAAAACATGTCCATTGAGCCTTACAAGGGTTAATAAAACTGACAAGCTAGCATTTTTTTCCAATCCATTCGTTTCATGCACTTTGTGGCCATTACTAAAAGACCATGTTTTCTTCAAATATTCGTACACACTTAACTAAGGCAGCATCGAATTCGCTGAAATGAGATTTGAACTTGATCAGCGTCTCTCATCCAAGAGTTACCATCACACTAAAAGTACAGCCATTACTATACAGATCCAAAAGCGACGACAATAACTGCATTTAATATTTTTACTATACCCTAGATCAGACGTTGTATATTCTTTTCTTTTGCTTTTCGGTGGTTTATGGAGAAACAGCGGTAGATTATCACTTGATAATCTCACCGCAAAATCAGTGAAATTATAAAAACTTATACCCTGCTTTTGTACATTTCATCCTATCTGACGTCATCTATGCGGGGCGAAATAAGTGACGTCACAATTAACGTTGCAAATCAATCACGCGCAAAATGACGCGCTTTACGAAAATATGTCATAGAAATTTCACATTTTGTCTCATTTTTGCATTAAAGAAATAGAAAACTCATTTGTTTTTCGAGTAAGATCGATTAATACATGTATTTCATTTCGTGAACATATAAAACTATATTTTTACTCGTGGCTCTGCCACTCGTGAAAATATAGCTTTTGTTGTTCACTCAATGAATATAAATCGATATTACACTGAAACAATCGGTTATTCTCTATATCATCGTAACTCTTGCAATATATGTAAAACTTAAGCTTAAGTTTGAATAGGATGTAACTGTTCACATACTTGGTGACAAAAATGCCAAACAAATAATTGATAGGGTTTATATTCTGACTTTATTGATCGTACTTTTGTACCTACATAATTTAGATGTTGCAATACTTTTTTCTTTGTGTATAACTCATAAAAAAATCGGCACACTAAAAACGTGTTTTTCCCAATATATGCTTCTCTGCACGCAACATCACGTGCAAAGAGATACAAAATTTCTTTTGAACTTTTCACGAGGGTTTTTCATCTCTACCTTTGTATGGTTGAATTACCTTAAGGTTCTGCTGAATACACAAGACAAAAACAGACCCGGTAACCCTGGTAAATCACCCATCATGTCCATCATAAATAGAGGTATCATCTGAAATGGGTAAATGTGTTACAGTAAATACAGTAAACAGCAGAGTGAAATTGACAAGATCAGTGATTTTGGAATGACTTTGCACTGAAATTGAATGAGTGCGCTTAGAGTGTTTTGAGTAAAATTTAAGAGGGGTAATCCGATATCACTTAGTTTGTTCAGGATGAACAACGTAAGCGATATTAATTTCCTTCCCTTAATAGAATAGTCATACAAGTTTTATAAATAGCTTACTATTTTTTCAAGAACCAATCAGGCGCTTATATTTTCTATATATATGTAGTGAATTTTTAGCGTCTTTCGCGATGTAGCTAACTGTAACATCGCGGAATTTGCATTTCAATCAAAACCATTCTAATCGCTCATTCAGTGCGATTTCTCTGACATGATTCACATTATTAGCGTCGAATTCGTCTTTGAAGAAAAGGGAAACTATTTATAGAGTTTCTATTCATATTTTGAGTATATCTGTTTGCGTATAATTTTCATGAAAATTTTCATGAACCAATGATGCGCTTTCAAATCCACACCAGCCAATTGTGGAAGATTGATTTGAATAAAATGTTGACCCCCTTGAACTATTGTTCGATTTCATAGATTTTTCTAGTGATTGGAATGAGTGTTTTGCATGCATTGAATGGTTCACTGAGACTCAGTTTTACGATGTACCTATGGTTAAGAACATCGTGAAATTGACAAGATGAATGAAATTGAATGAGTTGTGGATTAATTTTTTACTGATTTTAATGAGAGGTAATCCAATATCGCAAATTTTGTTCTGGATGAACAAAATTAGCGATATTAATCACCTCCCTTTAAAAAATGCATATCTGTTCTATGAATAGATTCCTATTTCTACAAGATCTAATCATGCGCTTACAATTTCAATTAATTCAGTAAAATGCCGATTTTTCCCCGGCTATTTTTATTTTTAATGAAGTTGTTGATAATTGTTTTTGAGTGAGTTTGGAGCGTTTGGAATGGTTTGAGTGAGTGTTTGGAAAGAATGAATGGAGCACTGAGTGAGCAAATGAAAGTGGTTTTGATTGAGATGAATGTCAATTTCACAATGTTACCAACTGTACCTATACATGTTCCTGTCGAAAACGAATGCTCTGATGGTCATTAATCGTTTGATAATACCTACATGCATTAAATTTAGGAATAATTTACACATGTACAGTTAACAACATCGTGAAATTGACAAGGTGAATGATTTTGGAATGATTTAGGAATGAAATTGAATGAGTGTGAGGAGCGAGTTTTGAGTGATATTAATGGGAGGTAACCAATGTCGCAAATTTTATTCAGGATGAACAAAATTAGCGACATTGATTACCTGCCTTTAATAAAATATGCATACAAGTTCTATAGATAGCTTCCTATTTCTTCAAGAACCTATAAGACGCTTATAATTTGAATTATGTCAGTGAAATCGCGATTTTTCTCTATCCAAATTTATTTTGAATGACGTTGTTGATTCTCTATTTTTCAATTGGTTTCAGCGTTTTGGAATGGTTTGAGTGAGTGTTTGAAATGAATGAATGGAGCGCTGATTGAGTGAATATGAATGGCTTTGATCGCTGATAGTGTCAATTACACGATATTTTTAACTGTACTTTTAACACAATTTGGTTGAGTTACACATTTTCAAAACATTTTTTATGTTTGATTTCGCTGACAGTATTGAAAGAACAACGTCTGATTGGTTCTTGAATGAATTTGAACTTGTGTGCATATTTCATTAAAGGGTGTAATAAGTATAGCTAATTTTTTGTACACCCTGAACAAAATTAGCGATATTAAATTACCTCCATTTATATTCCCTCAAAACTCACTCCTCACGATCATTTAATTTCATTCCAAGTTAATTCTCAAAACTTCAACATTGTCTTTTGCCTATTTCATGATATTGTTAACTGTAATTAATCAGCATAACAAGAGTTTATACTTAAGAAGTATAGATAAGTTCTTTCACAAACTTACCTGGTCCTTTTTATCGATGAGCCCTGATTTTTTAGGATCACAATTTCTGTAGAAAGCAGTCAGAATAACGCCCAATGATACAGTCAGGAGATGGAACAGGGCGAGCGGTGGTAGGTTCATCCATATGGCGCTGTAGGAAAAAAAATTAATACTCATTCCAAACACCACTTGGCCAATCTCACGATCAACCTCGGATGTACATAACCTTGGAAAAACTCGATGGCGTCAGTTAAATGGCGTTAGCCCTCGAAACTTTGAGTGAAAACATTCGATGTCGTCATCGCTACTCGTTTAAGTCACGGACGTGAAATCGGCGATTCCTAATATAAATATCTTTAGATTATTAAATAACGGCTGAAAAAATCTTAATTTTTGAGAATGTTTCGTCATTCTCAAAAATTAAGATTTTTCAGCCGTTATTTACCGTAAAAGATATAAATCTAAAGATAGCGCCGGTTGCTTCCGCGTTAGTTTTATTACACTGTTTCCGCATAACAAAATGCATAACTTTTTTACATATCCATCCGTCTTACATACATCTGAGGTCTGTTGCAGTTCACGTTCAGTTAATTCTGTGAGTTTGTACATCTTGACCCTTGTTGAGCTAAATAAAATCTTCGGGAAATTGCTTTAAAATCAATATGCTACAAGCACTGGATGTATTTAGTATGACCTCTCTCGACTCATGTCATTAAAACTTAGTCTATTGAACGCTCGAGTCCAGGAAAAAGGGGTCATGTTCCACACCTAGACAATGCCAGAAAAATGAGACGTTTTGTTCATTAAGCCGTTTATGCTCATTATGGGTCAGAAATTTATTTCGTGTTCAAACACAAAAACTTTAAAAAACTCAAATGTTATTATACATTTGAATTAACGTATGTAATCGAATATAGATTTTGAACAAACTTTTTTGTGTTCTCCTAATGGTAATTGATTCGGTAATGCTTTCATAGAAAACTTCACTGTTATTCATTGTTTTATCGCGAAAAAGGGAGAATGCGTCATAAACGTATTAAGAATTGAATGAAAACATTTTGTTCTAAAACTCTTGTAAAAACTGTCAATAGGTTACGAAAAAAGCACCTATATAGGTGTATTTTCAAAACTGAGCTATGACCTAGGCATTGAGTACATTACCATAGATATACGAGAAAACCTTAAGATCTAAAACAAGCACTTAGTTTCATTTCAAAGGTAACTTGTACCTTTTTTATGTCTGTTTCATCAATTTTGAAAGAATAGCGCGGAAAGTAAACCGTTAAAAGTAGATTTCACGGTTCACCGCTCAAAATCTACCTGTAATGTCAAGCAATATTTTCAAAACATTATCCTTAACCTTATCCTTTAAGTTTATTTTTGTAGAAGACAAAACTGAACAGAACTCGTGTCCTAAAGCATAAATGCGGCTTCAATTCCCACCTATTACTTACATTTTAGATCGTCTTAATGTCCGGACTGACAACGCTCTCTGAACTTGAGCCTGGTTGGTCCCAAACACCGCACACCACAGGAAACCACCTCCAATTACCGAATTCCAGATGTTATACCGAATCGTTAGATCAGGGCGGAAACTGAAACAGTGAGATTTAGTAAACGTTTAAGTATATAACTAAAATAAATAAATTATCAGTGTGCAATATTAATATCTGTTGGATTTTTACCGATGTTGAAGGTATCTGATTTTAACGTGCCGGCTTGCATATGTATAGCGGCGTGAGAAATTAATTTTTAGTCAGACGAATTATCAATAATAAGTTAAATCTGAACTGCATTAAACATTACAAGATGAAAAGAAAAACGTGTTCAATAAGTAAGTCAAAATGGCTAGTAGGAATTCTTTAAACAAATACAAATCAATTTAAAAACAGCAGAAAACAATCTTCTTAAGGTCGTTTTCGCAAAATTGTTGTAAGATCATATAAAGTTGATTAGAAGCTCTAGAGATACTTAACAAAACGTACTCAAAGAACTCAATACGCCCACGTTCTTCAGCTATTCGAAATGCTTCCTTAACGCCTCCAACAGCATTTAGACCCAGTCCAGCTAGTGCAAACAATCCCGCAAATACGATTATCATTTGTATGGTATCAGCCCACAGGACGGCTTTCAAACCACCCTATACATAACCAAATAAATGAAAACATAATAGAGATCGACAAATTTAAGTGAATTGTCAAAGATCTTATATTTATATACAGGCATTTGTCAAAATCAAACTGAAATAGAATTATTGGTAGAGATACATGTAATACCATACAGGAAGAAGTTATAATTAGGAATCATCGTTTTGTTAATCACACATCTTTTCTCCTTTAGCTGTCATATATCAAACAAGCTACAGCGGGTTTCATCGTGAAATTGACATTCGCCTCAATCAAAAACATTATCATTCGCTCACTCAGCGCTAAACAACTTCGTTCAAAATAAAAATAGCTTGGGAAAAAACAGGATTTCACTTAAATAATTGAAATGTTAAGCGTGTGATTAGATATTGAAGAAATAGGAAGCTATTTATTGAAAATATATGCAATTTTTAAAGGGATGTAATTATTATTGCTAATTTTGTTCATCCTGAACAAAATTTGCGATATTAGATTACCTCCCATTCAATTCACTCAAACATCGCTCTACAAACTAATTCAATTTCATTCCAAAATCATTCCAAAATCATTCATTCTGTCAATTTCACGATGTTCTTAACTGTACCAACAGACCGTTTTAAACTTACAGAGTATTTCGGAAATTGTTCATTTCCAAAAAAGTTTTAATAAACAAAGCTCGCAATACTTTCTCTTTTAATTTTAAATTAGCTTAAATATTTGAGGTTCGGCAAAGTTTACTCCATTGTTAATGTATGAAAAAGAGTCAAATAATGGTGTTTGGCTAGTTTTTACTCATTCCATAATTAATCCAAACTTACCAGGGTCGTATAAAATGTACAGACAATAGCAATTGCACAAATGGGTATACGGACAAAACCCCACAGGGACAAAACCCCACAACCAAAATTTTATACAGTGGACAAAACCCCACACCATCCATTTTCGACAGTGGACAAAACCCCACACCATCCATTTTTCACAGTGGACAAAACCCCACACTTCATTTTTAGGTAAACAGTTAACAAGACCTAATTCCTACCTAAAATGTTCTTAAATGCATGTAACATAATCATAAACATTGCAAGTATTTTAGCCTGATATCTTTTATCTATATTCTATATCATTAAATTAATGAAGTATTCTATCATGATAACATTCTTAGACCAAGAAAAATACTCTATGCAAATATTTTGTATTCATCATTTTAAAATGTTCTAAGTAATTTTGTAATGAATGCTGATCATTCAACTCTTTCCTTGCTAAATCTAAACTCTGTTTCAAACAAATAGCATATGATGTAGTCTGCATCTAAAAGATTATACTGCTGAACTACAATGAACAGCATGAGAAAGAATAATTGGAAAACTTCATCTTTGAATATAACAATGCAACCATCTAAACTTCATTTCAAAGTAATACCCGGTATTGCACAATTTGTTTGTACTTAGTGAGATAAAGTATAGGTTATGTTATGTTTTGTTGCATATCCATTTTAAACTCTATAATTCTACAGTGCTTTGTAGCTATTATTGACACGAATAGATGGGGAAAATAAATGAAATTATCAGTAATGAGTTAGTCAGGTTATTCAAAGAAAATGGTCACGTTTGCTTTAATTACCCATAATCTGTTTTCAATGTGACAAATATCATACTTATAAATAATAACAGTAACCTTTTTAGGTATGATTAACATCTTTTCTATTTCTCATCATTAATTTGTTTAATATGCACAATTATGTTAAATTAATGTCAAAACTATTAATCAGAATGAGAACAAATGTGAAAAATGCAAAGGTTAAATCAAATTGTTGGCTTTCTTCCTCGCTGCACACGTCTCTCAAAGTTGTAAAGGTTTTCAACCGAATAGTGTAGTCTTCAACATGGTAGTAGAGCAAATGACCAGGCCATAACATCACAAGAATATCTTAGACATGATAATAAATGGCATTTGAAACATTTTGTTTATAGTTTTATGTGTTTAATGTTAGGTAAATAAGGTAGAAATCACCTGCAATTGTATGTACACAATATTTTTGAAGGATTGAATATTCTGTATTTTGAAGAGTCATTTTGAAGTAGACAAGTTGTTGGGCGATTTTATGTCAATGCCCAATATGAAAGATGATTATGAATCACATTTATGGGGTTTTATCTACTCTTATAATAATGGAGGTGTGGGGTTTTGTCCACTGTGAAAAATGGATGGTGTGGGGTTTTGTCCACTGTCAAAAATGGATGGTGTGGGGTTTTGTCCACTGTATAAAATTTTGGTTGTGGGGTTTTGTCCCTGTGGGGTTTTTTCCTACAATCGCACAAATGCTGCCCCACAGTGTCAATCCTGTCACTGTAAACGAAAGTTGTAGATTTTCGTGAAATTGTCTAAATAAATATGTTGAACAATTAAATGATAAAAAACATAATCTTGTAAGTATACAAATATCCGTGTGATTACATTCCGTATGATATTTTTATAATTTCACATAGTTATTTTTAGAACAATGATAAAATGCGGTTATTTTTAGAAACTTGCATTTCAGTTAGAAACACCGACAAAAACAAGACAGATATAGGTTATAAGATAAATATAATACAAACTTAATGTATTGTATGAAAAAATATCAAACTCGGTTGTGAGAATTGATAATTGTCTCGACAGAGCCTCGACAATGATCAATTCTCCCAACCTCGTTAGATATCTTTTTTCATATAATACACTAAGTATGTATTATATATATCGGGAATTTGGATATAAAAGTGTTGGGGACGATTTTCTGTTAAATCGGTGATAACATCGGCAACAAGTCGCCGACTAGTCGCTGGCTGATTGGTGCACCGGCAGACATCAATAGCGGAATTTTCTGAGATTGGCGACACACCCGTAACTTTGATTTCATGTAAAAATCTTCCGACTAATTGGCGACATCTATATGATTTGTGGAAGTCAGTATTGCATCGACGACTAATCGCCGACCAATGACCGGTACAAGCCACCATCGACCGCATATCGGTCGATTCTTTTCTACATGTAATTACGGACTTACTAATAGAAATATTCAGACCCTTTTATTTCCGTTAGAAATCGGCACTCTCTTCAAGCATTCAAAACTCTCCGATTTCCACCAAGACATACTGGAACTTAATACAAATCGTCCCAAACTCTCCACCATCACATGGGCTTATGATCAGAATGGCCTGTTAAGACACACAGACATCTACTTAAAGAACATAACCGCCGTCATAACGCAGTGCTAGCGCGACAGACTATCATTCTAAAGATCCCTGGTTCGAATCCCGACGGCGGCACTCATCCTTTCCGACTATTTGTCTTCCACCAATGGGTTGATAATCGTAGACACATGTAGGATAGCAGCTGGAGGCAATGAAAGGATAATATGGTAGTACTTGTGTGAGAAATACCAGGAATCCGTCGTTTGGTGCTCCAGCCGCTGTGATTTAACAGAAAGATTGTTTAAAGCGGCGTAAAACCCCATTAAAACAAACAAATCAAACTTATAGGAAATAACGGTTATGTTTTCAAAGGGCGGTAATCGAGTGTTGACCACTTCGTGCAATTTGATCAAATTATTTGATATTGCAATACCTTACTCGAAAATAGTTTTTAAAAATACTCGGTTTCCACTTATTCAATATTATTAAAATTCATTCGAAATTCATCCGTATCGGAATCTCGTGGAGTTCTTAATAGTTTCGAGAGTCTGTTCTAAATAAGAAATACGACAATTGGGTCATTGACCCTTTGCTGTTAATTCCCTGCTTTTTACGTGCCAGTGATTTTATGATTGAGGAAACATTGTGAAAAAAGAAGAAATTGCATCTGACAAGCAATTTCTTCTTTTTCCACACAATTTTCTACCCTACTGAATAGATAATTTTCACATTAAATCCACTTTAAATTTTCGTCTGCAAAACCTTTGAATTTGGACAGGTCTAAAATTTTGTGAAACAGGAAAGGGTTAAAGAGGCGAAGTTTTAATGGCTTAAATTCAATTTCAATTGTGACAATATTGCGCCAATATGCATTAAATTTGAAATATAATAAAATAAACTAAAATAAATAAAGAAAAAAGAGGAAATGTAACTTCGTTTGAGTGTGAGTCTTTACTTTAGCAATAAAATAACCAAAAATGACAAGAACACGTTTCGGCAAAGTTTTCGGAGCGCCTAAATAAGTTATATAAGTTCCTTTTGAAAAGAACGTTATCAATATGTCAATGCAATACCCTTACAAAGTAATACCGTAATTGACTTGGCTCTGTTTCTTTCTTTTTTTTCAGAGACACGTTAGATACGGAGTTGCATAGTTGTACTCGAATCTTAATTCACATCTGCGCTTTTATAAAAAGCCCGTGACCTTCAATCGTTACCATGAATATACGACTAAGGACGAGAGTACAGTTAGTTACATCGTGAAATTGACATTCCTCTCGATCAAAACCATTCAATATCACTCCCTAAGCGTTCCATTCATTCATTCCAAACCCTCACTCCAACCATTCAAAAACTATCAAACCCATTGATTAATAAAGAATCAGAAACGTTATTCAAAATAAATTTGGATAGAGAAAAATCGCGATTCCACTGATAAAAATTCAAAGTGTAAGCGTCTATTAGGTTCTTGAAGAAATATGAAGCTATCTAAAGAACTTGTATGCATGTTTTATTAAAGGGAGGTAAACAATATCGCTAATTTTGTTCATTCTGAACAAAATTTGCTACATTGGATTACCTCCCTTTTAATTCACTCAAAACTCGCTCCACACACTCATTCAACTTCATTCCTAAATCATTCCAAAATCATTCACCTTGTCGATTTCACGATGTTGTTAACTGTATCTTTCAAAATAAATGTCGACGATTTGACATCAGATTCCTGATCATGAATACCTATGTGAACCGTTTGGGGAGAAGTGGCCGCATTGGAAGTGCATAAAGAGTCGACCTGAGTCAGTATTCACAGATCTCGCAGGCTGACTATGGTACCGTAAAAAAACATAGTGAAATAGACATTCATCTCGACCAAAACCATTCTAAATCGCTCACTCAGCGGTCCGCTCATTCATATCGATCAAAAACGCTTTAAAATCTTTAGAAAACACTGAGAAAGCGCACAAGACGATCCATATTTAAATAATATCTTAATTTCATTTCGCTGGTTTGGAATTTAAAGTGTCTGATTGTTCCATAAAGAGACACAAATAGAAATATACGTATATTTCAATAAAGGGAGGTAATAAATATAGCTAATTTTGTTCATATTTCGATATTGGTATACCCCCTACCCCCTAGTACTTCACTCAAAATTCAACCAATACATTTCTAATTCAATCAATTACATTTCTATATCAATCATCTTGTCAATTTCACGATGTTCTTAACTGTAGAAGCTTTTCGAACCTGGCTGATTTTCTGAATTAAGATTATTAATCATTCAAACTTCCTAGGTTAGTGTTTTCGGAAATTCGGAAAAACAATTTCTGGTTGATATCAACTTGAGCCGATTTCTTTTTCCACCATTCATTTCCCGGCGGCTCTTTTAAGCGTGACGGGTCACATATTTTTTTAAAAAAATGAACAAGTTTGAGATGTCTCGAAATTTCCAACATTTCAACACGCGTATAGCATCGATTCTGAAAATGCACTGGTGATATTTACTTGAAGACTATGTTTAAATGCTATCTGCCTAGGTCCTATCATTTAAAAACAATATATGTAATTAAATATTTATTTAAAAAAATCCAGCAGAGCAATATACAGTTAACAGCATCGTTAAATTGACAAGGTGAATAATTCTGGAATGATTTAGGAAGAAATTGAAATAGTGTGAGGACCGAGTTTTGAGTGAAATTAATGGGAGGTAATCCAATGTCGCAAATTTTGGTCAGGATTAGCGATATCAATTACCTCCCTTTACAAAAAATTCAAATATGTCCTATAAATATCTTCCTATTTCTTCAAGATCTATCCATTAGCTTAAAATTTCAATTAATTCAGTGAAACCCCATATTTTTCCTTGCTATTTTTATTTTGAACGAAGATGTTGTTATATGTTTTTCAGTGAGTTTGGAGCGTTTTTGAATGGTTTGAGTGAGTGTTTTGATTGAATGAATGGAGCGCTGAGTGAGCGAATGAGAATGTTTTAGATTGAGATGAATGTCAATTTCACGATGTAACTAACTGTAATAAGGTGGACTTTCACTCGAAATCTATAAAGGCGAAACAAGGATTTTTGAAATTCATACGCAGTCAGAAGGTGAACAACAAAGAATGTATAGGATTATGCGATATGTGAGCTCTGACTAAAGATGAGTGTCCACCGTCCGCTTCCCTTTCTATAATTTGAGCGTTAATGAAGAGATAAAGCTTGAATAAGCTGTAGCTTCGTTTATGATCGTTCATCAACGGCATTTTTCGAAAGAGGATTAATTTCTATTACGCACTTGCGTAATGCGCGTAATGGTAGTTACGCCCTTGATCTACAAAAGGGTTTGGAAATTGTAAACCTGAATTCTTGCCTTAGGTGGTCCTTTTTGGAAGATAAGTCAAAACCTATTCTTACCTGCGTTAAGAGCTAACGACGGGGCATAAAGAAGAACAGCCATGTAGAATAACTGAAAGGAACGCACAAATGATTACATAGAAGATAATAGTTTGTTTCTGTGTAAAATCGGTTTATACTTCATTAAATGAACAACGAAAGTTTTTGTTGTTCACGAAAAAAATTTCGTTGTTCACGAAATGAAATATCAAACGATCTTACACGAAACACAAACAATTACCAATTTTTTTAATGGAAATATGAGAGAAAATGTGAAAATCTAGCAAAAAATTCCTTAAATGGCGTCATTTTGCACGTGATAGCTATGCAACGTTCATAATGATGACACTTATTGGGCCCCATTTAAAAACGTTACACAGGGTGAAATAAAGTAAAACGTGGTACACGTTTTTGATAATTTCACAGGTTAGGTGGCGAGTCTATCAAGAGATAAATATATCGTTATTTCTCAGCAATCTGCCGAATAGTATTTACGATATGCAAGGCGGTACACATTGTGTATGCAGATGGAAAATGTGGAAACAAAATGAAAAAATCGAATTTGTTTTTAGCTTTGTTACAAAAGTAATAATGCTTTAAAAATAACTGCTTTACTCTAAAATTATTACGACTAAATGTCACGCAACCCATGTTAGTGGTTCTTTTAGACTTCGTCTTTTGATAAAATGTAATTGGGTTTTTGTTACATACATCAAAGAATTAGAAAATAATAATCTCTTCATCTCATATACATGAAATAAAAATCCACAGTGCTCAACTCACCATTAGTATCATGTACATGAAAACACTGAGTATATTTGTTACATAGTCAAACCGCATTTCAATATACTGAAAGAGAAATATGCAATAAATTGGTTGATTTCTTTTATGATGCTCTAGTGAAACGAATAATAAGACCTAAAGAAAGAACACATTTCATTTAGACCCGGTTCAGAACAACAAAAAGTGTATTTTCAAGCCACTTTGCATGTGTACTTCCTTGGGAAAAGAAGTTATCCACCCTAGGTGTATTGAAGCCGCTGTCATAGAGCAGCGGTAGCGCGTCTGACTATCATTCGAAAGGTCACGTGTTCGCTCTCCGATAAAGGCACTCATTTGTTACGACTTTTTCTCTCACAACTATAGGTTAATAATTGTTTACCTAAGTGGGATAGAAGCTAGCGCTAGGAAAGGATAGAATGGTAGTATTGGTGTGTGCAATACCAGGAATTATTAGGTGCCCCTGCAGTCGCGATATAACTGAAAGATTGATGAACGAGACAATGAACTCCATACAATCAACCTAACAAGATTTATTGATTATCATGCATTATTGCACTAGTGTTTAATATTTCCGTGCTGTTGAATTACTGTTTGAGAAATTGGCTTGAGAACAAAGAAAGTATACTCTTCCTCGTACAAATACACACCACTGAATGTACACATGTAATGTTTCATATTTCACTCACATTCGAGAAAAATATTCCTTATTCAGCTAAAGTATTATCCTACATAAGATATGTATTGAAAGAAGTAGAGGAAAAGACCAGGCTGCACCTACGTACAGGCTGGTACCAGTCTTTATTGACAGCAAAGTTTGTGTGCTGCAGGAAATTAAAGCAAGGAATACGCCATAAATAAAATGGCAAAAGTAAGCAAATTTTCAGAAAGTAAATACCTTGAATACACTGGTGTAGCCGAGTTTATAGAAAATGGGTACAAATATGTGCGCAGCCCCAACACACATAACAGCCAACCCTCCCACAATCCAGATATACATCGTGTTGTAAGCGTACACGTCAGCAGCGTGACCCAAGATGGCCGTGGCCGACTTCAAACTTGCCAACAGTGACATAGTCACCAACAGTGGGTGCATGTCTCGGCCCCCGAGATGGTATTCCTCTGCTGACTTCTTCTTTCTATCTTTCCAGGCATAGAAAATACCAATAGCACCGGACAATGCTAACGTTACACCAAACACGACGTAGTCAGCCACGTGGAGCTCGTTGATTTTTCCGGTTTCTAAACTAGTTGGCATTTTTATGTTTACTTGTGTCCTTACTGTAAATAAACGGTCAAATTACAGTCGATCTTGCTCAAGCGACCACGTCTATTGAGCGATAACTTTTATTAAGTGACTGTTTTCAAAATCCCTTTCTTTAATTCAAAAAATATATTATTTGTCAATAGAATATCGTAAATGAACTCTTTGTTGGTAAAACTCATTAGAATCGTCCCAGTAAGACGTTTTCCTTGGGTTTTAACAGCATATGATAAGCAAACAGTTAAAAAGAAAAAGCGGTCATTCTCTTTAACGACCGCTTTTTGGTGGCCCAACAAGTTGTCACCTTACACACGTTTTACTGTAATTTAAATTGGCTCCACGAAATTATCAAATTGTGAATATTATAAGAAGCAAATAATTTCAATTGATGTAAATAAAATAGACCTTTTCCTTTGAACGAAGTTTTTCGTTTTTATGTAAAAAAAAGACTATATGAATATATTTATTAAATAAGCATACACTTGTAATTGAGTCATACAGTAAAATGCAAAGTCGCAACAAATATATAAAATGAAAAAAAGAAGAAGAAAGCCCAAAACGTACCAGTAAGTAACAACGAGCTGCAAACAAGTTGTCTATTAATATGATGGATACCTCCCTTTAATAAAATTTGTATACAGGTTCTATAGATTGCTCCCTATTTCTTAAAGAACCTATCAGACGCTTATAATTTCAATAATTAAGTGAAATCCCGATTTTCTCTCCCGCTATTTTTATTTTAAACGAAGTTGTTGTTATATGTTTTTCAGTGAGTTTGGAGCGTTTTTGAATGGTTTGAGTAATTGTGTGGAATGAATGAATGGAGCGCTGGGTGAGCGATTTAGATTGGTTTTGATTGAGTTAAATGTCAATTTCACGATGTAATTAACGGTAGTGATATTCGCTTTCTCAGTATGGCGATAACCTTAATCGAATGTACAATTACCGTCACTTTTACTCGATATGACATAAATTATATTTATAGTTAACAACATCGTGAAATTGACACTCATTCCGATCAAAATCATTCTTACTCATTCACTCAGCGCTCCATTCATTCATTCATTCCAGCCATCGACACAAATCGATCAAAAACGCTCCGAAGTAAAAAGAAAACATTTCGAAATTGTTCAAGAGATCAAGAATAACTTCAAATCGATCAAATTATTCTACGATTTGTTGACTAGTTTGAATTTTAAAGTGTCTGATTGGTCCGAAAAGACATACAAACAGAAAAGTAAGTAGATTTTAATAAAGGGAGGAAATACATATCGCTAATTTTGCTCAAAATGAACAAAATTAGCGACATTTGGTTACCTCCCTTTAATTTCACTCGAAACTCGCTCCACAAATTTATTCAAATTCATTCCAAAACCATTCGAAAATCGAACATTTTGTCAATTTCACAACGTTGTCAACTGTAAATAGTCATTGAAACCCTGGAAGACCACCTTACATATTTTATAGAATAAGAAAATTAGTTATTGAACAGCTGTCCTAAATTTCAAACAATGCATAAAGCACTTGGAAATTGGTCTTTAGTTGAAAGGAGACATATATCGCTTGGAAACATATCCTAAGTTCCAGATAGCCATATAGCCATTGATAACCTGTCCAATGATCAAAATAGCCATTGAAGAACTCTGCGAGGTTCAAAATAGCCCTAAAGGTCTTTTAAATATAAGTTAAAGAATAACCAGTCCTGCGTTAAAAATGAAAACATTCGCGAACTATACACAAAGAAAAAAGAATTGCAATATCCGATTTTTATTAAAGAAGTTCTGAACAAAAGTAAACTGGGGTAAATTGGCACATTTTATACACAAGAAAACATGTCCATTGAGCCTTACAAGGGTTAATAAAACTGACAAGCTAGCATTTTTTTCCAATCCATTCGTTTCATGCACTTTGTGGCCATTACTAAAAGACCATGTTTTCTTCAAATATTCGTACACACTTAACTAAGGCAGCATCGAATTCGCTGAAATGAGATTTGAACTTGATCAGCGTCTCTCATCCAAGAGTTACCATCACACTAAAAGTACAGCCATTACTATACAGATCCAAAAGCGACGACAATAACTGCATTTAATATTTTTACTATACCCTAGATCAGACGTTGTATATTCTTTTCTTTTGCTTTTCGGTGGTTTATGGAGAAACAGCGGTAGATTATCACTTGATAATCTCACCGCAAAATCAGTGAAATTATAAAAACTTATACCCTGCTTTTGTACATTTCATCCTATCTGACGTCATCTATGCGGGGCGAAATAAGTGACGTCACAATTAACGTTGCAAATCAATCACGCGCAAAATGACGCGCTTTACGAAAATATGTCATAGAAATTTCACATTTTGTCTCATTTTTGCATTAAAGAAATAGAAAACTCATTTGTTTTTCGAGTAAGATCGATTAATACATGTATTTCATTTCGTGAACATATAAAACTATATTTTTACTCGTGGCTCTGCCACTCGTGAAAATATAGCTTTTGTTGTTCACTCAATGAATATAAATCGATATTACACTGAAACAATCGGTTATTCTCTATATCATCGTAACTCTTGCAATATATGTAAAACTTAAGCTTAAGTTTGAATAGGATGTAACTGTTCACATACTTGGTGACAAAAATGCCAAACAAATAATTGATAGGGTTTATATTCTGACTTTATTGATCGTACTTTTGTACCTACATAATTTAGATGTTGCAATACTTTTTTCTTTGTGTATAACTCATAAAAAAATCGGCACACTAAAAACGTGTTTTTCCCAATATATGCTTCTCTGCACGCAACATCACGTGCAAAGAGATACAAAATTTCTTTTGAACTTTTCACGAGGGTTTTTCATCTCTACCTTTGTATGGTTGAATTACCTTAAGGTTCCGCTGAATACACAAGACAAAAACAGACCCGGTAACCCTGGTAAATCACCCATCATGTCCATCATAAATAGAGGTATCATCTGAAATGGGTAAATGTGTTACAGTAAATACAGTAAACAGCAGAGTGAAATTGACAAGATCAGTGATTTTGGAATGACTTTGCACTGAAATTGAATGAGTGCGCTTAGAGTGTTTTGAGTAAAATTTAAGAGGGGTAATCCGATATCACTTAGTTTGTTCAGGATGAACAACGTAAGCGATATTAATTTCCTTCCCTTAATAGAATAGTCATACAAGTTTTATAAATAGCTTACTATTTTTTCAAGAACCAATCAGGCGCTTATATTTTCTATATATATGTAGTGAATTTTTAGCGTCTTTCGCGATGTAGCTAACTGTAACATCGCGGAATTTGCATTTCAATCAAAACCATTCTAATCGCTCATTCAGTGCGATTTCTCTGACATGATTCACATTATTAGCGTCGAATTCGTCTTTGAAGAAAAGGGAAACTATTTATAGAGTTTCTTTTCATATTTCGAGTATATCTGTTTGCGTATAATTTTCATGAAAATTTTCATGAACCAATGATGCGCTTTCAAATCCACACCAGCCAATTGTGGAAGATTGATTTGAATAAAATGTTGACCCCCTTGAACTATTGTTCGATTTCATAGATTTTTCTAGTGATTGGAATGAGTGTTTTGCATGCATTGAATGGTTCACTGAGACTCAGTTTTACGATGTACCTATAGTTAAGAACATCGTGAAATTGACAAGATGAATGAAATTGAATGAGTTGTGGATTAATTTTTTACTGATTTTAATGAGAGGTAATCCAATATCGCAAATTTTGTTCTGGATGAACAAAATTAGCGATATTAATCACCTCCCTTTAAAAAATGCATATCTGTTCTATGAATAGATTCCTATTTCTACAAGATCTAATCATGCGCTTACAATTTCAATTAATTCAGTAAAATGCCGATTTTTCCCCGGCTATTTTTATTTTTAATGAAGTTGTTGATAATTGTTTTTGAGTGAGTTTGGAGCGTTTGGAATGGTTTGAGTGAGTGTTTGGAAAGAATGAATGGAGCACTGAGTGAGCAAATGAAAGTGGTTTTGATTGAGATGAATGTCAATTTCACAATGTTACCAACTGTACCTATACATGTTCCTGTCGAAAACGAATGCTCTGATGGTCATTAATCGTTTGATAATACCTACATGCATTAAATTTAGGAATAATTTACACATGTACAGTTAACAACATCGTGAAATTGACAAGGTGAATGATTTTGGAATGATTTAGGAATGAAATTGAATGAGTGTGAGGAGCGAGTTTTGAGTGATATTAATGGGAGGTAACCAATGTCGCAAATTTTATTCAGGATGAACAAAATTAGCGACATTGATTACCTGCCTTTAATAAAATATGCATACAAGTTCTATAGATAGCTTCCTATTTCTTCAAGAACCTATAAGACGCTTATAATTTGAATTATGTCAGTGAAATCGCGATTTTTCTCTATCCAAATTTATTTTGAATGACGTTGTTGATTCTCTATTTTTCAATTGGTTTCAGCGTTTTGGAATGGTTTGAGTGAGTGTTTGAAATGAATGAATGGAGCGCTGATTGAGTGAATATGAATGGCTTTGATCGCTGATAGTGTCAATTACACGATATTTTTAACTGTACTTTTAACACAATTTGGTTGAGTTACACATTTTCAAAACATTTTTTATGTTTGATTTCGCTGACAGTATTGAAAGAACAACGTCTGATTGGTTCTTGAATGAATTTGAACTTGTGTGCATATTTCATTAAAGGGTGTAATAAGTATAGCTAATTTTTTGTACACCCTGAACAAAATTAGCGATATTAAATTACCTCCATTTACATTCCCTCAAAACTCACTCCTCACGATCATTTAATTTCATTCCAAGTTAATTCTCAAAACTTCAACATTGTCTTTTGCCTATTTCATGATATTGTTAACTGTAATTAATCAGCATAACAAGAGTTTATACTTAAGAAATATAGATAAGTTCTTTCACAAACTTACCTGGTCCTTTTTATCGATGAGCCCTGATTTTTTAGGATCACAATTTCTGTAGAAAGCAGTCAGAATAACGCCCAATGATACAGTCAGGAGATGGAACAGGGCGAGCGGTGGTAGGTTCATCCATATGGCGCTGTAGGAAAAAAAATTAATACTCATTCCAAACACCACTTGGCCAATCTCACGATCAACCTCGGATGTACATAACCTTGGAAAAACTCGATGGCGTCAGTTAAATGGCGTTAGCCCTCGAAACTTTGAGTGAAAACATTCGATGTCGTCATCGCTACTCGTTTAAGTCACGGACGTGAAATCGGCGATTCCTAATATAAATATCTTTAGATTATTAAATAACGGCTGAAAAAATCTTAATTTTTGAGAATGTTTCGTCATTCTCAAAAATTAAGATTTTTCAGCCGTTATTTACCGTAAAAGATATAAATCTAAAGATAGCGCCGGTTGCTTTCGCGTTAGTTTTATTACACTGTTTCCGCATAACAAAATGCATAACTTTTTTACATATCCATCCGTCTTACATACATCTGAGGTCTGTTGCAGTTCACGTTCAGTTAATTCTGTGAGTTTGTACATCTTGACCCTTGTTGAGCTAAATAAAATCTTCGGGAAATTGCTTTAAAATCAATGTGCTACAAGCACTGGATGTATTTAGTATGACCTCTCTCGACTCATGTCATTAAAACTTAGTCTATTGAACGCTCGAGTCCAGGAAAAAGGGGTCATGTTCCACACCTAGACAATGCCAGAAAAATGAGACGTTTTGTTCATTAAGCCGTTTATGCTCATTATGGGTCAGAAATTTATTTCGTGTTCAAACACAAAAACTTAAAAAAACTCAAATGTTATTATACATTTGAATTAACGTATGTAATCGAATATAGATTTTGAACAAACTTTTTTGTGTTCTCCTAATGGTAATTGATTCGGTAATGCTTTCATAGAAAACTTCACTGTTATTCATTGTTTTATCGCGAAAAAGGGAGAATGCGTCATAAACGTATTAAGAATTGAATGAAAACATTTTGTTCTAAAACTCTTGTAAAAACTGTCAATAGGTTACGAAAAAAGCACCTATATAGGTGTATTTTCAAAACTGAGCTATGACCTAGGCATTGAGTACATTACCATAGATATACGAGAAAACCTTAAGATCTAAAACAAGCACTTAGTTTCATTTCAAAGGTAACTTGTACCTTTTTTATGTCTGTTTCATCAATTTTGAAAGAATAGCGCGGAAAGTAAACCGTTAAAAGTAGATTTCACGGTTCACCGCTCAAAATCTACCTGTAATGTCAAGCAATATTTTCAAAACATTATCCTTAACCTTATCCTTTAAGTTTATTTTTGTAGAAGACAAAACTGAACAGAACTCGTGTCCTAAAGCATAAATGCGGCTTCAATTCCCACCTATTACTTACATTTTAGATCGTCTTAATGTCCGGACTGACAACGCTCTCTGAACTTGAGCCTGGTTGGTCCCAAACACCGCACACCACAGGAAACCACCTCCAATTACCGAATTCCAGATGTTATACCGAATCGTTAGATCAGGGCGGAAACTGAAACAGTGAGATTTAGTAAACGTTTAAGTATATAACTAAAATAAATAAATTATCAGTGTGCAATATTAATATCTGTTGGATTTTTACCGATGTTGAAGGTATCTGATTTTAACGTGCCGGCTTGCATATGTATAGCGGCGTGAGAAATTAATTTTTAGTCAGACGAATTATCAATAATAAGTTAAATCTGAACTGCATTAAACATTACAAGATGAAAAGAAAAACGTGTTCAATAAGTAAGTCAAAATGGCTAGTAGGAATTCTTTAAACAAATACAAATCAATTTAAAAACAGCAGAAAACAATCTTCTTACGGTCGTTTTCGCAAAATTGTTGTAAGATCATATAAAGTTGATTAGAAGCTCTAGAGATACTTAACAAAACGTACTCAAAGAACTCAATACGCCCACGTTCTTCAGCTATTCGAAATGCTTCCTTAACGCCTCCAACAGCATTTAGACCCAGTCCAGCTAGTGCAAACAATCCCGCAAATACGATTATCATTTGTATGGTATCAGCCCACAGGACGGCTTTCAAACCACCCTATACATAACCAAATAAATGAAAACATAATAGAGATCGACAAATTTAAGTGAATTGTCAAAGATCTTATATTTATATACAGGCATTTGTCAAAATCAAACTGAAATAGAATTATTGGTAGAGATACATGTAATACCATACAGGAAGAAGTTATAATTAGGAATCATCGTTTTGTTAATCACACATCTTTTCTCCTTTAGCTGTCATATATCAAACAAGCTACAGCGGGTTTCATCGTGAAATTGACATTCGCCTCAATCAAAAACATTATCATTCGCTCACTCAGCGCTAAACAACTTCGTTCAAAATAAAAATAGCTTGGGAAAAACCAGGATTTCACTTAAATAATTGAAATGTTAAGCGTGTGATTAGATATTGAAGAAATAGGAAGCTATTTATTGAAAATATATGCAATTTTTAAAGGGATGTAATTATTATTGCTAATTTTGTTCATCCTGAACAAAATTTGCGATATTAGATTACCTCCCATTCAATTCACTCAAACATCGCTCTACAAACTAATTCAATTTCATTCCAAAATCATTCCAAAATCATTCATTCTGTCAATTTCACGATGTTCTTAACTGTACCAACAGACCGTTTTAAACTTACAGAGTATTTCGGAAATTGTTCATTTCCAAAAAAGTTTTAATAAACAAAGCTCGCAATACTTTCTCTTTTAATTTTAAATTAGCTTAAATATTTGAGGTTCGGCAAAGTTTACTCCATTGTTAATGTATGAAAAAGAGTCAAATAATGGTGTTTGGCTAGTTTTTACTCATTCCATAATTAATCCAAACTTACCAGGGTCGTATAAAATGTACAGACAATAGCAATTGCACAAATGGGTATACGGACAAAACCCCACAGGGACAAAACCCCACAACCAAAATTTTATACAGTGGACAAAACCCCACACCATCCATTTTCGACAGTGGACAAAACCCCACACCATCCATTTTTCACAGTGGACAAAACCCCACACTTCATTTTTAGGTAAACAGTTAACAAGACCTAATTCCTACCTAAAATGTTCTTAAATGCATGTAACATAATCATAAACATTGCAAGTATTTTAGCCTGATATCTTTTATCTATATTCTATATCATTAAATTAATGAAGTATTCTATCATGATAACATTCTTAGACCAAGAAAAATACTCTATGCAAATATTTTGTATTCATCATTTTAAAATGTTCTAAGTAATTTTGTAATGAATGCTGATCATTCAACTCTTTCCTTGCTAAATCTAAACTCTGTTTCAAACAAATAGCATATGATGTAGTCTGCATCTAAAAGATTATACTGCTGAACTACAATGAACAGCATGAGAAAGAATAATTGGAAAACTTCATCTTTGAATATAACAATGCAACCATCTAAACTTCATTTCAAAGTAATACCCGGTATTGCACAATTTGTTTGTACTTAGTGAGATAAAGTATAGGTTATGTTATGTTTTGTTGCATATCCATTTTAAACTCTATAATTCTACAGTGCTTTGTAGCTATTATTGACACGAATAGATGGGGAAAATAAATGAAATTATCAGTAATGAGTTAGTCAGGTTATTCAAAGAAAATGGTCACGTTTGCTTTAATTACCCATAATCTGTTTTCAATGTGACAAATATCATACTTATAAATAATAACAGTAACCTTTTTAGGTATGATTAACATCTTTTCTATTTCTCATCATTAATTTGTTTAATATGCACAATTATGTTAAATTAATGTCAAAACTATTAATCAGAATGAGAACAAATGTGAAAAATGCAAAGGTTAAATCAAATTGTTGGCTTTCTTCCTCGCTGCACACGTCTCTCAAAGTTGTAAAGGTTTTCAACCGAATAGTGTAGTCTTCAACATGGTAGTAGAGCAAATGACCAGGCCATAACATCACAAGAATATCTTAGACATGATAATAAATGGCATTTGAAACATTTTGTTTATAGTTTTATGTGTTTAATGTTAGGTAAATAAGGTAGAAATCACCTGCAATTGTATGTACACAATATTTTTGAAGGATTGAATATTCTGTATTTTGAAGAGTCATTTTGAAGTAGACAAGTTGTTGGGCGATTTTATGTCAATGCCCAATATGAAAGATGATTATGAATCACATTTATGGGGTTTTATCTACTCTTATAATAATGGAGGTGTGGGGTTTTGTCCACTGTGAAAAATGGATGGTGTGGGGTTTTGTCCACTGTCAAAAATGGATGGTGTGGGGTTTTGTCCACTGTATAAAATTTTGGTTGTGGGGTTTTGTCCCTGTGGGGTTTTTTCCTACAATCGCACAAATGCTGCCCCACAGTGTCAATCCTGTCACTGTAAACGAAAGTTGTAGATTTTCGTGAAATTGTCTAAATAAATATGTTGAACAAGTAAATGATAAAAAACATAATCTTGTAAGTATACAAATATCCGTGTGATTACATTCCGTATGATATTTTTATAATTTCACATAGTTATTTTTAGAACAATGATAAAATGCGGTTATTTTTAGAAACTTGCATTTCAGTTACAGTTAATAACATCGTGAATTTGACAAGGTGAATGATTTTGGAATGATTTAGGAATGAAATTGAATGAGTGTGTGGAGCGAGTTTTGAGGGAATTTAATGGGAGGTAATCCTATATTGCAAATTTTGTTCGGGATGAACAAAATTTGCGATATTGATTACATCCCTTTAATAAAAAAGTGCATACAAGTTCTGTGCACAGCTTCAAATTTCTTCAAGAACCTATGAGGCGCTAACTATTTGAATTATGTCAGTGAAATCGCGATTTTTCTCTGTCAAAATTTATTTTGAATGATGTTGTTGATTCTATATTTTTCAATAGGTTTGATCGCATTTGAATGGTTTGAGTGAGTGTTTGGAATGAATGTTTGGAGCGCTGAGTGAGCGATTTAGAATGGTTATGATTGAGGTGAATGTCAATTTCACGATGTAACTAACTGTAGAAACACCGACAAAAACAAGACAGATATAGGTTATAAGATAAATATAATACAAACTTAATGTATTGTATGAAAAAATATCAAACTCGGTTGTGAGAATTGATAATTGTCTCGACAGAGCCTCGACAATGATCAATTCTCCCAACCTCGTTAGATATCTTTTTTCATATAATACACTAAGTATGTATTATATATATCGGGAATTTGGATATAAAAGTGTTGGGGACGATTTTCTGTTAAATCGGTGATAACATCGGCAACAAGTCGCCGACTAGTCGCTGGCTGATTGGTGCACCGGCAGACATCAATAGCGGAATTTTCTGAGATTGGCGACACACCCGTAACTTTGATTTCATGTAAAAATCTTCCGACTAATTGGCGACATCTATATGATTTGTGGAAGTCAGTATTGCATCGACGACTAATCGCCGACCAATGACCGGTACAAGCCACCATCGACCGCATATCGGTCGATTCTTTTCTACATGTAATTACGGACTTACTAATAGAAATATTCAGACCCTTTTATTTCCGTTAGAAATCGGCACTCTCTTCAAGCATTCAAAACTCTCCGATTTCCACCAAGACATACTGGAACTTAATACAAATCGTCCCAAACTCTCCACCATCACATGGGCTTATGATCAGAATGGCCTGTTAAGACACACAGACATCTACTTAAAGAACATAACCGCCGTCATAACGCAGTGCTAGCGCGACAGACTATCATTCTAAAGATCCCTGGTTCGAATCCCGACGGCGGCACTCATCCTTTCCGACTATTTGTCTTCCACCAATGGGTTGATAATCGTAGACACATGTAGGATAGCAGCTGGAGGCAATGAAAGGATAATATGGTAGTACTTGTGTGAGAAATACCAGGAATCCGTCGTTTGGTGCTCCAGCCGCTGTGATTTAACAGAAAGATTGTTTAAAGCGGCGTAAAACCCCATTAAAACAAACAAATCAAACTTATAGGAAATAACGGTTATGTTTTCAAAGGGCGGTAATCGAGTGTTGACCACTTCGTGCAATTTGATCAAATTATTTGATATTGCAATACCTTACTCGAAAATAGTTTTTAAAAATACTCGGTTTCCACTTATTCAATATTATTAAAATTCATTCGAAATTCATCCGTATCGGAATCTCGTGGAGTTCTTAATAGTTTCGAGAGTCTGTTCTAAATAAGAAATACGACAATTGGGTCATTGACCCTTTGCTGTTAATTCCCTGCTTTTTACGTGCCAGTGATTTTATGATTGAGGAAACATTGTGAAAAAAGAAGAAATTGCATCTGACAAGCAATTTCTTCTTTTTCCACACAATTTTCTACCCTACTGAATAGATAATTTTCACATTAAATCCACTTTAAATTTTCGTCTGCAAAACCTTTGAATTTGGACAGGTCTAAAATTTTGTGAAACAGGAAAGGGTTAAAGAGGCGAAGTTTTAATGGCTTAAATTCAATTTCAATTGTGACAATATTGCGCCAATATGCATTAAATTTGAAATATAATAAAATAAACTAAAATAAATAAAGAAAAAAGAGGAAATGTAACTTCGTTTGAGTGTGAGTCTTTACTTTAGCAATAAAATAACCAAAAATGACAAGAACACGTTTCGGCAAAGTTTTCGGAGCGCCTAAATAAGTTATATAAGTTCCTTTTGAAAAGAACGTTATCAATATGTCAATGCAATACCCTTACAAAGTAATACCGTAATTGACTTGGCTCTGTTTCTTTCTTTTTTTTCAGAGACACGTTAGATACGGAGTTGCATAGTTGTACTCGAATCTTAATTCACATCTGCGCTTTTATAAAAAGCCCGTGACCTTCAATCGTTACCATGAATATACGACTAAGGACGAGAGTACAGTTAGTTACATCGTGAAATTGACATTCCTCTCGATCAAAACCATTCAATATCACTCCCTAAGCGTTCCATTCATTCATTCCAAACCCTCACTCCAACCATTCAAAAACTATCAAACCCATTGATTAATAAAGAATCAGAAACGTTATTCAAAATAAATTTGGATAGAGAAAAATCGCGATTCCACTGATAAAAATTCAAAGTGTAAGCGTCTATTAGGTTCTTGAAGAAATATGAAGCTATCTAAAGAACTTGTATGCATGTTTTATTAAAGGGAGGTAAACAATATCGCTAATTTTGTTCATTCTGAACAAAATTTGCTACATTGGATTACCTCCCTTTTAATTCACTCAAAACTCGCTCCACACACTCATTCAACTTCATTCCTAAATCATTCCAAAATCATTCACCTTGTCGATTTCACGATGTTGTTAACTGTATCTTTCAAAATAAATGTCGACGATTTGACATCAGATTCCTGATCATGAATACCTATGTGAACCGTTTGGGGAGAAGTGGCCGCATTGGAAGTGCATAAAGAGTCGACCTGAGTCAGTATTCACAGATCTCGCAGGCTGACTATGGTACCGTAAAAAAACATAGTGAAATAGACATTCATCTCGACCAAAACCATTCTAAATCGCTCACTCAGCGGTCCGCTCATTCATATCGATCAAAAACGCTTTAAAATCTTTAGAAAACACTGAGAAAGCGCACAAGACGATCCATATTTAAATAATATCTTAATTTCATTTCGCTGGTTTGGAATTTAAAGTGTCTGATTGTTCCATAAAGAGACACAAATAGAAATATACGTATATTTCAATAAAGGGAGGTAATAAATATAGCTAATTTTGTTCATATTTCGATATTGGTATACCCCCTACCCCCTAGTACTTCACTCAAAATTCAACCAATACATTTCTAATTCAATCAATTACATTTCTATATCAATCATCTTGTCAATTTCACGATGTTCTTAACTGTAGAAGCTTTTCGAACCTGGCTGATTTTCTGAATTAAGATTATTAATCATTCAAACTTCCTAGGTTAGTGTTTTCGGAAATTCGGAAAAACAATTTCTGGTTGATATCAACTTGAGCCGATTTCTTTTTCCACCATTCATTTCCCGGCGGCTCTTTTAAGCGTGACGGGTCACATATTTTTTTAAAAAAATGAACAAGTTTGAGATGTCTCGAAATTTCCAACATTTCAACACGCGTATAGCATCGATTCTGAAAATGCACTGGTGATATTTACTTGAAGACTATGTTTAAATGCTATCTGCCTAGGTCCTATCATTTAAAAACAATATATGTAATTAAATATTTATTTAAAAAAATCCAGCAGAGCAATATACAGTTAACAGCATCGTTAAATTGACAAGGTGAATAATTCTGGAATGATTTAGGAAGAAATTGAAATAGTGTGAGGACCGAGTTTTGAGTGAAATTAATGGGAGGTAATCCAATGTCGCAAATTTTGGTCAGGATTAGCGATATCAATTACCTCCCTTTACAAAAAATTCAAATATGTCCTATAAATATCTTCCTATTTCTTCAAGATCTATCCATTAGCTTAAAATTTCAATTAATTCAGTGAAACCCCATATTTTTCCTTGCTATTTTTATTTTGAACGAAGATGTTGTTATATGTTTTTCAGTGAGTTTGGAGCGTTTTTGAATGGTTTGAGTAAGTGTTTTGATTGAATGAATGGAGCGCTGAGTGAGCGAATGAGAATGTTTTAGATTGAGATGAATGTCAATTTCACGATGTAACTAACTGTAATAAGGTGGACTTTCACTCGAAATCTATAAAGGCGAAACAAGGATTTTTGAAATTCATACGCAGTCAGAAGGTGAACAACAAAGAATGTATAGGATTATGCGATATGTGAGCTCTGACTAAAGATGAGTGTCCACCGTCCGCTTCCCTTTCTATAATTTGAGCGTTAATGAAGAGATAAAGCTTGAATAAGCTGTAGCTTCGTTTATGATCGTTCATCAACGGCATTTTTCGAAAGAGGATTAATTTCTATTACGCACTTGCGTAATGCGCGTAATGGTAGTTACGCCCTTGATCTACAAAAGGGTTTGGAAATTGTAAACCTGAATTCTTGCCTTAGGTGGTCCTTTTTTGGAAGATAAGTCAAAACCTATTCTTACCTGCGTTAAGAGCTAACGACGGGGCATAAAGAAGAACAGCCATGTAGAATAACTGAAAGGAACGCACAAATGATTACATAGAAGATAATAGTTTGTTTCTGTGTAAAATCGGTTTATACTTCATTAAATGAACAACGAAAGTTTTTGTTGTTCACGAAAAAAATTTCGTTGTTCACGAAATGAAATATCAAACGATCTTACACGAAACACAAACAATTACCAATTTTTTTAATGGAAATATGAGAGAAAATGTGAAAATCTAGCAAAAAATTCCTTAAATGGCGTCATTTTGCACGTGATAGCTATGCAACGTTCATAATGATGACACTTATTGGGCCCCATTTAAAAACGTTACACAGGGTGAAATAAAGTAAAACGTGGTACACGTTTTTGATAATTTCACAGGTTAGGTGGCGAGTCTATCAAGAGATAAATATATCGTTATTTCTCAGCAATCTGCCGAATAGTATTTACGATATGCAAGGCGGTACACATTGTGTATGCAGATGGAAAATGTGGAAACAAAATGAAAAAATCGAATTTGTTTTTAGCTTTGTTACAAAAGTAATAATGCTTTAAAAATAACTGCTTTACTCTAAAATTATTACGACTAAATGTCACGCAACCCATGTTAGTGGTTCTTTTAGACTTCGTCTTTTGATAAAATGTAATTGGGTTTTTGTTACATACATCAAAGAATTAGAAAATAATAATCTCTTCATCTCATATACATGAAATAAAAATCTACAGTGCTCAACTCACCATTAGTATCATGTACATGAAAACACTGAGTATCTTTGTTACATAGTCAAACCGCATTTCAATATACTGAAAGAGAAATATGCAATAAATTGGTTGATTTCTTTTATGATGCTCTAGTGAAACGAATAATAAGACCTAAAGAAAGAACACATTTCATTTAGACCCGGTTCAGAACAACAAAAAGTGTATTTTCAAGCCACTTTGCATGTGTACTTCCTTGGGAAAAGAAGTTATCCACCCTAGGTGTATTGAAGCCGCTGTCATAGAGCAGCGGTAGCGCGTCTGACTATCATTCGAAAGGTCACGTGTTCGCTCTCCGATAAAGGCACTCATTTGTTACGACTTTTTCTCTCACAACTATAGGTTAATAATTGTTTACCTAAGTGGGATAGAAGCTAGCGCTAGGAAAGGATAGAATGGTAGTATTGGTGTGTGCAATACCAGGAATTATTAGGTGCCCCTGCAGTCGCGATATAACTGAAAGATTGATGAACGAGACAATGAACTCCATACAATCAACCTAACAAGATTTATTGATTATCATGCATTATTGCACTAGTGTTTAATATTTCCGTGCTGTTGAATTACTGTTTGAGAAATTGGCTTGAGAACAAAGAAAGTATACTCTTCCTCGTACAAATACACACCACTGAATGTACACATGTAATGTTTCATATTTCACTCACATTCGAGAAAAATATTCCTTATTCAGCTAAAGTATTATCCTACATAAGATATGTATTGAAAGAAGTAGAGGAAAAGACCAGGCTGCACCTACGTACAGGCTGGTACCAGTCTTTATTGACAGCAAAGTTTGTGTGCTGCAGGAAATTAAAGCAAGGAATACGCCATAAATAAAATGGCAAAAGTAAGCAAATTTTCAGAAAGTAAATACCTTGAATACACTGGTGTAGCCGAGTTTATAGAAAATGGGTACAAATATGTGCGCAGCCCCAACACACATAACAGCCAACCCTCCCACAATCCAGATATACATCGTGTTGTAAGCGTACACGTCAGCAGCGTGACCCAAGATGGCCGTGGCCGACTTCAAACTTGCCAACAGTGACATAGTCACCAACAGTGGGTGCATGTCTCGGCCCCCGAGATGGTATTCCTCTGCTGACTTCTTCTTTCTATCTTTCCAGGCATAGAAAATACCAATAGCACCGGACAATGCTAACGTTACACCAAACACGACGTAGTCAGCCACGTGGAGCTCGTTGATTTTTCCGGTTTCTAAACTAGTTGGCATTTTTATGTTTACTTGTGTCCTTACTGTAAATAAACGGTCAAATTACAGTCGATCTTGCTCAAGCGACCACGTCTATTGAGCGATAACTTTTATTAAGTGACTGTTTTCAAAATCCCTTTCTTTAATTCAAAAAATATATTATTTGTCAATAGAATATCGTAAATGAACTCTTTGTTGGTAAAACTCATTAGAATCGTCCCAGTAAGACGTTTTCCTTGGGTTTTAACAGCATATGATAAGCAAACAGTTAAAAAGAAAAAGCGGTCATTCTCTTTAACGACCGCTTTTTGGTGGCCCAACAAGTTGTCACCTTACACACGTTTTACTGTAATTTAAATTGGCTCCACGAAATTATCAAATTGTGAATATTATAAGAAGCAAATAATTTCAATTGATGTAAATAAAATAGACCTTTTCCTTTGAACGAAGTTTTTCGTTTTTATGTAAAAAAAAGACTATATGAATATATTTATTAAATAAGCGTACACTTGTAATTGAGTCATACAGTAAAATGCAAAGTCGCAACAAATATATAAAATGAAAAAAAGAAGAAGAAAGCCCAAAACGTACCAGTAAGTAACAACGAGCTGCAAACAAATTGTCTATTAATATGATGGAAGGTTACTCGGAGTATAAATACTGCAGATTCACGTGTTTAAAAAAACGTGAGGAGGCCAACGTACCCTTGGCCTTGAAATCTAATTCATCTATCAGAGCGTTAACAATTTTTATATATATATAAACTTTTGTCCGAAAAGTCGATGAATGTCAAGGTCTAACAAAATGCAATCTTGTGTAACTGTAAAAGGTCGTACATAAAGGCACATTAAGCAAATGAAAAATATATGAGCATGTGTGTGACATTTCCAACAATTTGACATGTGCTTGAAGGACCAACATTAACCAACCTTGACTGCAACATAGTATAATTAGAAGTTTGCCTGACTTTCTAATGACACTTTTGGACCCTCTCTTTCTACAAAGCACAAGTCAAGACTCTGGACAGTCTGTGCAGATGCACAGGCTGGCCAGAGTCTTTGCTTGGTGCATATTTGAAATTGTTGGAAATGTCACGCACAGGCTCATATTGTCTCTTTGCGATATTACGGCACTGCGACGTCACCTGTTTATAATTGTCCAAAAGTAAAAGCCAATTTTATAGTTAAACTACAATCTAGTGGCACATCAACATAACCTACCTTTACTTTAAATGTAAATATAACGAAAGATCTAAAAAATATCTAAATCAATGATAATATCACAAACGGATTCCGAGGCGAAAAGGATAACGCGTAGATCTTTCAAACACATCAGCGCTAGTTCGAAAATAATAAATTGTTCTTTGTTCGCTTTTTTTCCCTTTTTTATTGTCCTTCCAGGTTTTTACATTTTCTTTTCATTATTATTTTTCATATTTTATCTATAACTTTTTTATACCTCTTTATCATTTATGTATTTTCCCTTTTGAATGAGTCATCCATCGTTTGTATACAATTGCCCGTAATTAATATCACACTTAAATCATGTATTATGGGGAATTACAACGATGCTCGATCTAAAAACTATTACTACCTTATATTTCAAAATAAATAGGTTTTCATTCGTATATATTATTTTATTTGGGAACAAAAAGAAAGGTAAAAAAGATGAAGATTATTTTCCTTAAAATGGCCACTCGCTACGAAACCTATAGATTGGCAGAATTGTTTACCCCGAGATATAAAATTTATTGAATTTTGAGACAAAATATCTGCTAGCTAATTTAACAAACAGAAAATTGTAGTATGTGGTCAGCTGAATCTTAAATGCTCGCTTGCTTCAAGATGCGTCAGATTAAATTTAATTGTCGAACGATTGTGCCGTGCTGTAGGTATGGTGGAGCAAGGGGCCTCCCACCGTGATGTTGGCATGGTACTGGGGGTATGCCAAGCTATTGTAACCAGAGCTTTGGAACGATAACAACAGTATGGTACAACTGTAAGGAGACACGGTCGTTGTAGGAGTAGAGCTACCTCCGTCGCAGAAGACCGTTTTTTCTTAATTCAAGCCCGAAGTAACAAGTTTGCTACGGCAACGCAGCTACGTTCCTACCTTCAAAACGCCTCGGGAGTGCGAGTTTTGACTCAAACCATACAAACACGGCTGCATGAGCATAACCTGAGGTCAAAAAGACCATGTATTCGTATTCCGCTGTCCCGAGTTCATTATCGGCGTCGGTTAACATGGGCATTGGATCACGTTGGCAGGCGCAAAACACGCTGGCGTTCCGTGCTATTCACGTATGAGTCCAGGTATTGCCTGGACTACACTGATAGGTGGGCTAGGGTGTGGAGAAGGCCGGAGAGGGGTTTCATGCAGCAAAAAAATTGCTGAGCACGATCACTATGGGGGTGGGTCCATCATGGTTTGGGTAGGCATCAGCAGGGATGTGCGGACTGATCTTGTTATGTTGGAAAGCGGTACTCTGACAGATCGTAGGTACATTGATGAAATCCTCAATACCCACGTAATATTTTACGCTGGTGCTAATTGGGATAGAATGATTTTAATGGATGATAATGCCCGTAAACACACGGTAAGTATAGTCCAAGAGTATCGCCAAGAAGAGGGCATTCCACGTCGGGACTGGCCGGCTCGCTCACCGGACTCAAATACGATAGAGCATATGTGGAATGAGCTACAGGTCCGAGTTTCGACTCGCTAGGCCCAGTCAAGGACACTCCAGGAGCTCGGCCAAATCCTTAGGAGAAGAATGGTCTATTATTCCCCAAAGAGTAATTCAGAACCTAATTAGGAGTATGCAGAAGCGCTGTCAGGCTGTTATTTTTTTTTTTTTTTTTTTTTTTTTTTTTTTTTATTTGCATAGAATACAAACATATTCATAGCACATGTCATATAATACAAAATTCATACATATTCAAAGTGGATAGGATATAGTAAAATACGTTCAGGTTAACAGAGAAGGTAAGTGCGGGATCGAAAGAATGTAGATGACAACGAGATACTGCTTTTTAATGTGAGTTAGCGTGGCTATTCATTATCAAAATAATATGCTTAAAGAGGTAAATCAAATTGATAATTCAGAGATGCCTAGTGACCGTTTGTCAAAACGTCGTAAAAGCATTCTCAAAAGGATATTATTACGAGGTTTTCACAATCGATCTTTACATTTTGTATTTGAAATATTGTAGATAAAAATCTGATTCGAAGTCTAAGTATATTTTTTGCATATTTTTCAATAGGCTTTGATCATTTCATAATTAGTTTGCTCTTTGCTACTAATCCGTGTTAATATAGTGAGATATATAGACTATTATATATATAAACTAAATCAAACAAACTGAAATCAGCATCAATCAATTAGGGTTTGTATGTTCACGTTCTCTAAATGCAATAAATAGGTATTTGGATAAATTTATAAGTGTTCCCGAATTTTCCGTACTCAGAAGTTTATCGAATTTTTGGATGGTTGGCCAGCAATAATAGTATTTTTTAAGATATTTTTGTCTTAGAGTTGTGTATTTAGGACAGACAAGTAAAAAGTGATATTCGTTTTCTACTACACCCATATTGCAGTTGTTACATATTCTGTTTTGTCGGGATACATTTTCATATCTCCCCGATTCAATTTTTAAATCATGAGCCGAGATTCTAAATTTCGAGAGTGCTACTCTATATTTATTTATTCTTATTTTGTATAGATAAGATTCTAGTATGAATTCATGTTTAAATAAACTATATGTAGAAAGTTTGCTTGAATTATTTATATTTGAGTACCATGTTTGTTTATATATATCTAAAATCCTTTGCTTGATTGTATGTATATTGATGTTACAATAATTTTGATTATGCCAAAAGTTATTCAATCCCATTTCGTTTAGAGATGTTTTTATTTGATATGCCCAATTTCTATTGTTGTATGTGATATTTAAGTCCGCGTCCCGTTTCATTAGATTATATAGTTTTTTAATTATTGAATTTTCTTCCTGGTTAAGAATTTTTATCCAATATTTGAAAGCTCTTATTTTACGCTGTATTCTTAATGGATATCTTCCGGTTTCTCCATAAAGACCATCTAAGTTAGCTGATTTTTTGACACAAAGTATTCGTTTTAAAAATTTGCAATGGACTAATTCTAAATCCTTTCCTTCATGAAGGCTCAAAACTTCAGCACCGTAGTTCAAAATCGAACCAACAAGACTATCGAATAATTTGCATTGGTCTCTTATATCTAACTGTAATTGGTTTAAGATAATAAATAAGTTATGTAGTGCGTAAGACGCGTGTTGAGCTAGCGTTTTCTGAGTTCTGCACATATTCGCATTTTTAAAAATATGTAGACCAAGGTATTTAAAAGATTTTACTGTTTCAAGCGCTGTGTTATTGAAACTAAAATTAAAATTTGTGTGTCGACCATTTTCGAATATCATAATTTTAGTTTTATTAGTATTAACCTTTAACCCCCAAGTATTACAATATGATGAAAGATCATTGAGTAGTGATTGAAGCGCTTCCGGTTTCTGTGCAAATAAAACTGCGTCATCCGCAAAAAGTAAAATAAAAAGTGTTGTTTCGTCGAGTTCAAATAATCCTTCTATATTGGTATCGAAACAGTCGATTATGTCATTCACAAAGTATAAAAATAATAGGGAGGAACATGGATCGCCCTGTTTCGCACCTATGTTTGAAGTGAAATATGTTGATAGCTTATTGTCGAATCGAACGGTTGCTTTAACAACATTGTACATATTTTGAATTGCTTTTACGAATTTAGAGCTTACATTTGATTTTAGTAGTTTTTGAAATATGAATATACGGTTGAGTTTGTCAAAACATTTTTCAAAGTCTATGAAAGCGCAATAAAGTTTCTTTTTTGAACTAAATGACTTCAAGATGATTGAATAAAGCATGAAGATACAGTCAATAGTAGATTTGCCTTTCTGGAACCCAAATTGGTTTTGAATTAATTTATCGTGTTTTAAAGACCATTTAGTCAATCTATTTAATAAAATCTGAGAATATATTTTGGCAATAACATTTATTAATGTTATGCCCCTGTAGTTTTTCGGATCTTCAATGTCCCCTCCCTTATGTATTGGTGCAATGATGCCAGTGCCCCACTCTTTTGGATAAACCCCATTCTGAAATATTTTATTGAATAACTTTAATAATAAAAAACCTATACTGTTGAAAGTATGCTTGTAAATTTCGGCTAAAATTTCATCTATTCCACTACTTTTACCATTCTTCTGCGAAAAAACTGCATTTTCTAACTCAGACATAGTTATTTCTGCATCAAGATCGTCGTCATTTATTTGGGTGTTAACATTTTCTTCAAAATTAATATTCGGATTTGTATCAATGTTCGGGTTGCTTTCGTGTAGCTGGGGATCTGTCTGGCTAGGATCTACACTATATAGATTTTTAAAATGCTGATATAACTCTTCAATTTTGAGTTTTTCTGGATATTCACGGTTGGGTTTATATTGGCATTTTATTTTAGACCAAAATATTTTTGGTGAAAATTTGCCTAGTTTAGTCAAAGTATTTTTTTGCTTCAAATTAAATTCTGATTTAGCTGATCTTTTAATTGTATTATAGTTCTTTTTTGCATCGAGGTACGCGTTTTTGAGTTCAAGATTACTTTTATTTTTCAAGAATCGATTTCTTGCGTGGTTGAAAATACGCCTAGAATCGTAGCAATTTTTGTTAAACCAGGGTTTTTTATTATTTGCCGTTTTTTGGTTTTCAGATTTTGAAGGATTTGTACTGAAAACATTTTTTGAACACTCATATAAAATATCTGTTAAACCTTTCGCAATATAATCAATGTCACAGTGTTCCGATTGAAGTGAGGTTTCCAAACGATGAAATTCGTCTAATTTCGTTGATATTATTTCATTTAATACATCAATTTTATTTTCGTCCCATTTAATATGTGGTTTATTATTTTGGGTTTTATTGCGTGGGTGCTTGTTTTTGCATGATTTCAAACTAATTTCTAAATAAGAGTGATCCGAAAATTCATTCGGTTCACCAACGTTAAAGTGCGTTGTCAACGAGAAATCGTCTTTATTTAATAAGAAATAGTCGACCACACTTGACCCGTGCAAAGAATGATATGTAAATTCTCCCCGGGATGCGTCATTGTGTAAACGCCCATTCGCTATGACAAGTGAAGTTGATTGGCACAAATTTAATAGAGACCGCCCATGCGTGTCGACCACGTGATCTTGGGAAACACGTGTATCAATATTTACAATATTTGACGGATCGCTATCTTGATCAATGTATGGGTTTGAATCAAATTGATCTGATTCGCTTGAAGTTCGGGCGTTAAAATCGCCTAAGCAAAAACATTTTCGACAATGCCGGCTATCATACTCGTTATTGAACGAAATACAATTGAAAGAATACCTTTTATTGTCAAAATCGATTTTTCAATTTTCAAGAAAACATTCCAATTTCTAGGGTCTCCCTGTTTGGTCTCCATTTAAAATCTTCTTATCATAATAAAGCTTTATTTTCTTATTCAAATTTGATAAACTGATAACATTCGACCATTTTCCAAAATCTTCCTGAAATTATAGTATGAAAAATTTTGGTGCTTAGAAAACTTTGAGTAGTATACATATGAAAGGTTTTAAACAGAAATAAACATATTACATGTACCCGAAATGAAAGTTTATTGTGCCTTCTTCTTCATATTTTCCCTTAAGATAGCATGGACTTCGAAAGCTACTTAGATGATACCTGCCATTATTTTATTCAATTTTACTCAATTGGAGCCGCAAAGACCGATTTGGTAAACATTTTGAAAAGTTGGTTTCAACTACGTGAAATTTGGGAGGCTTTCAAGCGCGTTTATCCTTTTTAAAATCAATAATTATTCATAAACTCTGGAGCATTATTTTAAACTTGTATCACTGCAATAAATAATAATAATTTCAGACATGTTGATAGTAGGCCTATCCAATAAACTCGAATTTCGTTTATCACTAAAATAATCATACCGAGAATTTTCACAGACCGTCATCTGAGATACTGTAATTAACTCAACACGAGTAGAAAAAACATATTTCACACATATAATTCCTCTTAAAAGTGTTTTGTGAACTTTCAGGTGGATATCGGTGCAGTTCTTAAAATAGACGTGATAGATACAAAATTTGTAGGGGAAAATCCATTTTTCAGCAATGGCTGTCATCTCCTCAATACATGATCATACCTAAATTACCCTTTTGTGTGATAATTTTGTCTAGTTTGGTAAGGAACTGTATTTTTAGCAAGAAAAATACAATACCCACCAATGATATTTCCATTTATCCGCTGCTTAAGTGTCAAAATACGATAATTTAGAGTCACTAGGCAGCCATCTTGGAAAATTGCCTTCATATGGGGAAATTGGGTGGCTACATGTTCTTCCAAATAGTAATGGAATCATGGAAAGTTCCATGCTTTCATCTGCTAGTGCATGATTTTTGTGAAAATGGGGTTAATCTGCCCAGCTGAGTTATTGTCAGTTGATCAATGCTGTCGAGTTTTTATCTGTTTATAGGTGACGACTTTAATGAATTCGGTATTTGACTAGCACAAATTTGATATTCTATTTATAATATGACCCGAATTTAACGAGGAAATGTCAATATTTATCCATTCATGTTATTCCGCGAAACAAATAACGCCGTATGCGAAATGACGTCAGCAGATCCCTTGGTATATCATTTTCCTAACAAAAATATTACAATGTTCTTCTTCCTTAGCTCATTTGCAAAGTTATCCCACTAGTCTAATAGCACCCGTGTAATATCAAAATATTCAACGGGCTTATTTCACTCGGGCGACGTAGGTCATATTATAATTGTAGTGTAAATATATTATTATAAATGTAATGTGATCTCAGGAACTTAATATACGCTGATTGCTCGACCTTCTGATATGGTTATGGTTAGCTTTGACAGAAGAAAATTGAAAAAGAAAAAGCAGGTCAAATAAAATTTGTTGTTAGATTGTTTATGGTTTGTTTAATCGTGTATATTTATGTAATCCGCAGTTGCAAATTAGATGACCAGGGATTTACTAAAATGCTGCTTTGTTACTTTGTTGTATTATCTGATACTCAGCATGTAATCAGGACATTTATCCCTTGATGGTTATACATATATAAGCAATTATCAACTTTTAGAAATACTTCTATCCATTAAGGTACCAACGAATATTGTAGAAATATTTTTGAGATTTGCAAAGGCATATAATTAAGAATACTTTACGGTCGTACCATCGGAGATACAACCGGTAAGCCTACTTATAATGTTTTTCATGGATAATCCATTGATGGTTAAGTCCCAGTCCCCCACGCCCTTGCGTACGGAGTACTGATGAATTGCGCGTATAATTTTCTTTGTGCGTGAGGCGCCGGTGATGTACGAAAATTCAACGTGTTTCACTCATGGAGCATCATTTTTGTAAGGGATTGTGCGCGGATACGGGTTTGTGCGCGATCGCCGGTTTTGAACGGTTCAAAATATTTTCCACACACAAAATGCGCGATTATATACAGTTTATGCGCAGCTTGTACGTAGTTTGGACGTGGAAGCTGCGTAATATGTTCGTGTTCTGTCAGTGTTTCGTCAGTGCTTGTGCGTCAGAAACTGGCTCCTTACACGCACATCACTGACGAATCACTTACGGAACACGCACATATTATTTACAAAACACACACAGTCCACGTAGGTTCCACTTACAATCACTCACTAAGAATTATCAACGCACGCAACACGCAAAAATAACGTATGAAATTGTATTGGGTTTGGGATTGTGCGCCGTTATGCGTCGAATGTTAGTTCTTTGTCAGTGATTGTGAGTGAAACATGCGCATATGATACGAGATTCATAGGCGATTCTGACTATGCATCTTAAATATTTCTCAAAATTTACTTATTTCTGTCAGAGAACAGGTAGATCGGATGGTGAATCATATGTCTTCCAATCTCCACGAGGCTGCGTTCGAAAAGCAAAAATTCAAGGTCACTTGCCATAAAGTGAAGAGGCGAAAAGCAAAGAAAAAGTGGTATGCTGTTGATAGTGATTCACATTATTGACAGTTGAAACAGCTACAGTTAGTTACATCGTGAAATTGACCTTCAACTTAATCAAAGCCATTCTAAATCGCTCATTCAACGCTCAACATGTGGGCATATCGATGTTGGACCGAAAACAGCAAAGAAACATTAAAATTTGTAAAAAAAGGTTTTAATTCATCTCAATTCCTTCTTCTGGGCGTGCATTTTGGACTTAAGTATACATTAGTAAAATTTTATCATATATTCAAACAATTCAGATAAGGCAGGGCCAAACGGTCAATATATAACGCATAGGCAGTCTGATGCAGGCCTTTGCTGGTCCCGAGTAATTTACATACACGAATCTATGTTTAGCTTTAAATTCACCTAGGCACAGCGTGCTCAAGGTGAGCTCTTGTGATCATCTCTTGTCCGGCTTGCGTCGTCGGTCGTGCGTCGGAGGTCGTCAACAATTCTTAAAATACCTCAATAACCGACGCACGAATTTAAGTGGCCAAGGGGTTGATTTCAACCAAACTTGGCAGAAATGATCCTTGGTGACCCTTCTCAAAACTTGTTTGTGAAAGAATTGATTGACCCCTAAATAATATGGGCGTGGCAGGGCGGTACAGTTTTTTGATCCTCAAATCTTTAATAATCTTCTCCTCATTAACCATTCGGCGGGTTTCAACCCAACTTGGCAGAAATGTTCCTTGATAGACATTTCTTAAATTTGTTCGTGAAAGTTTGCTTGACACCTAAATGATGACGTTGTAGGGCGAGGCAGTTTTTTTTACTCTGAAATATTTTAACATCTTCTTCTCCGTAACCATTGGGCGGATTTCAACCAAACTTGGCAGAAATGTTAGGGTTACCCTTCTTAGGACCTGCTCGTGAAATTTTGATTGAACACCAAATATGGGCGTGGCAGTTTTTTACCCTGATATCTTTAAAAATCCTCTCCTCATTAACAATTTGGCGGATTTCAGCCAAACGTGGCGAAAATGTTTCTTGGGAAACCCTTCTATAAAATTGTTCATGAAATTTAGATTGACCAACAAATATGGGCGTGTCAGGGTTTGGCAGATTTTGAACCTGAAATATTTGAACATCTTTGCCTCAGTGACCAATGGGCGGAATTCAACCATACTTGGCAGAAATGTTCCTTGGTGACCCTTCTCAAAACTTGTTTGTGAAATTTTTGATTGACCCCTAAATAATATGGGCGTGGCAGGGCGGTACAGTTTTTGATCCTCAAATCTTTAATAATCTACTCTTCAGTAACCATTAGGCGGGTTTCAACCCAACTTGGCAGAAATGTTCCTTGATTGTCACTTTTTGAATTTGTTTTGTGAATTTTTGCTTGGCGCCTAAATTTTGGCGTGGTAAGGCGAGGCAGTTTTTGACTCTGAAATCTTTTAACATCTTCTTCTCAGTAACCAATGATCAGATTTCAACCAAACTTGGCAGACATATTCCAAGGAAGCCCCTTCTTCAAACTTGTGAGTGAAATTTTAATTGAACAACAAACATGGGCGAAGCAGTGCGGGGCAGTTTTTCACCCTGATATCTTTAAAAATCTTTTTCCTCATTAACCATTGTGCGGATTTCAATCAAACGCGGGGGAAATGTTTCCTGGGAGACCCTCCTCAAAAAGTGTTCATAAAATTTTGACTGAAGACTAAATATTGGCGTAGCAGGGATGAGCAGTTTTTGACCCTTAAATCTTTAAACACTTTTAACTCAGTAATCAATGAGCGGATTTCAACCAAACGAGGTAGAAATGTTCCTTTGGTGATCCCTCTCATAACTTGATTGACCCTCAAACATGGGCGTGGCAGGGAGGGACATTTTCTCACTTCGAAATCTGTAGACGACATCACCTCCTTATCCAAGAGACTATTTTATATGAAACTTTACCAGAATGTTTCTTAGGTTCCCTTTTTCAGAAAATATTTGTGATATTCTAATTGGGCAATAAAAAGATGGGCATGGCAGGGTGGGCCTATTTTTGCTTTGAATTCTTTGGATAAAATCTCCTAAACAACTATGCAAATTTCAATGATATTTTTCTAGAATGTTACTTTGGTGAGATCTACTAGACCAATAAAATTCATGTGAACAATTAAGGGCCTTTCTGACCCCCCTTTTTTTAAACTATTTAAACTAAGTTTCGTGTAGCTTGTCTTCTAGCAAAAACTCACGTTATACCACTTGACGAATGTTTAATATGTTTGTGTGTATGTTTTTTTATTAACAATTTCCTTTGTTCAGGTATTTGGAATAAGTGTTCTGTACTGTTCTTTTTTGTTCTGATAATTTTTTAACGATACCCGTGTTTTCTCTCCATGTTTCATTTTTTTAAGGACAGTCAAGGTTACATTTAATTTGTTAATTCAACCAAAACGGATTTTTGTCGACATTTTTGCAAGTTTCGAATTACATTAACCTTCGATTATATTTTACGTAAAAGAAAAAAAGGCAGTCGGGCGTTTATTGTCGTCTATCTTGACATACCTTTTTGGGCGCATAATAACCCAATTTAGAGATGAAGAGATATTTCTTGATTTCATCGAGGTATGACCTAAAAATCTAATGACACTGTATGAATAGGCGAAGCGGATTTGTACATGAAATGAACAAACATTCTTCTAATCTCTAATAATTAACATCACGAAGAAAAACTTAACATTAATCCATAATGAGACAGTTGTCTTTAAGGACTATTTCATGCGGACGCAAACAGAAAAGCTTCGTACTCAAAATTGTTTTCATTGAGAAATAAAATTAAAATTTTCGACCAATAAGAAGGCACAGATGTTGATGGACTCAACTTCAATATAATCATTCTATTTTAAAAAGGGATATAACGAAATAGAGTAGTTATTCCTTCCCTTTAAAACAGATCTGAATATAACAAGGTATCTGAAAAAAAGAAGGCTTATTCGATTTCTAGTCCCAAAACAACACAACAGATCTTTCGGTGTTTTTTTTTTTTTTTTTTTTTTTTTTTTGATGTTGATAAGGTACAGTTAACAACATCGTGAAATTGACAAGGAAAATGTGTTTGGAATTATCTAAAAATGAAATTGAATGAGCGTGTGGAACGAGTTTTGAGTGAATTTAATGGGAGGCAATCCATTATCGCAAATTTTGTTTAGGATAAACAAAATTTGCGATATTGATTGCCTCCCTTTAATAAAATATACATACAAGTTCTATAGATAGCTTCCTCTTTCTTCAAAAACCTATTAGACGCTTACAATTTGAATTATGCTATTGAAACCGCGATTCTTCTGTATCCAAATTTATTTTGAATTATGTTGTTGATTCTATATTTTTCAATGGGTTTTCGCGTTTTTGAATGGTTTGAGTGAGTGTTTGGAATGAATGAATGGAGCGCTGAGTAAGCGATTTAGAATGTTTTTGATCGGAATTAGTGTCAATTTCACGATGTTTGTAACTGTTACTGCGGACAGATAACATTGTCGAATTTTCGACTTTCTTAGAATATCACAATAATTGCTGATTTACCTTTGAATTGAATGCATTAGTTAACACGCAACGAAAAGTGTCTAAAGCAAGTTCTTTGGACGTCGTGACGTCCTTTTTGGACCAGCCCCTTTTTGACCCGCCAAAATTAGTAATTGCAAATATTTTCAGAATTAATCGGTCGAATTATACGAAAAAAAATCATTTAGAAAATCCAAGAACGTCAGAGCTAGTCGTTTAATTTCTGTGCACATTCACATAGAAAAATGCGCCCGAAACGCTATCTATTTCGGGTTTTTAAGATTTGACGTTCCTTTTTTCATTTCATTTTTTTTGTAATTAATAGAAATTCCTCAAAATTTTGTACGGTGACCTATGCTGATTTTTTTATCATTTTGTAGCGAAAAGAAGATGCTTTGAATAAATCAAATAAAAATGATGTGTCTTCGGGTTGGATTTTTTTTATTAAATTCCATTTTGTGTAGTTGTTGCGACATTTTAAGTCGAAATCGACGTCGCACCAAAACCATCGTTACTAATCTTTTGTGACGTCAATGTCCGTGTAATAACGTGTTCTAAAATATTTGAAATGAAGGTTAATTTTAAAATATAGGTTTCAGAAGTATTAAATCTGAATATAATTTTAAAAAATACAAAAATAAAATCACTTTATTTTTCATTTCTTTAAAAAGACAGCTTTTGTGCGACGTTGAAATATCCTTTTATTTGCGATATCTTCGGGGAATCGACTTTTAGAAAAAAATCTGTCGCGAAGACTCGTGGTTTTAATTTCAAAAATCTTCAGCGGAATGGTTTTGCAGCAGCATATCTAAATTTAAGCATAGGTCACCGGAAATTTTCGAGAAAAAAGACAATAATTTCAGTAACTGTACTCGAAAAAGGCAACGCAGAAGGCAATACCATTAAATACGCTACATTTTATTTTATTTCTTACACTCATATCTTCATAACAATCAAAAGACATCAGGCGTCTTTATACGATTGATTGATTGAATGGGGTTTTACGCCGCTTTCAACATTATTTCAGTTATATCGCGGCGTCTGGAGCACCTAACAATGGATTCCTGGTATTTCTCACGCCAGTACTACCATTACATCCTTTCCTAGCCTCCAGCTACTATCTCACATAGATCTACGATTATCGACCCATTGGTGAGAGACAAATAGTCGGAAAGAATGAGTGCCGCCGTCGGGGATCGAACCCGGTCTTTATACGAAGCAAATGGTATAAATCGGATAATTATTTCCGAAAAAAAATACAATTACTGAATTTAGTTCCTAAAAATGGGGTCGGCCCCTTGATGACGTCATGACGTTGACTATACGTTATCTAAAAATCCCTTTTTATGACTGACATATGGAAGCGGGTATTTCAAAGTTCAGTTTTATAGCATTAGGCAATTGATTGGCAATCAATTTAAAATTTTGACGTGCAAATCATCATGAAAAAGCACGCATTTTCCCCGTAAAGTACGTTAACCATTTCGAAAAAAGAGAGCATAGGATAATTCCGTAAATAATTGTTTGGAAACAATTTCGGAGCGTACTGGTTTGAATCAATATCAATACTTAAAAAAAAAATTGATGTACATACATATTTATGGCAACATTCATGTGGATAATCTTTAATGATAATGTTTCGCTCAGTTCTAATCCTGTTAGCTAGTTTTTACCATGGATAGAACCTTGTGAGGCCACTTTTTTGAACTAGAGCCTTATTTTTTTTAAACTTAATGATAAAACGATAAAGGGTCGCATGACCCTCATTTCCATCGTGGTCCTAACTTATTCCAGATCTTATTCTGCACATAGAGAGAGAGGCAATGGTTTCTAAGCACTGCTACCCACTTTTACAGCTGGATGGACCCGGGCCGTGTCTGTAAAGTGTCCTGCCCAAATACACTTCCCGACTCCGGAGGGACTCGAAACCGCAACCACCAGGTCGAGCGCGCTTACCGCTCGGCCAACGAGCCAGACAAATAGATAATGGCATAACTACGATTATGCACATTACGCAAGCGCGTAATACAAATCAATCATCTTTCCAAAATCATTATTGATAAATGATCATAACATCGTAACTACAGTTCTCCAACTTGTGGATCGATGTTTTGATTTTTCACCAACTCTCAAATCATATAAAAAGGGAAGAGGATAGAGGGCTTTTATTGCGTTTCCAGTGCTTCAAAATTCACTCAAAAAGAGGAAAACTTTTCTTGTTAAATTACAGTTGGTATTGATTTTCCACTGAACTCAAATACCCATACATCATTTTTTTATTGAAAAAAAAACCAACAAAAAAACAGCATCAATTTCTATCAATTGAGGTAATGAAATATTGATATTTAGACGAAATTAACGATGTCTTATTACCTTCCTCGAATTTCATTTAAAATTCACTCTCATTTAAAATCATTCAAAATCACTCGTTTTCCTTGTCATTTTCACAATGTTCTTAACTGCTTAGCCATAGTTCTAACAGTTTGTTGAGTTGGTATAGTATCGAAATGATAAGCAACGCGTTGCAAGATGAAAACTTAAACTAAATCGACAGCATCGAATAACTACAGCTTTCATAAGCAAGCCAACCAGTATTATCCGTGGAAGGTTCGAGATAATTTGTCTGTGTTTTTTTTAAAATTTCGTTTTGACTCATTTACTTTATGCACACCCATAATAGAAATAAATACAGTCAGTTACATCGCGAAATTGACATTCACCTCAATCAAAACTATTATAAATCGTTCATTCAGCGCTCCATGCATTCATTCCAAACACTCACTCAAACCATTCAAAAACGCTCACACCCATTGAAAAATAAAGAATCAACAGCGTCTTTCAAAAAAAAAAAAAAATGGATAGAGAAAAGTCGCGATGTCACTGACATAATTTTAATTGTACGCGTCTAATAGATTCTTGAAGAAGTAGGAAGCTATCTATAGAACTTGTATGCATATTCTATTATAGGGAGGTAACCAATATCGCAAATTTTTTCATCCTTAACAAAATGAGCGATATACTATTAACCCAATGAAATTCACCCAAAACTCGCTCCACGCACTCATTGAATTTCATTCCAAAATCATTTCACCTTGTCAATTTAACGATGTTGTTAAGTGTAACATCATAAAATTGACTATTGCCTACTTCATCCAGCGTTTAATTCAAAACAATCAAAACAGTCACGCTAATCATTCAAAACATTCCGAAATCATTCAAAAACTTCCTGGGACATGATTTCATTTAAGATGAGAAAATCATTCCATGATTAAACTGACTGGCGTGGATGAAGATTTGGTCCCCAAAGACAAACAATTCTATTTATAGAACATTATATAGATTTTTTTTTTATAAATGGGAGGTAATAAAATATCGCTTATTTTAGATAAGCTATATTTACTTACTTAATTAAATTCCTAAAAACTAACTACAATTAAGAACGTCGTGAATTTAAATCTTGTTCCGATCAAAATCATCCTGAACTTTTCACACAACGTTCCATTCATAACTTTCGATTAAAAAAAAAGCTAGAACCTAATCGCAATTTCACTGACATAATTGAAATTGTAAGCGTCTGATTTCTTTCTGAAGAAATAGGGCAATATTTTGAGAATTTTTATGCATGTTTTATTTAAAAGGTAATAAATATAGCTAAATTGGCGATATTAGATTACCTCCCTTTAATTTCACTCAGAACACACTCATCACACTCATTCATTCCCATTCCAAAATCAATCATCTTGTCATTGTCACGATGTTTTTAACTGTAATCGCACTCATTCTGTTTTTTTATTCATCATAAATAATTCTTAATTATAAACCGTGTCACTTTCACGTTGTTCTTAACTGTAAACCAAATATGCTTGTACTTAAGTGTATGTGTACCCAATTATTATAGTCCGTGGGCCTGGAGGGGTCACCGTGCACCCCCCTAAGGGCTCTCCGAGAGTGGTATGGAAATGTTCATAGGACCTCCCTGAGTGAGAATCACGATGTTAACAGCTGGTAATTTGGGTCCCGACTGCCATTCCGAGTGGTTTTCTAGATGGCAGCCAAGAATAAATTCATTTTACCTTTGATACACTATAGAGGGATTTTGTTCATTTTAAATATTTTATGAGAGTCTAAAACATGTATATTTTGCGTTCTGGTAAAACACTTAATTACTTAAAATAATTGTAAAGATCCCAACTTCCGAAATGGGAGGTGGCAGCCAGTTCTAGATAAGATTTTTGCTATTTTTTTGATGAATGCAATGAGATAAAAGTGTTCACCATGTACTACACCATAGATCATACTGCAAAGTGCTATGATATTGTTGATATGACCTTCCCAAGTTCAAATCAAGCTGTTAACAGTCAATATTATAGGTCTGACTACCTTTCTCAGTGTTTTTCTAAATGGTAGCCACTATCAATACTAATAAAATAGGAGACACTTAACGGATATCACTTGATTTCAAATCATATTTAAGGATCAAAACGTGTATTTTTTACGTTCTTGGTACAATATCTATAAGGCAATGTTAAATTGGATATCCAAATATGCTCTATTAGAGATGGCAGCCAGTTTAAGACAAGGATTTTGCTATTTTTGCTGTAATCTGTGAAAGATGAGGGGTGACCGTGTACCTAGCCGATCAATCCTCTCTGATTGTACCACAAAATTGTTACTTCAACATTCCAAAGGTTGAATCAAGTTGTTTACAGTAGATGTTTTGAGTCCCAACTGCTTATTTGGGATGTTTTCTAGATGGCAGCCAATGCAAATACAAGTAAATAAATTGGAACAACTTATAAATGAGCAACCTACGTTTTTTTATTATCTTTAATGACAAAAACATAAATACCTAGTATTCGTGCTACATGCTTAAATAGCTAATGTCTTTTTGAAGATTAATCATCCTGAATGGTAGATGGCAGCCAGTTCTGAATATGAATTTTGTCTTTTTTTCAGTTCATCATCATCACAAAAGTTTAAAAGTTATCTCTGATAGGACAAAGGAAAAGTTTAACCAATATTACTCAGTGAGAAGCAAAAAAGTATCAATCGATGTTTTTGGTGTTCCGACTGCCTTTCCGAATGTTTTTTTCTAGATGGCAGCCAAGAAAAAGTATAGATTATATAAGAATCCCTTTGCTAACATTGGTCTATTTTTAATCTTATTTTCAGGACCAAATCACCTAAGTATAGCGCAGCTCTTATTATTTCTTCAATTTAGTGTCTAATCTAAAAACCAAACATACTGAAATGAAGATGACAGCCAATGTTAAATACGTAATTTTGCTTACTAAACTGTAATAGTCTATGAAAATAGTCGGTGGGCATGTCACTCCTGTGGAAGGGGGGATGTATCAAGTTGTTCACCATATATCCTTGATATCAATATTTTCTCTCTTTCGTCCCATCTGACGGATAAGGGTAGTTTTAAATTGACTCAGAAAAAATACATCATAAAATGAAATCTGAAATTATGAGATGGCAGTCAGGTCATAATTTGAATTCATCTTATATCTGTAAAAACATCTTTATGTGTACATGTTTCTGTCGAAGATGGATGCATATTGGTATCATTTTCTCCATCTGTCAGTCCGCGTGTTTACACATAGATTAGTTCATTTCTTGTTTCGATTAAGAACATTGTGGAATTGACAAGGGTAAGTAGCATAAGCGAATTTTGAAAGATTTGATGTTTTCATTTTTATCGAACTTGAGCATAATTATACAATATAATGACATATTGTTCTATTAGATGATATGTTTGACTTCAGGACCAATCAGAAGCTTCCAAATCCATTCAAGCTAATGGAATTATTGAATGATTGGAAAATTTTGAATGATTTCGGAGCGGTAAAAATTGGTTGATTCAACGTGTTTTTTTTAATGATTTTGGGACATTTAGAGTTAGTGATTCAAAAATGCCATGAATGGAGCGCTGATTAAATAATAAATAATGGTTTTGACTGGACTTAGTGTCAAGTACACAATGTTTTTTACAGCAAAACATTTACTTCAGTTATAGACATACTTTCTCGAAACTTTCACACAATATAACAAAACTCTTTTTGTTGATGATTGCAGATATAATGCCGAGTAACGGAAAAAGGGAACTTGATGTAAAACATCTTGTCCACACATTCGTCTTGCATTTATTGATGGGTTTGCGCGAAACTTTCTAAGAATGTTCCTCATCGTGTGACTATGTGTGCTTATCAACTCCGTTGGATGACATTATTCCAAATCACGCAAAATTCCTGCACAATTAGAAATTGTCTTGTAAATGTTACTCCTTCTACATCAGTGCATGGATTTCATCAAACTATTGATGGATTTGTAAGAAGGTTGCACATAATGTTCCTGATCATTGGACAATCATAGCACATAATTGTCCATGCTATATAGTCACTGTCTTTAATGGAGTTTTTTGATGACACTTTCGAAGTATACTTCATGATATGAATATGAGCGTACATTAAACGTTTGTCCATATATAATGCTGCGTCACAAAAAAGGAGTCATTCGTTCTAAGAATGTTTTAGTGAGGCGTTTATTGTGTCAAACAGGGCGCATGTTTTTAATTTAAAATAGTTAAATCCAGATTTACATTTCCATACAATGATAAAAATTTATTTTGTAAAAGTTGATATAGAAAAACTTCCATATGGTCAAATGGCGGCCAAGTTTTTAAAAAAAAAAAAAAAATAAATTAATTAATGCTAAGTAAAACGTCCTAAACAAATTGATGTATGAATTTCTAAATGTATCAGCTACGTAGGGATAAGCACTGCTGAGCCCTTCAAGAATTTAAGATATCGAAATAAGCAAAACTGGTGGATTGTTTCGGATTCTTTTACATTTACTTAATTTGGCGGACATTTTCGGTCGCAATTTGAGAGTATTCCTATACAGAGCTAAATAAATATGGCGTATTTGTATAAATTTCTGGCTGCCATCTCGCTTTGAGAATTTCGGGAACATCAAATTAGCCCGAGATAACCAAGAAGAAAACTTAAAAAAATCAAATATGTTTCCCTTTCAGTTTGAAAACGTTTATTAGAAGGTGAAACCAAAGATACCAAAATATTAATATCAATACATGATTTTACCGCGGAGGGTCTTGTGAACAATTTGATAAAAAAAAATTTCAGACCCCCCCCCCCACACACACACGAATTAAATTCATGTTTAAAATTCAGGGTTTTGGGGGGGGGGGGGGGGATTTTAATTCCGACATTAATTGATAGAACGGTAGCTTAAACATTAAATATAGGTGTCTGGTCCTTACAATGAGTGAAACAATGTTTGCATAGGGATTCTATTGTAATTCAAGCATCTTCTTGGCTGCCACGTAGAAAATGCCCGTAAAGGCAGTCGGGACGCAAATTATCGATTAAAAGATTTTTGAATCTCACTCGGTGAGATCGGTGAAACATTCTTTTGCACTCTCAGAAAGGGTTTTAGGATGGTTCGTCTCCTCTTGTCTTATGCTCTGCAGCAAAAATTGGCAAATTCCATATTCAAAATTAGCTGCCATCTACCATTCAGGATGTTTGATCTTCAAATAGAATTTAGTTCTTTTTCCAGTTTGTAGCTAGAACACCATATTTATATATATATGTTTTTGGCCCTTAAAGATCAAAAATAAAGTTTGCTCGTATACAAGTTGTTCCGATTTATTTACTTGTATTTGCATTGGCTGCCATGTAGACACACCAAAAGGCTGTCGGGACCCAAAATATCGACTATAAACAACTTGATTCAACCTTGGGGATGTTGCATTAACAATTTCATAGCACAGTCAGAGGGGATATTTGGTTAAGTACATGTTGACCCTTCATCTTTCATAGAATGAAACAGTAAATAGCAAAATTTCTATCTTAAACCGGCTGCCATCTCTCATACAGGATGTTTGGATATCCAAATTATCTTTAACTAATAGTTATCGTACCAAGAACGCAAAATATACATCTTTTGGTCTTTAGATATGATTCAAAATCAAAGGATGTCTATAAAAAACCTCCTGGTTAATTTGTATTTTTTGTGGCTGCTATTTAGAAAAACACCGAGAAAGGCAGTCAGGACCCAAAATATCGAATGTAAACAACTTGATTTGAACTCGGGAAGAACATATCAACAATATCATAGCACTTTGCATTATGATTTATTGTGTAGTACATGGTAAACACTTTTATCTCATTGCATTCATCAAAAAAATAGCAAAAATCTTATCTAGAACTGGCTGCCATCTCCCATTTCGGATGTTTGGACCTTTACAATCATATTAAGTAATTAAGTGTTTTACCAGAACGCAAAATATACATGTTTTCGACCCTCAAAAAATATTTAAAATGATCAAAATCCCTCTATAGTGTATCAAAGGTAAAATGAATTTATTCTTGGCTGCCATCTAGAAAACCACTCGGAATGGCAGTCGGGACCCAAATTACCAGCTGTTAACATCGTGATTCTCACTCAGGGAGGTCCTATGAACATTTCCATACCACTCTCGGAGAGCCCTTAGGGGGGTGCACGGTGACCCCTCCTGGCCCACGGACTATTACATCCAAGGTTACATGTGATCGTTCTTGACATAAAACCGGTTATGCGTCGGTTGACCTTGAACTTTTCAGTTTGCTTTTTATGCAATTACATTTTTATCCGAAAAATCAGTGTCGTAACCGATCTGCCATCCATCCTAAACAAATTACCCACATTTATGTACGAAGTGAAAATTGGGTAAAATTAAAAAAACTTGTTGTATGACACGTTGGCAAGTGAACGTACAGTTATATACGCTGATACATGTATACACTACAAGTTCGTTAGTTTTGAAGCTGCTCTTTCACAGATTGGGAAAATGGGATTTTTTTATTATTTTTTTGTGATATTAATCAGAATCTATCACATCATCGTTTAGTAAACTCTATAATAATAAGATTTGATCTGGTAAGGTAAGGAAAAACAAACAGATATTCCTGAATTTAGCGGAATTTCATTCTGAAAAATAAAGCAACTACTAACGCCTAAAATATTTTTCATAAATTAAGAGCCAACTATTTACGCATTTCCACCTGTTTGTCCCATTTTCTCAAAGGTCAAGGTCGAAGTATTTGTCAATTGGGAAACTTCACATCAATGCATGCGAAAAATGAAACATAATGCATGAAAAATAACACTTTCGTATTTTTTAGACTGGAGATAAATAGACTGGTTTCGTCACTGACCTCGCCATTCAAGGTGCATTTTTTTTGAAATGGGTTTTTGTTATTGCCATACCCATATGTGATTTTCAAACATTGGAAAATGCACAAATTTCCGAATTAAATACCCATTCTCTGTCAGCATTTACACTTTTACATAGGGGGTGCGGCAAGCTATGTCTCGGATTTATTTGAAATTTGTTTGATTGTCAGAGCTTATTGCCCTTATGAGTAAATGATAGGTTTTTTTTGTCAATTTGCTGTTCGGTTGCCATGGGCACCAATTAAAAAGTCTTGTAGTAAAAAATGGCAAGTTCAAGCATAAAAATGGCATTTTTTTAGCATTGTTATCTTGCTTATTTAATGGTTTACAAAAAACACACAACAAAATGCCTTTCCATTATAAATTGTACTATTTTTCTTCAAGCATATGCACTTTTCAATTTCATTTCATGTTTTGTTATATTCGATGCTATACCATATAAAGGTGGGTGGGGTAAGACATTTTTTGAAAATGTCATATTTTGATAATTTCTTGAAGCTTTTCTGAAAAAAATGTAGCTAGTTTGAAATAAGGTGCGCCTACTTAAGATTGTATCAACCATCCCTGTCCTAAAGAATTATTTGTCTTTTGTCTGCAAAGAGGGTTACTATGGTAACCAGACAGTTATCGTTAAGTTAAATAAATTGTATTTTTCAATATATTTTCTTTGAAAAAACACATTAAAAGATCAATATAACTATGTTTTGGTATTCAAGTTCAGTTGTTATAAAGATGTCGTCAATGAAAGTCAGCAGGGAGCTATTCACTGAAGGTCAAGAGCTGTGGACTTACAAGAACAAAGCAGTAAACGATGTTATAAGGAACCAGAGTAATCGAAAAATCATATCATTAGAGATTCACGTGGAAATCCTAGGGATCCTAACTTTCTATAAGAAGACTTGATATGTATTTAAACCAATCAAATCGGATTCATGAAGAGCATATAATGACTGTCCATGAAAAAAGAGACATTGATTTGTTGAATTAACAAACTTTAGATTACATGTTCGAAGTCAAGCAATATATGTTCACATATTTGAGTGTAGTTAGTTCAAAAATCTCACTCACGTTCTATTAAATGAAGTAGTTAAAATACTCAAGATAGGTAAAGGCAATAGTACTCATGTGCGTAACTAGGTTTTTTAAATTCTTACTCACAAATTAGCGACCACCCGTCAATTTATAGGCGTTATGTAAAAACTAATCAAATTGACGTCAGTGTACTCATTTTGGCGCGAATAGAGGAAAGAACAATGGATCGCAATGGATAATTTTGCTGCTTTTAACATTGATGATTGTTCAATACATCGAAAAAGCTGTAGGTACAATCACCTATCAACGATTTTTTTCGACGTTATTCATTTTGTATTTCGCACTTGCGTGATGTGTGAAATGATAGTACTTCCTTGGTGCTGTTCATCCTTTAAAGCAACATATGAAATTCACTTGGTCATTCATTTATGACAGCGTTTTTAATGAAAAACTATTACTATTATACAACATACCATTTCTTTTTTTCAAATGCTTTATTCACAAAGAACCCTAACTTTTGTATTATGTTTTAGTTGTTAGATGTAACAAGGTCTACACATTTTAACATATTTGGTATTTTCCAATAATATTTTGGCAACATTTCTTTCCTTCAATGTGTGTATAGATCGCATTCCATTAAAAAGTGATATTCATCTTCTAGCTTATTGCAGAATGAGCATGTGCGTTCATTTAAGGATGTACTAACGGGTTTATTCCATCTTTCTGTTTCCACACAAAGTCTGTGAGAAGAAACGCGTAGACAGCAAAAACCTTTTCGAAATTTTGAAACGCGAATAATGTTCGAATAGGATTGCAAACCGAAGTGAGCTATAGATGTATAAAAAGTTGCTCGACTTGAGTTACTTAAACGATTTCTCCAGCCTTGCAAAAATTGGTATCGAATTCTTTGTTTTAGTAATAGAAAGAATATTTTTGAGTCGCCAACCGTCTGAGATATCCACACATCTGCAAAACCTAAATTGAACAACATATCCCTTGGGAGAGAGCACCAATTCTTACAATTAGGCTTTTCTTGAACATCTTGATATAGAATATTATAGATTATATTGATATACTATTGAGGTTTTGAATGCAATATCTTTAACCAAAATTTTATCATCGAAATGTAGCGTGCATTTACAAGGGGCATTCTTCCTGTTTCGCCATATATAAAATCGTTTTGACTTGTCTTTTTAACTCCATGTAAGCGTTTACAAATACGAAGATGTACTCTCTCTATGGAGTTACTATTACCAAACCCCCATACATCCGTACCATAATTTAAGATAGGAAGAAATAATTTATCAAAGAGTTCGGGCTTGTGTTGGACAGATATATATGTGAATTTTTAAAAATATTTAATCAATTTAAAAAATGGCTTTTAAAGACAGACCGGCAAGAGTATTCTGTGCGACCGCTAAGGAATCCCCAGCAGTAAATACTAAATCTAGATATACGAATTTATCAACAGTTTCAATATCAAAGCCATTTGATAAGCTCACAAATTGGTGCGAAAATCAAAATGGTTATACTTTTGTTACACACTTAACATAATGTAACACATGTAATTACATGTAGTATAAAAAATCTCCCCATTACAGAAAAAAATACCATTTAAAAAACTGGCCCATTTTTCCACTGCTTACATGCAACACGTATCAACAATCCAAAAAACCCATTTTCATGGCTCAAATCGCCAATGTTACCGTTAATTTGAAACATTGAGTTTCAAAAAACGGCCCATCTTTCCACTACTTGTAACCTTTGTGACACGCTTGTAACGTCCTTTTAACATCTTTGTAATAAACTATAACATTTCAAAAAACGCATTCTAATGCCCCAAATCCCCGAATCCACTTACATTGTAACATTAAGTTTCAAAAAGCGGCTCATTTTCCTACTACTTGTAAGCTTTGTTACACGCTCGAAACACACTTGTAACATCTTTGGAACAAACTATAACATTTAAAAAAACGTATTTTCATGCCCCAAATGCCCGAATTCATTGTAACATTTTGTTTCAAAAAGCGGCCCATTTTTTCATTACTTATAACCTTTGTAACACGCTTGTAACGTCCTTGTAACATCTTTGTAACAACATATTACATTCAAGAAAAACACATTTTTTATGCCCCAAATTTCGAATTCACTGTAACATTGTTACATTGAGTTTCACAAAGCAGCCATTTTTTTCACTACTTGTTACCTTTGTTCCACGCTTATAACTTCTTTGTAACATCTCTGTAACAAACTATGATATTTCAAAAAACGCATTTTCATGCGCCAAATGCCCGAATTCATTGTAACATTGCAACATTGAGTTTCAAAAAGCGGCCCATTTTTTCACTACTTGGAACCTTCGAAACACACTTGTAACATCCTTGTTACATCTTTTTTACAAACCATATTATTTTAAGAAATGCATTTTCATCCCCGAAATCCCCGAATTCACTGTAACATTGTAACATTGAGTTTCAAAAAGCGGCCCATTTTTTTCACTACTGTTAACCTTTGTAACACGCTTCTTAAGTCCTTGTAACATCTTTGTAACAAACTATAACATTTCAAAAAACGCATTTTCTTGCCCCAAATCCCCGAATTCACCGTAACATTGAATTTCAAAAGCGGCCCACTATTTCACTACATACTTGTAACCTTTATAACACGCTTCTCATGTCATTGTAACATCTTTTTTTACAAAGTATAACATTACAAAAAACGCTTTTTCATGTCTAGAATTCCGAAATCACTTTAATATTGTAACATTTAGTTTAAAAAATCGGCCCATTTTGCAAATACTTTAAACATTGTAACACGCTTGCAACATTCTTGTAACAACTTGTAACAAACTATTATATTTCAAAAAACGCATTTCAATGCTCCAAAGTCTCAAGGTTACTGTAATATTATATTACAGTCGTTTTCAAAAGGCGATCCATTTTTCCACTACTTGTAACCTTTGTAACACACTTGTTACATCATTGTAACACCTTTGTATCAAACTATAACATTTTAAAAAAAAAAGGATTTTCATGTCCCAAATCCCCGAATTCACTGTAACATTGAGTTAAAAAAGGAGCCAATTTTTCGACTACATGTAACCTTTGAAACACGTTTATTATATACTTGTAACATATTTTTGTAACAAACTATAACATTTCAAAAAACGCATTTTCTTGCCCCAAATCCCCGCATTCATTTTAACATTGTAACATTGAATTTCAAAAGCGGCCCATTTTTTCACTTCTTGTTACCTTTGTAACACGCTGGAAACGTCCTTGTAACATCTTTGTATTAATATATTACATTTCTAAAAACGCATTTTCATGCCCCAAATCCCCAAATTCACTCATAGCATGAATAATTGTGATTTTCAGAATTCTTAAATGTAAAATAATGGTCCTGTCCGTCCGTCTACATATTGATTTTCAGCCTTTCAGACCTACTTGCATCTTTGTTAACCGGAATAGCGAGTTGTCCCTCCAAAAAAAGTTTCAATTTGCATAGGGTTTGATCAAAAAGAGTAGGATTCAAAAGAGTAGTATTTTAAGTGACTCGTTATATAAAAAATCGAGAATTTTTATAAGATAGATTATATTTGATTTACTGACTTCTCTGGGATATAAGTACTGAGTGTATTTTTCTTTTTTTTAAAAAAAGGGTTAGTTGATCGTTGTTATTATTTCTATTCGTTCTGAAAACACCAACCCTTTAGATTAGAAAACATTTACGAAAGTTTAAAAATTATTATCGACACTGCAACTGAATATGCATATGCAATGCGGGAAAACCGATTCTGAAACTGTTCGCGTAAATTTTCATTCTGCACGCAGGAAATATTTCTTTTAAATAAACATTATAAACGGCAAGCAAGTATCCGAAAAAAAGATATTAATGAGACAACCAGGAAAAGCAGGAGTGTCATCATTAGCGAAACAATGGGGCCTGACAGACTGCATCAGGGTCAGAGATTATAAAACTTTTCTCAGGCTCAACTGAGAATTTTCTCAATTTCTAAATTTAAATAAATTTATGAAAATAAAAGATACTATGAATAAGTTGTTATTTATAACAATTATTCATATTATCTTTTGTGTTAATACATTAAAATTAGTATTAAAACAGAATTACAGCTTCAACCTCAAATTGAAATTTGAGAAAATTTGGAATTGAGAATAAGAAATGTTTTATAACCTCAGGCCCAGAAGAAGTAGAAGTGTTAGAATGATCGCCCATATACTGTTTGGTGAGCATTTACTGTTCGCGTGGTTTAAGGAACAAAACTTCGAAGGCGCAACAAATTTTCACATCTAAAGATTAATCAAGCTGCAATTTCGAAGATTTTTGTTGTTCAACGACGAAATACCAAAAACATTAATATGAGTAGATTTTTTCCTGCAACAAGTTATCTTGTTTGTCGGAACATCAATTGCTAAATGATAAAACCCCGAAACCTGCTAGCTTATTGACAAAATAAAAGACTCGTATCAAGTTCTAACATGATCGTAAGTATTCATCTTATTACATAAACAAGTTGCAACTAACACGCAAATGTCAATAAGTTGTACAAATCAACCAGCCTACATTGCAAGTATAATTTATCTAAAATGAACTGGCACTCATAAACTTCGTATTAACGTTGCCAAACCATGTATAGGTTTTTAATGTCTTACAGTCATAGAATGAAAAAAAAGCTACCTCTTCATTCCTTTAAATATATACTGACTGTCATTCAAAGGCCTCACCGAAATTTTGAAATTACTTATTTTCTATTAGTAGAAGACAATAATTTTATCTATGAATTTGAATTATAGCCTAAACTCTGCATATCCTGCTGTCGTAAACTCTTTTTACAAACTAATGCTACAATGGTAAGTTTGTCATAAGGGTTTACTCTTGCGCCCCGTGCGATTTTAAGAATTGATTTTGTTTTTCCAAATCTGTACAAGTCTTCGTTAGTCAAAATACAACTCAAAATTGACCCAATGAAGGATACAAATATTCATATCCCTAATGCTAAGACTATATAATGAAGGACGCGCACGCATTTTGGGCATGCCGGGAATGGGCAGTTCCCAAAATCACACAGCTAGACGTTTTAACGTATCGAGGTCAACTATAGTGCGTTTGGTTCGACGTGTGAACGCCACAGGAAGTCTTCAGGACAGGCGCAGATCTTGTAGGCCGCGCTCAACGTCTGTACGTCATGACAACTTTATCCGTCAACAGCACCTTCGTGACCGCTTTTCAACAGCTACATCGACATCTGCAGCCGTTGTTGGAAATCACGGTAGGAATATAAGTGTAAACACAGTAGGACGCCGGTTACGTGGACGTGGGGTTGTGTGCAGAAGGCCTCACCGGGGTATGATTCTTTAACAACGTCATCGACAACAACGTCGCGTATGGGCTTAAAATAACCTCTGACGGCGATGGCAGACAGTTGTGATCAGTGACGAGTCATGGTTCAATCATTCACATGCATACGGAGGCGTTCAGATATATCGACGTGTAAATGAACGTTATATGCGTAATTGTGTTTTAGAGCATAACCGTTTCCATAATGGCGGTCAGACCGCACAGCCGAAGCCATTGCTCTTTGCGGCTCAAATTGGCAAAAAGGGTCAACCTTTAGCTTGACTGATCGACCTGAAATTCTGAGCATTGCAGGAGCAGGTGGTTCATTGGTCACTCTTGCGAGCCAAGGTCAGACCTCACTACCGAAAGGTATGCAGTTCACTTTTAAAAAACCAAAACAAACTCAAAGGCCTTCACTATTGGCAACTTGGTACGCAGTATTTCTACCCCTTTGGCTTGACCGATCGACCCAGAACTCTGAACGTGTTCAGTTGGTGCCCTGGTCACTCGCGCTAGCCCAAGTCAGACCGCACAGCCGAAGCCATTGCTCTATGCGGCTCAAATTGGCGTACCTTGCCAAACGGGTCAACCTTTTTCTTGATCGATCGTCTCGAACCTGGGATTGTTCAGGTTGTTGCCTGGTCACTCGCGCGAGCCCAGGTCAGACAGCTCAGCTGATGGGTTTGCGGTTCACTTTTGAAAAAACCAAGACAAGCCCAAAGGCCTTCAATTTTGGCAACTTGGTATGCAGTTTTCTGCCTTTTTGGCTTGACCGATCGACCCAAAACTTGAAGCTTTGCAGGTTAAGGTTGTCCCTTGGTCACTGGCACAACCAAGGTCAGACTGCACAGCAGAAAGGTATGCGGTATACTTTTAAAAGACCAAAACAAACCCAAAGACCTTCACTATTGGCAACTTGGAACGCAGATTGTCTACCCAGTGGCCTTGACTGATCGACCCGGAACTCTAAGCATTGCAGGAACTCTGAATGTGTTCAGGTGGTACCCTGGTCACTCGCGCTAGTCCACGTCAGACCGCACAGCCGAAGCCATTGCTCAATGCGGCTCAAATTGGCGTACACGACGATATACCCAGCAGAAAGGTATGCAGTTTACTCTTGAAAAGACTTAACCCTAAAGGCCTTCACTATTGGAAACTTAGTACGCCGTTTTATTTTACCCCATTGGCTTGACCGAGCGACCCGGAGTTCTGAGCATTACAGGTTCAAGTGGTCCCCTGATCGATTGCACGAGCCTAAGTCAGACCGCACAGCCGAAGCCATTGCTCTATGCGGCTCAAATTGGCAAAACGGGCCAAATGGGTCAACCTTGATCTTGACCAATCGACTCGAAACTCGGAGCATTGCAGGTTCAGGTGGTCTCCTGGTCACTCGCGCGAGCCCAGGTCAGACCACACAGCCGAAGGGTATATGTCTCACTTTTGAATAGGATAACAAACCCAAAGGCTTTCACTATTGACAACCTGGTATGCAGTTCTCTACCCCTTTGTCTTTGCCAATCGACCCGAAACTCTGAGAATTGCAGGTTCAGGTGTTCCATGGCCACTCACGCGAGTCCAGGTCAGACCGCAAAGCAGAAAGGTATGTGGTTCACCTTTGCAGATCAAAACAAACCCAAAGGCCTTCGCTATTGGCAATTTGGCAGTTGTCTACCCCTTTGGCTTGAATGATCGATATCGAACTCTGCGAGTTTCAGGTTCAGGTTTTCAACTGGGTACTGGCGCCATCCCATGTATGACCGCACCGTCAAATCCATTGGTCTGTGCGGCCCTAATTGGCAAAACTGGCCAAAAGGGCCAACCTTGACCTTGACCAATCAACTCAAAACTCTTGAGTGTTGCAGGTTCAGGTGGTCCCCTGGTCACTAGCGCGAGTCTAGGTCAGCCGCACAGCCGAAGGGCATGTGGTTCACGTTTGAAAAACCATAACAGGCCCAGAGGCCTTCACTATTGGCAACTTGGAATGAAGTTTTCTACCCCTTTGGCTTGATCGATCGACCCGAAACTCTGAGCATTGCAGGTTCAGGTGATCCCCTGGTAACTCGCACAAGCCCAGGTCGGACTGCACAGCAGAAAGGTATGCGGTTCACTTTTGAAAAGACCAAATCAAACTCAAAGGCTTTCACTATTGGCAGCTTGGTATGTAGTTTTCTACCACTTTGGCTTGACCAATCAACCCGAAATTCTGAACATTGCATGTTCAGGTGTTCCCCTGGTCACTCATGCGAGCCCAGGTCGAACCCAACATTCATAGCCATTGCTTAATGCGGCTCAAATTTGCAAAACTGGCCAAAGAATTAACGTTGACCTTGACCGATCAACCCGAAACTCTGAGCGTCACAGGTTCAGGTGGTCCCCTGATCATTTTCGCGAGCCTACGTCAGACCGCGTAGCCGAAAGGTATACGATTAACTTTTGAAAAACCAAAACAAACCTAAAGGCCTTCACTTTTGGACACTTGGTATGCAGTCTTTACCCCTTTGGCTTGACCAATAAACCCGGAACTCTGAGCGTTAGAGGTTCAGGTGGTCTCCTAGTCACTCATGCGAAACCAGGTCAAACCCCACAGCCGAAAATACGGCTCTATGTGACTCAAATTGGCAAAACTAGCCAAAAGGGTTAACCTTAAACTTGACCCATCGACTGGAAACTCTGAGCGTTGCCAGTTCAGGTTGTCCCCTGGTCGCTCGCGCGAATCCAAGATTGCAGAGCCGAAAAGTATGTGGCTTATTTTTGAAAAACCAAACCAAACCCAAAGAACTTCACTATTAGCAACTTGGTATGCAGTTTTCTACACCTTTTGGCTTGACCGATCTACCTGAAGCTCTGGCATAGCAGGTTCTGTTGGTCCCCTGGTCACTCGCGGGAGCCAAGGACAGACAACACAGCCGAAGCCATTGCTCTTTGCGGCTAAAATTGGTATACCTGGCCAAACGGGTCAACCTTGACCTTGACCGATCGACTCGAAACTGGGAGCATTGCAGGTTCAAGTGGTTCCCTGGTCTTACGCAAGCCGAGGTCAGACCGCACAGCAGAAAGGTATGCGGTATACTTTTGAAAAGACCAAAACAAACCCAAAGGCCTTCAATTTTGGCAACTTGGTACGCAGTTTTATACCCCTTTGGTTTGACCGACCGACCCAGAACTCTGAGCATTGCAGATTCAGGTGGTCCTCTTCTTACTCGTGCAAGCCCAAGTCAGAACGCACAGCCAAAGGCATTGCTCTAAGTAGCTCTAATTGGCAAAACTGGCAAAAGGGTCAACCTTGGCATCATGGTTCCCGAAACTCTAAGCATTGCAGGCTCAAGTGTTCGCCTTGTCACTCTCACGAGCCTAGGTCACACTGCACAGCCGAATAAACTTACAAAATTGGTGCGAAAACAGAACGGTTATTCTTTACACACTTAACATAATGTAACACATGATACAAGTATATAAAATCTCCCCCATACAAAAAAAAAAAAAAAAAAAAAAAATACCATTTCAAAAACCGGCCCATTTTTCCACTGCTTATATGCAACACATATTAACATTCAGAATTTACTGTAACATTGTAACATTGAATTTCAAAAAGCGGCCCATTTTTTCCATTACTTGTTACACTTGTAACAAACTTCTAAAGTCCTTGTAACATCTTTGTACTTGTTACCTTTGTTGCACGCTAGTAACGTCCTTATTACATCTTTAAAACAAACTATAACTTTCGAAACACGCATTTTCATGCCAAAAATCCCCGTATTTACTGTAACATTGTAACATTGGAATTCAAAAGGCGGCCCATTTTTTCACTACTTGCAACCTTTGAAACGCGCTTGTAACGTCTTTGTAACATCTTTGTAAGAATATAACATTTCAAAAACTCATTTTCATGCCCGAAATACCCAAAATCACCGTAACATTGCAACACTGAGTTTCAAAAAGCGGTCCCTTTTCCACTAATTGTTACCTTTGTAACACGCTTCTTAAGTCCTTGTAACATCTTTGTAACACTTTTTTAACATTTCAAAAAACGCATGTTCATGCACTAAAGCCTAGTTTACATTTGCCACGGTCGCCGTACGATATAGCAGCCTGCGATTTTTCTTACGATTTTTTGGACATCGCACACAGCTACGGTCTGCGACGTATGTGTTTACAATGCGGCACGGTGACCGTGCGATTTTAAAAAGTATTTGAGGGGAACATACCTTAATGAGACCGTACGGGTCCCGTGCGATATCGCAAGGTAATCGTGAGATTCCCGTGCGGAGATCGTACGGGTTCCGTACGGATATCGAGAGGATGCCATGCGGTCATCGCACGATTCTACGGGTTTTATTTTGGATGTTTGATAGTGAAGATATGGTACGATTTCCGCACGATTAATCGCAAGGCGTCCGTGCGGGGATCGTGCGGTGTCCGCACAAGGCTACGGGCTTGCGATTTTTAAAGATGTGTATAACATTTTTTTAAACGAGATCGCAGGTGTCTGTGGTGCCCGTAAGACAGTGCGATGATCACACGGGCACCGTATGTCACCGCACGATTTTATGCTTACGGCGAGATACGGGCGCCGTACGGGCTCCGTAGGCCAAATGTAAACGAGGCTTTAATGTGACCGTACGGGTCCCGTGCTAATTGCTAGGTAATCCAGAGATTCCCGTTCTGAGATCGTACGGGTTCCGTACGGATATCGAGAGGATGCCGTGCGGTCATTGCACGATTCTACGGGTTTTATTTTGAATGTTTGATAGTTAAGATATCGTGCGATTACCGTGCGATCATCACAAGGCTTCCATGCAATGTCCGTGCGGCAACCGTGCGGTGTCCGCACAATGCTACGGGCTTGCGTTTTTTAAAGATGTGTATAACATTTTTTTCACGAGATCGCAGGTGTCTGTGATGCCCATTAGACCGTGCGATGATCGCAGGGGCACCGTATGTCAAATGTAAACGATGCTTAAATACCCGAAATCATTGAAACATTGTAAAATTAAGTTTAAGAATATGGCCCATTTTTCCACTTCTTGTTACCTTTGTAACTCGCTTGTAACGTCCATGTAACATCTTTGTAAGGAAATATATAGCATCTAAAAAAACGCACTTTTTTGCCCAAAAACCTTAGAGTTATTGTAACATTGTAACACTGAGGTTCAAAAGGCGGTCCATTCATTATTACATTTCAGAGAACTGATTTTCATACCCCAAATCCCCATGTTACTGTAAGTTTGTGACAGAGAGCGGCCCATTCTTCCAGAACTATAACATTTCAAAAAAAACCCCGCATTTTAATGCCCCAAATCCCCGAATTCACTCTAACATTGTAACATTGAGTTTTATAAGCGGCTTATTTTTTCACTACTTGTAACCTTTGTAACACGCTTGTAACGTCTTGAAAATTTTTGTTGCAAATTATAGCATTATAACTCGTTTTAAGCTTGTATCAATCATATTATCTTCTGGTAATAAACAAATACTTGAAAAATTATCATGCTCGACATAATCTGGTAGATCTGATGTGTGTGAGTTAAAGTCGCCACACATACAAAATTTAGAATATTCTGAATGTTAACATCAACTGAACATATAAGATCAAGTAATCTGTCAGGCGTATGCGTATCGACTAAGGCTTGACTGCTGCTGTTTTCTGGAATAAAATAGCATAACCACAAATACAAATCATCCGACAAACCAAGGACACATTCGCATGCTTTTATATATAGAATGTCATTGCAACTTTTAAAGACTAGTGTCTCGTCTGAAACAAATTCATTTCGTATATATACAATAAACCCCCCGGACGATCTTTTACTTGAGTGTTTATTTTCGGTTCGATGCAAAGCAAAAAATTCAAAGTTTTTAACACATATATCAGAATAGTCGTTTGACCAAGTTTCTGTTAACAACACTATATCATGCGAATAGGAGATATTCTCAAGTTCGGGAGTTGAAAGTTTATTAGTCCTTTCGGTACTCAAACCCTGTACATTCAAAAGAACACAGCGTAGCGAGACCTTCTGGGCGTGACCCTATTTACCAGACGAATGTTAACACAGGGGGTGATGTCCATAATCGGAGCCACCGGCTCCGCTTTCAAAATCATGTTTGGAACTTCCACTCCACGTGTGGCTCTGATTATGTAGATGTAAACATTTCATATTTTGAATGAAAAATGGGGTAGGAGGTCGGGATTTCCTCATTTATATAATATTTAATTTATAAATCATATAAAAAGACGAATGCTATTCGACCAGTTATACATTTTGCAACGTAAACGTATTAAAAAAATGTAAGAACGCTCGTTGGTTTTTGTTAAAAATGATTTCTTCTGGGAGCAGTCTTGAACCAGGAATGTCAAAACACATGGTTTTTACTTCCAAAATGCATTATTCTGAACAGAATTAACAACGCAGACCATTGTTTTCAGTGTACACGAGTTTAACAAAACAACCACAATAATCTTACCCAACGTACTTTTCTTCCATATGATATATATCAAAAAAAATAAAAAAATGTTTGGTTCCGATTATGTGGATTGGCTCCGATTATGTTCCCTGGCTCTGAAGTTGTGGAGTGTCTTCTTCTTCTCCCATATGCCCCCACAGCCTTAAATATGAAATTTCTGTTAGTTCCATGGGGCACTGTTTTCTCGTCATTCCATGGCACACGTTGTCTATTTTACGTCTCACCTTTCTCATTTACTTTTACTACCTCCGAAATGCAATATTCCGAACAGTATGTCTGATGTAAACTCTTGTTTTCAGTGAGTAGTGAGTGAATTCAAGAAAAAAACACAATATTCTAGAAAATTGTTCTTGACTGAAATTTTAGATAACTGAAAGAAAATTATTTGTCTCTAATTATGTACCAATGCTCCAAAGTCTTGGAGTGCCTAGCCTTTAGGGACCGAAACTCATAATCACTTGCCTAAAAACTACATTTATTACTCATTTATTTATTTATGTATTTATTTATTTATTTATTTATTTATTTATTTATTTATTTATTTATTCATTAATTTATTTATTTATCTATCTATTTATTTATTTAGTTAGTTAGTTAGTGAGAAAATGAATGCCATCGTAGTCATACGCATTGAAGAGTTGTAAGCGCGTGAAGGCGACTATCCCCAGGAGCAAATCCCAACATGGCAATGCATTCGATGTTCATGTTGCCTCTATCTCACTCAAAATCTTGGGTTTTCGCAACTTTTTTTTACTCTCTTTGTAAACTCGTTTTCGAAAAGCTCGAGTTTGAAATGAGTCCCTTCGGCGAAAGAATGGGCATTGGTCTCACTTTAAGGAGGTGTTCACGAATAAAATCCACAATGGCATGAGATGAATAGACCATAACATTGTCTTATTTACAGCGATTCACCCTATGGCCTTTGCTTTTGAAGGAGTCGACAAACGGCCCAGATACCTCATCTTTAAGGTTCACTGTCACCATGAGTCCACGATAACCTTTAAAAAACTGTGACATGGAGAGTAAAAAGTTTCCGGTCATAACACAAATTGTAGTACAATCCGTCCTCCCACCCAGTCAGCACCGAAGTTCGGCATCGGTAGTTGTTATTATCGGCGTTTTAACCTGGCTATGGTCGAGTTTTGACCCTTCAGTGTCCTTGATTTTAATCGCGTAAATGAATCAGTTTAATATGTCTATGCGCAATGACGTTCCAAAATTCATTTTTTCGCTACCACCAAACTCGAAAGCTTGGCTTTATCTGATAAATGTTTCACGGTTTGTCGTTTCCACCTCTATAAGCTGTATTACTCGACAAACTTGAGTTTCGTACGATGCATTCGATCTGCTGCATGAGAAAACATTGTTTATAACGAAAACCTTCTCTTTCACCGACCAGACTTATCTGAAACTCAAGCATATCAGAAACGAGCTTGCAATGAGAGTTCACAAAAGAACGAAAAATCGCAAGGTTTTGAGTCAAATTAAGGCAGCATGAAGAGCAATTGGATAGCCATGTTAGGATTTAATCAAAATTCGGAAGTCCACGTGTCGAACATTATTTGAGAGCAATATTGCACATGAACACACGCGCTATTGAATTTTACAGAGCAATGAAACTGACTTTGATTTCTACATTTTGATTTTGGGGGTAGTCACCTGTAACTCTCCAATGCGTATGTCTTCGGTGTAATCCTTTTTGTCACAGATCAATAATTAGTTTACGTTTTTTTGGTATATCCAATTTTCCATACTCTAGATTACGGAAAAAATTGTATCCAAAAATTTAAGTGATGCGTTATTTTTGTTGTTCAGTATATATAAAACGTGTTTTCGCCCTTGTATATTGATCCGTTTTGCTAAATGTCAAAGTTTTATACTTCTGTTTAATTTTCAACATCGCCTTTATAAAACGGCACCCCTATACCGAAAAAGCGCTCGGGACATTTTCAGTATTTGATTTTCACAGTGTTAAATAAGTTTTAATTTTATTAAATCTAGTTTAATTACTTTACGATTGAAAAGTTGACAAATCCGGAGATGAAGTAGTAAATTCTGACATTAATCGGAATTTATATAAATATGGTCAAAAACGGATTGCATTTCAAAACAGTGGAGTCAAATATGTTGCCTCTTAAGTACTGAAGGATTTTCAAAGATTTGAAGAGGTGTCCCAGTTTTTGACCCTCTTTCTAACTAGTCTAAGATTTCAAGACAAAGATCCTGACAATATGTTAAAACAAATTGTTCTCTAGATTTTCCTTAATTTGACCTATCGACATCATGTTTGGTCCCACTTAACCAAATTTTGAACTTAATGAGAGTTCACGAAGGCAAATATTCTGACCAAGTTTCAAGACATTTGAGTAAAGGAAGTGGCCTCTAGAGTTCACACAAGGTATTATCAAGATTTGACTTATTTACCTAATTTTTGACTTCACTTGATCCAGTTTAGGACTTGACCAAGATTAGATTGATGGGGTCCAACATTCTGACCAAGTTTCAGGACATTTGGATCAAGAATGTGGCTTCTAAAGTGCACAGAAAGTTCTTCTAAGATATGACCCCCTGACCTCATTCTTGACTCCGATTGACCCAATTTCAAATTTGACCGAGATTTGATGCAGTCAAACATTCTGGCAAAGTTTCAGGACATAATTGCAAATTATGTGGCCTCTAAAGTGAACAGAAGGTTTTTCTTAGATATGACCCCTTAACCTCATTTTTGACCTCACTTGACCCAGTTTACAACATGACCAAGATTTGATGAAGACTATCATTCTGACAAGGTTTCATGATATGGGGGGGGGGGGGTCTAAGATATGATCCCTTGACCTCAATTTTGACCACACTTGACCCAATTTCGAACTTGTCCGAGATTTGATGGAGACAAACATTCTGATGACGTTAAAGACATTTTGGCCAAAAATGTGGACTCTGAGGTGCACACAAGACTTTTGCTAAAATTTGACCCATTTCATTTACAAGATCCCATTTCTTGAGACCCCACTTGACCAAATCTCGAACTGGACCAAGATTTGATGGAGACAGACATCCTGACCAAGTTTAAGACATACGGACAAAAACAGTGGCCTCTAGAGTGCACACAAATTGGTGACGGACGACGGACGAAGGACGCCGGACACAGCTTGATCACAATAGCTCACCATGAGCACTTCCTGCTCAGATGTGCTAAAAATCGAACAAAAAGGGAGTTTTAAGAATCATTGAGTCTTTTTTTAGTGAGATATATTAATCGTATTTCTTGAAATATGTATCAAATGAACGCGAATTTCGCAACATCTTTTTTTTATACCACTCACAAAATATATCTGATAAAATTTCATGGATTTATCGACTTTAAAAGAGTGTTAGTAGTGACATTGTTAAAATTGGAACGCTTAGCGTGCGAAGTATAATAAGCAAGAAAAACCATTGACAGGCTCCGAAGAAATCTTTATATCTCATTACATTTAATCCTCGATTAAAGTCCGACAATTCTCTTGCACGAACATGTACTAAGTAATATTAATGAAGCTGACTGTCTAGTAATCGGAATAATGTAATCAAAGTAAACATGTCGAAGTGCAACGTAACAAACGTAACTTGCATCGTGAAATGGTGATAAAAAAGCGCCCCATGAAACTAGTAGAAATTTCATATTGAAGATGTTAAATGGAAGAAGAAGAAGACACTCCACAACTTCAGAGCCAGGGAACATAATCAGAGCCAATCCACATAATCGGAACCAAACTATGTTCTTTTATCTATATTAATTGAAGAAAAGTACATTGGGTTAGAGTGTTGTGGTTGTTTTGTTAAACTCGTGTACACCGAAAACAATGGTCTGCGTTATTAATTCTGTTCAGAATAATGCATTTTGGAGGTAAAAACCACGTGTTTTGACATTCCTGACTCAAGACTCCTCCCAGAGAAAATAATTTTTAACAAAAACCGACGAGCGTTCTTACATTTTTTAAGTACGTTTACGTTGCAAAATGCATAACTGGTCGAATAGCATTCGACTTTTTTTATGATTAATGAATCAAATATTATTTAAATGAGGAAATCCCGACCTCAAACCCCATTTTTCATTCAAAACATGAAATGATTACATCTACATAATTGGAGCCACACGTGGAGCGGAAGTTCCAAACATGATTTTGAAAGCGGAGCCGGTGGCTCCGATTATGGACATCACCCCCCATGGTTTATCCGAAGAGGCAGTCGCGTCCATTAATGTTCTTTTTATAGCACCTTGAAAAATCTGAGTCCCGTGCATTGATCTATTTTAGGTTCTTGGAAAACAGATGTTCTATTTTTACACAAACTATCGTTTCGGTTGAAGGACGTGTTGATTCTGACCCCTTATCTTACAAGCATTTGCACGGGAATTTCGATCTCGTCCACGTCTGGGCGATAAACATGATTTGTTAATTGTTTCGTTAGTTTGTGTCTTTTTTTCCTGTGACCAAAACGGAGTATTTTGCACAGACGTGGTTACTGTAGCTTGAATTTCCTGGTTTGGTTGTGTGTTATTTTTCTTTGCCGTTTCATTGTTTATAATTGATTGTTGTGACTAATAAGTATGCGAATGGTTATCATTTTCCTGTGAGGCTGGATCATTGTTCGTCAGCGACAACTACAAACCAGTATGTGCAGCAGTGTCACTCAAGCTATTACTTTTCCACTGGTTAGCATTTGGGTTTAAATCAGAAGACACCTGATCGGTCTTCATTTGTGCAACGGGTTCGTCGATGACTTGTTTGTTTGTATGATTTTCATTACTGATTATGCTTGTTTTGTGGTGGGTATTGTTCACGGTCGTTGTGAATTGTGTATTAAAACAAGCATAATTGTCATTTTCTGGTTAAGAATCTGATAATTTATGATTGGATTAAACCCTGGCCCCGGATATCTTGCGTCATTGGTAAGTTACTATTTGGGATTTCAGTTTCGCATTGCAAATCTGACTGAGTACTGACATTTCCGACCAATTCTAATCTGTTTTTGTTGATACTAGTTGATCATTCACGCAATTCATCCCTTACTCAACGACCATTTCCTAAAAAAAAATTACAGGATATACAATTTGTATTTTAGCATCTGGATCGTCTCCCTTCATACGTTTGTATAGTGGACATAACCTATGGGCATTTTCATAATGTTTTCATCATCACAGAAATCACGAAAATTCACTATGCTAGGACGATGTTTGGCACTATTTCTGTCATATGTTTCTAATCTGTAGGCTTTTGTAATGTACATCCTGTCCGAATCTAGTTCAACATGATCAAAAATAACCTCTCGTATGATTTGGAAGCAGTTTTCGCCATTGTGTACTGCAAGACATCTGAAAACCAGGTAATTTCTGCGTGACCCTCGCTTCGATATCGATAGATTTATAGGCCAATGTTTTCAACAGTTCAATTTGAAGGTCCGACGTCTGCAAAACCTGATCTAGCTTTTGACCTATACATGTGAGCGACTTTTCAAATAAATTGAGTCTAGCACTTGAATTTAATTGTTCTTGACAAGTACAACGTAATTCGTCAAATATCAATATCAGTTTTTCATCTTGAAAAGAATGAACAATCCCTTGCTTTGATTGAATATTTGTTTGTTTATTGGTTTACATCGCATTCACCATGTTCCCGCCCTTGGAAAATTTGAAATTGGTTTTGAGTGAACACTTCTTGTTTCATTATACTTAGTTCAGTCCGTAAAAGTAGTTCACGATTTTGGGTACAAATGAAAACTAGTACAGTTAATTACATCGTGAAATTGACATTTTACTCAATCAAAACCACCCTAAATCGCTCACTCAGCGCTCCATTCATTCATTCCAGACACTCACTCAAACCATTCAAAAACGATCCAAACTCACTGAAAAACATATAACAACAACTTCTTTCAAAATAAAAATAGCTGGGGAAAAAATCGGGATTTCACTTATTTAATTGAAATTGTTAGCGTATAATAGGTTCTTGAAAAATATGAAGCTATCTATCGAACTTGTATGCATATTTTATTAAAGGGAGGTAATCAATCTTGCTAATTTTGTTCATCCTGAACAAAATTTGCAATACTGGATTACCTCCTGTTAAATTCACTGAAAAGTCGCTCCACACATTCATTCAATTTCATTCCTAGATCATTCCATAATCTTTCACCTTGTCAATTTCACGATGTTGTTAACTGTACTACTGCAACACAAAATTGATAATAAAAAGTCCAGATGAACCTCGACAACATCACGTTATTTTTTCTTAAAATCCACCTGCATCGATACGTGCTGCGTGCGCTATATTTAATTACCCTTCGCATACAGTAAAGCGTCAACTTAAGGACTCTCAACTTTATAAGCAGCCTAAGAACGGAATAACATTAGGAAAAAACACACATTATGAAAAGGTATGAAGTGATCTGCCAATTTAAATCGTAATAATACCCAACCTGTTTCTCATATGAAATGTCCTTCAGGAGTTATACGGTTATTCAGCCCAATCTATTTCATGATGACGTCCTTGGTGTAATACTTATACTACGTTCTAGTGTGACAAACTTGTTTTGGTGGACGTTTTTAAGTCTTCCAGTGTTAGTGCGTGAGAAAAATCCGGTCAGAAGAAAATAGATTTTCAAAAAAGTAGTTCCAACTCGGTTTCAATTTTCTTTTGTTCAAGACTTTTTTTTTCGTCAGATAACTGTGCATTTTGAAAAAAAGCATGATATAAGAATTCTATGCAATTTGTAGATTATTCAAATACGAAATTAGTTGCTAATCCTTAACCACGCGTTTTAAACATTCGCACAAGAATGCAACGAGGCGGTGATTCGCCTATTGGATTTTCCCGTGGTGTCAGGTAAAGTTAGTGTCTGAACTTGTAGCCCGCTGTCTGTAGGACAAGTAGTATATAATTATTCCTGCATTCTAATTAATAAGCGGCCTATCAGTATGAATGCGTTTGAAGTGTGTCTATTTGGGAATGAGGGATACATCAATACTCAACTGGTCCAAGGTTTTTATTCAAAACATAGAAAACCGTATAATGCAGCCTGGATGAAACCACAGTATTTCAAAAACTGTTTTGTAACGATAATTATTGAGCAATAAAATCAGGTTTATTGCTTTTGAGCTTGAATTTGTAAAAAGTGCACATTTTATCAAAATGATTGGTCACTTCAAACTAGTTAGACCCAGTTTTTACTCTCTTTCACCTTCGATTGCAATTTTTACATTAAAGTGATTCTCACAGCATTACATCTATGGTTACACTCCTGTCTGTTTTAACCTAATTAAATATTTAGTGAAAATGGCTCATTTTAACAGTCCTCTGCGGTTCTATGCCGGATAAAAATATCGTTGGTGTTATCCTAAAACCTAGTAACTTCAGCTTATTTTTGCTAGGGCTGTAGCTATCAGTTTTTAGACGGTACGAAACGTGCAATAACTGATGTCAACTCTGGCCCAGAGAAAAACAAAAGCCGTCAGAGACGGATCATGCTTCCCGAATTAGGCATTGTCACAAAAAAAGTATGCAATCGATGGAAAATTTGTCATTTTCTGCCCTGTACAGAAATATGAGACAGAGAGATCTAACATAAAGGTAACAAACATTTAGCCCCTTTTTTTCCATGACATTTTTTTGAATGAACTTTTCATATAGATTACGCTCAAGGGCATCTGATTTGCTAATCAAATATCAAATTTCATCAAATTCTGAACATAAGACAAAGAGAAATGAAAGAAAAAGGTAACAAACATTTAGCCCACCTTTTTCCATGATAAATTTGCTGTGCGAAATTTCATTTTGGTACTCAAGTACGAAATTTCATTGAATTCCGACCATTAGACTAGGAGAAATGTGAGAAAAATGCATTTAACCCTAAGTTCCCTTTTCCCGTGACGATGCCACAAATCTAAAAACCGGGAAAGACACATTAGCATTTAATCAAATGTGAAATTTCATCAAATTCTGAACAAAAGACTAAGAAAAATGAAGGAATAATATAATTTTTACGAGCTTAGGTAAAGGTAAAAACAATTATCCTCTTTTTTTCATGATATATTTTTTTATTTCAAATCATTTATAATAAAGGATATGTAATTTGCTACTCAAATATGGAATTTCATTAAATTCCGGCCGTAAGAATAGGAGAAATCTGAGAAAAACTGTATTTTACCCTAAGTCCCCCTTTTTTCGTGACGAGGCCTCAAATAAAAAAACCCAGTCAGATGCATCAACCCAATATCATAGGAAGTTCATATGGTAAGTTTCATTCGATTTGGCCCAAGGGTTATGGAGAATGTACTGTAATATGAGACACGGAGAGCTTTCATTAGGGTAACAAACATTAACCCCCCCTTTTTCCATGACATAAATATTGAAACAAATTTCAAAAATTTATTGTAAAGGGCATCTGAATTGCTACTCAAATGTGAAATTTCGTTAAATTCTGATCAAAAGACTAGGAGAAATGAAAGAATAGCTGTATTTTACAATTTAAAGTAAAGGTAACAAACATTTAGCCCCTTTTTTCCATGATATATTTTTTGTACGAAAATTACAAATTATTTATAGTAAAGGGCATCTGAATTGCTAATCAAAAATGAAATTTCATTAAATTCTGACCATTAGACAAGAAGAAATTTGAGAAAAACTGTATTTTACCCTAAGTCCCCTTTTCCCGCGAGGAGGCCTCAATAAAAAAAACGCAGACAAATGTATCAACAATATATCATAGAAAGTTCACATTGTAAGTTTCATTTGATTCTGCTCTACGATTAAGGAGAAATCGCTGGGGACGGACGGGCGGAAGAATTGCGGACAGACGGACGGAGGGACGGACAGACGAAGCGGCGGCTAAACGCTCTCTCTTCGGGGAGCATAAAAATGTTCAGGGTTTGTTCATTTAATCCTATGTGTCATATGCAGCAGTGTTCTGGCACTAAGCATGAAATTATTTAAAGCTTGTTACTGTTATTTAAACATTATTTACAGTACGGCAAAGAGTATACCATTTTTTTCTAACCGAACTATTTCGGGACAAGCAGAGCAGGTCCCTTTACACATGTACCTCAAAAAGATGCAGTGTAAATACAAGTTTGAACTAGAACTGTCGCAGAGCAGACTTATGCCCCCCACCAGCACTTTGCCAAAATGCAAGTGCTATTAGTGTAGGATGTGTTTGTAACAAATATTACGGTCATATGCAGCATTTGCTTGAAGTTTCATGATTGTAGCTCGCTTGGTTCTTGGGTTAGAGTCCAGAAACGAAAATTAAATAAAAATTGACAATGACCTTAATCTTTAACCTATGTGACCCAAAAATAGGGCACTTTCATGAGTCATAAGCAACATTTGCATAAATTTTCATGATTGTAGGTCGCTAAGTTCTCGAGTTAGAGTGCGGAAACGGAAATTGAACGAAAATTGACTGTGACCTTGACATTTAAACCCATGTGACCAAAAGATAATAGGACACTTCTTTTGGCCATAAGCAGCATTTGTATAAAGTTTCATGATTCTAGGTCAGTTGGTTCTTGAGTTAGAGTCCGGAAACTAAAAGGTCTACGGACGGATGGATGGATAGACGTAGGGATTGACGAACGGAGGTGGGGGTATAATGACAGCTATTGAATGATAACCAAAATCTTTTACCTCATGTTGAGTTAAAACACCAATCTCAGAGTTTCATGAGCCTTCGATTTTTATATCACTGTTATCACTTTTTTGGAAATTGGATAAAATGTTGATTCTCTAACATTCATTTGCTTTTCATGCTAGTTAATGCAAATATCGTGAAGTGAGAATACCACAATTTAAAAAGCCATTCATGTATTTGTATCATCAGTGACCAAGTACATAGAACACCCATAAGATACCTACGAAAGTCAACTTAGAAATAAACAAGGTGGCCTTATTTTCGAAATTTCTTATCATTCGTTTTCTTCTTTTTCCCCGACGGCGGCACTCATCCTTTCCGACTATTTGTCTCCCACCAATAGGTTGATAATTGTAGACCTATGTGAAATAGCAGCTTGAGGCTAGGAACGTTGTTATAGTAGTCATGGCAGGTGTGCGAAATACCAGAAATGTATTGTTAGGTACTCCAGCTTCCGCGATAAAACTGTTGTTTGATTGTTGAAAGCGGGGTAAAACCTTTTCAAACAATCAATACAATTTGTTTTTTGTTATCGCACATTTGTTCAGATAAAACAGATATCAACATCAAGCCTTGAATGAATATATTATTCTTACAAGAGCTACGCATAAGGATGCAATGCTTAGCTGTGCTTGGTTGTAAGTGCTGGCCATTGTAGAAATCTGAATTGAAAAGGAGGCATAACAAAAACCCCGTCATTGTTATCCCCCTTGATTGTCTGGATAGCTCTTGTGAAAGTGAAGACACTTGCTAAATTTCGTGAAGATATCTTCAATAACAATAGATACATGTATATGACAAATATTAAAGTTTGTCACGCCAACAAAGTAGATGTTCTCTGTACCTCTAGTTTTCTCCGAAAAGAGTCGAGCTAAAAAGGCAATCCTTATACATTGTACCATCGGACTGTGTTATTCATTTTGCTAAAATTGAAATAAAGCACTCCTTGGTTTATTTTAGCTGGGTATGCGGGGACATTTATACTGTAAGAATCTTTAAAATCCAGATAGAGAATATTTGAAAATAAAACAAGAAACATTAATTTATTTCAAAAAACCATAAATTATTCATTAATCAAAAACAAATAATTCGTGGCCTACTTTAATGAATTGCATCAGAATTTTAACTTGTTTGATGATGGAATCTGCGAGTATAATGACAAGCAGACGAGACATTTGTGTTGTGCTATACACCCTTAGTTCTTTCATCGTCTGTACATATTTAGCCAGAGGTGTGTTCGTCAGAGAATATGAAAAAATCCGCTAAATATTTTCTTTTAACAAAATATGGAATATTTTCGATGTTTTTTATTGAAAGGTTCCATTTCTCTTTAAGAATTTACAACATTTTTAACCAATCTTCATTGAAAATATGAGAAGTTAAAACACGAGCAAAACAGACTCTCGAAAGTGCAATTTAATGCAACACGCTACATTCAGATAAAGAATCTTCAAAAGTCGCTCAATAAACTAGATTTTGTTACGACACTTTAGTCACCTAGCGCTGACATCTTTCTGTTTGTCACTCATGCAAGATAAGTTACCATGAATACGAACTTATACATGCAGGCCTACGTTTTGAGAATTTCGATTATACCATTAATCTTAAAACTTCTGGGGGCCCGTTTTACTAAACATCTTACGATCATTTTTTGCGTAAGTAAAAAATTAAATTTGCTTCTACAGTAGTAACTACATATGGAATTCTGCAATGCAATATCTCATTAGAATCGTCTTCTAAAGACGATTCCAATGCGATATTACAATGCAGAATCTAACAATGAATGAACACACCAGGTACCATTTGTGAATTTGACTTACGATCAATTTTGTCGTAAGAAGTTTAGTAAAACGGGCCCCAGCTGTATTCGTGAGATTTCATTTGTTCCGTTTTAATAGAGTTGTTTCGTGCTATTTGTAGATATGTACATTAAAGTTTCTTATTAACACTAATAAGCACATTCTGAATTACTTTTTAACTTTCGGTAATTCTAGATTACATATGAAGTAAAAAGTTCATATGAAAACGAGGGTTCGTACCGCCATTCAAAAAGGACCAACCTGGGCTTTGCGAAAAAAGATTTTTGAAATTGCAATATTCAGTTTACAGGCCCTTGGATCAGTCTTTTTTTTCAATTTCTTTGAAGATGTTCCCTTTTTTGCGCGACCGTTCACATATATTTCTTAAACAAGAAGACCATGGTGGTCCTAGAGCGCTCACCGGAGTCTATTTGATCTCTGGTACATCACATAAATTAAATAGGCAGATGTCAACAAGGAGACAATTTCTACATAAGATCAATACCATGAAATGTTTTCAGCCAAGAGCCAGACAGATATGCCTTTTCACTCTTTGATTCTATGTTAAAAGGATTGCACCCGGGAAGAGCCAAAATGTGACCCCAGGGTCTTGATATGAACACACTTGGTAGAGATCCATTAGATGATAATACATACTAAATATGAAAGCTGTCTGCCCTCTGGATTCAGAGAAGAAGATTTTTGAAGATTTTTCCTATTTTCACCCATCGGGCTCAGATGCGCTAAAAGGATGCGCCCGGACAAAGCCGAAATATGACCTCAGGGTCTTAATATGAACAAACTTGGTAGAGGCCCACTAGGTAATGCTACTTACCAAATATTAAAGCTGTCTGCCATCTGGTTTCAGAGAAGAAGTTTTTTAAGATTTTCACTCTTTGATTCTATGTAAAAAGGGTTGCGCCCGGGTAGAGCCCAAATTTGACCCCTTGGTCTTGATATGAACAAACTTGGTAGAGGTCCACTGAATGATGCTACATACCAAATATGAAAGCTGTCTGCCATCTGGTTTCAGAGAAGATTTTTGAAGACTTTCATTTTTTTTTACCCTTCGTGCTCAGAAGAGCTAAAAGGGATGCGCCCTGGCAAAGCCCAAATATGATCTGGTTTCAGAGAAGAAGATTTTTTAAGATTTTCGCTGTTTGATTCTATATAAGAAGGGTTGCGCCCGGATAGAGCCCAAATATAACCCCAGGCTCTTGAAATAAACAAACTTGGTAGAGGTCCACTAGATGATGCTACATACCAAATATGAAAGCTGACTGCCTTCTTGTTTCAGAGAAGAAGACTTTTGACGATTTTCATATTATTACCTTTTTTGTTAAGGGTAAAGAGAGAGTTAAGGGTGAATTTCATTTATTTGAACAAATTTGGTAGAGCTTGACCCAAGGAAGATCCCTGCCAAGTTTCATCAAGATTGGCCCACTGGTTTAGGAGGAGAAGATGTTTAAAGAAACAACGCACGACTGAAGGGCGGACGACGGACATTCTACGATCACAATAGCTCACCTTGAGCACTTCGTGCTCAGGTGAGCTAAAAGGTTAATATAATATTCTGTTCGTATGATGAACCGTTAACATAGGCTTAATAAATAAAGAGTGTAATTTCTTTAAACTTTACATTATCATTGGAACTTGTCGAATTTGGGTCTGAACAGTTTACATTTATCATACATTTTTACATGGATAGTTTCCTTTTTCGTCTCGTTACTTTTATCGCAATGCCACCAGAAACGTTCACTTCAGTACTTTCAGGGCTTTGATTTTCAAACTAGGTGCGATGCAGCTCTTGGGGTGTTGATTTGTTCGTCATACCCTTTTGGTCAGTCTGATGCGCCAATCGGATGGTTCAACTCCTAAAGCTACGACACAATGAGCAAAACTGTTTTTAATTCCATTTACGTTCGTAATTAGCGCCTGAATGAAAAATATGGATGTTGGTCGTTTTGACGCATTTCAGTTAGAAGATAACTTCCTTTATAAATTCAAGCCAATCAAATCAGCCGGAGCCAGTCAGTTTCGTTAAACAATTGATACGCGGAAGTAGGTTGGCTTACCCTTGATGATAGAAGAACATAAGAAAAACGAATTCTTATCTATAAAATGATAAAAAGACTTATATCTTCAAAATATTCTTTTCGTGGCCAGTTATTAATAGGACAAATTACGCTCTTAATAATGCAAACCAAATTGACTTAGTCGCTTGCCGCAATGATCTCTATGTAAAAACATTCATTCCATCTGCATTCGGAACACCACTCGGTCAATCTCACGATCAACCTCGGATGAACATAGACGGACTATTTTTTAAAATTACGGGAAACCCTTGGAAATCCACGATGACGAAAGTTAAAATGCGTTAGCCCTCGAAACTTTAAGTGACAACATTGGACGTCGCCAATGCCACTCGCTCAAGTCCGTGACTGACGTGAAACCATCCGTATTCTTATATAAATATCTTTAGATTCTTAAATAACGGCTGAAAAAATCTTAATTTTTGAGAATGATTCTCAAAAATTAAGATTTTTAAGCCGTTATTTTCTGTAAAAGATATAAGTCTACAATGCTAGTTATTCTTATACTGTTTCCGCCTAACAAAATGCACGATTTTGTTACACGCTCATTCGCCTTGCATACATCCGAGGTCTGTTGCAGTTTACGGAAATGGCCGAGTGATGTTCCGAATGATTCCATCTGCTGTATCAATTTTGAGCGAGCTATCTAATAATTTAAAGTCCCTGGCATCGTATCACTTTTTTAAATCGCGTATTTTACAAAGCTTTTCAGTTTCAAAGGTACATGTACTTGCACATTACTTTGTTGGTGATATAAAATTGGCAATTAAACAAACGAGAATACGTTAAAATTGTAAATATCTATTGCCCTATTTATTGTATGGGCTCATGGCCGGAATATGTTGTCTTCAAAACACTATTTTTGAATGACATAGCTATTAAATTTGTTATATGGAGGCATTTTTCTATGTATAAATTCAAACGAGAATGGTCGTATCTAAGTTGAACAAACTTGTGACAAGACCCCTTTGCTTCAGTAAATATATCTTTATGTGATGATTCTTCTTGTTTCGTAAAAAGATGGCAATAAGATATGTTTAAACTAAACCCCTTAACCTCAAATTTGATCCAACTTGACCCAATTTCGAAATTGACCAATATTTCATGAAGACAATCATTCTGTTTAATTTGCAAATTGATTGACGAGAAAAATGATCTTTAGAGTGACTCAAAGATTTTTCTGAGATTTTACCTTGTGACCTAGTTTTTGACCCCCACTTGACCAAATTATGAACTTGGCTGTTTTTTTTTTTCAAAGACAATCATCCCGACCTATTTGCAGAATGATTGATAAGAAAACGTTTCTTCTAAGGTGTATACAAGGTTGACAAAAGATTAAACATTGTGGCCTAGTTTTCTTACCTCACTTGACCTAATGTTACACTCGATCAAATTTCATCAAAACAATTAAACTGACCAACTTTTAGTTTGATAGAACAAAACATATGACTTCTAAAGTGTCTACAAGGTCTTTTCTAAGATTTGTCCTTGTGACCTAGTTTTTGACCCCACTTGATACAATTTCGAAATTTACCCTGATTTCAACTATACAATCAATCTGACCAAAGCAAAAGATATGTCTCCTGGAGAGTTTTTACAAGATTTGGCTCCTTGACCTCAAATTTGAGTCACGTGACCCTATTGCGAGGTTCATCAAGACTCCATCAAGACATCCATTCTGATTAATTTTCAGTATGAATGAGCAAGAAAGACGGCAACTAGAGCGCTACAAGGTTTTTCTAAGATTTAACCTTGTGACCGAGCATTTGACCATATTTAACCCAATTTCGAATTTGACGCGGATTTCATGAAGACAACCAATCTGACCAGTTTTCAGGTTGATAGCACGAAAAATGGCTTCTGGAGTGTTAACAAGTTTTTTTCCCCAAGATTTTACCCTGTGACCTAGTTTTTGAACCCTTGACCTTATTTCAAACTTGACCGAGATTTCACCGAGGCAATCAATCCGACCAATTTTCAGGTAGATTAAACATATACTTATAATATATAAAATTAAAAAGTAACTGGATAGTACTTAAGACTGTACTTTTATTATTAGGCAAATGTTTAGCAGCATTTTCTCCATAATAAATCAAATATTCTTTTTACTTTTATTTACTGAATCTATACAACTTCATTCCTTCCATTGTTATTATTGGTTACCTTTACGTCTTTTTTCAATTGTTTTTCTTTCTATATTGCCATTTAAGGTAATCTATAATTTAATACTGCCTTAAGATCTGTCATTCATTTGTGGAGTCCGTGGTCTAGTGGTTAGGACGGTGGCTTTGGGATCGAAAGGTCCCGGGATCGAATCTCGGCCAGATCGCGGGAATTTTTCTGAGCAAAAAATTAACTCCACGTTGCTCCTCTCCACCCAGGTGTATAAATGGGTACCTGTGAGAATGTAAGTCTTAGTGCTGTGGCTGCCGATGAGCGCCGTTTGTTAACAGCCGACTTGCAATTCGATGATCGGGGGTTAAAGTGTGAAGTCGGTTGAATATGCCTGGCATAGAAACAGACTATAAACCTAACTTTAACTTTAACTTTTTCATTTGATATAAATTTATAGATGTTTATCAGTTCTCACCTTCCTTGTGATCAAGTATAAATAAGAAGCATAATTATATTTGAAGGAGTTAGAACTCTGTGTTCAGTTAGAAACTTTGTGTTCAGTTGTTTAGTTTGAACTTTGTGTCTAGATAGGAGCTTTGTGTTGAGTCAAGAACCAAATGCTTTAGGAAAAGACTCTCTTTGCGTTTAAGCTCGGTGCTGCGTTTGGGACTGCTAAATGAATTCTTTGGGTCAGGAATTAATATTTGGACTTACCTCGGTGTGAATTGGACTTCGTGTTTGTTAGGAATCACTTGTTGAATTGATTAGCTTTTTGGACTTTTCGACCTTTGTTTATTTACAACATTAAATCAGTAAACTTCATTTGCTTTCCTGATTCTCCATTTCTGAGTAACTCTCCTACCTTCCATCAAAAAGTATGATCCACTACAACAACAACAGAAATCTCCGCGTTATGGGTAGGCGTTTTTTCTGCTCATAATTCTTTGTTAAAATATGAGGCTTTTTTATCCAACCGTCATGCAGTTGCTTGTTCTATACAAAATGGCTCTTTTCCACAATGTTTTGGCTGTACCGCTATCGCTTTGGCGGTCTTACGTTGCTTAACTGCTTGTGCTAATTAAAAGCCCATTTTGTTATATAATATACCTGGACATGCTGCTTTTTCTGGGCTAGTGAAGTGCCCTTAAAATTGGGTCTCAAACACTTTACATGAACTTTAAAAGCGGAGTTTACCAACAATTTATTAGGATCATATTAACAAGAAGCAATTACTTTAGTTAAAAAAGTTTTACTACCCGATGTCCAGAGTGTTCAGTGTCAGTTTCGACTACAGATGATAAAGTTAGAGCAGTCGTGCAACCACTTTGTTAATCCTATATGTCGGTCTACAGGGTTTAGGGTAAAAAAGACCCAATAACAAAAATACCTAGTGTACAAAAAGGCCAATTGTACAAAAAGACAAGAGTCAAAAAGGCCCTGACCAGAAAGGCCCTGAAAAAATGACAAAAGGCCAATCCTCAGAATTGAATAAAAGAGGGTTAATATGTGATGTCTCAGAGAGACTACTTTTAGTTTTTGCCTTAATGAAAAGGAAAAACAGGTGTTAGAGCTGTTATTAAATTGCATGCACATATTGCATGCCCTCTGCTTCGTGTCATTATTTATTATGCAATCCATATTAAAAACTTCTTTTTTTTGCAAGAATATTTTCACCCATGAATGTTACTTGACTAACAGATTGAGATGAGACCGTTTTTTCATGACTGACATTTGTATAATTATTTTATTCAATAAAAGTTCAAAATGAAAACAAAATTACAAATGTAATATACTTTTTAGAATTAAAATTAAACTTTTTAAAGATATGGCTATAATTATCAACACATATATCTAACAGAGATTTAAAGCATTGTAGGTAGGTATATACAGTCAATCTTGTTCGAGCGACCACGTCTATTAAGCGACCATTTTTATTCAGCGACCGTTTTCAAAATCCCCTTCTTTACAGCAAAATATCTTAAAAAGTAGGAAATGTTAGTCTATAAACTATTAAAAATGAATCCAATTCCGTTAGAACTCACTAGAATGCTCTCAATGAGACGATTCCATTGAGTTTTAGCAACATAGGATAATTGACAATTTCGCAATTATATTCTTATTCAATAAAAATACGTTGTTTTTTATTTATGGACAAAACGTGTTTTAAGCAGACATTTTCTTTCAACCGTGTTTTGTGTGGTACCGTTAGTGGTCGCTTAAAACAAGTTTTACTGTATGTTGGCTTTTTTGGTCAACTCTGATAGTGGGCCTATCTGACACTAGGCCCTTTTTACCCGACACTGTCTACATTCGTACAGCTAAAGTTAACAACATCGTGAAATTGACAAGGTGAATGATTATGGAATGATTAAGAAATGAAATTGAATGAATGTGTGGAGCGACTTTTGAGTTCACGGGAGTTATCCAGTATTGCAAATTTTGTTCAGGATGAACAAAATTAGCAATATTGACTATCTCCCTTTAATAAAATATGCATACAAGTTCGATAGATAGCTCCATATTTCTTCAAGAACCTATTATACGCTAACAATTTCAATTAAATAAGTGAAATCCTGATTTTTTCACCCCAGCTATTTTTATTTTGAACAAAGTTGTTGTTATTTGTTTTTCAGTGAGTGTCTGGAATGAATGAATGGAGCGATTTAGCATGGTTTTAATTGAGTTAAATGTCAATTTCACGATGTAATTAACTGTAGTAGCATCTTGAAATAATGGACTTAACCTCGATCAAAACCATTCCAGACAGCTCACTCAGCTCTCCATTCATTCATTCATTCCAAACACTCACTCAAAACACTCAAAAAACGCTTCGATATTATTAAAAATAATTCGAAAGCGACAGAGACGATAAACATTTCATTGATTCTTATCAAATTATTCCACGATTATTTGGGCTGATGGGGATTTAAAAGCGTCTGATTGGTTCGTGAAGACAGACAAATTGTACAATTACTTAAAGGGAGGTAATAAATAAAACGCACTCATTCACTTTCGTTACTAATCTATTCTTAGCTCATTCAACTTATCAATTTCACGATGTTTCTTACTGTATTACAGGTAACAACACCGTGAAATTGACAAGGTGAATGATTTTGGAATGATTTTGGAATGAAATTGAATGAGTTTGTGGAGCGAGTTTTAAAGTGAATTTAATAGGAGGTGATCCAATATCGCAAATTTTGTTCAGGATGAACAAAATTAGCAATATTGATTACCTCACGTTAATAAGAATATGCCTACAGGTTCTGTAGATAATTTTCTATTTCTTTAAGAGCGTTTTAGACGCTTACAATTGGAATTATTACAGTGAAATTGGGATATTTCTCTATCCAAATTTATTTTGAATGACGTTGTTGATTCTATATTTTTCAATGGGTTTGAGCGCTTTTGAATGGTGTGAGTGAGTGTTTCGAATGAATGAATGGAGTGCTTAGTGAGTGATTTAGAATAGTTTATATCGAGTTTGATGTCAATTTCACGATATTTGTTACTGTATTAGCAGTCGGGAATCTAATGGGTAACCATCAAGATTCGTTGTGATTATCACAACACTTATTTTCCGTTTGTGACGTCACCACTATTATTAAAGGGCAAATCTATAAATAGCCAGATGGGAGAGTGATGGAAACCCGTCACTCTCCATTCATGTGGCCATTTGCAGATTTGTAACGGTTTTCTATCACAAGTGTTGGAATTCCGAAAAATATGCCTCCTTTTTAAAACCGTGCTCAGCGATTTTTTCAACAGGGCTAGACAAATATTGGATTAAAATGAGGATTTTCTTTTCGTCTTCGAAAGATGTTTATTTCTGGTTTTAGCCAATTCATTACTTTTATTTATGAAAATACTAAGAACTATCATTCGAATTGTAGAGACATTGCGCTTTTCGTAAATAGAATAAATACTTCAACGACAATAATTAAGGGTTAAAATTCGATCAAAATTCCCCTTTAGCAGATAATTTGCCTTATGACGTACTCTCATAAGACGAGGGCGTGACTACTTTTACGCATATTTCGCAATTGTGTTAAAGAAACAAATCCTCTTTCGAAATTTGTAATTGATGAATGATCATAACATCGAAACTACAGCTTATTTAAGCTGTAGTTATGATGTTTTAATTATTCACCAAAACTCAAATCATAGAAAAGGGGAGCGGGCGGAGGACTCAAAGTCAACCATATCGCCTTTATCCTATATATTCTATGTTGTTCACCTTCTGAGTGGGTATAAGCTTCATAATCCTTGTTACGCCTATGGGTGGTACAGTTAGTTACATCATGAAATTGACATTTAACTCAATCAAAACCATTCTTAATCACTCACTCAGCACTCCATTCATTCACTCCAGACACTCACTCAAACGATTCAAAAACGCTCCAAACTCACCGAAAAAACATATAACAACAACTTCGTTCAAAATAGTAAATAGCTGGAAAAAAAATTGGGATTTCACTTATTTAACTGAAATTGTTAGCGTATAATAGGTTCTTGAAGAAATATGGAGCTCTCAATCGAACTGTTATGCATATTTTATTAAAGGAAGGTAATCAATATTTCTAATTTTGTTCATACTGAACAAAATTTGCAATACTGGATTACCTCCCTTTAAATTCACTTAAAACTCGCTCCACACACTCATTCAATTTGATTCCTAAATCATTCCAAAATCATTCACCTTGTCAATTTCACGATGTTGTTAACTGTAGCCACCAGATACTACACTGATTAGTTTGTTTGTTTGAATGGGTTTTTCGCCGCTTTCAACAATTTCGCAGTTATATCGCGGCGGCCGGGGCACCTAACAATGCATTCCTGGTATTTCTTTCACCTCTACTACCATTACACCCTTTCCTAGCCTCCGACTGCTATCTCACATAGGTTTACGATTATCTACCGATTGGTGAGAGACAAACGTCGGAAAAGAAATATTTGCCGCCACCGGGGATCGAACCCACGACTTTCAGATTGGAAGTCTTATGCCTAACCAACTGCGCTATGGTGGCGGCTACTACACTGATTATAGATGATTCAGAAGAGGGGTCATCTCCATATTAGCGCAGTCACTCCCCGTCGTATCAATTACTCTATGAGCAGTGTCCACCACGCCATTTACGGCTCTACCATTAAACTGTTTGTAAGAAACTTCAACTTGTCTTGGAATGTCGCAAAATGTGTCTTGATCAGAGTTATCTTTCTTAAATTTTACAGAATATTTTCGACCAACATAATCCTGGTCGGGAATGCAGTCCGTTAATACTGATTCTGTTGGAATTCCGTTTATATTATCCCGAGATGCGATGCTAACGTCAGTTTCGATTGGCACATGCGTGGATTCCATGATATCGTCATTCAAATGGGAACCGAACATAATTCCGCCACTCCCTTCAACTTCCGTTATTGTTTCAAAATCGCAATCTCTTGAACCCGAGTTTATTTCGCCGTCCATTTCGCGGAGTTCGCTCTCCATATCACGTGAGTTAAAGACGCTGTTTCTCGCTCTAAACGTAAACTGGCCTTCGTCTGAACTAGCACTGTCTTTAATACGACATGTATCACACACGACTTCAGCAGAATGTTCGGGACTACACGTGATTGAGTAGTGGGTCTCTAGGCGACTCAAACGTTTTAATCTGTCTTCTTTGACCAGCCAATACGTCAACACTTCTCCTTTACCCTGAAACAGAAAAAAAACTTTATAATTTGACCTACGTCGCGGGAGTAATGACCTCGTTGAATATTTTTGATATTACACGGGTGTTATTACACTAGTGGAATAACTATGCAAATGAGCTCAGAGTGAATAGCAACGCTATTTTGTGATCACGTAAATGACGTCATTATGTATATTTTGTGACGTCAATAAAAAAGGGCGTTTTAAGTTTCGTGGGAAATTTGAAATGTTGAATTGATAGAACTTTGGTGATTTTTGCAAAAATTCAGGTCATATTGGAAATAGAATATAGAATTTATGCTCACAAAATGCCGAATTTATTAAACTCGTCATCTATAAACAGATAAAAACTCGGCGCAGCCTCGTTTCCATCTGTTTATAACTGACTCATTTAATAAATTCAGTATTCCATGACCACTCATTCAATCCTCTATTTATCATGACACCCAGTATACAATAACGCTACAACACAATAACAGTAACAACTAAATCATAGGCAGCACGTATCATACCGGTCCTACGGTGAATTCGTGAATTTTTCGTAAAATCAATTGGAAGCTACAACCTCATCATGTTGAAGCCTTTGAAACAATAAGAATCAATCTGGTTATGCATGGAAAGAAATACTGATGTAACTTAATCATAGGCAACACGTATCATACCGGTCTTTGTAATTGACGGCCAACATTGCCTTTAGTTAAAGGAAAGAACAGATATCAGCGCGTAAATTACGAGCAATTGTTCATGTCACTTATTCTCAAACCATTTATAAATTATTTTTTATTATTTTTATGCCGGACATTCTCATTATATAAGTAGATCTGCAGTAAAGCAATCAATTGTTAATGATTATATTTTCGAGATTATAAACTTAAAACAACTAGAACTGTCGCAGAGCGGACTAATACCCCCCACAAGCGCTATTAGTGCATGATGTGTTTGTAACTAATATTTAGGTCATATGTAGCATTTGCATGAGGTTTCATGATTCTAGGTCGCTTGGTTTTTGAGTTAAGAGTCCAGAAATGAAAATTGAACAAAAATTGACTGTGACCTTGACCTTTGACCTATATGACCCAAAAACAATAGGGCACTTCCTTGGATCATAAGCAACATTTGCATACAGTTTCATGCTTGTAGGTCACTTGGTTCCTGAGTTAAGAGTCCGGAAACGAAATTGAACAAAAATTTACTGTGACCTTGACCTTTGACCTATGTAACCCAAAAACAATAGGGCACTTCCTTGGGTCATAAGGAACATTTGTATAAAGTTTCATGATTGTAGGCCACTTGGTTCTTGAGTTAGAGTCCGGAAACGAAAATTGAACAAAGGCTGACTGTGACCTTTACCTTTGACCTACATGAACCAAAAACAATAGGGCACTTCCTTGGGTCATAAGGATCATTTGTATAAAGTTTCATGATTGTAGGTCATTTGGTTCTTGAGTTAGAGTCCGGAAACAAAAAGGTCTACGGCGGACGGACGGACGGACGGATGGATGGACGGACGGATGGATGGACGGACGGACGGATGGACAGACAGACTGACATGGTGAAACCAATATACCCCCCCTCTACTTCGTAGGTGGGGGGTAAAATGAACCAGAGATGCTTCTCAATCTCATAGCAACAAGTCGAACCTTGGTGGCTAAGTGGTAATGTTAGCCTAGACAAAGACCGGAAGGTCAGTGATTTTTCCTGAGGTTCAATCCCTTGGTGGTCGGGGTGTGTTTATGGACAAAACACCTAAGAGTTAAATTCAGTCAACCCAGTTGTAGTAACAGTGACTTTAATTTGTAGACTTAAATGGATTGAATTCAAGATAATATAACAAATATAATGTTATGTGGGCCAATTTGCTCCTAAATAACATAGATCAAAATATAAAACAGTGTATTCTTTAAACTTTATAAAGCCTTGTATAAATGTAGCCCAATTTGAGCAGAAGTTTGGAAAAACTATACGATAGGTTCAACTCCATTTAAGGAATAGTACAATGATTTAAAAAAAAACCAACTTTTTTGTGAAGCTTAAGATTTGAGTTTCACGATGTAACTAACTGTAACAAAATAGAGAACAGTTAGCAACATCGTGAAATTGACAAGATGAATGATTTTGGAATGAAATTAAATGAGTGGGAGAAGCGAGTTTTGAGTAAAGTTAGAGGGAGGTTATCCAATATCGCTAGTTTTCGTCAAGATGAACAAAATTACCGATATTTATTACCCTCTTTCATAAAATTTACGTACTTTTCTGTTTGTGTGTCTACGTGGACAAATCAGAAATTTATAATTCGAACCAGCAAATAAACTTTTAAAAATACTTGATCGACGTTAAATAAAACTTGTTCGTCTTGTACGATTTTGAAATGATTTCTTATTATTTCTGAGCGTTTTTGATAGATTTTGGTGAGTGATTGGAATGAATGGGTGGAGCGGTATGTGAATGATTTAGAACGAGTTTGATCGGAATGAGTGTCATTTTCAAGATGAATTTTATAGTACGCTCTAAGCAAACTGCATAGTAAACACACTAGTGAAATAACTAAAATATTGAAAGGGGTTATTTAACACCAGGGATAAAGGTCATATAATTATTCTGCATACCTTCATGGACACCAATCCTCTTTCCTCTAGACTGTATCCCGTCAGTCTGTCCAGTAGTTCTTTAGTCTGTAACGAACAGTGGATCTTGAGTGCTGAAAGAATTGTCATACAGCAGTTAGTTACATCGGGAAAATTCAAAAGCGCTCAAACCCATTGAAAAATATAGTCTCAACAATTTCATTCAAAATAAATTTTGATAGAGAAAAATCACGATTTCGCTGACATAATCAAAATTATAAGCGTCTAATAGGTTATTGAAGAAATAGGAAGCCATCTATGGAAATAATAGATTGAATATATTGCAAAAAATGCAAATTTTAATAAAGGGCGGGAATCAATATCGCTTATTTTGTTCATCCTGTCCAAAATTTGCGATATTTTATTACCTCCCGTTAAATTCACTCACAACTCGCTCCACACACTCATTCAATTGAATTCCTAAATCATTCAAAAATCATTCATCTTGTCAATTTCACGATGTTGTTAACTGTACACTTAAGAACATCGTGAAATTGACAAGATGAATGACTTTGGAATTGCATATATATTCCATAAATAGCTTCCTATTTCTTCATGATCCTCATGTGTGAGAAATGCAAGGAATCCATTGTCAGGTGCTGAACTTAATGTGAGAAACTGTTGAAAGCGATGTAAAATCCCCATCAAACAAACAAATTAACATGTCTTCCTGTGTAACACAGTTTTGAAGACAAGGACTACAATTGAATTAAGAGATTTTCATTCCTGTTTTATTTATTATTCTTTTTAATTAATATAGTTACATAACCACCGTTATATCATACCATTTTGATACGATATCATGTATTATGCTTTTTTGTAATATTTTGTACAGAAACAAATCTTATTTCTGTCTTTATTATATGCTTACATGCCCCCCCCCCCCCCCCGCACCCCCCCATATACTGTTTAGAGAATAAATACATGGCTTTCATTAATTTGACCCATTACATGTATAATGCAACCACTGAACGGTCATATTATACAAAATTTTGACTTGTATGTTTTGACAAGAAAACATTTTTCTACGACACTAGGAGATACTAGGACCGATTGCTTTAATATATCCAAATTCTTACCATTTTACCGATATACAGAAAACAACACTGTGAAATACAATAGAAGGGAAGTAATCGCGTTTTAAAAATTTTCCTCAAATGTGAGGAACCGCTCGACAATGAAGAGATTCAATTAATTATTTGCAATGATACGTGTATATTGATCAATCTTAAAATGACAAATACAGTTAATCACATCATGAAACTGACGCTCATTCCGATCAAAATTATTCTAAATCGCTCACTAGGCTCTCCATTCATTTATTCCAAACACACACTCAAACAATTCAAAAAAGCTCAAAACTCACTGAAAAACATATAACAATTTCGTTTGAAATATCAAAGCTAGGAAAAATAATCGGAATTTCACAGAATTAATTGAAATTGTGAGCGATTGATTAGATCTTGAAGTAATATGACGCTATTTAATAGAGCATATATGCAATTTTTTTAAAGGGAGGTAATTAATATCGCTATTTTGTTCATCCTGAACAAAATTTGCTATATAGGATTACCTCCCTTTAAATTCACTCAAAACTCGACCCACAAACTCATTCAATTTCATTCCTAAATCATTTTCAATTTCACGATGTTGTTAACTGTATGCATGGTCAATGATATTGTTAACCCCGTAGATTGACAATACTACAGATAACCATGACGAGACATTGACAATTTAATCACGATCAAAATCAATCGCCCAGATCTCCAATTATTCATTCCAAACACTCACTCTGATCACTCAAAAAGGCTCCGAAATTGTTCAGAAACGTTTCGAAATCTTTCAAAAAGATAAACAGTTCAATCAAATCGTTCAAATAAGTGCATGGTTTTATTGACTTATGTTGTTTCTAAGCGACTGGTTTTGTTCGTCAAAACAAAACAAAATAATAAAAAACAATAAAAAAAACCCTCGCCAACTACACGCGAGAAGGGATCAGCTGGGTAGTCCGTAAAGTTTTGGCCCTAGTCAGACTGCAAGGACTGCACCGACTGACCAGAGACCAGAAACCTTTGACAATATACTGATTTTCTGAATCTAGAATAATCAATCTATCTTCCCGTGATAGAATTTTTGAAATGCGATCTTTTGGTTGGCCAGTACTACAGTGAAAAACATCATGAAATTAACATTCATCTCAATCAAAACAATTCTAAATCGCTCACTCAGCGCTCTAAGCATTCATTCCAAACACTCACTCAAACCATTCAAAAACACTCAAACCCATCGAAAAATATAGGATCAGCAACGCCATTCAAAATAACTTTTGATGGAGAAAAATCGCGATATCACTGACATGATTCATATTGCTAACGCAACATAGGTTCTTGGAAAAATAGGAAGCTATGCATAGAATATTTATACATATTTTATTAAAGGGAGGTAATTAATCTCGCTAATTTTGTTCATCCTGAACATAATTTGCGATATTGGACTACCTCCCATTAAATTCACCCAAAACTCGTCTACACACTCATTCAAATTCATTCCATAATCATTCTAACCTCCATCATCTTGTCAATTTCACGATATTATTAACTGTAGACCCAGTCTCTTTTTCTTATGTTTATTTTACGGAGTTCCAAGGTGGTCCCTTTTCTCTTGGCGGGACACAATTACTAGCTAATTGTATATACTCACGTAATCCGTTACTCTCCATTCGACTGGCTGTATTTACTGTATCACCAAACAGACAATATCTTGGCATCTTAAGGCCGACAACTCCGGCAACACACGGGCCTGAATGTAACCCGATACGTAACTTAATTGTGTCGTCCGGACGGTGCCGTATTTTAAACTTCATTATGGCCCGTAATAAGTGTAGAGACATGGACGCTATTTCACCTGAAACGTTAAGCAGGAATTTGAAAAAAATATTTTGTTTTGTTCTAAAAAGTTTCGCCAGTCCTGTACGCTTGAAAAAAAATTATTATCTAAACTGAACCACAAAAGAAACGTCGCATTGGACTATTGTAATTTATATAGATTTTTTTTTATTTCTAACTTTCATTGAACATTGATTATTCACATCTTTTCTTAATTGATGTGTAATACCTATGATAGCAATACAGTAAACAACATCGTGACATTGATAGGGTGAATGATTGAGAATGAAATTGAATGAGTTTGTGGAGCGACTTTTGAGTGAATTTAAAGGGAGGTAATCATATATTGAAAATGTTTGTTCAGGATGAACAAAACTAGCGATATTAATTACCTCCCTTTAAAATATTTGCACATATGTTCTATAAATAGCGTCATATTGCTTAAAAATCTAATCAATCGCTAACAATTTCAATTAATTCTGTGAAATTCCGATTATTTTTCCCTGCTTTTATATTTTAAACGAAGTTGTTGAGTGAGCGATTTCGAATGATTTTGATCGGAATGAGTGTCAATTTCAAGATGTAACAAACTGTAGTTGACATAGAGGAGATAAGTTCATCTTTGTCAAGCACTAAAAAGACAATAAAGGATTGGCGAAACAAAACTTATTTAATTATGAACAATGGTTAGCGAGATGTTCTCTTATTAGATTAGTGTGTGTAAAGACATTATTTGGAGAAATGTTGGTGCCATGTCGTGGACTAACTTCAAAGGTTTTGTCGAACAACCAAATTTTCTTAGAAATGGGTTTGTTCAATTCCCTGGTTGTCAATACTAGCTGTTTCACCATTTAGGAGTAGGCTTCCATGGCTATTGGTAAATAACTGACATTTGTCCCAAAAACCAAAGTAATTCACAGCAAGAATTCTTAAACGAGTTTTTGTCTTTGATTTGGGAAGGAGGCTTTTCTATGAAAAGTGACACTGATAATCATTTCCTCTGTTTAACACCACTGCCTAAACACGTAATTAGTCATTTTTTGAAAGACACATATTGTATATATCTTTCTATCTAATGCGGGGAGTACGCAAGGTTCACATAGCCCATTTTAGCAGCTAAGCAATTATTTAACTAAACTTTCTTTTCTTTAACTTAGATTTCCCTGAAATTCATTGTCACCAAAAGGATATCACATGTCTCCTTATTTAACTATCGTCTATAAGTCTAACTAATGCAATGTTTCTTTTGTAGGTCAGTGGATTTGTTAACAAGGACTCCTCTTACCATTTTCATTTGTCTGCCCATATTTTTTTGTCCAAATGGCATAGAGGATATTGAATGAGTGGTCATAGAATTCCGATTTTATTAAACGAGCCATCTATAAACAGATGAAATCGAGACTGCGCCAAGTTGTTATCTGTTTACGATAATGCGTTTAAAAAATGCAGTATCGACAACAAATTTGATATTCTATTTATAATATGACCCTTATTTTTGTGATAAAACGAAGATATTAAGATATTTATCGATTCAAATTATTCCGCGAAACATATAATGCCGTTTGCAAAAAGATGTCAGCAAATACATTAATACGCCATTTTTCTCAGCGAAAATATAACGTTGGTGGCCGTTAATAACACGCGTGTAATATAAAAAAATATCCAATGTTGTTATTTCACCCCCGCGACTTAGGTCATATTATAAAACCATATACAACTAGTAAAACGTAGCATAATTTTACACCTTTGTTGTAAATGTAAGTGTTTTGTGATTTAGTGTATGAAATCATGAATTATCCTACCTGCATGTAGAATTTAATTCCGTTTCGTTAATCCAGACAACTACATAAATGCATCTCCGGTTATTTCTACAAATATGCACATTACTAAAATAAATAAACTTAAGAACGCTTTACCTGCATGTAGAATTCCATTTCGTTTCGGTAATCCGGACACGACCATATATGCATCACCGATTGTTTCTACTTTATAAACATCATAATGTTCAACAATGGAATCAAATACTGTATACAGGTCATTCAGAAGTGCTACTACCTATATGCAGAAAAGAAAACAAAAAAATGATTTTTTTTTAAATTTTCAATGCGTAGTGCATTAAATATTTTGATAATTTTAGCAAATATATGAAATTGAGAAGATAAGACATCCGCAGAGTACGTGCATTTCTAATATTTGCCTCTCATCTACAGTGTCATGTACCTCACTAATTTTTTATTGACTGCCATCTATTTTGTTCTATTTGTACGGGACTGTTAAATCCTTTCATTCAATCTAAGGAACAAAGTGAAAGTTTGTTCCAAATCTAAATATATCTATTATTTTCATTTGTAAAATCAGATGACATATTTCTTTCGGTTAAAAGAATACGTTCATAACAAATACATTGTACAACAATCTAAAGGGGTTACATTGTATTTAGATTCAAAGTTTAAAACTACAACATGTACTAAGACTTACCTGCATAGGTGTGCTATCGGCAGATAAAGCAGTAAAACCACATATATCAGAGAAATATATTGTGACACAGTCAAACCATTCAGCTTCTACTTCTTTACCAAGCTTAAGCTGCTCTGTAACCGATCTGAAAAGCAGCAAATGGTACATTATAGGATGAGCAGATTGTGTCATAATAATAATGGAGGACATTGAATGATTGGTCATTGAATACCGTTTCTTTTTAAAACGAGTCATCTTTGAAATGATAAAAACGAGGCTATGTCGAGTTTTAATCTGTTTTAGATGGCGAGTTTTGTGAATTCTGTATTTTATGAGCACAAATTTTATATTCCACATGTATTAATAATATGACCCGAATTTTGCAAAAAAACGTCAAAACTCTTGAAATTCAACATTTCAATTTTCTGCGAAATTTTAAAAAAAACTTAAATCTGACGTCACAATATATACATTATGACATCATTTTCGCGGTTACAAAATAGCGTTGCTATTCGCTCTGAGGTCATTTGTATAGTTATTCCACTAGTGTAATAACACCCGTGTAATGTCAAAAATATTCAACGTGGTTACTTCACTCCCCAGACGTAGGTCATATTATAAACAAATCTATATAATACAGCCAATTCTAGCCTTCAAGTAGTTTTCTCATACATTTCACGAAATTATAGATAAATCAAACCACATAAATGTCTAGAACGAAGTACAATACCAAAATTAATATCTAACTTATCAACACCCTTCATAGCAGAAATAGTGTACCGTGATACAAATAACAAGCTTTGGACAGAGTCAAACTCTAAAATTTAGATAAATACACTGACGAAAATCTAATGCTGACAATTTCATCGAAAATAAATACGGAGAGAAAAAATATAGGTTTTCTTTAGAAACAACGAATCTAAACATAATTTCTTCTTTACCGCCATTTTTAAAATTTGTTTATAAATGACTAGCTTGAATCATACTTAGGCAGCATTGAATGTAAGAGATCTTCTGTTTTCTTTTTCTCCTCTCTCAGTTGATCCGTCCTCTCCTCCACCAAGGCTTCTAGATTACTAGCGTACCTCTCCATTATAGCCATCATGTTGTCCAAAATGTTAGATTTCCTGGTGAAAGATGAATGTATATCAACATCCATTTAACTGTTATATCTACAGTAAGTAACATCTTGAAATTTTCATTCACCTCGATCATGACAATTCTTACAGCTAGTTACATCGTAAAATTGACATTCATCTCAATCAAAACCATTCTAAATCACTCACTCAGCGCTCCATTCATTCATTCCAAACACTCACTCAAATCGATCAAAAACGCTCAAAAATCACTGAAAAACATATAGCAACAACTTCGTTCAAAATAGAATTAGCTGGGAAAAAAGTCGGAATTTCACACAATTAATTGAAATTGTAAGCGTCTGATTATATCTTGAGGAAATTGGAAGCTATTTCTTGAACATATAGGCTAATTTTTTAAAGGGAGGTAATTAATTTTGCTAATTTTGTTCATCCTGAACAAAATTTGCAATATTGGAGAACCTCCCATTAAACTCACTCAAAACTCGCTCCACAAACTCATTCAATTTCATTCCAAAATCGTTCCAAAATCATTCATTTTGTCAATTTCACGATTTTGTTAACTGTAATCCTGCACACAGTGATAAATTCAATCAATTCAAACCATTCACCCCCAATCACTAAAAGCGCTCTGAAATTGTTCAAACGCTTCAGAATTGTTCCAAGTGATTAACCTTTCATTTAATTAGATGAAAGCACTGTACTATTTTATTGTCGGATGTTCATTTCAAAGAGTTTGGATAGTCTGAAAATATGCACAAACAGCAAAATGCGTCGATTTTTTAAGGGAGGTTCCCTTACAATTCCCCGAGGACAAGTCAATTGCCACATCATTCTTGTATTCGTATATTGTATCATAAATTAATCATATACATATTTTAAAGATCGTTTACTCACATTCCTTTTTGCATCGGTTTAAGTCGATGTCGTATTACTTTAAAATCCGGACGTTTTGTGGGGTCTTCATTCCAACAATCTTTGATGATGTCAATTACAAATTGCGGAGTGGTTGTCAGAGCGCCCAGCCACGGTCGGAATGGAATATCGAGATCCTGAGACTGTACACGTTCTATGATTTCTGGAGAAGGGGAAAGAGTTAAAAAGAAGAAAGATATATGAGCCGGTGCATGACATTTCCAACAATTTGAAATATTTGTGAGGGACAAACATTGAGTAGTGTAGACAGCCACATACTGTAAGTATCAATGTATCTGATGGTTTACAGATACTGTGAGACCTAATCTATCTACTAAACGCATAGTTAAGACTCTGGTCAGACTGTGCGGATGCACAGGCTGGTCAGAGACTCTGCTTTGAGCGTATTAAAAATTGTTGGAAATCTCACGCACATGCTCATATAAATTTAGCCGAATACAGTCAAACCTGACCTAGTGGCCCCCTGTATTCAGCAAGCAACCTGTATTAAGCAAGCGACAATCGAGTTCCCAATTGAAGTAATTGTACAGAAATTATCCTGTTTTAACCAAGCACCTGTCCTAAGCAAGCACATTTTGAATGTCCCTTAGGAGCTTGTTTAATACAGATTTGGCTGTATATTGCAACTGGAGCACGGTTTTAAGAAAAAAAAACATATTTTTTTCTCGAAATATTATGCTTGCTTTTTTATCCATTTTAAGATTTGAATGGGGTATAACGACGCTTTCAACTTTTTTTCAGTTATATCGCGGCGGCTGGAGCACCTAACAATGGATTCCTGGTATTTCCCTCACCAGTACAACCATCACATACTTTCCTAGCCTCCAGTTGCTATCTCACATAGGTCTACAATTATCAACCCATTAGTGAGAGACAACTTGTGGGACAGAATAAGTGCTGCCGTCGGGGATCGAACCCGGGACCTCTAGATCGACATTCCGACGCGCTTACAACTGCGCTATGACGGCGGCTCATCTATTTTTAAAAGAGAGGCTTTTAGACAAAAATTAGATAAACAAGAGCCATGTTGGACATGGACATAAGTCCCCTACCGGCTTTGTTTGTCTCAATGTTTTCCCACGCCAATTCTATCAGGGACGTCAAAACCAGGTCTTGTTTTGGAAAGGGTTAAACAAGACTTACATGAGTTGTTGTCTCTGCTGTGCCCACTATACAATTCATGCAAGCAATAGACAGATGCAAGAAATAGTATCAATAACAGTTACCTTGTCTGATCCAAGATGTTTTTCTTCAGTCTTGTTGGTAAGAAATGAGAACTGGAGGAGATTAATACTGCTGCATCACCACCCTGACTAACATGGCCTATATTTTTTTTTACATTTTAAAACAGGTTTCATCAAGTTAGCTTGCTTAGTTATTAAGTTATTGCAGGATCCATTTTTTGCCATATTTTCACTATTTCCGTTACCATAGCAACCACACTTTTTGTCAAAGAACAAAGATAAAATGATGTGCATAATCTACACATTGCCATCTAGTCATATACCAAGTCTCATCAAATTAGCTTGCTTTCTTATTTACTTATCGCAGGATCCAATATTTTTTGCCATATTTTCACTATTTCCGTAACCATAGCAACAACAATTTTAGTCTAAAAACAAAAATAAAATGATGTGCATAATCTAAACATTGCCATATAGTCATATACCAAGTCTCATCAAACTAGCTTGCTTAGTTATTATCTTATCGCAGGATCCCATTTTTGGCCATATTTTCACTATTTCTATAACCATAGCAACCTCAATTTAAGTCGAAAAACAAAAATAAAATGATGTGCATAATCTACACATTGCCATCTAGTCATATACCAACTTTCATCAAAAACGCTTGCTTAGTTATTAAGTTATCGCGGGATCAAGATTTGAGCGGACAGACGGACAGACGGACGGACAGACGGACGGACGGACAGACGGACGGACAGACGGAGGGCAAACCTAAAGTCCCCTCCGGTGTGAACACCGGTAGGGGACTAATAATAAGTGAAGAAGATTATTCCTTGAACCTTTATTCGTGCATGTAAGTGAGGCATTAATTGATATCCCACTTCTGTCTTCAATAATGAAAAACTTAGAAATGATTTAAAATGCAAATTTCAATATAAGATAAACTAAAGCACTGTGTTCACCTTTAGGAGAGAGATCTATGTCACCAAAGGGACCATTTCGACCATGAATCTCGTACATTATAACTGCGAATGAATATATGTCTCCTTCAGGGGTCCCTCGACTACTTCCTTCCTGCCGTAGTAATTCGGGCGCTTTCCATAACATATCTGTCAAAATAAAAACACATAAATACGACATTTGGGATTAAACTCTGAGTTTGATCTTAGAGCTTAAATACGGACTGGATTAAAAATAAAGACTTGTAGGTTTAAGGACTCTTTTAAATATCAAAGATTTAAACCTCTGTCAGCGTCTCTAAAAATATCTATCTTTACTTTCACGCCAGTAATGCACTTAAAGAAATAAGTGGCATCATTCTGGATCATAAAACAAACTGTCTTCAGGACCCAAAATGTCAATTCGTGCTACACATGCAACTTTAATGGTAAAATTGGCATTCGATCCCTAAAAAAATCTTATCTATATATTGTATAAATACAATTATTCAATGAATTTAGTGAACATGTTGTCGTCAATAAAAAAAACTTCTTCTAAAAAGATAGAAATACTTCATTTTATGCATCTACATATATGAGATTAATATAATGTCTTGCGTTTACGAGCCATACAATGACTTTCAACTTGAATAAGTTGCTTACTTCTATATTTCGCGAATTCTCCCTCGTTTTCATCCGGTGGTCCCTGTAAGAACTCGTGAAGACCATAGTCTGTAATTTTGAGAACCCATCTACTGTCAACTACACAGTTGGAAGATTTAAGCCGACCATGATATTTTAGTTCACTTTCGTGGAGATATATCATACCCTAAAGAAAATTTGAAGCAAACTGATAAATAATGAATTCTACACGATTTCATTATGATACATTTGAATCGTGGTTAAACAAACTTACAAAAAAAAAATAAATTGGTGACATATAAATACGTTTTATAGATCAAAAATGTAATTCTACATAGACTTAAAATCATATTCCAAGTACCCAAGAGATGTAAGTAGTTAGTCTCGTACGTATAGACCAGATTGCGTAAAGAGACAAAGAGTGATTAACAGATAAAAAATGAGGAGGAACATTTCAGAATCGATTTTATCTACCTGTTTCGTAACAGATCTATTTTTAGCCATCAAGGCGTGACGTCATACAGCAGACGAGTTTTTCAATCCAGACGATTGGTTTTGTTTAGGGCAAGTGAAAAAAATATGTTCTTTTGCAGATATGCGCATAGGGTTTCCAAATTCGGTCATCTAATCATAGATTAACTAGTTTCAGTAAGAGGGGCTATCGATAACTCTATATACGCGAACTATCAATTTCAACTCACTTAAACCGTCTGTTTGTCAAGGATTCATCTAGGTAAACACCGTAAAATACACCGTATTTTCAAAAAGTAGGTTTAATCCAGAATAATGCGGTGTATAAATGTAAAGAAAAAATCGTCTGCTAGTTTTCCAATATTTGATTTTACTGGAGCGAAGGTAAAAGGCGTCTGCTCTCGTTGAAAGTTTAAACCCAACTAATTTAGTGTAAATAAATTTAATCTTGGACGAATCCATGCGTGAAGGGTACACAGGTAAGGTATATCGCAAGGCTTAAATCAATATTGATGTGACATTGCACAACAGTTTAACCTATATTTACAATGGACTCGCTCAGTGAGTATATAAACGCGTGATTAATTAATAATGCTACCGCTGCTGTAGTATTAAATGCAAAATTTAAGCAGACGCTTTTATCGATTTTTACAACGCTTTACAGACAAAAAGGTACCGGTAAGTATTATTTTTAGCGGTTTATCTCTTTACCGCATTCGGGCCGTGTATTCGGCCTTTTACACAAAGGGTTCAGCAGGGTTTATTCCTCTCGCTATTTGATGAATTTGATCGCTCTTTGTTAGTACTATTTAGCACAATCTGTTGGGATTTCAAATGACGGACTCAAAGGACATGGATATGTTTTAAGACCAACAAACCATACATGTTTGGCCAAGAGTTGTGTGGCTAGGAATCGGCTTTTTGACGCTGTGAAGAATTCATGACTTGTATAACTTGTTCACTTCTCTGTCTCTCTCTCACACTCTCCAGTTCCTAAACTCACGGGATTCAACGAGTACATACCCGGCCTTTTATTAAAGCTATAACGATCTAGCTATTTCTAGTTTATTTCGGGAAATTAATTGAAGACCACAAACGATTGTGGAATACTATATAAATGCGAGATATTTTTTCCGAGTGTTTATTTGCCACCTTGAAAACTCAGTTGGTAGAGCACCTGACTAAAGAAAAATGAAGTGAAATTGTGGATTCGATCTATACATTCAATATGAAAAAAAAAACATGGGGGGATCTCAGTTTTGTCATGTTTCCTTGCACTATCAGCCGTAACAACTAACCGTCTCATAATGGGCAAGGCTAAGGTATGAACGATAAATAAACGTAAAATCTTTTAAACTATTCAAGGATTTAATACAGGTATAGATAAGCAATCCAGAGGGAGGCGTCAAAGATCAGTTTATAAGTTGAAATTGATAGACTCGCATAGAACTGCGGATCTCTATGTAAATTTTCAGTTTAGCGGACGATTAATTATGACGTCAGACCTGTAGTGTATAAAATATTTTCATCGTCTCGCTAGAATGAGTAAGGAATTTTCTATTCACTACAGTGCTGAGATTTCAAAAAAGGAGCAGTTAATGAAACAAATGATTGAAAGGGGTTTAACGCCACTATGGAGCACCTAACAATGCATTTCTTGTATTTTTAGCACTAGTACTACCATTCAAACACATTCCTACCCTCCAGCTGCTTTCTCACAGGTAAACAGTTATCTATCCTTGGAAGAATAAATGATAAAAACAAGCCAATTACTATTTACAATATTTATTTTACAAAACGTATTCAAGTATATTCAATCAATATCACTAGCACTGATCCAGCTATTGAATTTCTTTGGATAATATTGCCATTTGACAAAATATTGTTTGTTTCGACCTTTTCCTCTAGTCTTCAACACTTTCTCCACTTTCCAAGTCTGGTCCGGATCCACGCTTACTTTCTGAAGTTCGCTTTGGTAGAATGTTCCTTTAAGTTCCTCATCTTGTAAATCTTTTAGTCTATAAATCGAAAATGTACCTCTGCGATAACGTCTGTGTATTTTAAACACTTCACCGGTGTATGTCTGATCGTATGCTCGAGTAAACACCGTCCTTAAATGACTTATCCGTACGTAGTCACCGATTTTGTATTTGAATGGTTTGAGTTTGCTATTCGTTTGTTTAGACTTCTGTGCCATATAGGTAGCGACTCGAACTTCTTCTTGGTTATTATTTTTCACATCCACCGGTCTCATTCTTATTGTTCTGTGATAAGTATGATTATAATTATCGGCGATATCCTGTAGCACAGGTAGAAAAGATGCTGTATCTTTGTAAGAAAAATAGCGCATAAGCCGGGTCTTCAACGTCAAGATCGCTCTTTCAGATGTCGATGCTTTTGTTTCATTCTGTGACGGAAAATAATAAATGCCTTTTTTCTTCATCAGATCTAAGACCGTTTTGGCTCTAAATTCTTGACCTGAAAGAGATATGAACGTGTAGTATCTGGAGTGCATGAACTTATTCATACTCATTGTATAAATGTATAGTAAAAATCAAACCATAACATGAAGAATTCAAAACATAAAATGTAAAATTTTAATAATAAATTTAAACGGAAAATGCTATTGCCTTTGTCATTGACTAGATCATTGAAGTTTAAAAGAGATAAAGAATACAGTTATAATTTATTTATACACTTTTAAACATAACTATAGACGACAAAAATATGCTCACCTTTGTCAGTGATCAGTTTAGTTGGCGATCGTTTCGAAGTTTCAAAGATGGTCTTGAATGCGTTTGCCACTTCATCGCCCGTTTTATTTTTTAATGGTTGCAGCCAGACATATTTGGAGAACGTGTCAATCACTAGAAGAATGTACTTGTAGCCCTGGTTCCAATCAGCAAATTTAACCATGTCCATTAAATCAGCCATCCATAAATCGTCTTTCCCTGCACTGATCACATGATTTCTTTGAAATCGTCTTCTGACCGGTTTATGCAAACTGTAGGACTCTTGATCATGCAAAAACTGACGTATTTTATGCATGCCGATGTCGATTTTTCCTTCCGATTTCACCACTTTGTACAGTTTTTGTGGTCCGGCGAAACCGCCGGGATGTTTAGGGTCACTATAAACATTATTTAAATACTCTTTCCAAGAAGCCATGTTCACTGTACAAGGTTCATAACACTAAGGAATATCATTGGCTAAATAGTATTTCTTTTAAACATTTCACGAGTCTTTTTCCTCGTCACTGACGTTATCATTCTCAGAGTCTTCTTCTTCATCGGAATATTCCGTATCAAATAGTTCTTGAAAGGTGTTCTTATGTTTCCTTATGACTTTCTTCACAACCGAGGTTGTGTTTTGGCCTCTAGAGATCAGTTTATCTATCTGAGCCATGATTTGCTGATGAACTCCATTGTTTCTGAGTGGCAGTATGTAATCATCTATTAATGTTAGGTATTTGCCGAAAAAGTCTTTTTCGTCGTAATGTTTTATGCGCTCTTCGGCCATTTCCTGAGCGGTCTCACTGTCCTCTCCATTATCTCTGTATGTGTTGTAAATTCTGTCAAATTTATTACTGTTACTTTCTCTGGCTCTTTTCCATAATTGTACGTAAGCCAAATTATCTTCAACAGAATCGTCTTCAGAGTCGCTATCGTTTGAGTCCTCGAATTTTCGTTTCCTTAGGTCCTTATGTTCAGGACACCATCCGTTTTTGACATGTCTTTGTACGTCATGAACAGTGTCAAATAATTGGCCACAATCATCACAGGGTTGTCCTTTATTTTCCATTATTTCTTCGGAATTATTTTCTGTAATGTTTTCCGGATCTGAATATTCCGTGATGTTATCCGTTTGAGTTCCGACTGCAGAATGATTAAATTCTGGCGCAACAGCTTCTTTTATAGAGTTTGGAGGAGTCACGTGACTTGGCGTTTCTAAAGCGTTTTTGCTTTTACCGGAACATTTTAGCCTCTGATCTTCTGGTGTAGTTGGTTTTAAATCCACCAATAGATATCCGTAAGGCTGTTTCGTAGCTTTTGAAAATTGTTTTAAAAGACTATCACTTTGCCCGGGATACATCTGTCTAGCTAGGATCATCACTGATATTTTATCGACTGGGTTATTAAACAATACAAGATAGTGACAGTTTCTTCTTTGTGTCGGGTCCTTGGTGCCAAATAAATTCTGGTTTATAGAGATCACGGATAGAGATCTATGATGTGAGCCCTCAGTGAACAGATCTGTGATCCGTGTATCCTTTCCGGCTTCAGAAAATAAATCGTCCAAAATCAAAAGGTTGTTGACTCTAGGATCAAAGAAATCGTCTTCATCTAAGTCGGTTGGAATGCCTTTTATGAATTCCACCTTAGGAGTAACTGTCTTTTGAATTTCCGTGTATAAGGGTTGCCATCTTTTGTAGAGCCACACAATTCTTTGAATGCGAGGCTGAATGTTTGTGAAGTGATTCTGTAATAACCTTTTTACCATCGTCGTTTTTCCACACGCTGAAAAAAATTAAATGTCTTAAGTATAGTTTTTTCTAACACAAAGAATAGACCCAATATTTAATAAAAGACATTAATACCGAAATGATGTCGGAGTATTAAAAAAGCCCCCAGAAAATATTAGAGAAAAATATACAAATTGTAGACGAGGATTTTTATTTCAATATGACAAAATAAAAAAAATCACTATAGCAAAAACCGAGTGTTAAAAAATGTTGACAAAGAAATTTGAAATATACATAGAAATACATTTTAATACCTGTGGGACCTGATATCATCATAGTAAATGGGTGACGAAACACTGCGGTTTCTTCTAATGGTAAAAGTTCTTGTGAATACATCTCACTGTCTTGCGGCGGCGGCGGCGGCGGCAGATACGCTACACTGCCTTGAGGCGGCGGTGGCGGCGGCGGCGGTGGCGGCGGCGGCGGCGGCGGCGGATACGCTTCATTGCTCTGCGGATATGCTTGAGTGACTTCCGAATGTTTTTGTCTTTGATGCCTTAACATGATATCTCTTCTTGAAAAAATTCTGCAAACAGTCTGGACACTTTGCAGAATACATGTTGACTCTCCGATGGTCGTCGACTAAATGACGAGATTTGATTTGTTTTTTTTTAATATAAGACGTATTCACATCGTTTACACTTATATAAACCATAGAAATTGTAGTCTCGCCTGGTTCTTCTGTAGTCTCGCCTTTTTGAAAAAATAAGTCATGAACCATAGCTTAATTGAGTCGATTACGTCTAGCCAATCAGAGCCATGCACCTATTATAAATATCCATCTCTAAGAAATGTCTTGTCATTCAACTACAGATATACAGAGAGAGAAGGCAATTTACCTCCTGAGAGACGTATCCAGTCACTTCTTTACAACTCACAAGGTCCTAAACGTCATAGTAAGTAGTGTATTTACTCTCATCTGACTATTGTGTAGTCTCGCCTGTTTTTTTGACAGCTATAAACATGTTATGAAACATGTTAACAAGTTTTAGATGTACTGTTGACAACTCATGGCAACAGATGATAGCAACTATGAGCTACTAAAATCCTAAAGGGCTGTCTCGCCTGGTGATTATTATAATCTCGCCTTGATAAAAATATTATTACTTGTCTCAAACATATTGTGCATGCGCAAGAAGCTCTATCTCTGTCTATAAAGTTGAAGTTTTCGTAACGATATTTCATTTCTATGCTAGTTCTTAACGGGTACTCACTATTGTTAAAAAGGATTATATTTCATGGTAAATTCCATTTTGTTGTCTCGCCTAACTTCAAGTTTCTTGGCATGTTTCAATTATTGTTGTCTCGCCTAATAGTTTTGTTGTCTCGTCTGATTTTGATTATTACAATTTGAAGTCAAGGACTTTCAATCTTTTGCTGTTTCGCCTGACAATTTTTTTGTCGTTTAAAAACAAGATCTCTCATTTTTTATTTATGTCTCATCTGGTTTTTTTATTGTTAATTCTTTTCTTGCCATATCCATAGCCACTCAGATTATATAACCAATGTGTTATACGAATTTAGATCAAGTACTCATATTTGTTTCACTTTATTTATAGGTCCCGGTCATGGCTTACCAGTGTGAAGAATGTGGGGCTAGTTTCCCAAAGCTAAGCCAACTTCTTCAACACCGGAGAGCAGAAAATCACTGGAAAAAGCTACCATGCCACATATGCGGAAAAGTGTTCACCCGTACAGATAATCTGGATAGACATATGGAAAAACACAAAAGTTCAAATGCTTGTCATTGTGAAGAGTGTGGAAAATGTTTTAGTCGCGCCGATAATCTACATCGACACCTTAAAGAAAAACATCAACTTGGAGGAGGGAAAAAACGACCAGCAAGTGACAGCGAGAGGGAATCTATCAAATGATTGAAAAGGGACGACAACCCACGTCAATATTATACGTTAACCAAGATCAAGGAGCAGCGGATTGAAAAGTTTAAGACCATCGCATCCAGTTACAAGGTCACCTTTCAAGACATCGAGGTGACAGAAGATGTACTGTCTTCCTTGAAAACATTATTCACATACATTTTTCAGGATCTCACAAGGGGTGCAAAATCTGAAGATTTAGTACGACTGATGGTTCAAAGCCCTAGTCTGGACTATCCTATCGTCATCCCGTTTTTGAAAATTCAAGAACTTACTGCCAACCGTTTTATGTCCGAAATAGAGCGTGTGTTGCAGTCTAACGAGGACTTTACTATTGATTCGGAACTTATAATCGAATTAACCCTAGTGAATATGCCTAGTGGAGGAGTTGGAAAGCGGTGCAAGTTTGTTAACACTGATATGTTTCTCCAAAACAAAAGATGTATCATTCGTATCCAAAACAACGACGATTTGTGCTGTGCCAGGGCTATTGTAACCGCCAAGGCGAGGATTGACAACGATCCTCAGTGGAACAGCATTCGTCAAGGGAGAGGTGTTCAGACGGATCTGGCAAGTAAACTACATGAAAAATCGGGGGTACCTTTTGGAAAGTGCGGTATCGAGGAAGTGAAAATGTTTCAACACGTTTTGTCAAATTACCAAATAAATGTACTGTCTCGTGAACATTTCAACGGAATCATTTACAGTGGACCAGATGCCGAAAATAAAATCTATTTATACTTCCACGACAATCACTACGATGTGATTACCAGCATGCCGGCTTTTCTATCAAGAAGCTACTACTGTACATCATGTAAGAAAGGATACGACCACACAGAAGAACACAAGTGTAACAACGTGTGCCATGCTTGTCGTAAAGTCCACAAACAAAGTTCCGATAACTGGATTGAATGTGACAAGTGCCATCGTTTTTTCAAAGGACAAGAATGTTTTGAGCTACATAAGAAAATTACAATTAAAGGTTATTCCACTTGCAAGTGGATTCATCGCTGTACTGATTGTGGAAGAACTGTCAATGGTAAGATTGACAAAAATCATGTGTGTGGTCAGGTTTACTGTAAAACCTGCGAAGCATTCTATCCCGAAGAACATAAGTGCTACATGAAGCCAGAAGAACCGTGCCAGCCAAGTATGTCCATTGAGGAGGAGTTAATAGATGAGGAAGAAAACTCCATGACATTTGTATTTTTTGATTTCGAATGTACACAAGACGATTTAGTTCAGTGTGAAACCGGGTATACACCCGATGTGTTTGGAAAATGCCAAAACTGTTTAAAATCCAGTTGTGGTGGCTATGAACATAGACCAAATTTGTGTGTGGCTCAAAAAGTATGTACTGTGTGTATGCATCAAAATGATGAATGTGACATGTGCGGGCAAAGAGAGTATGTTTTTTCTGGTGATAATACACTGGATACCTTTTGCGAATGGCTTTTTTCCGAAGAGAATTATGACAGTACGGTCTTATGTCACAACTTTCAGGGTTATGACTCCTATCCCATATTGCAATATCTATATCGTAATGCGGTAGTTCCGACGGTGATAGCAAATGGGGCAAAAATTATGAGCTTGTCTGTCCCTAGCTGTAAAATAAAGATGATAGATTCTATCAACTTTCTGCCTATGGCTCTTGCAAAATTACCAAATATGTTCGGATTTAACGAGCTTAAAAAGGGTTATTTTCCTCATCTTTATAATAGAAAGGAAAACCAAAATGTAATAAGAAATACATTACCGGACATTGCATACTACAACCCCGATGGTATGAAACCTCAAGACCGAGACAATTTTTTGATTTGGTACGATGAACACAAAAACGACAAGTTTGACTTTCAAAGAGAATTACGGACCTACTGTCAATCAGATGTGGATATTTTGAGGCGATGCTCTCTGAAATTTAGAGAAGATTTTATCGAGACAACGGGCGTTGATCCTTTTAAACATTGCATTACCATAGCCTCTGCTTGCAATTTGGTGTTTAGAACGAATTTCCTTCCAGCAGATACAATTGCCATCATTCCACACCATGGTTATAATGCAAAGCAAAAGCAGTCATTAAAAGCACTTCAATGGTTAAAATATATTGCACACACGGAGTCTTTAGATATAAGGCATGCCAGAAATATCGGAGAAAAGGAGCTAGGGAATTACCTTGTAGACGGTTACTATGAAACGAAAACTGGTGAAAAGGTCGTATTAGAATTTCACGGCGATTTTTGGCACGGGAATCCATCAAAGTTCTCTAGGAATACCATCAACCCCGTTAATCAAATGACAATGGGTGAACTCTATGATAGAACTCAGCAGAAGAAAAAATACCTGGAGGATCAAGGGTATCTGTACAGGTCAATTTGGGAGTCAGAGTTTGATGAACAGTGTCAGAAAAACTCTGAGATACGTTTATTTGTGCAAAACTTAGAGTTTACAACACCCCTTGAACCCCGTGACGCATTTTACGGGGGACGGACTGAAGCTTATACTTTATACAAAGAAGCTACCAACAACGAGGAAATCAACTATTATGACGTGACATCCTTGTATCCATGGGTAAACAAGACGGGAAAGATTCCCATAGGTCACCCCGAGATTATTACAGAAAATTTCGAAGATTTAGACAAGTATGAAGGTCTTGTCAAGTGTAAAGTTCTCCCGCCAAAAGGTCTTTTTCAACCCGTACTACCATGTAAAATGAACGGCAAGCTGCTGTTCCATCTTTGTAAATGCTGTGCTGAAACACAACAACAGTCGCCCTGTGCTCACACTGACGCAGAGAGATCTTTTATCGGTACTTGGGTGACAGACGAAGTGAAAAAAGCAGTTACTATGGGATATAAAGTAATAAAATTGTACGAGGTGTGGCATTTCGGTGAAATATCCAAATACGATCCCGAAACTAGGATGGGAGGTTTATTTACAGAATACGTTAACACGTTCCTGAAAATTAAACAAGAGGCAAGCGGATGGCCGGACTGGTGCGAGACCGAAGATGATAAACTATTGTACATCGATCTATATGCGAAAAAAGAAGGAGTTCGCCTCGAATATCATAAAATCAAGAAAAACCCCGGATTGCGTGCTTTGGCCAAGCTGATGCTCAACTCTTTTTGGGGCAAGTTTGGACAACGGTCTAATATGTCCCATGTGGACTTTGTAGACGACCCTACCGTATATTTCGACAAACTTACGTCCGACCAAGAGGATGTGACTGCCGTGAACTTTGTATCGGATGACATGGTTGAGATGAGATGGAGGTACAAAAATGACTTTATAGAAACCAATTCTAAAACAAATGTCATCATTGCGGCCTACACCACAGCACAGGCTCGTCTCAAACTGTATTCGTATTTAGAACAACTTGGTTCACGGGCTTTGTATGCCGACACCGACTCCATTATATTTTCCAGTAAGCAAAAAGAATGGAAGCCTCCATTGGGTGACTACCTGGGTGACCTGACGAACGAAGTTCCTCAAAATAAAATACTAACTTTTGTTTCGGGAGGTCCCAAAAACTATGCTTACCGAATTCAAAAAGCCGATAAACTCGGTAATAATTCTGTTTGTAAAATTAGGGGAATTACACTAAATGCAAGAAATTTACAAAATGTCAACTTCAATTTATTAAAAGATTTTGTTACAAAACGCCCATGCGCAAAGGTATCTGTATTGGACGCTTACAAAATCACCAGAAATAGAGACGCTTCAAAGCTAATGTCTGTTCCTTTCCGAAAGGACTACGGTTTGGTATTTGATAAAAGGGTCCTTAGGGATCAATACATTTCTTATCCCTATGGTTATTAATTGTAGTTGTTGTATATATTAGTTGGTATTGTTAACATTCAGTTATTGTACATGTTTATCGATGCTTATAAAATGATAGATATATAAAATTAGTTGTTTGCTTGTTATCTTTGAGGCCAACGAGAAAATGCTCAGAGTCTGAAAGGGAGAAAAGAGAGAGAGAGTGAGAGAGAGAGAGAGAGAGCGAGAGAGAGAGAGAGAGAGAGAGAGAGAGAGAGAGAGAGAGAGAGAGAGAGAGAGAGAGAGAGAGAGAGAGAGAGAGAGAGAGAGAGAGAGAGAGAGAGGGATTTGTAACACCCATACACAGTTGTAGGCAACAGATTTGCTTGTCCGCCCAGCCGATAGTTTTACTTTCTTTCCCATCCTGTTTTTGAAGCTGTACTGCAACAGACCCTTGTTGCTATAGAATCTATTATCGTCTACCGACCAATTTTTCCACAGTGTTTTACCACGGCAGATCGAACTGCCGTTGAAATTGCCTGCTTTTTTACGCATCTAGGCGAACTACCATCGTTAAGCGACTGCTACAGACACGTTCCTTCAATTCACAAACGGTTAAACTCTAAGGTAAAAAAAAGATCGTCTGCTATCCAGTCTGTGTTATGCTTCTTTTTCCACTCCGTTTTAAAACCATCATGCATTTGCAATTTTCAACCCGGACCCGTTGAAATTAAAATTCGTCTGCATGCGATCGATAACTGTATGACGTCACGCCTTGATGACTAAAAATAGCTCTGTTACGAAACAGGTAGATAAAATCGATTCTGAAATGTTCCTCCTCATTTTTTATCTGTTAATCACTCTTTGTCTCTTTATGCAATCTGGTCTATACGTACGAGACTAACTACTGATGTATGTAAAAACATTTTAATACTCTCTACTGTCATATTTATGTAAATGTTGTTACTTTTTTACAATTAAAAACATCGTGAAATTAACAAGGGGAATGAGTTTGGAATGAATTAGGAATGAAATTGAATGAGTGTAATGAGTGGGGGTTGGGAGAAATTAAGGGGAGGTAAATCAATATCACCAATTTTGTGCAGGACGAACAAAATTAGCGGTATTTATAACCCCCTTTATTAAAAAATATATAAAAGCTCTATAAAAGCTTTCTGTTTTTACAAGAATCAACCAGGCGCTAATTATTTTGATTATGGTAGGAAAATCGCATTTTTTTCTAGTTATATTCATTTTGAAAAATCTGTTAATCTTAATTTTAGTGATATTCTACGTTTTTAAAGGTATGAGAGAGTACTGAAAATGTTTAATTTGAGCGCTGAGTGAGTGAAATAGAATGGTTTTGATTGAGATGAGTGTCAATCTCTCAATGTAACTAACTGTAGCTCTGTAGTAACGAGTTTTGCAATAAAAACGAGTTTTGCAATATTATTGCAAAGCTCCTCACGATTGCAAGTAAGTGCTCAACAAGATTTGCAATAAAATTGGGAAATGTAATAAACTATTTTTTGTAGGTTATCTAACGAACATACGCCCAAAAAATTGCCATTTGTTTATTCAATAGAGAATTGACATTTTGTTTTGCTACTACGTTTTAGGAGTACAGTATCTTGTCTAATTTTCAAATAACAATGCTTCGAAACATTGACAATACCAGACATTAATACATACTTTTTTTAATAACAGGTCGGTATAGTTTGGCCACAATTTCGTTGAATAATATACATGAAAGCAATTTATTGCATTCCTCAATTATTTTGCAAATCTTGTTGTGCACTGAATTGCAATAAGGTTTTAGTCAGCGCAACGATTTTTGCAAAAAGTATTACATTTTTTGTAGTTTTCTTTTCTTTCCTTTTTTTTGGAGGAATTCGAATTTACATTTCCATTCAGAAAGGTAATATCGTCTGTTTAAACTTCAATTGTACTATCTTAAATTCACTACAATTAGAGTCTAAGAGTATCCATACCGAAACTAGCATGTTATCAAATATTGAAGGGTTTCGAAATATTAAGCTTAACGTTATAAGATTTTTGTGTCAGATTCTAAAAGATAATTAGGCTTTGAAACTTCGCACAATATCAGGCAAAACAAGACTTCAAAACTCTATTTAAGACAGAGAGCGAATATTTTGGCCGCATGTTCGTTGGATAGCATACAAAAAAAGTTATTGCATTTCTCAATTTTGTTGCAAATCTTGTTGCGCAATGTATTGCAATAAGGGTTTGTCATCGCAACGAGTTTTGCAATAAATATTGTCAAACTCGTTTTTATTGCAAAACTCGTTACTACATAGCTATTTATGACTATTTCGGACAAATCTGCGATATCATTTGGAGCGTTACAGAGAACAAGCTTCAATGAGTTGATGCTTTATTATTTACCCGTATTATATCAAACAACAGTGATGCTTTAAACATCGTATCGAGTTGTATATCGTCATTTTCGAGTATATCTTGTAGACTGCCTTTAGCACAGTATGAGGTCACCACAAGTATTGTCTGATCATCAATGCAGGCACCAATAAATGGGTTAACGTTGTCGTGGCGCAGATCTCGAACCTGAAATATAAGATTGGGGAGACTCACCCAGTTATTCAGACACAAATTCATTTATGCCATCCAAGATACACTATGTATGAATGCGTCCATAAAAACATGAAAAATCATTTCAACTTTTAATTGGATTATAATTGAGTGATAAAGAGAGTATTTGTTGATTTCATTGAGGTATGAAACAGAAATAAAAAAAACTAACTACGCGTGTCGCGTATTCATACATGAGTGTGATTATGTTTTTAGTATCATACCCCTATGAAATCAACAAATATTATCTTTATATCTTGTAATTTGATATGATACAGCAAAATGTAAAGATTTGTCAGTTAAGAACCAAGTTTCTTGCGGGACTACTCTTTGCGGAAGCTTACGAAACAAGTGCGTACTCAAACTTGTTTTCGCTTGGGAATAAGACCAACTTTTCAGCCAATCAGAACGTATGAATAAGGATGGACAGAATATAAATTAATTTATTTGCGTATGAGACGCTGCTAAATGTTTTGGAGTACTTACCACTTTTAGTTCTTTCTTAATATTTCTTGTCAATTCTACACATTTCTTGTTGACCTTTTTAACAGCTACGATGTTCCCTTTAAATGTTGCAACACTGGTGAATAATTGTCTAAAATCAACTTCGCCTGCTGACGCTAATGATGCTTGACTATTTACTCTGACCATACCAGTTCTCTGAAAGAGAACAACAACGTGATACGATTCACGTTACTAGTCGGTCAGGCTTTACAATTGTCAATGTTCCAAAGAAGATATTCTTGAGCTTACATTAAGTCTTTTATTATAATTAATATAATTGCACGATATACCTAAGGGAATGTAATGACTTAATTAAAAAACAGTTTACTCTAGTTCAATATTTCGTCATGAAGCCTTTATCAAGAAAGATCAATGTTTTTATTTATTTGACTTTCTTGATAAAGGCTTCATGTCGAAATACTGAACTAGAGTAAACTTTTGTTTTATTATATTCATTATAATGCTTTCAAAGTCACAGTCTTTCAAAAGAAATATATACTGAGTTCCATAAGAAAGTGTGCACTTTCATTTTTTGCATTTCTTCTGATTTTACAAACTTGGATGGAAATTATGGAGTAAATTTGATACCATACTTAAGTCAAGACCTTTTGAAATTTAAAGTCAAATCAGATTCGGATAAAGTATCGCATGCTGCATTCACGATGGCAGCACTTAGATTGTTGAGATTTGGCCTCCTTACAACTTTTTCTTTGGGTAAGAGCCATGTGTTGATGTTGCATTATCGAGTCTTAGAAGCCATTCCAAGCCATTTACAAACAATTTTTTTTATTTTTATGCAGGCGTTATGTGTACGTTAAGGTTAGACATTACTACGTTGTTAGGCCAGTATTTCGTCATTAAATGGTACTGTGGCGTTTTTTAACCTCTCGATTTGCTATTTAAAGGCCTTAAAAAATGATGACATCGATTTCTTATGGAACATGATGCTCAATTTATTTGTATGACGCTCTAAATCTGCAAAGGTTCGATTTTGTTCATAAACGTTTATTGGTAGTCATACCACGCTGTAGCATCATGCACAATTGTATTGAAGTTAAGATTTTATGCCTAGGAAAGCCGCAAAGAATCAACTGATAGCATTTTCAGACCAATTATTCGTCTAACCCGTGATGGACATGCAAAACATGCAAAATCAAATATTTCAATTTAGCAGAACAATTTTGCTCATTGCATGATTTTTGTTTTTAAATATCGTTTGCACATACTCTTTGGGGTAGTCATACGACGTTTCATGACGATAGATTGTACAATTTTAGAGATATTAAAACTTCAAAAATGCACACTTTCTTTTGGAACTATAAGTATATATAGATTGAGTTCGTATAATTTTAATAGAATGTTTGAGAGACCCTAGTCTATTACTTTCAATTCAACAAACGATTGTCTTGACAATTGATCTATTCAAAATGCTATATGTAAGCGCATACGAAGACACATGTAATAACTAGGTAAAAATTATGATAATAAAAAAACACCCAAGTGGTTGTTGGCAAATAACTTTATAGCTACAAGACAACTCAAGGGTTAACATTCAAAAGACTAACTATATTAATGCATATGTAGTGAGTAAATATACTGAAGCACCGTCATCATGCGTAGATGGAAGACTTAGGGTATTCAACAATATTATTAAGTTATGATAAAAGAAGATTAGATTGGAGAAGTTGCTTTTGCAAAAAAAACATTTAGTATCATTAAAAAGATTAAAATATCAAAATGCATAGCGGGACCAGACTTTTAAGATTTTACAAGTCCGCTTCAATCAACAAAACCGTTTCAAAATTAAATCAAAATAGCTAAGCCACCTAATGATACAATGTACTTTCAGAACAAGTCGCCGATGTAGATAGTAACATCGTGAAATTGTATATTCATCTCAATCAAAGTCATTCTAAATCGCACACTCAGCTCCCCTTTTATTCATTCACAACACTCACTCAAACCATTCAAAAACCTTTCAATGTCACTAGAAATAATAAAAAAAAAACTACATTCAAGATAAATAAAGCAAACAAAACGATGGCGATTTTATTGGCGTAATTGAGTTCGTAAGCGTTTGATACGTTTTTGAATAAATAAAAGCTATTTATAGAACTTGTAAGCTTATCTTATTAAAGGGAGGTAATAGATATCGCTAATTTTATTTATCATGAACAAAATTAGCGATATTGATTTACCTCCCTATAATTTCACTCAAAACTCACTCATCGCACGCATTCAGTTTCATTCCAAAAACATTCCAAAATTTTTCACCTCATCAATTTCGCGATGCTGTTTACTGTAATATGTAGATAAGTAAAAGCATTTTTCTACACTTACGTGTTTATGTGTATATGTGTTACATGTGTTATATGTGTATGTATAAATTATATGCCCTTCACCTGATTATATATTCCATATCGTGATTCGTTAATTTACAATACCTCGCAGTTTCCAAGTTCAACTAATCTGCTGCGTACTCTTACAATGGTACTTCTCTGTTAGATTTGATAATATCAAGTATCAGATGTTTATTTGAAAATAGTTGTGATCTCATTCATTTTTCACAGACACGTGGCCCAAAATACACGTCGTATTTTTTAAAAAAAAATATGTTTCACATATTTTATACAGGTACCACTCTTATTGAGTTGGCAATTCAAACGATCAAACCACATACAGAGTAATATTTTAGTGTTTTAAAATATCAATGTTATCTGGTCGAGGTTGGGAGAATATACCATGACAATATTATGATAATTTCTCGTGGTCGAGACCAAATATCATTGAAATTTAAGACATTTACATGTTATTCTATTTATCATGTTATTGTTGTTTTTTATAATCAAACCCTTATAATCAAAGCAAGTGTATGCCAATTGTTTCTAACAAAAGACTGTCAGATTTCATGTTATGTTACCAGACAGGTGATATAAGTTCAATACAAGCTTCATTGCACGATTAATAGAATCATACAAGTATCTGAAAGACGACCCTAGTAGCAAGGTCGATGTTGAATTATAAACTTTTATCTATCCACATAGCTTATTTGAAAACTTAATTACTATAAAAATAAATTATAACACTGTCTCTTCATAGTTATTTAAATACAATGTCCGGTTAGCAAAAACATGAGACCTACAATAATTGTCAAATGATTATAATCAAATTCAGCCTTGTTATCCTAATTCCTAAACAAACTTGAACAACCGACGTTTTGTTTTCCTCAAATAGCGTGTAGTTATGTCAAGTTTGATTTCGATGCCAAATTTTAACGTCTAGCTTCAAAAGAAATTGCTCTAAAGGGGGTTACATAAACATTCTGTTTCGTTCAACGATTGGAATTATCGCACGGGATCGCTTCCTCAATAATCATTGAATGCTATTTTTGCATCACTACATAGTTTTCAAATGACATTGTGTGTCGAAGAACGTAAGAGTCCCAAAAGAGAACTTCTCATTACATTATGACACCATTACGGGAACATTAAGATAGCGTGCTGCCTTTTGAATTATTAAGATATTAGTATATTTTCAAGACGAGAAATCCATTTAGCTTGAACATTAACAGATCGGATTGTCGCATGATAAGTGCCATTGACAATGTAATAATGGCACTAAGGTATCATGGCAAATACAAAACCCAACACTCGTATTCCTATTCGAAAACTTGAGCGATGGATAATGACAAATGGGTTTCTGTCACGGTAAATAGAAAATCTAGTTCAGCCGTTTTTCGATGGTAAAGTTTAAAGTACCAAAAAACACTGGGAAGATAAAACAGCGCATCCGAAATCTCATTTTGTGATTTGAAAGGGCAATCTATTACAACGCAAACTATACTTTTGGTTGGGCGAAACATATATCATTTCAAGTTTTATTCTGTATGTTTGGTAAAAATCACTGTTGAAAACTGTATCAAACAATTTGATTTTAAAAATCAGTATATCTTTGTTTATACTCGTATAAATGAAAAGCAACTCTTAACCTGACTGTCTTTATTGTATTTGTATTCTTTCAAGTCTTTGAATGATTCTTTCGAAGTGAAAGAATAATTCGAGGACTTGGAAAAGAATAATAGAAATCGAGTCTTGATCTAAAAGATTTGATCGTTAAAAAGTTCTTGACTTTAATAATAGTCTCAATTTTGGTGAGTTTCTTCAAGTAAAGGTTATCATGAATACGAAGTACATATAATTTTCAATCATAACTCGTATAAGAATGTGCCTGTTGCGTGTCTACGTCTTATCATAATAATGATAATTCATCATAAGTTGACCTACTAGCCAAAGAGCACTCCTCCATAATAATGTCAAGATAATATGAATAACAATATATTTTCTATGTAGTGATACAAATATTAGGACTTATTGTATATGACTTGCTTGACATTAGGTCGGCTGGATGCTTAGTGAGCTTGACATTTGACGTGTTTGACTTTTTTACATACAGTTGGTGCAAACTATTGCCAGAGCCTTTATTGTACTCAATATGCAGTGCTTAAAAAATCTTTCATTGTAAAACTTATTCATGAATCTGTAATTTTAAGAATTATTGGTAGTTCTTAAAAGAACCTATCATTGTAAAACGCTTTCATGAATCTGTACTTGTAACTGGAAAGCCATAAATGGCATGGGTCGCTCCACAGGCTTGAATTTCTTGTAATAGCAAATCAATTTTTTGACTAAATTTTTCGATATTTTGGGTTCTTAGAGCAAACACACATTTAAAAGCGGTAATGTGGTCAAAGCAAAAGAAAGCTAATGATTGACTAACGGACTAATTGTTTAAAGAATTGATGGATATTGTAGTGATAATAACCATGATGGACATTGGAGTAATAACAAATTTGAAAAATGAAATTTTGTCAATACCAAGGGCACATAAAACTAGAGGATCTTGATGGGCCTTATCCGCTCACCTGAACTTAGATAGCTAGAAAACCACATTGTTTTCAAATAAAGATGCGAGTTATTATCAAGCTGAAAGTTGCTCTTGTGATTTTATGAGGCTTTAATAACCAATATATGTGGCTGCAACAGTGAAAATGATGTTTTAGAAAACTGCAATTTCGTCAAAGTCATGGGAACATAATTCAAACAAGTAATTAAGTGTTTTTAAGTATCACATACTGAAATATTTCTGCAAAGAAAAATTGATGATAGATGAATAACATAAAAAAAATTGACCTCGACCTGTTAAATACATATTTTTTTATCCAATCACAGTAATTTTGTGCTGCCTGATAATGGGTCACCAAAGGAATATTCCAGTGACATTCGGTTGATATTAACCCGTAATATTCTAAGAAAATGATTTTTCAAAATTTCCACAGTATAACATATAGAGAAATGAAGAGAAATGATCTCTGCCCATAAAATACATATTCTCATCTGATAAAAAAAATGGTCGACTGATAAAGGATAATTAAAGGCTCATTCCACTGAAAATGGTTGATCTCCATCGAATATATTCTGAGAAAATGATTTCATTTTATATAACAAATAGAGAAATGACCTCCGCCCATAAATACATATTTTTCAGTGGATCATATAATTTTTGGTGGACTGATAAAGGGTCACTGAATGATCATTCCATTGGATTATGTTTGATATCCATCACTTAGATTCTGGTAAAATGATTTTCAAATTTTCTACCACATAACATGTAGAGAAATGACCTCCGCCCATAATATTAAAGAGGGTAACCAAAGGATCATTCCTGTGAAGTTTGATTGAAATTCATCCAGTAGTTTCTGAGGAGAAGATTTTTAAAGAAAAAGTTTACGACCGGACGCATGGACGCACGGACGGACACACGACGGACACAGAGCCATGACAATAGCCCTAGTGGACTTCGGCCAGTGGAGTTAAAAATTAATGGGGACAAAAAGACAACGTATGAATTACAACTAATCTATAAAACGACAAGGCAGTTCAAACACTCCTTACATTAACGTAGCCGCAGCTCATGGGGCCTTAAAACTTTGAAACAATATCAAATGGTCCTATATAACATTACTAACAATCGATGTAAAAACTTACCCTGCCCATAGCAGACCGACTAGTGCCCATACAGCCCGTAAACTGACTCTGGAATGTGATGTCTTTACAATCAATCTTCCATAGTAAACTGGCAAGGTCATTCTCATATTTCCAGTTCCTACGAAACAAAATTAATTTTGGTTTGTCCAGTTAACAACATCGTGAAATTGACAAGATGAATGATTTTTGGAATAATTTAGGGATGAAGTTGAATGAGTGTGTGGAGCGAGTTTTGAGTGGATTTAAAGGGAGGTAATCCAATGTAGCAAATTTTGTTCAGAATGAACAAAATTAGCGATATTGATTACCTCCCTTTAATAAAATATGCATACAAGTTCTTTAGATAGCTTCATATTTCTTCAAGAACCTAATAGACGATTTCACTTTGAATTATATCCGTGAAATGGCGATTTTTCTCTATCCTAATTTATTTTGAATAACGTTTTTGATTCTATATTTTTCAATGGGTTTGAGCGTTTTTGAATGGTTGGAGTGAGTGTTTAGAATAAATGAAAGGAACGCTTAGGGAGTGATATTGAATGGTTTTGATTGAGAGGAATGTAAATTTTACGATGTAACTAACTGTATGTGCAGAATAATCTGAACAGACATTGAGCCGCATTGTACTTAAGTCATTCTGCAATTTTGAACAGAGACTAAAGATCCGTAACTAAGATTAAAAACATTGTGAAATTGATTCTCATTCTGATCAAAATTATTCTAAATACACTCAGCGTTTCATTCATCCATTTCAAACACTCACTCAAGTCGATCAAAAACGCTCCGAAATCATTTGAAAACATTTTGAAATCGTTTCAAGGCGATCAAAACTTAATTCAAATCGATCAAATTATTCTACGATTTTATTGGCTTGTGTGGATTTTAAAATGTATGTTTGGTCCATGTATGCACTTACAGAAAAAAAGGGGGGGGGGTAATAAATATCGCTAATTTTGTTCTACTTGGTCAAGACTAGCGACATGCAAATACGGCCCTTTAATTTAACTCAAAACACCCTCCGCTCACTCATTCAAGTTTATTTCAAAATTATTCCAAAATCACCGAACTTGTCAATTTCACAATGTTACTAACTGTTTACCATATTGAGCGCCAGATTATCCGAGTTTTAATGTTGCACACATGTAAAATTGGTAGAATTGTCACGAACAAGCTCAAAAGTTGTTGTTGTTTTTCCTATCTCAGATACATTTTATCTAATTTATTGCATTTTTTAATATATCATAATGTTTGTTTGGTTATTGATTTGGTTCGATTTGGTTTTCGTTTTTAAGTAACGCGCTCAGCAATCATATTTCTGTAATGGGAAGTACACGGAAACTATATTCGGCTAAATTTTACACAAATAACGGATAATATTTCATAACAGCTAAAAGCTCAGGTGTTATTAAGATAATTACAGAACGACCGTATATTACATTCCTGGATATCATAATGTAACGGCCCTGAAGGGAAGTTTCATTTCCAGATCAAGTCACGTGGACTTTTACTTGTACACGAGTCAAACAATCTGTCTAATGTATTCAAAGTACTGATTTCACAAAAGTTTGCCGAGATCACGACGAAAAAATTCCCTTATCTTATAATCATGTGAATCTTATAACTATACAAATATCCGTGTAATATCACACCATGAGATATTCTTTGATATCACAGGGATATTTGTAGAGCAATGACATTATGCGGTTATTTTTAGAAACCTTCATTTCTGTTAGAAACATCGACTAAAACATGACAAATAGAGGTTATAAGAAAAATGTAATATGTACTTAGTGTATTGTATGAACAAATATCTTACTCGGTTGTGGTTATTGATAATTGTCTCGGCAGAGTCTCGACAATGATCAACTCCTCGAACCTCGTTACATATTTTGTTTATACAAAACACCATGTACGTATTATAATTATTTGAGCTAATGAAGGAACCCATTTCGTAACGTTACTTCCTAGTGTTTCAGCCCTTAGATTGCCTTAAATCGACACCAAACCATTTCAAATCTCGTCCTTTGTCGTAATTAATAATGGTTTAAACATCATTCATTCGGTATTTTCTTTCTCAAAGTCAGTACAAATGCCTCTTCCTAAACTTCCAAATGTCGACATCGGTGCAGGTAAAGACAAACGGGCATCCATAAAAGTCTTTTAAACTTATGACGTGATATGAAACCAAGACGTGATATCGTTTAATAATCGGGCATTCTTGATTGATACATGAGCGTCATGTGCTTTTTATCTTATAACTATACAAATATCCATGCGATAACATCCCGTGTGATATTTTTTATGATATCACATAGTTATTTTTAGAACAATGATATAACGCAGTTATTTTTAGAAACTTGCATTTCAGTTAGAAACATCGACAAAAAGAAGACAAATACAGGTTATTAGATAAATATAATACGTACTTAGTGTATTGTATGAAAGAAATATCTAACTCGGTTGTGAGAATTGATAATTGTCTCGGCAGAGCCTGGAAAATTTTCAATTCTCCCAACCTCGGTAGATATATTTTTTTTAATATAATACACTAAGTACGTAATATAGTCCGGCAGAAAAATGGCATATTTTACTTGAACCTAGTAGTGTGGTATAAAGTTTTTTTCTTGGCTGATTCTTGTAGAACAAGTTTTACTCATCAAGAATCTGCCTGATGACACCTTGTCATCATTGAGCATTTTGAGAAAATCAAGATGGCAGCCAGGACCCCTTGAACGAGTACATGTTGCCACTTTACTTAACTTGATGATAAGTTTTTATGCATTTTTGATCTAAGTTTTGTTGTAAAGATCATACTTTTAAGTATTATGATGAAATTAACCCGTAAAACGAAAGAAACAGTAACTATTATAGACAACATGGCAGCCAAACAGTAATATTACACGGCATTTTGGCGAACAATAGATTCTATTTGACAAATCAAACTTTGGAATTGGTTCAATTATAGCTGCACTCCTGTCTATTTAAGTTAGATTGATAGCTCCATCACCCCTTGTAATTTAGTTTCTTATCTAGATGGCAGCCAGGAATGCATAATTGAGAATAATACCATTTTGGTTAACTACAAATATTTAATGACCTTTATACTAGTATTTAATATTACTGCTAATCTGCTAACTTGCCGTTTTCTGATAAAGCAAACACCGGTATTTCAATTGATAATCAAAATTGCGTTTGTCAGTCAAGATGGTTGCCAAACAGAACGGTTGATTGTTTGGCAACATTGAACTGTGAATAGGAGTTTACACATTTTTTTTTATTTCTTTATTCATATCAAAGTTTATTATCTTTTCATCCTCTTTTCATCAAGCGGATTGTATAAGTCACATGAGTCAATTTTCTAAGTTTGAGATGGCAGCCAGGAATGTGGACGACAGCATCTTTAACCCTGTCTTTATACTGACCACTTGTTTTGCCCTTAAATCTTGTAATTTTATATGAAGTCATACCCAAAAATACATAATGTAAACGTTCTTATTTAGGCTCAGAGAGGTCCAATGAACAAATTAATAATTTTTTTGTCTTTAAATCTGGCTGTCATCTCGAAATTAGAATCTAATGATTTTCTGGTTGACCATGATTTATAATGATGGCTTACAGAATTCAAAAACAGATGTTTGAGTCGTAAAATTTAGATACAAAAGTGGAAGGATATCTGCAAAAGTGTTTCTTACACATGAGTTATTTGGCTGCCATCTTGAAATTTACCCTAAAATACCATGCCTACCAGAGAAAAACGCATATTAACACGTTGGATCTGCTTAAAAGAGGTCAAATGAATAATTCCATGCCTTAATTCGCGACATCGCTTCGAGGAGTGTATGATGCCCCCTCCTGGTCAAATGATTATTCATGTATTTGAGTTTAATCAAAATTCGTTTTTATGACTGGCTGTCATCTCGCATTGAGAATGTTGTGATCTTAGAATTAGCACTTAAAGATTGAAATCAATATTGGAATCCCCCAAAAGTTGCATGGGCCAATAAAATTAGGCAAAAAAATAAGAAGCGTAGACATTTTTTTCAGTCATTTATAGCTCCACCGGCTGGAAGCCACTGGGGCTATTGTCATGGCCTTGTGTCCGTCGTGTGCCCGTCGGTCCATCCGTACGAGCGTTTATGTATCCGGTCGTAAACCCTTTCTTTAAAAATGTTCTCCTCAGAAACTGCTGGATGAATTTCAACTAAACTTTACAGGAATGATCCTTTGGTGACCCTCTTTCATAGTTGTTCAAGAAAGTTTGATCCAATGGAAAACAATGATTTAATGGGTGTGGCTAATTCCAAATATGGTAATAAGTGTGTTTTCTTAGATTCTAATCGATGGATACCAATTAAATTTTACATGAATGATCCTTGAGTGACCCTTTATCAGTCTACCATTAATTATTGTGATCGGATGAAAAATATGTATTTTATGGGCGGAGGTCATTTCTCTATATGCTATATAGTAGAAACTTTGAAAGTTATTTTCTTAGAATTGATGGATACCAACCAAATTTCACTGGAATGATCCTTTAGTGACCCTTTATCATGCAGCCAAAATTATTGTCATTGGTTGGAAAATATGTATTTTATGGGCGGAGGTCATTACTATATATGTTATATAGTGGAAACTTTGAAAATCATTTCAACATCAGTAGAACCCAAAATATATTAAAATCTAGTCAAAACTAAGATTTGATATTACAAGAAACGACAAGTAGAACCCAAAATATCCAATGTTGACATCTTGATTTCTACTTAGGAAGGTCAAATGTTCATTTTAATCAGTTGCCTTTTTGACTGTCATTCCACATTTACAATTATTATTAACGTTCATTCTTTGCCAATTGAAATTTAATGTTTGTCTGAGCTAATCAGAAAGCTCAATGTCCAAAGAAATGTAAGGTAAGGGACAGCTGCAAAATTAGACCAGTTTTAAATGGGTTTACTACCACTTTTAACAGTATTTCAGTAAAACTGCGTTGCTTTGAGCAATGGTTGACACACGTTCATACGATATTTGCATTGGTCGGATATTGAACCATAGTGCCTATGGTTGAGTCAGACACTGTGTAATGGTCTAGGTAAAAAGTAAAAAAAAAAAAAAAAAAAACTGTTATAGACATTTGGAACTTTTCCTCTGTTCAGATGTGTTATTATACTTGAAATAGCTTGTACTGTAATCGACATCATTACAAGATTCCGATGAATAACCTTCATCTTTAAAGAAGTTCTACATCAAAATCGAGTGCAAATACAATGTATAAGGCTTGAAATAAACTGACACAAAAAAACATCTTTTTTTCACTCATGGCTGCTATCTGGAATATTAAAAAACAAAAGCCATTTTTTTAAATTTTTTGTTTCATTTAGAGAAATACATTATTGTTCACATTTCTGACTTTTATTGTGGGGCTTACGACAAAAATACACATAATAAAGGCTTTCAACCATCCACGTTCCAAATAAGCATGATCTCAGATTTAAAATGAACTAGGAACGATATATTTTAATTATTCATTGGCATGTGTATATTATTAGCATTCATTTAGAGCTATTGCCTTTAACTTTAATAAAGAGCTCAAAAACCAAAATCAACTTCAGTTTATTTATGGCAGTCGCTTTCTCACCTTCTTCGGCAGGGCATGTTAACAGCAAAAGTGGCGGTTGAAAGGTTTATTATTTTTTAGGTGGCAATTCACATTTCAGTTTTCCTGGCTGAGATCGAATTTCAGAAAGAAATTCAAATTGTAGGCGGGTTTTATGAGCCTAGTTTCAAAATTGGTTTCCAGATCAAATTACTTGCGGACTAAATGTTTACAGTAATTCAAAGGTTTTAGTTGGTTTCAACGTGACATTCAGAATCCCACTTGGCTACCATCTTTATTACAAATCTAAATTTATATCAAAATGGGAGCATGGTTTGTTTTTTCCAGTTCTATTAGCTCAAAAAAGAAGAAATGATATGTTAAGAAATATGTAGATATCATGCTTATGCTGAGTTTGTATATTGCATGAAAGTCCTGGCTGCCATCTTCATATAAAAAAGTCTCAATAATTACAAGGTGTAATCAATATTTTATTGATATGTAATGCCTTGGCTGGAAGAATCAATCAAGAAAACTGCTTAACTGGCCTAAAAAGATCTTTCAGATTGACAATTCATTTTGAACGCAAATTTTCTTTTATGCATTCCTGGCTGCCAAGCCCAGTTTCCGAAAAAAAAAATCATATCAGATGACTAAATTTCTTCCCGGTTGAAAAAGAAAATGGTTTCAACCCTTGAACAAAATGGTTGAAATCATTCTGGGGTTGAAGTCTGTAAATACTATGGCTTTTTATACTGTTTACTAATCTAGAATTCCATTTGGCTGCCATCTTGATTACAAGTCAACATTCAAATTTCAATTCAGATATTTATCTATTTTGTGAGTTTTAACAAGCATCTTAGTGACCAGAAGAAGTGAAAAATAGGCTTAGAAAAATAAATATAGCAAGTTAATGATCAGTTTGTATATTTTACGATAACCCTGGCTGCCATCTCCATTTTCTCAAAATGCTCAATGATGACAAGATGTCATCAGTCAGATTCTTGATGCACAAAGTCTAAGCTACTAGAACCAATCAAGAAAAAAACTTTATACCACACTACCAGGTCTAGCTTAATTTCTGCCGGACTAATATATATATATATATATATATATATATATATATACATACTTTCCCATTTTCCGATGTTTCTGGGATTTTTTTACGGAAACAAAGACGTATTAAGTGAAGAGAGAAAAGCAAGTGATCTTTTTTTCTGTATTCCAATATGAAATGTCAAGTAATTTCCATTTTCTTGATATTCCATTTGTATACCAAGCGATCAGGACACTTATGAATAGACCATATCAGGATGGATTTTTTTTTAACAAAAAGAGTTAGAAAGATCGTGAAATTGACAAGGTAAATGGTTTTGGAATGGATTTGGAACGATATTGAATGAGTGCTTCGAACGAGGTTTGAATGAAATTTAAGACAGGTAATCCAATATCGGCAATATCGTCAAACTTGGACGAAATTGGCAATACTTTTTATCTCGCTTTAAAAGGTCTTCATATTTACAAATTTGTGTTTCTTCACGATCTAATCAGACACTTTAAATCCACACCAGTCAAAATATTAATCGTGGAAAAAAAAGATAAATTTCAATGAAATGATAATCGTCTTTATCGATTTAGATTTTTTAACGATTTCGTTGCGTTTTTGAGTGATTTGAGTGAGTGTTTATAATGAATGAATGGAGCGCTGAATGGGCGATCTGAAATGGATTTTATCCAGGTAAATACTAATTGTCTTTTTGATCGGATGCCACATATTGAATCGTTCTGTGTGCGGATTTATAAATTTCTCTTTAGGTCGACCATAACTATAAATCAGTCCTCTGGTTATACTTTATCGTCTGATTGAATTCAGTGAAAATGATATACCAGACGAACTATGTCATGAATTGTCTATTTCATCTATTCATATACATAGGAGAAACAAACAAACAAACAACAAACAAACAAAAAGAAAAGAAAGAAACGAAACGAAACTGGTTCTCGAACATTTACTGTCGTATGTAGAACTTTATCAAATGTACGATACCTCCTTACCGTATATGCATAGCTTCTGAAAGGTTTGAGTACAGTGCCAGCCACCAGGGCTAGGAAAGATCTTAAGCGCATTTTTGATCTTGCAGACAATTAATTTTTATATTTATGTCCCGTGTAGATTCACCCCGGACACAAAGAATTATTTTAGCCATGTTTCAGTTTCGGATTATTTGTTCGTAAAACAAATGTAACATGTATTACAAATGATGGTCGGAAAACAGCAATCCTTACAATGTTTCATAATTACCATAATGATTAAATGTCAACTATGTTCATCAACACTCGAGCATTCTGATTGGCTGGTTTCTATCATCTTTGAAAAATAAAACTGAGTACGCAGCTATTTTGTAAACATCCATACAAAAATTTTCTCTGGGAAAACTTTTTAATCATCGATAGTTTTTTTTTTACATTCTTGATTTATAATATCGAATTATATCATATTAAGAGAACATTCATAGAGGCTTGAAATTTAAAACCTTATCACACAATGTGATATGGGTATGGGTTTGGGTTTCGTACCTCAATGAAATCATCAAAAAATCTGTACTTAGCTTGACTACAATTCAAAGACAAAGTTCATTATACACTCCTCAAAACTCCTAAGCGGCCATTTACCTTTTTGGTCATATGTTATACATACCGCATGGTTCCATCCCGTTTTTGCTAATATAATGCACCCAAATCATTTATGAAGTCAATAAGAGAAAAACCAGTGAAATAATTCAACAAGAAATGTTTGAAAATTAAAGTAGGAGTAAAAACGAAAGTAGGAGTACCCTCGATTTCAAAGTTAACATTGGTGGGTGGGGTATTTTTGACATTTCTTGTTAGGATAAGGATTGTGTACAAAGTTGTGGCATTTCTTATTATTTTAAGAAGTCATCAGACGCTGTAACACTGATATCAGTATAAAAAATTGATAGGATTTGCGTTTTCATGTGTCGAAAAATTCAATTTTCTCTAAAAATAGTCATTTTTGTGACTTTTTAATTTGAGGGTACATGCATTTAATCCCTTCTTTAGGACTTACTGAAGCATTATTTTACAAAACAATCGGATAGGATGATGGCTGAATGGCAACGCTTTCGAAAGACAAAGTTGACATTTCAAAATAATAGCGAAAAATATGTGAAAAAAAGAAGAACGGTAAGGTGGCCGCTTAGAACTTTTGAGTAGTGTACTTGTAGAATAGTGTTAATCCAGAATGACCATGACCTTTACTGCAACGTAATAATTACCTGTATACGAAGAAAGCGATGATAGAAATCACAAGGAACAGACCACCTGCTACACCGCCCAGTATTTCTTTTGTATAGGCTGAAAATAGACAAGCGAAAGTACATACATATGGTGAATTCTACGGCAAGGACGTTGAACAATTAAAATGTGACCTGTCACGCGAAAAGGAACCCTCGGAAAAATCTGTAAAATGAATATATGATAAAGAGATTGGGTTCTGCATAGGTCAGCCAGAAGTCGTATTTTAAAAATTCATTCATAGGAAGGTAGAGAGATCATTTATTCTAGATTCAGAAAATTTGCAAAGTACGAAAAGTTTCGACCCTAGTCAATCTGTGCAGTCCGCGCAGTCTGACTAGGGTCGACACTTAACGCACTACCCAGATGGTCCCTTTTTGCGTGACGGGTCACAAATAATAACATTGTTGAAGTGACATTCGCCCCGACCAAAACCACTCTAAATCATTCACTCGGCGCTCGGGATCACACTCACTCGAACCATTAAAACGCTCCAAAATTGCCAGAAAACCCAACAAGTTGTCCAATACGCATAAATGAATTCAATTCGGATAAATAATTCCATAATTTTATTGGCTGGGGTTGACTTTGAAGCGTTTGAGATCTGAATAAACGATATAAGCGATATTATATTAACTTTCTTTAGATTTAATTAAAAAAAGGGGGAAAAAACACTCAATCAATTTCATTCCGGAAAGCATTCCAAAAGCATTCATCAATTTCACGACTTTGTTAACTATATTTGTACAAAAGCGTTTTATGAAACAGACGAATAACCACATACTGAAAATAAAAAGTTTAAACACAAACGTATTTGGTCAGTAGTGCAAAGGACTTGCTAGAAGAAATAGGTGAACACTTATTTTGACAGATAAAAATGTAACTTGTGATCGATCATGAATGAGATGCAGGTTGCACACGCCGACGACGGTTGAAACTTCTCGCTTTTGTTGACTGCCCAAAGCCATTATTACAAACGCTCTAACCCGTAGAAATTATTCTGAAAATAGCTCTTGTTGGGCTCTGCTTAATCTAATTTATAACTCAAATATTTATGAAACGGAGTACTATGATGGTCTTTATCTGGTTAAGATTGAAGAAGATAAGATTTAGAAGAAGACAACTAGAAACAAAATAAAAACGAAAAGGAAGAAACACGGGATAATCGTTTGTTTCAGTGTTAGATCGATTTATATTCATTGAGTGAACAACAAAAGCTATATATTCACGAGTGGTGGAGCCACGAGTGATATTATAGCTTTTGTTTCACGAAATGAAATATTAATCGATCTTACTCGAAAAACAAACGATTATTCTATTTCTTTATTGCAAACATTTGACAAAATGTGGAATTTCCAGGACATATTTTCGTAAAGCGCGCCATTTTGCACGTGATTGCTATGCAACATTTATTGTGCCTTCACTTATTTCGCCCCGAAAAGATGACGTCAGATAGGATGAAATGCACGAAAGCAGGTTTTAAGTTTTTGATAATTTCACTGCTTTTGCGGTGAGATTATCAAGTGATAATCTATCGTTATCTCTCGTTAAACCACCGAAAAGCACTAAAGAAAGACAAGTGATCCTTATTTATGTTAGCTTCGATCCAGTCGTGTCTTTTGAAACTCAAAGTAGATATTTTACGTAGTGGGTTACAATAAGTTTTCGATAAAAGATAAACTAGTAAATATAATAATTCTTAATTCGTACACATTTTAGTTTCCGTCTAAAAGTTTGAAACGGTCTGAAAATTTGTCGTCTTGTAATAAAAGTAGGTCAAAGTATTTTGAAAACATGTTTCTGTCGTATATTATTATACTGAGAAATGATTTATTTAAGTCTCCGTCGTCCCTCATTTATTCAGATGGGATTTATAAATTTGGAGACGATCGTATCCAGACTGTTTTCCTGTTTCTACCGAATAATAGAGGGAATTTGTGTCGACAAATTATATCTATGGTCTACGATACCCTCTCCTTAAATGAATAAAAATTCTGAGTTAACCATGAAAGGGGCTCAACTTGAGGACAACTCATCCAGTCGATGTGTTACCATGTTACCATTGGCAAATACCGTTGCCTGTTTTATGGGCAATTTAGCTTTATATGTAAAGCTTAGGCGTTATAGTTATATTTTAACGGACGAAACCCGGGCGTTAACGGGGCGAAAACATTGATTAATCAGTTAATTCACGTGTTGTGAACGCCCGACTTCTTATCCTTTTTTACTTATATCCTCTTTCTCGGTCGAAACACTCAAATCGATTTTTAAAGATATTGATGTTTCTAACAACATTTGTCCGTCCTAAAAATCAAATCAACAAAATTTGTGTAAAATGCGAAAGGGGTTAGATTTTGAAAAGTTCTCGAATAGATAAGTTATATGCGTTAGATATATTTTTATCCTGCAATACAACACGTTGGCAAAAACGCATATATAGCATGATAATAATTACATAGAACTTCTTTTATAATAAAATTCATGTGACATATATTTTACTCTATGTACAGATAGCTCCGCCCATTTATGACGTCACACTTCATTTTAGCGGGAACGCTAATGCTTTTGATGTCTTGCTAAATGACGAACGTCGTTTTCTGTGAAATTCTCCAAACGTCAATATCGTTTCTCATTTATCAATTTTACATCCAGAAAAAAATTGCTATTATACACCAAGAAAAGGGTTATCTCACTTAATTCAGAATTGTGACCGTGTTACGAGGGTGGATAAAAAAATACGTGGACTTTTACTATAACTTTGGAATTTCCCGACGGATATAAATGAAATTTTGTACACGTCTCAAACCATTTAATGTTGATATAATACTAATTTTACAAGAGTCTGCTATGACTTTGATGAAAAAATCCAACATTTGATATTCCTGGGTAGGTGCCACCGGCGCAACCCATTCTGCAACGTTACTTCCAAGTGTTACAGCCCATAATTTTCCCAAAAATTGGACCAAACTATTCCAAACTTCGCCTATTTACGTGTTGACGTAATCTGTTACGATGTTTAAAATTTAAACATAATCTATTCGATATTTTTGAAGTTCATAGTCAATAATCTAAGGGCACGCGTCAATTTTTGAACGTCGAAATGACGGCACCGGCGCAGCAATAGACAACCGGGCAATAACAAAGTTCTACTAGACATATGGAAAACCGAATAGAGAGGTTTAAATGATAACATATGCTAAATGTTCTTCAAACGTAATCAGATACCTTCTTTTTGAATGGTTTAAAATATTTGTTTGAGAATGGAGAGCGTTTGTAAAGGGCGACACTCGGAGAATGGAAAACGTCTCTTCGACGTTTGATCTGTAATTGTCACAGATCAGCATCAGTTCAGTATCTTAAAGACACATTACACATTTAAGTTCACCATTTTGGATTAGATGGATATGAAAATAGGACTTATCCAATAGATAAGCGATAAAGAAATTGTGTTTATTGCTAGGTTGGGTATTTTGAAAAAAGCTGACTTTCAACGAAACTTATCAGTACCATAGCGTCATATTGACGTCGTTACCGTGCACCGGTACCAAATGACTACATTTTTTAGAATGGTTGCTACAGGTGACCAACTAGTTGGATTTCATCCAAATTGACAAGACAAAAAGAAAGATGCCGGAATTCAATAAAAGTGTAGTTTTCTCATTAAATTCTGTGAAATCAAAATTTCTGTAACACAAGTCTACGTAATTTATGATTCACCCTCGTATAATGGATATAATTTCATTTTCGCGTTGATGTGTCTATATATAAGATCTGATGGAGGGGAGGAATTATTTGTAAAGCAAAATCTGCGGGCCCCGCCCTGGGATTTTACCTTTGCATACAACTCCTCCTCCATCAGACTTCATTCCTGGACACATCAACGGTGAAACGAAATTATTTCATAAATGAAGCCTGTATTGACCCAATATCACCCTTCTGAAAACATAAAATGATATCAGGTAGTCTATTTTTAGAAACAATTTTCATACACTTTCACTTCAATTTCTTGGATTTTTAAAGGTTTAGTGTAAAGAAGCACTGAAAAATGATTGAAGGATATATATAATACGTACTTAGTGTTTTGTATGAGAAACAATATCTAACGAGGTTGGGAGAATTGATCATTTTCGTGGCTCTGCCGAGACAATTATCAATTCTCACAACCGAGTTAGATATTTTTTTCATATGACACACTAAGTACGTATTATATTTATCTTATAATCACTATTTGTCTTGTTTTCATCGATATTTCTCACTGAAATGCAAGTTTCTAAAAATAACCACATTATATCATTGTTCTAAAAGTAACTATATGATATCATAAAAAAATACCATACGGGATGTTATCATACGGATATTTGTATAGTTATAAGATAAACAAAGAATAACATGTAAGTATCATGAAATATCAATATTGTATGGTCTCGGCTGCGAGAAATTATCATGACTCGACACAGCCTCGTCATGATAAGTTCTCCCAACCTCGACCTGATAATATTGATATATTTTAAGACACTTACATGTTATTCTCAACATATATAACGTTCATAAAGAGCATAATGTTAAACGTTGTTTTTTATTTTCCGCGTTAAAATTTTGTGACGTCTTTAGTTTACCAAGCAACGTCGGCATAAACAAAAGTGACTTTGAAATCCATAACAAAATTTCTCTAACATGTTTGTAGGTATGTAACTAGTATTTAAGCGTTTTTATTAAATGTTTCCGCTTTTCTTTCTAAATAAATACTGTAATAATAGCATCAATGCACGTTTTTTATTGCTGCCACTTTCAGAGACCCTCAAAAAAATTTTAACGCCGAAAACCATTTATCCGGTCTTTCCAAAATAATGCTTAAGTCCTAAAAACCGCAAATTAACCCTATATTATTAAAAATAGATTCAATGTTATGATCAACAATATAACATGGGAATGTATCGTTTTACTATAGTTAAAAACATCGTGAAATTGCTACTCATTCAGATCAAACTCATTCCAAAGCAATCACTTATCGCTCCATTTATTCATTCCAACCACTCACTCAAATAGATCAAAATGATTAAAAACATTTCGAAATCGTTCGAGACGACCAAGTTTTAATTCAAATCGATCAAATGTTTTTAAAATTCTTTGGTGGGTTCGAATTTTAAAATGTCTGATTTATCCACGTAAACACACAAACAGAAAAGTACGTATATTTTATTAAAGGTAAGTAATAGATATCGCTTATTCTGTTCATCTTTAACAAAATAAGAGATATTGGATTACCTTCCCTGAATTTCCCTCAAAAATCGCTCCACACACTCATTCAATTTCATTCAAAAACAATTCTAAAATCATTCATCTTGTCAATTTTACGATGCTGTTTACTGTACCTAATTACTTCGCAAATATTGAATACTGATTTTGCCGCTTCGAAAAAGAAGTTTCTAAATTTTTGAAATATGCTGTTTTTAGTTCCAATGCCCTGGGGCCATTCTTAATCGTCTAAAAACACACACATTTCCAATCCAAGGACACATTTTGTAATTTTTTCTATGAAAAACTGTGAAAGAGCACCTTTAAGCAGACGGATTAAAACACATTTACTGAATGTAATAAAGAGCATATACTTATGGATTTTTTACTATCAGAGTCTTCGTTTTATTCTCTTCAAAGGACAGGGTCTTGAGGAGTGCATTGTGATAATGTCTCACGGGGATAAATAAACAAAGTATAGCTATTATTCTGGTTTCTGTTGTCTTTTGAATAATGTCCCTAAATTATTCCGAGAAAAATATCGAAATAATTGTAAATGGCCATAGGCTAATACTTTATATCGGTCAACTAACCGACGTATTCCTTTGAATTATCGACTTACCCAGGGGGTTCCATTATATATGTAACTGACAACAAACAAACGTAATCTGACTTACGGTTTTGACAGGCATTCACTTTTGTAAATCTACGATTTAGTTGACTTTGAAGCAATGGATTGTGTACAGTTAGTGACATCATGAAATTGACATTAATCCCAATCGAAACCATTCTGAATCGCTCCATATATTCATTCCAAACACTCATTCAAACTATTTAAAACGCTCCAAAATCACTAAAAAGATATGATTTACATCTACATTTGAAATATACACTGTAAAGAAGATTTAAACGGCCACTTTGCATTTGCCACATTATAATATATGTGTAGTCATTGATGAAATATCCTTTATTTATATACGAATGTCTCTTAATTTAGCTTATCCTAAATAAAGCATGAATTCGGAATGTCGTCCCTTGTGTCAGTAGTAAACAGGCAAACACGAAAACGTTTGTGTGTAATAAACATGTATCAAAATATTGAAGAAGTTCACATTCTGGTTGCTTTTATGTCTCACACGAGCAAAAAATGTTAGAATTACCCCACCCACAAATGTTAATATGTTAATTTTGAAATTAGGGGTATCCTTGAATGCCCATCAAATTCGCTGCTTTCGTCTTTTTTCTTTTTATTGTGGGGGGGGGGGGTGTAAAATTAAATGGTTTTCTCTGAATGATTCATCTAACACTGTTGTTTTACAATTTCAGAAACAAAAGGAAATATTACTTTTCGATGAAAACTAAACGGACGTTTAGATGTTTGTTTCAGTGTATATACAGATAGTGCGATAAGATCTTGATATTGATAGATTAAATGATTTTAGAGTGATATTGGAAAAGACATTGAATGGGTATGTGGATCGAGGTTGGGTGAAATTAAAGTGAGGTTATCCGATACCGCTAATTTTGTTCAAGAATAACAAAATAGGCGATATTTTTTACTCCCCTTTAATAAGATAAACACGCTGTTCTGTTTTTGGGTGTATTCGTGGACCAATCAGACAATTTAAAATCAACACCAGCCACTAAAATCGAAGAATTAGGTAATCGAGTGATTAAATTTTGAACGACTTAGAAATTTAGATTTTTTTCTAATGATTTCGGAGCATTTTTTATCGATTAGAGTGATTTGGAATGAATGAATGAATGAATGAATGAATGAATGAATGAATGAATGAATGAATGAATGAATGAATGAATGAATGCATGGAGCCCTGAGTGAATGATAACGAATGATTTTGATTGGGATGAGTGTCAAATTCATAGTATTTTTAACAGTACCACAATTTGGAAAATACTGTGTCAAAACGCAGAATAACCAGGTTATTCTAAGAGCTATTCTTAAATGTTCAAAAATAGCATGTAAAATGAGCTGGGCAAATTGAAAAAAAAAATCGGAAAAAAATCAAACAATTTAGACGATACGAACTATCCACAGGAAGATTCAAATTAAAAACAATTGTATAAAATATTCAATATCTATAAAAGCAAACGATCGATTAAAGAGTGGATTCGCAGACAAGCAAAATATGTCAAAACTCCCTAGAAATAGGAGAAGACAGAAATCTTCAATAATACAAAAACAGACAATCGAGAATTTGAGAAAATTGTTATTGATGAGTTTAATCATTGGGTATGGAACGAGGCCAGGTCTAATATCCGCTCATTGCTCTATTTGATACTGATTGAGGATCGGACTGTCATATCAAACATTTTTCTAGGCCGACGTCATTTCCCTTTTTGTATAGAATTCTGTATTTTCTATCAAAATAATCTTACAAATTTTGACTTGTTGTATAGTAAATTATTTGTTTCTTCTCAAGTCATAGGTTAAAAGGCAGCAATTTTGTTTACATATCAAAAGAAATGTTGTAAATCAGTGACATTAAAGCAAATCAGCATCATATTATACATTTATTCGTAGAATATAAAATCCTAACTATTCCTTTATAAAACGAAATAATTTAATCTCTGATACCATCCATTTAAAAGCGAGTAAAGTTAGATTCAAGGATCATTAAAATGGTTGACAAGAATTGATCCGAGGACCCCACGAATTAAAAGACAGCGTAAAACTTTTAACTGACTGGATATAACTACATGTAAAGATATGTGTTTAGAGAAAGGATGATATTAATACTTTTTTTATAATTTTACAAAAGAACTTGCAAATCCTTGAAGCTAATAGTACATGTAATGGTTTATTTATATTTTCAACATGAACTCCGATTTTCTAAAAAGAAAAGTCAATTCGATCTAGGTATATTGCAAAAGTTATATTCAGATAGATAAAGATCATTTCGAAGGCTTCTTGGGGTACGGCATTTGCAAAATTTGATAACATATTCTTTGTAATAATTTTTACATGCAATAGTTTTTGCAATCCTATTTCACTAGTATATATCTACTGTTGTTTGAACTATGTCACCCATCATTGAATCATCTAAATTGAGAACATTGAACATGTTTCTCCAAAATGCGACAGCTAGTAGTCAAGTGATATGTTTAGATTTGTTAGATAATTTTTTATCTTGTTTTGTCGAACTGCTTTTTTTATAACCTTTTCTGTAAAAGCATAGACATATATTCTGTCAAATAACATATAAACAAGCTGGTACCTTCGAAGAAAATATCACTTTAAACGTTCAAGCTTAGAGACATTAAATGGACTCAAGACTCGGTTTAAGTCTCAATGGTCATTACAATGATGGACACACAAATTAGACGACAAATTGTTTCACAACAAATACTTTAAGAGCGCAAATGGCCGCTAGACAAAAATGATTTCCCTAGAGGGTACTCAGGACTTTCTTAGATACTTGAAATTAGGCAAGGTAATTCTATCTAAATGACACATTCTCTATGACCAAACTGCATTGCATTGGTTTTGGGGTTACTCCAAAATTTGAAAGTGTTGACACGCTTTGAAATATTGGCGATATGCAATGATGGGCAATGTTCTATGTCGTATACGTTCATCAATTTGTTCTAACAAAATCGTGACTATTCTATTAGGTATTAATGATTATTTATTTCTCTATGGTATATATGACAATTTAATCGTATTTGTGAAATATACCGTAAACATTTTAATGGAGCCCCATGCCCTAATACCCCCCCCCCCTTTCGGAGGTTGAAATCGACCATTTAAGATGTAATTTTTACAAACTATTGAAGCCTCTAATACAGGCACATGTCAACAAATGAAGATCACTCAATTTCAACAGAGGTTTTGTGCACCTTTTCCCTAATGAGATTTTAATATTTTGCATGGAATATATTTTTTGACCATTTTTCACCGTCTTTTCAAATACAGATGGTTCATGGCATAATAAATGTAACTGCCTATTTGTTTATAGGCAGTTATAACTGTTTTTTACTAAGCAATCGATATGAAGCGTAGCCTTTAATAACAGCCCACCCTTTCTTATGGAAATGCAATGATTCTAAAAGATCCCCGGGGTTCTTTTAGAGCTTTAACGGTACTTCTCATTTCTGCCTGTTTTGGAACTGTGATTTAACACTATGTACAGTATAATGTCTATGGAAAATTACAGTAGACTACTGTAATTTGCTTGGTTTCCAAAGTTGCACTAAGATTCGGACGCCATCAACTCTTGAGAGAGACAGCCAATATCATCGTTTCTAAGGGATGCATTGGTTTATCAAGACATGCGCAATTTCAAAGAACCAAAAATTGAATGGCCATGTGCTTAATGTGAATTAAAGTCAATGTATACTTTATCATCTAAAAGACGTATTTATTACAAAACTAACTTTTCACAGACAAATCTCAATTGGCCATCCGCTAAAAATGCCCAGCGTATGTGTGCAAAATGTTCGATCTTTAAGCATTTTAAAATCTAAAAATTAACTACACGTATTTGTTTCCACCGAAGATTTTTCTTAATTTTAGGCCATTACAATTACTAACACACATCAGGTATTTGTGAATCACTGCTAAGACCTAGCTATGCAGAACATACATTTAGTTACATCGTGAAATAAACATTCGTCTCAATCAAAAACATTCGAAATCGCCCACTCAGCGCTCCATTCATTCATTGCAAATATTCTCTCAAACCGTTCCAAAACGCCCAACCCCATTGAAAATGTAGAATCAACAACGTCATACATAAAATTTGGATACAGAAAAATTGCGATTTCACTTACATAATTTTAATTGCAGGCGTCTAATAGATTTTTAAAGAAATAGGAAGCTATCTATAGAGCTTGTATGCATCTTTTATTAAAGGGAGGTGATTGATATCGCTAATATTGTTCATTCTGAACAAAATTTTCGATATTGGATTACCTCCCTTGAATTTCACTCAAAACTCGCTCCACACACTCATTCTAGTCCATTCCAAAATCAATCCAAAATCATTCATCTTGTCAATTTTACAATGTTTTAACTGTAGCTATCTCTGCAGATCATTATACAGAAATAAAGGATAAACTATAATTCGGGTATTATTCCCATGTGTAAAATGGGGCGTTAACTTATTCATACATTCAATAATTATTCTCTGTTAAAATATTCATCCCTAGTTATAAGCAATCAGGATATAGTATTTGGGCAACCAGAATATCGTAAATACAGCTTCAGTGAATCTGTATTTACGATATTTTTGACGCCCATCAACGATATGGAAAAATTAGCACTTCCACAATGCCAACGCTTGAACATGCCTTGACCTCTGGATGGTGGCACTAAAATTAAGTTTGTAAGAATTATACATGACTTCCTGTTATGCGCCAAATCTTGATTTTGGCTTGCGCGTTCTGTATTAAGGACAGTTAAAAATATTGTGAAAATGACATGTTGAATGATTTTGGAATGAAATTAAATGAGTAGGTTGAGCGGGTTTTGAATGATTTTCGAGGGAGGTGAAAAAATCGATAATTTCGTTAAAGGTGCGATAATATTTTACCTCCTTTTAATAAGATTTACGTTTTTTCTCTAATTTTGTGGCTTTATGGCCAAATCGGATCCTAAACAATCAACGCAAGCCAATAAAATAATGCATTGTTTTCGATTTGATTAGAATGATGATCATTTTGAATAATTTCGAAGCGTTTTTTGAATGATTGGAGTAAGTGTTTGGAATGAATGAATGATTGGAGCGCTTAACGAGTCATTTTGATTGGTTTTTAAAGAGAAGAATGTCCATTTCACGATATTATCAACTGTTCCCCATTCCCTAAGGCAAATGCATAAATAAAGAGTATCCAAAAGAAACATTAATTATTAAAAGGGTATGGTTTAAATATGTTCTTAAAAAGAAAGGAGTCTTGACCAATTACTTACGTCTTGCTACGCCCGTGTAAATAGATTTACATTGACAGTATAAGCAATCAAGATGCATTTAAAAATAACAGAATAATTGATATACACCATTCAGTGTCTGTTTCGACAGGAATGTTTTGACTAAAGAATATTAAACACTTTCCTGTTTTACACAATTTTTGACCTGTTCAAATTCAAGGGTTTTGCAGACGAAGATTTAAAGTGGATTTAATTTGAAAAATAACCACTCAGTAGGGTAGAAAATAGTGTGGAAAAAGAAGAAATTGCTTGTCAGAAGCAATTTCTTCTTCTTTCACAATGTTTTCTCAGTCATAAAATCACAGGCGTGTAAAAAGCAGGGATTAAACAGCAAAGGGTTAACGTAATCAAAGAGAAATAACATTGTCTAGATTCGGACCTTACGTTTTTGGCAGAGAATATTACTTCTTGGTAAATTAGCTTTATTACCATAAATGGACTGATATTGCTGGCCATAAGCCTACACGTATTAATAAAGATCAAAGTATTTCATATTCTTGGACGTACATCTTTATCATTCATGACAGGCGAGGTTTACGCAATCTGTTAGATATATAGCCGCTGCCAGAATTGGTTAAACGCATTTCATAATTCTTCTATGACATTACGAAGTCGACGAAAAGGCGACGTTTTGTTTCGTATCGTAGTTAAATTTTAAATGTTCTCCGACAAGTTACCGTATTACAGTAATAACAACGTGTATTCGAGAACATAAATGATTTTGGAATGATTAAGGAACAATTTTGAATGTGAGTGTGGAGCAAATTTTGGATTCAATACAAGAGGGGTATAGTTAAGAACATCATGAAATTGACAAGATGAATGTTTTTGGAATGATTTTGGAATGAAATGAGTTTCTGGAGCGAGTTTTGAGAGAATTTAACGGGAGGTAACCCATTGTCGCAAATTATTTTCAGAATGAACAAAATTAGCTATATTAATTACCTTCCTTTAAAAATACATATATGTTCTATAAATAGCTTCCTATTACCTCCAATGAAATTCGCTCAAAATTCGCACCACAAACTCATTTGATTTCATTCCAAAATCATTAATCTTTTCGATTTCGCGATGTTGTTTACTGTAAATATAAGTGTACACCACTGCCAAGCTAATGGACCAGCTTCTACGGGGATTCGTACCTCCGACTTTTGTCAGTTCAAAAAAACCAAATAGAGCAGAAATAGTTGATTTGTCGCTTACTCTACAATTACGGCTTTAGATACATTTAATGTAGATTTGAAATGGAAGCCAATATTTCCTTTTCGTAATTAAGCTGGGACGCATATGCATAAACTAACACATACAAAAAACGGTCGATGATGTTACTCGAATGATATTAAAGCTATTCTTGCACAGATTGGGAAAATGTGATTTTTGAAAATTTTCGTAAATCAATCGGAAGTAACGACCTCATCATCTTAAAGCCTTTGAAATAGTAAGATTCAATCTGGTAATGCATGGAGAGAAAGACTGATATTCATAAATTTAGCGAAATTCATTCTGAAAAGATAAAGCAACTACTAACGCCTAAAAAATAACTCTTCAATTTGGAGCAAACTATTTACGCATGAGCATTCCACATTATTGCATTATTCAATCAAAGATTAAGGTTAAAGTACTTGACAGCGTGAAATTTTATTACCAATACAAGCAAAAATGAAAGATTATTCACGTAAAGTAACAATTTTGTAATTATAGACTGGAAATACATAGACTTGATCCTTTACTGATCTTGACACTTCGAACAAATCATTTACACAGTAATTGAAATATTTTGTTATTAGTGGCAATGACCTTGGGAAGTTCTAAATCGTCTAAAAATACACACATTTCCGAATCTAAGAACAAGTTTTGTATTTTTCTTTGAAAAACTGTGAAAGAGCAGCTTTAAGACCATGAAAATTACACCGATAATTTTATTTTTATAACACAAGTAATCAGAACAATTCGACCTATTTTATGATGTTGGGTCTCATGTCAAAGTCTAAAGCCCTAAAGTAAATTGACCAGATAAGGCCGTTTTTCTGTTATATATTTTATGTTATACACATCGTTACAAATCATCCTAGTTGACTTTTATGATCATGCTTTCTGACATTATGAGATTTACGTAAATCCAGGCGCTATGAATATACTAGTTATATACTGTCTGGCAAATTATGTTCCTAACATACAGTTAACTAAAACGTGAAATTGACATTCGATCAAAACTATTCCAAATCACTCGCTCAGCGCTCCATTCATTCTAAATACTCAATAAAACCAATTAAAAAACGCTCCAAACTCACTCAATATGATGAAACCAGCAACAGCAATCAAAATAAATAATACTAGAAAAAAATCGCGATTTCACTGACAAAATTCAAATTGTAAGCGTCTAATAGGTTCTTGAAGATATAGGAAGCTATTTATAGAACTTGTATGCATATCTTATTAAAGGGAGGTTTTACATATCGCTAATTTTGTTCATCCTGAACAAAATTTGCGATATTAGATTACCTCCCACTTAAATCACTCAAAACTCGCTCAATACACTCAATCAACTTCGCTCCAAAATCATCCCAATATATTCATCTTGTCAATTTCACGATGTTGTTAGCTGTACAACATATGAATACGCTTCCGTTAACACAAGGAAATCCTACATTGCTGGGAATACAAAAATGCTTGTCGAGATTTAAAATTTTAAAGTTTATTCAACTAGATATCAAATATATGCATAGTTCTGCGTTTTGGCCTTTACAAAAAAGTATTCAAACGCCGTAAAATTGTTCCAGTCTTTGTACACAGGCGCTTTTCAAAATTCTATACTATAGAAGTAGATCAACACTACAGAGAAATTTTGAAATGAGTTTAGCTTGAGTTTTGTCGGATTATGTCTTTTCCTTTAAGATTCTTTGAGGAAGACTATTTAGTAGTAATTTCATAAGCCAATAAAATCATGAAATTATTTTTAATATTTAAAATGGAATGTAGATCATTTTTTGAACGTTTTAGAAGAGTTTTTGAACGATTGTGGAGCGATTTTGAATGGCTCGAGTGAATGATTGGAAAGAATAAATGGAACGCTGAGAAAGTGATAATGAATGGTTTTGATCGTGACGAGTGTCAATTTCAGGATGATCTAACGATAGTAGACCCGTAATAGTTCCACAACATTTCGGATCTCATGATCTTTCACTTGACTTACTCTTTGCTGGTATGCATCTTTCTCCTCTAAACCCACAGGAAGGTTCGTCAACAGGCGGGGCTCCATTCTCCCAGTTAATTCCTTTACCATCGTAAAACTTAAGAGTCTGAAATAAAAAAATACAAATAAATCTTCTAATGCATATCATATATTATATACTTCTAATTATGAGTTGATAAGTTTAAACATGTTTAAACGAACAAAGTGTATAAGTTGGTGACATTTTTTTAAAAAAGATGTTTGCTTATACGTTTATATAGAGAAAAACTGATATGAATCAGCAGAAAGTAGTCGTTTAATGATTCAACAAAAATAAAATTACCTTAGTGTGTACTTGTAATTGGGACGAAGAAAAGTATAAGAGCAAAAAAAAAAAAAAAATGAAACAAGCACCTTGGAACCCAAAAGTGTGAGAATGAGAGCGTTACACCTTAACCGACTGAGCTATTCTATCTTGCTCTCACATGCTGGTTAAATTGCCTATTTATAAATAATTTCACTAACGGTTTATGTAATTAGAACTCTGAGATCTTCCGAAGATATACAGAATATGCAAAGAGTCTCAGGCGAAATTAGCCAAATAATACCACCCATTGTTCGGTTCGGCTTTTCTGTTATGAGGTGTTGTACAACTCATTGTATTCATCTACAGCTTTAATGTCATTTAGTGTTTAGCTGGGTAAACTTTTTTGTAAATAGAAGCAGCATTTAAAACTGGCTCAAAAACTCTTAACATGAACCTTAAAGGTTTTATCATCAAAGAATGTACATATTTCATTCGAAGACATTGATATAAAATGAGTTTATGATAAAGGAAACTGGCAGACAACAAGCAGACATCTTACTCCCAATTGCTTAATCAAATCTCCAAAACCATTAATTTTTATGAAATTGTTAATCTATCTTGTCTCGTTTATAATTTGAGACTGGTATTTACGAATTCTCATGTGATATCGCGGTAACATTCACAATGTTTGGGCAGACGTAGTCATTTCAACGGGTTTGTTCTTAAAATCTGTCTTTTGAGTGAGCCCAATGTAATACAGTTAAAACATCGTGAAGTCGACAAGGTGAATGATTTTGGAATGATTTAAAAATGAAATAGAACGAGTGTGTGTTTTGAGTGAATTTAATGGGAGGTAATCTAATATCGCAAATTTTGTTCAGGAAGAACAAAATTAGCGATATTGATTACCTCCCTTTGATAAAGTAGGCATACAAGTTCTATAGATAGCTTCCTTTTTCTTCACGAACTTATTAGACGCTTACAATTTGAATTATGTCAGTTAAATCTCTGTTTTTCTCTATCGAAATTTATTTTGAATGACGTTGTTAATTCTATATTTTTCAAAGGGGTTTGAGCGTTTTTGAATGGTTTGAGTGAGTGTTTGGAATGAGCAAATGGAGCGATGAGTGAGCGCTTTAGAATGTTTTTGATTGATGTGAATGTCAATTTCACGATGTAACTTACTGAATCTGTTTTTGTTTTTTTTTTTGTTTTTTTCTTTCGGCATTTTCTTCGTTTCCGTTAAGGAAAAGGGAAACCTTCATTTAACAAATATGATTGAAACAATAGCACAAAGAGGGACATTATCGCTTCAGTGACTTCAAGACCTCTACTCATGACATTGATATTAAAAAATCGCAACGAATTAAGAGGTGATGACTTTTGAAAATTTGAACACCTGAAGGTTTCCGATACACTAAAAATAAATGATATCCATGAAATTCTTATTTTGGCAAATAAACGTTTTGCTATGAGTTTGGAACCTTCGTCGAAAATGAGAAAGAAAGAAAAGTAAGAAAGAAAAATATATACGTGTACATATATTACATGGAAAAAATACATGAAAAAGAAAGAAGGAAACCACTTAAGCGTATGGAGAGAAGATGTCGCTTTAAATATACATTTATTTGGTATGAAAATCGTACATGTACAAAAAGTAGAGGACTTTAAGGACACACAGAAAAAATACGGCGAATCATACGTGGGTAATACGCCATAGACGAATAATATCAAAATCATGACTATGATTTTGAAATTTATATACACACTCAAAAGTCGCCCACTAAAGAATAAATAGTATCAAGGCGACTGTGACAAAAGATGAATGTCATCCGTCCGCTCCCCTTTTTATGATTTGAGCGTTGTTGAATTATCAAACCAACGTAACTACAACATAAACATGCTGTTGTTTTGATGTAATGATCATTCTTCAACGACATTTTTCAAAAGAGGATTTACTTGCTACGTCCTTGGATATTTGCATGAAAATAACTCAGATCAATGCTTCATTGAGCATAGATCTTTCTTTAGTTGTCAAGGTACATTTACTAATCCATTTAGACCAAAACCCACCATAAAACAAGATTAAATTGAATTTGAATATGAGAGAGGTATGCCTAGGATCATTTCTCGGACCTTTAATTTTTCAGGACTTAACTGGATCTTAAAAGAAACCGTAAACGGACCACAGAGACAGTACCATGACAATAACACCATTCAAGATTTGACCTACGCTGCGAGAATGAAATACCTCTGTTTAATATTTTGATAGTTGACGGGTGTTCTTACACTATAGATTTTACTATGCAAATTAGATGAGAGTGTACAATATGTTGTTTTGATACTGTGAAAATGACGTCATAACAGATGTGGTGACGTCATTTTACTAACTCCCTTATATTTCCCGCAGAAGTTCAAATCTAAAACCTCGCTTTTTATCTGTTTTATTTATAGATGAATTGTGGAATAGGTTCGCAACATTTCTGATCTTTCAAAATGTTGACCAAGGTTTCCTTATGAAAATCAATAGGAAACCTCGGTTAACACTGTTTAACTTCATTACGTCCGAGACTTTGCGGAACTATTACGGATCCATGTCCATAAGAAATGATACTTCATGACCACTCATTCAATCGGCCCCTACAGTTAAGAACATCGTGAAATTGACAAAGTTAATGAATTCTGGGTGATTTTGGTATGAAATTGAATGAGTGTGCGTAAAAAGTTTTGAGTGAATTTAATGGGAAGTAATCCAATATCGCAAATATTATTCAGGTCGAACAAAATTGGCGATTTTAATTACCTCCCTTTCAAAATAGGCAAAAATGTTCTATAAATAGCTTCCTATTTCTTCAAGATCTGATCAGACGCTGACAATTTCAATTTATTTAGTGAAAATCCATTTTTCCCAGCCATCTTTGTTCGAACGATGTTGTTGTTATATATTTTTTTCAGTGAGCTTGGGGCTTTTTTGAATGGTTTGAGTGAGTGTTTGGAATGAAAAGATAGAGTGCTGAGTGAGCGAATGAGAATCTTTTTGATTGAGATGAATGTTAATTTCACAATGTTACTAACTATATCCTCTATATATTTTGGATAGTGGAGCTACTACCAGGCTAGAGGAACTACAAATATTTCATGTATAAGATACAAGATTGCCTCACTTGGCAATATGTACGAAGACAAATCTGGAATTCAAAGAGATATATGACGTAAAGAATAGATAAAGAAATGATGAATTCTCGTCTGCGATCTGACCGCCAATAACCTATATCTATATAAGACGTGATTAATTGTTTGTGTGATGTATTTTGTTCGCACACTGTAGACTCTGGAGGTGTAGGCAGACATTTGGGGTGTTCAAAGCTAAATAGAATTATTTCTATCTTTCATCAAAACAGATATTTCCGTTAACATTATAGGTTATTGAATTTATATGAGAATATAATTTCAACGAGTTATGTATGGACGAGTTCTTTTGGAAAAGTAGCCCAACTACGGAAAAGAACGAGTGCGATACCATATATCCCAATTTTAATTCAATAACCTTTTTATTGTATAATTTGATATTGTTTTGGAACGATTTACAGTTATTTATTTATTTATTTATTTTAAATCACCTATACTTAAAAAACGATATATTGTTTAAATATCAAACGCTTTTAGAAAAAAATCTATATCATGCACTTTTCCCGCAAAAATCCTTTCCGTTATATTTTTTCGTTCGGATGAATACAGCCGTTGCTATGGTGTGGCATTGTAAACAGAAACGACGACGGACATTTTGCGGCGATTCGCGTTTTCGATTTTGAAATACGCGTTGAATTCTACTTTTACTTTGAATAAAACTGAAAATTATATGTTAATAAAGCGTTTTTATTTGTTATTCTGGTCATTTATATGTTCGAGAACTGACTGAATCGGTGTATGTGATATCCGATCTTACTAACGACAATCACGAAGGACGGAACGGAGTGATAGACGAGATTAGAGAGGAAGACAGATATTGGAATGTTGATAGACACAAATGAGTGAGCGTGATTAAACAGGAAAAGAATTACAATATAACATAGATTATAAGGAGTAACAAAAACGGGGATTCGGAATAAGTCAGAGGGGGCATCCAAGAAAAGACGGAGAGCGGATGGAGTGTTTGATTTCGCGTAATATGTTTAAAAAAATCTCACTGTATTGCCTTCTAATTGATTTCCTAAGTCTGCCAGTACATTTTTTCCGAAAATCGAACTGGAGAGACTGGGATGGTAAGGTGAATTTATGTTGACTTTTAGTGAGGTAGCAACCTCAAAGTAGTTCAGTCCATTTGTACACGTGAAAATACTCTTAGCGCAATATCAAAGTATGCAATATCAAAAAATAATACATACTTTCCTCCCGTTCAAATACATAGAGAAAATATCAAAGTATATAATAATAACAACATAAATAGGATGGAATACGTGTATCATAGGCATGTTGTACGTGTTTACATCAACAAAATACAAACTGACTATTTTAAGTATACATGTAGGCAAATATTTCTGTCCAACCCGATCGAGAATATACAATTTTAACAAAAACGCTTTATTTTTTAACAAACAATTACTTATAAGATACTACTCCTTTTCCCTAAAAAGTCCATTCTTTTGGTTACATACACGCGGGAATTAAATCTTCAATTATATCATTTATGTTTTGTCAAAGTTTCCCGAGTGAAACGTTCATTGACAAAATATATCTATTCTTCGATTTAGACAAAAGTGACGGTTGAAGAAATCTTACCGGTAAAGCTGTTAGATTTTCATTCATTTGGAAAACCCCAACGGGGTACATGCCAATGGATTCTACTCCAGAATGGACTTTACCGCGCCCGTGGGCTATTAGAGAATAGTTGCCTTCTGAATCCCCTAGGGCATTAATCCGCATAGTATATCCCATGGCACCTTAAATTAAACACATATTAGAATTTTGTTTAATATATTAACAAAATGTTGTAACAACTCCCAACTTAACCATTAGTGTAATGAAATTGTGTCTCTCATTTTATCGAATAGAATTACAATTAAGGGTCAGTCCATTCTTTGTTGAATGGTCAAGATTAACTTTTTAATTTTACAGATGAAATTGACATCTGGCAACTCACTAAAACTTGTACACCTTAACATTAGTATTTCATAGGTTTATCATAGTTTCATCATTATTACATAGGCATTTACATGCATCCACTTATGAAAAAGTGTTTACTTGATGGTCACTAACTTGCTACAATCAAACGTATAAAAGAATGATTCACTTGATTTTTTTCTATTACATGTATGAACAGAGATACTAATTACTGGTTGTATATTACTTACTGTTATAAGTTTGTCGTTTCACGAGATCTATAAGAAGTGTTCCATTTCTATAATTCTTTTCATCTTTAATTGCTTTGTGGACGGCTCTTGCATATAACCATACTGCGTCATACAGATATGCAGCTTCAGATGGTATCTACACAAACAAATTGGTTAGGTTTCACTAGTGATTTTAAGAAACATTGTAACTATTTTTTGAATATAGAGAACATATAGGCGCAACTGCATAACTAGAGTTTAGTGGTAATCTCGGGGTTAACCATATGAATATAATGGTTAACCCCGGGGCTACCATTAAACTTTTGTTATGCAGTTAGGCAATAGAGTTTAAAGTGGGGGATTTTCTGAAGACATGCAAATTAGCCTAGGGCCACCTTACATGTGCCAAAGATATACATCTAACGTTGTTGATAGATTTAAAGATGGAATATACCAATTTAAATTTGAGGAATAATTTTCATTGAATGGATCATCTCTGTCTACAGTCTTTGTTCGTTACAAAAAATAATTCATTGTTAAATATTTCCATGTTTGTATTTCTAATGTTAAAATAACGTAATAACTCTATTGTATATTTCATTAGCTGATGGTTCGTTTACTTACGATTTTCATTCCGCCTACATCTCTAAAATGGTTGGTGTAATTCCAAGGGGGCATCTCAAGATAGTTGTTGACAACTGTCGTAAATGTATCAAACCAAGGGTAAACTGGGGGTGAATGGACGATCCCGATGAAGTATCTGAACGCTTGTTCGCTGTATTCCGAGTTTGATGTAAAGATACCTAAAGTCAAAGAAATATACAAGAATTAAACGGCCCCGCAGATAAATAACAAACAGAAAAAATGGCCGATTTAAGGAAACTTTCTAAAAACTGGTAATAGTGCACACGTTATACTCCGTAATAATACAAGATGGTTCAAACAAAAGATTTGTTTTTTTTTTTGTTTAAAAGTTTAAAAAAATTGTTCTATAGTCTAGTTCATACGCCACACACAATCGAATAGCAAGGCGGCTTGTTACATAAGGCGCACCTAGCTGCCACATCACTTAGACTTATATGAATCCATTTGCCATGAAGAGGAACAAATTGGAATTAATGTTCTTCTTAGAAATTTAAGGATCGGGATTCGATCCGAAGCCACCGACATAATCACTAGACCGTTGATTCCAATATGAATTCGCAAGAATTATTACTCCTTTTATCTTTTATGAAAATACAATATATTTACATTTGTAATTATGTCCCTTCAAGAATATTGGTTACCTTTGAAATAAGCTTTGGGGTCTTTTGCTTTATACTGTCCGACATGAACGCCTACAACAAAATATTCCCCTGAGTCTAAAAGTCCTCTATCTTTAAGATGGTCCATCAAACCAACAAATTCATAGGACTGCGCCAGCATTACGTAAACTGAAAATATATCCATATTCTTGTAAAACATTTATATTTTAAAGTTATCATGTGGTTTATATTGATGGTTTAAAGCAAAGAAATAGTATGTGTCTATACAATGTATAGACGCATACTATGTTTTTGCTCTAAGCCCTCGACATGAGCCGCTGTTGTAGAAGTAAACGTTCTATATAGAATAGTTTATAGGGCAACAAGTAGACTCACCGACCGACGATGACCGAGAAGCATAACAATGAAACATACATAAGTTTGTATCCAAAAGTTGGCTGATTAGCAAAGTGTAAAATTGAAGTAGTTACTACACTGCCTTTTTAGCTCACCTGAGCACGTAGTGCTCATGTGAGCTATTGTGATCACCTTTCGTCCGGCGTCCGTCCGTCGGTCGTCGGTCGTCGGACGTCGGTCGTCGGTCGTCGTCCGTCGTCCGGCGTCCGTCAACAATTTCTTTAAACGACATCTCCTCCTAAACTACTGGGCCAATTAACTCCAAATTTTACAGAAATGTTGCTTAGGTGGTCCCCTTCAAAAATAGCTAAAAGAATTGAAATCCATGAAAAACTCTGGTTGCTATGGCAACAAAGGTGAAATTTTAAGAAAATCTTAAAAATTCTTCTTCTTCTCAACCAGTAGTCCTACAGACTTAAAACTTGGCATGGATGATCAGTTCATAGACCTGAATAAAAATAGCTAAAATTATAACTTTTGGGCCACCAGGTGCGGAGCACCAGGGGGGAGGGGGTAGTACTTTGGGTAAATTTTGTTATCTTTAAGTTTCTTCTTCTTCGGAACCTGGAGCCCTACACACTTGAAACTTGGCATGGAGGATCAGCATATGGACCTTTATATAAATAGCTAAAATCATGACTGTAGATTCACCAGGTGCGGAGCATCAGGGGGGAGAGGGTAGTACTTTTGTGAAAATTTTGTAATCTTTAACCTTCTTCTTCTTCTGAACCACAAGCCCTACAGACTTAAAACTTGGCATGGATGATCAGTTTATAGACCTGAATAAAAATAGCTAAAATTATAACTTTTGGGCCACCAGGTGCGGAGCACCAGGGGGGAGGGGGTAGTACTTTGGGTAAATTTTGTTATCTGTAAGTTTCTTCTTCTTCGGAACCAGGAGCCCTACAGACTTGAAACTTGGCATGGAGGATCAGCATATGGACCTTTATATAAATAGCTAAAATCATGACTGTAGATTCACCAGGTGCGGAGCATCAGGGGGGAGAGGGTAGTACTTTTGTGAAAATTTTGTAATCTTTAACCTTCTTCTTCTTCTGAACCACAAGCCCTACAGACTTGAAACTTGGCATGGAGGATCAGCTCATAGATCATAATAAAAATAGCTAAAATAATATCTGTTGGGCTGCCAGGTGCGGAGCACCAGGGGGGAGGGGGGAGTACTTTTGTTAAAATTTTGTAATCTTTTACCTTCATCTTCTTCTGAACCAGGAGCCCTACAGACTTTAAACTTGGCATGGAGGATCAGCATATGGACCTTTATATAAATAGCTAAAATCATGACTGTAGATTCACCAGGTGCGGAGCATCAGGGAGGAGAGGGTCGTACTTTTGTGAAAATTTTGTAATCTTTAACCTTCTTCTTCTTCAGAACCACAAGCCCTACAGACTTGAAACTTGGCATGGAGGACCAGCTCATTGACCTTAATAAAAAATAGCTAAAATAATATCTGTTGGGCTGCCAGGTGCGGAGCATCAGGGGGGAGGGGGGAGTACTTTTGTGAAAATTTTGTAATCTTTTACCTTCATCTTCTTCTGAACCAGGAGCCTGACAGATTTGAATATTGGCATGGATGATCAGCTTATGGACCTTTATATAAATAGCTAAAATCATGACTGTAGATTCACCAGGTGCAGAGCATCAGGGGGGGAGAGGGTAGTACTTTTGTGAAAATTTTGTTATCTTTAACCTTCTTCTTCTTCTGAACCACAAGCCCTACATACTTGAAAATTGGCATGGAGGATTAGCTCATAGACCTTAATAAAAATAGCTAAAATAATATCTGTTGGGCTGCCAGGTGCGGAGCACCAGGGGGGGAGGGGGGAGTACTTTTGTGAAAATTTTGTAATCTTTTACCTTCATCTTCTTCTGAACCAGGAGCCTGACAGATTTGAATATTGGCATGGATGATCAGCATATGGACCTTTATATAAATAGCTAAAATCATGACTGTAGATTCACCAGGTGCGGAGCATCAGGGGGGAGAGGGTAGTACTTTTGTGAAAATTTTGTAATCTTTAACCTTCTTCTTCTTCTGAACCACAAGCCCTACAGACTTGAAAATTGGCATGGAGGATTAGCTCATAGACCTTAATAAAAATAGCTAAAATCATGACTGTAATGCCACCAGGTGCAGGGTACATGGGGGGAGGGGGTAGTACTTTTGTATAAATTTTGTAACATTAACCTTCATCTTCTAATGAACCAGGAGCCCTATAGACTTCAATATTGGCATGGATGATAAGCATATGGATCTAAAATAAAATAGCTAAAATCATGAATGTAGGGTCGCCAGATGCGGAGCATTAGGGGGGAGGGGGTAGTACTTTGGATCAATTTTGAAATCTTTAACCTTATTCTTCTTCTGGATCAGAAACCCTACAGACTTGAAAATTGTTATGGGTGATCAATATATGGACATTAATGAAAATAGCTAAAATCAGAACTGTTGGGTCACCAGGTGCTGAGTGTCTTGGGGAGGGGGTAGTACTTTGGATCATTTTTGAAATCTTTAAACTTTTTCTAATGAACCAAGAGTCCTACAGACGTGAAAATTGGTATGGATGATCAGCATATGGACATTAATTGAATTAGCTAAAATCATGACTGTAGATTCACCAAGTGCAGAGCATCTTGGGGGAGGGGGAGTGCTTTGTTGAGAATTTTGAATCCCTACAGCCTTTATATTTGACATGGATTATTCAACTCATTAAAGAAAACTTTAAAAGTCTCAGACTCAGCCTGTATATCTGGCATAGATTTGCTGATCACAGACCTTCTATGAAAAAAGCTTAAATAAATAATGACCAGGGGAGGAGCAGGGGGGGGGATTATTTCAAATGTTATCTGATTGAATAAGTGAAAATCTCTTTTTTCTGTGGTTGCATGGACATACCTAGGTAATGAAGCTTTTTTCTCAGGTGAGCGACCCAGGGCCAACGGCCCTCTTGTTTAAAGTTTTTTTGTTTTTACTTCAAAAAAACACAAACCATCCTCCAGATACGAGAAGCTAAAACCCTTACACAGACATAATCAGTCCCAAATCAGCGAATGGCGATTCAAGTCCAGAGAATATATTTTTTCTGTGTCCAACTAAAAATTGACTAAAACTTTAATCAAAAAGTAAATCCGTTAATGTTTATACATGTGATACCAAAGTAAATATAGAAAAATAAAGCCCACTATTCATAAGTTGTCACAAATAACAACTTATTTATATCATCCTGTTTTTGCATTATATTCATTCTATTTCTAAATTTTAGGGGAAACAATCTTGGTTTAGTGCGTAAAGAAGCTTTATAATCTCGGGTCCAAATATGGGGTACATGTGTGTTATCGATATTCATCTTTCCATTCCGTTTATATGGAGGCACATGTATTGAGAGGTTTCTCAATTAAAAGCATTCTAAATCGCTCTCTCAGTCCTCCATTTATTCATTCCAAACACATGCACCATTCACAAACGCTCCATGATCAATTAAGTACTAAGATAAACAACTACATTTACAGTAAATATAGTTAGAAAAAAGCGCGATTTCATTGACATAATTGCAATCATAATCGTCTGATTGGTTTTTGATGAATTATGAAGCTATTTATAGAACTCGTACGCATGTTTTATTAAAAGAGGTAATACATATAGCTAATTTTGTTCATCCTGGACAAAATTGGCGATATTGGATTACCTCCCTTTAATTTCACCCAAAACTCATTCATCACTCCCATTCAAATTCATTCCATAAACATTCCAAAATTAGTCACCTTGTCAATTTCATGATGTTAGGTGTACATGTGTGTTATCGATATTTATCTCTCATCCCTGTATAGATGGTGTCACATGTTTTGAGTGCTTTCATTATGCCAAATAATCACAAATATAAGTACTATGCCTGTACAGTTGGACACAACGAAACAACAATTATTTATTGTAGAGATACTTAGAACTTACTTCTTGTATCAACAAAAGAATCTTGGACGATTTTCACGAATGGGTTCTCCGTATGAAAGTGGAAATATGGTCCTTTGTAAATCATGCGGAATGTGACTTCGATGCCGTACTCCAGGAATGACTGAAAAGCAATTTAAGATAATTATACTTTTATTTATGGGACTGAGGATAAGTTCTAAGAGTTTCGATCATGAAGGAAATTTTCAAGCTTAGCTGGTTATTGTCTTACTTTCTGCTTTCATCACTTCTAAATTATGCATAATATCCTAGGGAAAGTTCACATGACCGGCCAGAGGATCGCGAAAGACGACGTCATAATCAAAATGTACATGCATGGAGAAGACATTCGTGTGAACGGAGTTCTCTACTGATGGAAGTAAACATGGTACAATGATACCGTTATAAAATCGAGCTTGCACTTTGGGATGTCTTTATTGTATCAAAAGATAAGATAAAGTTTTGTTAAACATTATGTCAAACAGAACAAAAGTAATCTAGTAGTAAAATAAAGTCGTCCCGATTTTCTATATTCGAACTGTTGGACACTACAACGCCATTTTGGAACCCTAGTAACACCGGCCTGACCCAGGACCGGAAGTATCGAGGTTAAAAGGTTAAAATGACGTCACTTGAGTCGAAACCGAGGTTATTCAAAAGGGATTCTGGTTGACTAGGATCGATGCCGAGTTCCACATGAGCATACCCCTAATTGTGTTCCTTGAAAAAAAGTCCTACCTATTTTATGTTGCATGTTTTTTTCGTTATCCCCAAAGTTCTCGTTTAGTGTTAGTGTCGTACATTACAGTAGCTTTTGGATATGTTTGTTTGCGTGAAAGATTGTACCTTCATACTGTCTTTTAAGTTCTTTTCATTTTCAATGAAATTTCAGAATACTTATCTATCTTTCTTTCTTCTGAAAATGATGAAATAATAGGACATATTGTGACTGTAATGTTATAGTAACATTTTGTCTCAGGAGATATATCGGTGTCTGTTGAAATTCGTCTCTAAAATCGTGCTACGACCACATGTGTCATTGCGAACATTTGTATCATTTTTGACACAGAATTGTTTGTCTGCTATTCAATAAACAAATCACGAATGACATATTAGCCCTATTTGGCAAAACAGACGTCTATACCAAAAGAGAAATGTTTCTAATACTCGTGTAACACGGCCTATTTTGTAATTTACTACCCACGATATTTTCGTCAAGTCTTTGTAAAGCTCATACATGTAGTATGAACAATTTCGCGAATGCACAACGAACCCGTTACAATTTTTACGTTACTAGATTGTCATTGTACTGTTTGAATTAAGGATGGGAACGAGTATTCGATTAATCGAGTACTCGATCGAACGTCCGATTATCGATTACCAACTTCACTAATCGATTAATCGGTAAAAAAAATGAAATAATAGCAAATTCGTTTCCAATCTCATTTTTTCATATTTTCTCAAAATATCGATCTTACATATGAAATGCTGTTCAGCTAAAGATTATGTATGTAACACCTGGGCACCTGCCGAATGTCTTATCCATCGATATTTTTCCAAATTTGCAATCAAGTGCCAACTGTCATTTTACTTGCTGTCAATCAAAACACGTCATTTCATAACTTTTCGCACCTTCAGCTTTTGGCACCCTGATCAGGGACGGTAAGATTTACTTGGATCTTCGGATCAACGGAATGTTGCAGCGTCTTTCCAAAACCTTGTAATGCTATCTTATCGATGGTGTAGTTACTTGGTCTTTCTCAACCGAAAGTTATATATAAAACCGATGAATATCGCCTGGAAATATTACCGAGAAATGACACTCTCTAAGCATGCAATTTACAATTTTCCGTTTCTTAAAATTAGCAATTATATGTCATTTCAACTGACCCCTCGGCCGAAAATATGCATCAAATACCGTATATCTTTACGTTTGAAGACACAGAATAAATGAATGTCCTAATTCTATCCGAGTACTCGAGTACTCGATCGGAAAGGCGAAGGAGTAATCGATTAGTAAAATTGGTACTCGTTACCATCCCTAGTTTAAATATATCATTAAATTCAGTAATTTATCAATTGTGTGTTCTAATGCTATCAAACTTTCAAACTTAAACTTGGTAAAAAAAATTTAAGTTTGATAGTTTGATAGGATTAGAACACTAAATTCTTATTAATGGGATACTGAATTTAACAAAATACGCAAAGTATCTTTTTTTTGTCTATTCGCAGGGAACAATTTTGTTAAATTTAGTATTTTGATTTTTCCCACTAATTCAATATTTTACCCTTTTATTTAATTGCGAAGCAGCGCTTTCGCATTAAAATTGCTTACATGAGTACATACATGTTCATTCATTTATAGGTAGATTATTTACACATACCATAAATACATAAATAATGATTACAAAAAAAAAAAAAAAAAAAAAAAAAAGCGAGTACTCACATAAATTAGTAGCTAACTTTTACATCGAAACGTGAGGTGAAAGAATAATAAACAAGACTCCCAACCTTGAGTTTCATGCGAATGTACAACTGAGCATTTTCGGACCCCCCCCTCCCCCGGGCTAAATTACTTAATTACTCTCCATGCTTTATAATGTTGCTCCCCGTAAAATAAAATTTTACGAGATTGAATCGTATGTTTCATTTACTAAATATAACATTGAAATTCCTGAAAACAAGCGAGAGGAAATATGTGTCCGGCGCTTTGAAGTAGTTTGTCATCTTCGCAAGACAAGAACGAATCGATAGGAAACTTTAAATCATGGATAAAATCAAAGATAAAAATGTGTTATATTGATAAAAATAGACTAACTTTTTTTCTCTTTGAAACTAGAGATAACCAATCAAACATGCCGCATGAATTAATTCATTTAAACGAGAAAACGCCAGCAAGTTATCCCAGGGTCGATGAATATATGGAACGAAAAATGAAAGTGATGAATTGAACATTTTGGAAAATCAGGATTAAACAGTTTCTACTTTATTGCTTTTTCAGAGGTTTATCAAAAATTACGGTAGATTATCACTTGATAATCTCACTGCAAAACCAGTGAATTTACACGCATACACAAAATGATCCCCTGAGTCCGTTTAAATTAATATTTCAACGATTTCTAAGCAGAGCTTATTAGATGACGTCCCCATGGCCGTTGTCCAGCAATCACTTGCTAAATGACGCGCTTTAAGAAAATTTAAGAAAGATTTTTCGCAAGTTGTCTGTTTTCCATTCAAGAAATAAAATACATGTAATCATTTATTTTTCGAGTAAAATCGATTAATATATTATTTCGTGAACAACAAAATCGCCATGAATGAAATATTATTTTTTATTGTTTACTAAATGAAATATAATTCGACCTTACACTGAACTAACGAATATCCTCTATTTATCTGCACATCATCATTGATTTTGAGGTATTTTAGGAAACTGGTATTTATCATTTCCCACCAGTCTGATAATTGTATGTTGTCGGTTACGTTGTTTTATTTAACCTCATACGTGTACTTTACTGGTGCCAACGAATTAATGATACCAGGTCAATATCTAGAAAGTACTCTTGAAAACCTCATTGGATAGGCGCAGTTAGTTGCATCGAAAATAATCAGTCACCTATATCAAAACCATCCCAAATTACTGGGTCATGGCTCCATTTACAATTTGTGCAAAACACTCATTCTTATCACTCAAAACGCTCCGAAATAGTTTAATACGCTATGAAAAAGTTAAAAAAGGTCAACATTTTATTGAAATTATTCCTCGATTGTATTGGCTGGTGTTGATTTTAAAACACCTAGCTGGTCCGTTTAGACATACAAAAAGAAACATACTTAGCTTTCTATTTAGGGGAGGGGGTGATAAAATATCGCTAATTTGGACGAAACTAGCGATTAAGTATTACTTCCCCCTAGATTAATTAAAAACTCGACCCTCTCAATCACCGACTTTATCAATTTCACAATGTTGGTAACCGTGTCTTACTTTTTTCATCAAACTCATTTCTTACATATTTATTTAAAGAAATCAAATGATCGTTTGTCTTTTATTGCTAAAAGATCATATATATTTACCACCCGTGATAATATAGCTTTTTTAGTTTTTGTTTATTCATTGATAGACTTATCGTAAATTCTAACACAAATAACTATTCTCTATTTGTAACTAGGATATTAAAAGACAACGGTGGTCTTAAAAATTCTGACGGACCAAATATATCAATATGCATTGTAACGATCATGGTTTTGTTAAGATCAATTGGTTTTGTCGAACAAAGGAGCTAGAAATCTACCTAGTACTTTCAAAACTGAATAAGAGTACCACAACAACAAATCGTACATCACGGAAAAAAGGTAATTGTCTGTGTATCCATTGTATTAAATGCTTCTAAATTTGAATAACAATTGGTTTAAGAAACATGGGGATAGCAATTTATTGTGATAACTGCCAACTCGGAACAAAGTCCTTTTCGAATTTAAACCAGACAGTTTCTTTGCCAAAAGCACAATGAACGGTTTCTATTTTGTCGGTTTTAGACATTAATTAGACAGTCGCCTTGAGAAGTTGTTAAAAAGGAGTATTTGGAAAAACAATTTTGTTACTCCTGTTTACCTAGCCGTTTTCTTACCAAAAAAGCTCGAAAAATTCCAACTTTCGAAGTTTTCTGAAAATCATAAATTAACGCGATATTCGCACTTTTCAATGGTATCGATAAAAATCCTGCATTCAGAATGAAAACGTAAACGAAATTGATTAAAAATAATGGCCCGCATGTGCATACGAGCTAAGCAGGTTATCGTTTTTTTTTTTTTTTTACTTTTTTTTTAAGTTTGCATGAATTATGTTTTGTCATTCTGAAGGCAGTCCTGCGTTCGGGATAATAAAAACTGTTTGCGTGCAAAGCGGGGTGAAATTGACAAAGAGTTTTGACCGTTGTGTCATCTTGAACGCAAGGCAAGACTGGTGGCAGACTGATCTAATATTACAATACTATTATGATATCAAATGACGACACTTTAGTCGAAATAACGTGACACTCTTCTGTTTCTAATCGCACCCGTATTTTTCATACATATATACATTTTTTTCTTTGTGAGTATATTGGCAAGGCATAGATTGTCAAGAAATATTTTTCTTATTTTTGATCATGTTAAAGGCAGTGTACTTCTTTAACTTGTCTTTTCAAATCTAACCACAGTACTCTTAAAATCTTAGTTCATATTGAATCTTGAGTACATTCGCCTTCCATGTAATCGTAACAAATATTATACAAAATGACAACAAAGGAAGTTCATTACTAAAATGAATAGGATGTGGGGCAGACTTAATAAGGACAAAATTCAGTCGAAATGACCGATAAATGCACGAACAGTAAATTACAAGCTATTATAGCGGTAATCGATTCTAAATAGTTTCCTGAGAATATTCTGCCGCATCGCTATAATGATTATCACGTAATATTAAACTTCTAAGCACTGGTCTTTAATTACAGTCTATTTCTTAAACGATGATCTGACATGAATTAAGAAAGACTTGTCTGTCTTTAATCCAGGGATATAGAACGAAAGTAACCCAATACACCATTTTTGTTTATATAGCTACAAATAAAAACATCGTGAAATTAACAAGGTGAAGGATTTTGTAAAGAATTTGGAATGAAATTAAATGATTGCGATGAGTTGGGTTTGAGTGAAATCAAAGGGATATAATCCCATCTCGCTAATTTTGTTCAGGGTGAGCAAAATTGGCGATACCTCAATTGGTTCCCATCTTTTTAAGGTCCAATCAGGCGTTTATCATTTCAATTAGGTCATTTTGTGAAATCGCGTCTTTTCAGCTTTTGTAGTTGTTGATCTTAGCATATTTGTTATTTTGGAGGGTTTTTGAATGGTTAAAGAAATTGTTTGTAAGGAACCGATTGAGCGCTGAGTGAGCGATTTAGAATTATACGATGTAGTTAACTGTTACGTCCATAACTTTCGTTTGTTTGTTTGAATAGAGTTTTACGCCGCTTTCAAGAATCTTTCAGTTATATCGCGGAGACTGGAGCATCTAACAATGGATTCATGGTATTTGTTTTGCTCACACCAGTACTACCATAACATCCTTTTCTAGCCTCTAGCTGATATACGATTATCAACACATTGGTGAGCCACAATTAGTCGGAAAGGATGAATGTCGCCGTCGGAGATCGAACCCTGAACGCCTAGATTGACAATCTGTCGCGCTACCAGCACGCTATGACTGCGGCGTAACGTCCACAAGAAATATCTTTGTACGTCTACAAGCTTGAGATCGCACTTTAATGTCGTCATCACGATGGCGTCTTTACATATGTTTACGGAGTACAGAAAATGACATTCATCTCAATAAAAACCAATCTAAATCGTTCACTCAGCGCTTCAATCATTCAGTCAAAACAACCTTTCTAACCACTCAAAACGACCCAAATTCATTTGAAATCTATTCGAAAGCGTTCAAGACGATCAATATTTTATTCAAATCGATCAAGTTATTCTACGATTCCATTGGTAGGTGTGGATTGTATAGTGTCTGATTGATCCACGAAATACACAAACAGAAGATAAATTTCATTAAAGGGAGGTAATAAGTATAGATAATTTAGTTCATCATTACATAGCTTTCTAATGCAAGCTGTGCACAAATTGATAGGATCAATATAGTTGGTGAGCCAGCCCTGCAAGTGCACGTGAAAAGCGGGGTACAATTGGAAAACTGTTTGCACTGTTTTGTGATCCTGAACGCAGGGCTGGTAGATTGTATAGTTATAAAAGGTACTTTTGTTTTACCATAAAATTGCTTTTTTGGCTTTATTTACGTACTGTGACAAATATTTGATTTACACGAGACATCAGAAATACCCTTTTGCTTGACGAGTGGATTTTTCACGATGTTATGGCTTAACGTAGTCATAGCTTTTTATAAAGTTTAAAGTTTCATACATTGATAAAAACAACACATTCTCTTCATGTCCTGAGGTGGCAATGGACAGCGGCCTCCCGACTCTATAAACCGGAAGTGGGTTTTCGTTTATTTTACGCCTCTTTTTGCGCGTTGTTTAAAAAAGACCGATTTTCGTAAGATTCTTCTTATGTAAATAATGAAAAATAATTATGGTAAAATTCCATAACTTAGTTTCTTTTCAACATTTGATATCAATTGAATGACTGGATCATTAAATCTAACAATAAGAATGCATTTAAAGCGTCATTCAATTAGGAGGGGTCACTGTAATATTACGAAAAACTTTCTTATTTGCATGGAAAGGTATGCTGAATTTTTTACCAAATAAAGGAAAAGTATGGGTTTTAAACGTATTTGAAAATAAGAAAAATCATTGGGTAATTTCTCCAAAAAAGGGGGTTTTATGTCATTTTTACTCAGTAAAATTACAAAATATTAGTGTATTTTTAACTTTTAGGCATATTGTTCAAATGCAATTGATCAAAGAGAAGTTTTCTTTGCAGCAGCCATTGTGTACATGTATACGGTCTGTCAAAATGTATGTGTTTTATAGCTATAAGCTTATGCTGAGTTTATACTAGACCTAAAACTAATATAAACGTTATTACTGAAAGATGGCCGATACCATTCAAGGACAGATAACTCTAGCATGAAAACTAGCATGGAAAGGTACCTTCAAATTTTGATATAATGACTAAACAGGGTTAATCAACAACATATTCGTCCAAGGAAATAGTCATTTGGCGGAAAAATGACGCCATGTGTCCATTGCTACCATAAAGGTTTTGTGGGATTTCTATTTGCATGAAGGACAACAGTTGTTTAAAATACAAGACGAATTATTTGTACGTATAGAAGTCTAGACATAACCTCGCATAAAATATCTGTACGAGTAATTCTAGGATTTGATTTTCTGGTGAAAAATATACCTCCCACATCTTTCGAGGGCGGATACAGATACCATTTGATCAGGTCAGATGTCCGCCTTTATAATTCTAGCCAACCTCTCCTAAGCCAACCTTTTCTCAGCACTTCTATGCCAATACACTTGACCCCATAAGAAACTTTTTTATTTTCCTTTTTGATAGTCGATTTTCCTTCCTTTTGAACCTTATCCTTATGAGTTTTTTATTGTTTTTTTTTTGTTGCTGTTGTTTCTTTTTTTTCTAACCGCGTTAAAACATAATGCGTACTTTTAATGTTTCTGTTAATTTATCTAGAAATTCCATAGACTATCACGTGGTAATTTCATCGCAAAAATAGTGAAATTACAAAAAGATTAATCCTGCTGCATCTCATTTCATTATATTCGACGTCATCTACGCGGGTTGCGTAAACCCCATTGACGTCATATAGTTGCCGGGCAATAACGTGATAAATGACGCGCTTTGAGAGAGTTCAAAATAATCGCACTTCTTTTCGACTTTTTTTATTGTGTATCGTTTCTTTTATAAGTAAGTATATTATTTAAGATAATTCAGATGCGACGAAGTGGTTGCAGAACAAAAAAATATACTCTCTATGCGTATGTCTAAACACGTCATTCGGTGACGAAAGTTGTAGTTACGAGGTTTATATTAAAATCATCAGAGCATCTTAGAATCTTAGAATCTTGAACGCGGAGCATAGTGTTTGCAAAATTTGCAGAAATGCCTCAGTTAACAACATCATGTAAATGACAAATTGAATGATTTTGGAATGATATTGAGCAAGCTCTGAATGCAAGTACAGGGGGGGGGGGGGTTAAACAATATCGATGATTTCTAACTCAAAACTATATTTAATTGCCTCCCTTTAATAAATCAGCGAATGTTCCAATATTTGCATCTTACTAGGTTAATTTGACGCTTCGAAATTCACAACTACCATTTCAAAGAGCTTTGTAACAATTTCAGAGCGTGACTTTTTGCCATGTAATGAATGGAGCGTTGAACGAGTACTTTGGAATAGTTTTGATCGAAATGCGTGTTAACTACGCGATGTTACTTACTGTAAAGATGCTACAATAACATCACTATACCTGGTAGATGGTTTCAGCCGGATGTTGTAGCTCATTCTCACTGGTATGGACGAAGGTAACTTTGTTCCAGCCAAACTTCTTTAAAATGGACACCACACTCCGAGATATCTGCGAGTCTACCGGGGTGGTCCGAGCAAATGTTGGATAGGAGACGTCGTTACTTACTGTCACATCAGAACAGAACTGAAATATATTAACAAGAAAATTCAAATTAAGGCGTTATCCCGCTGACATTTTTTTCAAACTAATTGATATTTTTAGGACATTTCAAGTGCTCTACCTAAAGGTTTTCTATGATCTTTCAGTAGAAAGCAGGTAGTATAGACTTGGTACAGGCTTTACGTCTGTGCTAGCGTCTGAGCAGGCTGATATAGTTAAGAATATCGTGCAATTGACCAGGTGAATGATTTTGGTATGAAATCGAATGGCTGCGCGGAGTTAATTTTGAGTGAAATTAAAGGGAGGAAATCCAATATCGCTAATTTTGTTCAGGATGAACAAAATTAGAGATATTGATTACCACCCTTTAATAAAATTGCGTACATGTTCTGTTAATAGCTTCCACTTTCTTCAATAAACAATCAGACGCTTATGATTTCAATTATATATGTGACATCGCCGTTTTTCTATCTATATTTATTTGAATGAAGTTGTTGATCTTTTATTTTTCGTTATTTTGAGCGTCTTTTAATGGTTTGAGTGATTGTTTGAAATGAATGAATAGAGCGATGAGTGAGCAATTTATAAAAGTTTTGATTGAGATGAACGCGAATTTCACGATGTGATTAACTGTATAAGCCTACTATTTACCAAAGCTTTATGTACAGCAAGAATGCGCCTTGAACAGCTTGACAAGGGTGAAGATTGTGTATGTTTATAAAATACAGATTCATTGAATCTATTCGAATGGAAGTGATCCCCCCAAATAGTAGGAACCTAAAAACTGAAAGTTAGATGACCCTTGGAGGAATGAAAGATAAGACATTTTAATATCAGGAGGAACAGCGAGTTTAAACTTTAAGTATATTTTAATATTTTGATATACAATGTAGTAGGAATAGGTACAATTCCGGAATTTTCATGCGCAAAGTAAGATTTTTTACTTTGCGCAGTACACTTCCAGAATTGTCCGTGCGCAAAGTAGGAATCTGGGCAAAGTAAGAATAATTGTATTCGTTTCATGTGCCTGACATTGAAGGTCTTGTTGAAATTGTGTATAATTTTTACCTCAGTTTTCCACTACATGGATGTTAGTGTATAAATGTTGGGTTTGTCGAAAAAAAGATGCATCAACATTTATAAAGGAACTTGTTCCTTTGGGAAATTACACATTATTCTTTCTATTATGAACAATGAAGTTTGCATTTTTTTCATTATTGAAGTTTAAGTAAACTGAAACTAACTTCTAATCGGTCACTGGATGTTTCCGTGTTTTCAACACATTTACACGAAAAGAATTGAACAAAATATTACTTTCATGAAAGACAAATCAATATCGAGGATTTTGGTAAAAGAATTGTTTGAAAGAACAGACGGAACGATTGTAGCAGACAAAAGAAGACACCAACCCTACTTTGAAAAAGTCACAAAACTCGCAAAATGCAGCGAATTATTAAAATTTCATTCGAGAAAATACCGTTATGTTGGTGAAACATCATTATCCTTGGATGCCTTAAAGGTAACAGACTAGAAAAACGTAAAAAACCCATTATCTAATACATTCATTTGCGTAAATGAGGCGAATTTGCTAAATTTACCCCACCCACCCATGTTAATTTTGAATTTGGGGGTACCGATGTTCTCATGCAAGTTAAATTGCTTATCCAAGAGAATTTTTCGTTGAATTTGGGTTGCACCAATGGAACGGGCTATCAGAATTCAACAAACACTTGCATCTTCAACATTATTAAGCAATACTTTCCGTTCTTTATGTACGTGACCGATTAGATGTTGGTTTCAGTTTATATTGTCAATTGTATTGCCATTAAGGCAGGCCTTTTTGAAACACGAATCATTTATAGGTAATAGAATACAAATGTATATGCTCTTACGCACATGTACATGTTTCATAAGTACTATGCTATAGCATTTTGAAATGACTGTCCCAAGGGTAAAACCAAAGGGACCCATGGCGTGACCGTTATTTGGACTCAAAACTTATTTCTCTCTTGAATCAAGAGTTCGTCTGCTCTTCCAACTGGACTAAACTGTAACAGCCATGCAAAAATAATAACTACGACAACAACAAAATTTTCCCGTTTAAGTACATGGTAACTAACACACCGCACAACCGGTTGCGGCGATGACGGGTGAGAGTCAACTACGACAGCACTGGAACATTATACCGAGGAGACGGTAGGTCAAATAAATTTATTCGTGTTAATAAACGATTGAAGCTTTAGTATTCTAAAGCAGATAAATGATCGTGTAAGTGTTCAGCGCTTCTATAGAATAAATCTTTACTCATATCCCTCCCAAATAAGGCCACAATCATTGATTATTTCGGAGGTTTCCCATGAAAAGATACGAAATTAGACTTTATGCTCTCATATTTCGCCTATCTCTCAATAAATGCTATTTTAACTTGTACACAACTAAAGTCTAATCATCCGCCGATATTTCTTCCAAATTAGAAGCCATAATTCAAAAAAACCAACACACAGCGGGTCCCCAAAGACGGCGTGTAGTTAAAAAATGTTGCATCTGTAGACAGTCGGAATTTCACGGGGTTGACGAAGACGACAGAACTGAATTAATTGTGATTGCCGATGTCGACAGATCGATATTCTGATTCTCGCATAAAATGATCATTTTTGGTGTCGTATTTTTCAATAACACATCAAAACAATTTAAATCGACTTACATGCAGAAATTCAAGTCCACTATTTTTCAAATGGTGTGTTATATCGTAAAATATTTCAAGAGATTTAATATAGGATTTCAAATAACCACAAACCAAGAAAAACAGTTGTGATCAGACTGAATATCTCGTATACGTATTTTTATTTGTCATTCCACTGACTTAGTATACAGTCGACCAGTCAAAATAGCAAATTCTATCGGAAAACATAGTTGGCCTGCCACTCATTATCGTTCGTAAACTTTCGATAATATCCACGAGTTCACAAGAATGATTTTATAATATTAAATATAATAATCGTTTCTTTTTTGAGTAATACCAATTGATATTTATTTCATGAACAACAAAAAACTATATTTTCACTCTTGGCTCCGCCACTCATGAAAATAAAGCTTAATGTTCACTCAATGAAATACAAATCGATCTTACACTTAAGGTGGCAATGGACAGCCGCCTCCCGACTCTTTAAACCGGAAGTGGGTTTTCGTTTGTTTTACGGCTCTTTTTGTGCGTTGTTTAAAAAGACCGGTTTTCGTAATGTTCTGCTAATGGAAATAACATAAAATAATGATGGTAGAATTTCAAAACTTAGCTTCTTTTCAACATTTGATATCAAATGAATGACTGGATCATTAAATTTAAAAATAAAAATTCGTTAGAAGCGTCATTCAATTAGGAGCTTTTCACTGTAAACTAACGAAAAACTTTCTTATTTGCATGGAAAGGTATGGTGAATTTTTTACCAAAAAAGGAAAAATATGGGGTTTAAACATATCGGAAAATAAGAAAAATTCATTGGGTAATTTCTTAAAAAAAATAGGTTTTTGTGGCATTTTTACCCTATAAAATTACAAAAATTAGTGCATTTTTAACTTTTGAAGGCAAATGCAATTGATCAAAGAGAAATTTTCTTGGTAACAGCCATTGTGTACATGTATAAGGTCTATCAAAATGTATTTGTTTTATAGCCATAATCTAGTACTTAGTTTATACTAGACCTAAAACGAATTTAAACGTTTTACTGAAAAATGGCCAGTACCACTCAAGGGCAGATAACTCTAGCATGAAAACGAGCATGGCAAGGTACCTTCAAATTTTGATATAAGGACTAGGCAATGTTAATCTACAACATATGTGAACAAGAAAAAATTCATTGGGTGGAAAAATGACGCCATGTGTCCATTGCTACCTTAAACAAACGATTATCCTCCATTTCAAACTTGACTTTTTGGTTGCATTAATTCTCAAGGTTTGTACCTTAAAACCCACTTCATTTTTTTTCTTTATATATAGTTCATGAGATCTAAAAAGAAAGAAAACTGATAAAAAGAAACAAAAGAAAAAAACTGTAACTAATCGGATTTTGACGTGACAAAGTTTAATTTAGTTCTCCAAGGAAATCCCTCGTAACTTATGCCGGTTTACATACATTGACACAGGACCATTAACGATTTGTTCTAGGGTAAATTTCTTGTTTTGTCACGATTAAAGGAACTTATTAGCTATTCAAGTCAAAGGTTAAGTTTGCTTGTGCACAGAAATGGGCATTTTTTTGTTTTATCATACGACATTCCGATTCATTGATAACGATTTATTTTATTATTTTCTATGATTCTCTTAACTAATTTCATAATTTTCATTATCGTTCATTTATTGAAAAAAGTTCCCTTTGATTAGCATTGGTCTGTTTTAAAAAATATGGTAAACGTTGTACTACCTTCCCACTTTATCGTAACCGATTTTTTTAAACCATAAAAAAACATTTTATTTCCATTTGATAGGATGGGATTTTTGCAGAGGCCACGCTACATATCGATAGCTTAGGCCGAAACAATTGCAATGTCTACAAAAATAAAGTCAGTTACATCTGTTATTACAATGAAAAATGGCAAAATACGCTATAGATTTACAATGTCTTTTCCTGACCCAAACCAATGGTGAAAAAATGAATAAAAACTCGTACAATGGCTTCTCTCTATCTGAAGCCTGTAAATAACATAATCTGTCGCAAAATAATAAAATTTGATTGGCGAAAAAGGTGCATAAATTTTCTGTGACATTGGTTTTGTGGGGATGGGCCTTTATTAGAGGATTCGGGATTGGTCCTGCTGAACCCTGAATATCCCTGCCTCAGAAGGAAGTAAAGACAAAGATCGGTCTTCACGTATGTGCAGTCTGATCTAAGTCTATGCTATTTTTTTATATTTTTTTCCAAACCAGAAAAAATACTTCTAAAGACTCTGTATTTGTTTATCCAATTCATAATATGCCATACGTCCCAGGAGTGAGAAACCTAGTTGATTTTTTACACGGGCGTGCTAAGAATTAATGGGAACGTCATATTTTTGGTGAGAAAATGACATAATACATTTGATGACATAAATTCACAAACGGCGTTATATGTTTCGCGGAATAACTAGAATAAAAAAATTCCCTCCATTAATTGCAAAAATTCGGGTCATATTATAAAAAGAATATCAAATTTGTGCTCATAAAATACCGAATTAATTAAATTTGATATCTAAAACAGATAAGATAAAAATTCGCCGCAGCCTCGTTTTTATATCTTTATAGATGACTCGTTTAATAGATATTTTATTTCATGACCACTCATTCAATATCCTTTATATATTAAACACTTTGATATAATGCAATTTTCCAATGTATTTTTCAGCAAGACAAGGGTCAATGCCGATGTTGATCAGGGCAGATTTATTTCCTGATCGCAATAAAATAGGGATTAGGATAATCTGGCGTTATTGCTGCCGCAGTATTACTAATTTCTTGTCGCTGAGACCGTGCGTGATTTGGAAATAGATCTTTCCCAATGATACATGTACATGTCTAGATCCATGATAGTGTCGATTAACACTTTGCTTTTTAATCCCTGCTTTTTACGTGCCTGTCATTTTATGATTGAGAAAATATTGTAAAAAAAGAAGAAATTGCTTCTGACAAGCAATTTCTTCTTTTTCCACACTATTTTCTACCCTACTGAATGGTTATTTTTCAAATTAAATCCACTTTTAATTTTCGTCTGCAAAACCTTTGAATTTGAACAGGTCCAAAATTTTGTAGAACAGGAAAGGGTTAATAGGTGATATTTGTTTGGAAGAAACGAAAGGCGAAACGTTGCACCTTTTATAAAAAACAAAATAAGTTGTAAAAACAGTTTCTTGACATCATTGGTGGCAAATCAGTTGACAAAAAATATAATTTCCTAATATGAGGCTCGTCAAGTTTATTTGGACTAGAATTTACTTGGTTTTGATGTTGTTGTTTCTTTTTCACCTTTCAAAATCTATGGTTGTTAAAGGAAAATCATTGATGGCGAGAAAAACATTTTTAGACTACAGTTAGTTACATCGTGAAATTGACATTCATCTCAATCAAAACCATTCTAAATCGCTCACTCGGCGCTACGTTCATTTATTCCAAACACTCACTCAAACCATTAAAATCGCTCCTTAATCATTTAAAAGACAAGAGACAAATCGCAATATTACTGGCATAATTGGCATTAAAAGCGCCTGATTTGTGCTTCAACAGATAAGAAGGTATTTAAAAAAAGGAAAAAAATGTATTCATATTTTATTCAAGGGCAGTGAAAAATATCAATCTGGATTGGTTTTGATGGAGGTAAACGTAAATTTCACAATACCATTTACTGTACCATTGATTTTCATTTTTTAATGGTTCTCATGTTGTTTATGTTTGCTCTGTATCGTGTGTTCGTTTACTTTTGCTTTTTTCAAGGAATACAGGAATTCGCGAAATAAAATATATAAATAATAGCGATAAACATGGATCAAATCCCTAGAAAATACCCCGCAAGGATTTAAAACTAGAGTCTGCTCCAGGATATTTTTCTTGCACTATAAATCATCATTTATAGTCACGCGATCTGTCAATTTTTAACTGTTTTCACCGTTTTTTGGCCTATTTAGATAACGTACCGAGCGTGACAGACGAAATCTCAACGCCTTCTCGTGTGGTACCGAATAGCTCATAATTTGTCTTGACGCCATCAGGACTTTGTTTCGCCCATTGTATTCAATTACCTGCAGTAATTGTGCATTGCGCAAGGTCTTCACCAAACTGTACCCCTTAAGGCTATACATGGTAGTCAAAATTTATTTCATACTAGACACTAGTGTCCATTTATTATTAGTAGTAGCGGTATCATTGGTATCATTATACCGAGTTCATATGACAACATTTTCATGTAAAAACGTTTAAGGGCGGTACTTATCAAAACATGTATAATGAGGCCAATACAACCCAAAAAGATGGGTAAAAAAGAAAAGAACGAGGAGTGTTCCAAAATTTTGGAGACCGCCATAATATGTAAAAAATACAACACCTTTTTATGATTTTGCATGCGATAAATGAAAAAGTCCATATATCAAATCATTCACACAATCGCTTCTGGCGTTTACACACAACATATTAACTCATACAGAGCAGATTGGCGACTTCGCGGACGTGAAATCAAATGCTTCCACAACAAAATAGACTCACGTGATTCAGCAATTCTTGGTAAAAAATACTCATTGCAAGAAAGCAACTCTTGATCTCTCTTAATAGATCGATTGATGTTTTATTGAGTGAACAACAAAAAACTCTACTTTGCGAATAAGGCTTTTGTTGTACACAAAATGAAATATCAATCGATCTTACTGGAAAAACAAACGTTTATTGCCTTTCTTTACTGCATAAATGATACAACAAGTGGACGCTTTTGGACAAATTCTTCTAAAAGCGCGTCAATTTGCATTTTTTTTTTTTTGCTATTCAACGTTCAAGATGACGTTACTTTTTGAGCTCCGCTTACATAACGTCAGATCGGATGAAATGAGCGAAAGCAATAAGTTTTTGATAATATCACTGGTAAGGTGGTGGTGAAATCAAATGATAATCTACCGTTATTTCTCGATATCCACCGAAAATCATTACAGAGTGACAAATATCCATCTGCATGGATCCACCAGAAGTCGGTCTCTCACACCGATTCATATGCCATCAAGGCAACAAGGTTTTCTGTATTTTGCAGTTTTACAAAAATAATAATAATAAAAAAAAACCGATCAGCGTGAAATTATTGGCTTAAAGGTTTGAAAGTAAGTCTTACAGTTTTACCTTTATAATATGAGTAATTTTAAACAGTGCGGTGTTCTGTAAGAAACGCTGACGTCGGTATTTTGATGCCTACCTACTTCGTCGATTGTCGAATATGGGTTAACTTATTAAATAGAAGATATTGAATGAGTGGTCATGGAATACTGAATTTATTAAAAGAGTAATATATAAACAAATAAAAAACGAGACTGCGCCGAGTTTTTATCTACTTATAGATGACGAGTTCAATAAATTCGGTATCTTATGAGCACAAATTTTATATCCTATTTATAATATGACCCGAATTTTTGCGAAAAATCGTCAACATCTTTGAAATTCAACATTTCAATTTTCCGCAAACTTATAACGCCGTTAAAACTGACGTCACAATACAAAGATTATGACGTCATTTTCGCAGTAACAAAATAGCGTTGCAATTCACTTTGAGCTCATTTGCATAGTTATTCCAATAGTGTAATAACACCCGTGTATTATCAAAAATATTCAACGGGTTTATTTCACTCCCGCGACGTAGGTCATATTATCAACTTATTTATTGTACATTTTTCGAGAAACATTTTTCTTAAACTTATATTAATCACTCTCGATTCTACTTTCTGGAAAATTCACCTGTACTGGCGCCGAATGCTATGTCCATTCGTATGTAATGGCCAATTAAAGGACTCAGATCGATTGTCGCTCCCGGGAATATAACTCGGGACCTCTTGGTCAAGAGGACATCGCTCTACCTCTAGACCATCGACACAACATTGCTTTCTTATTTGTTAAGTCGATACTCATTTAAGAGCTTTATTTTTGATCAGTAAATATCAGGTGCAATTTAGTGAGGGCATTAAGAATTGGCTTACGGCATTTGGTATCACTATTGTGTAGGACTAGTCCGGTTTTGAGGAAACCAATATTGGACAAAACTCGCAAGTTTACATTGTCAAATTATTCAACCATTTTATTTGGCTATTATGGACTTTGTACCGTCTGATTGGTCCATGAAGACACGGATAAGAAAGTGCGAAGATTCATTTTAAAGGGAGGAAATAACACCTCGTTAATTTCGTTCAAACTGGGCGAAATAAACGATGTTGGATTACCTTCCCTTAATTTCATTAAAAACTCACTCTTCTTACTCATTCCTTTTAATTCGGAAATCAATCCAAAAACGTTCATTTTGTCAATGGTGTTAACCATGTGAGGCTAAAATGAGGCACATTAGAGCCAAAAACCGTGAAAATCTTTCAGATTGAGATACAGCCACCTTTTGTCATAGATATTTTGCGGCGTATATTCTTTGAACGAATGATTTTGGAATGGTTTGTATCGTCAATTTCACGATGTTGTTAACTTTTCACCGGAGTGCATCTGTGCAATATTTGGCGCTTGTAGCACATCGTAATTTTTTTTTCGGGACCCCACTAATAAGAACTTGGTCTTGGACCTAACTCATTTTAAAGTTATCGAGTTATACTCTGGACAAGACAAGACATGTGGTCTTGGGGTATATTGGTTTTGTTGTTGTTGTTGTCGTTGTCGTTGTTGTTGTTGTTGTTTTATAATCATTCTGAGTCTTGTGTATTTAAGTAGTAGCAAGCTCTTTCTTTGGGTAAGAAGGTGTTGTTTTGTAAGTTTATAGAGTCCGCCTGTATTTAATGCATTATGATATGGATCTAAGAATCCTGTGGATATTTATTAGGCTATATCAGTCTACAGGAGCTTTAATTAATGTATGAATTTGTAACATATCAGAATTTCAAACTGCATAACCAAACAGAAAAGATGATATCTCTAACATATACATACTTGTAAACGTTATCTTTTCCTACAGAAAGAAACAACTTTAATACCGATATGATGACCCACTGACGCTGTGAACTCAAAGAAACAAAGCACTGTAGTTTAATTTACATGTTAAACCCATGAAAACAAATTAACCCGATTCAAACACCAAAAATTGGAAAAGACGCCAAAAATGCAAATAGTGTGCGTGGCTTTTACCATTTCGGCGTCCAAACCAGAGAGAAAATTGGTTATTTTCAAGGAAAATAGCAATGCACGTTTTCGTTCATTCGCCTCTGCATTTAAACATGAACAGTTACAGTTAAGAACATCATGGGATTGACTGTCAATCCGATCAAAACCATTCAAATCATTCTTCCATTTATTCATTCCAAACAAAAACAAAAATAGCGAAATTGGATTACCTCCCTTAAATTTCAAAACTCAAAACTCGTTCCACATATTTATGTATTTTAATTCCGAATAAATTCCAAAATCATCATTCTAGTCAATTTCATGATGTTTTTAACTGTGACTAATTTTTGACGGATTTCGGAGTGAAACTGAATGAGGAGTGAGTTATTTTCTCTCTGCGTGTCTTCTGCGTGTCTTCACAGACCTATCTTCTACTTTCAAATCCCAACTACCTAATACAAGCAATGACTTATTAGATATGAATGCAATGGAATCGTTTCCGAGCGTTTTGGAGTGACTGTTTTGAATGCAATGAAAGAAGCTTTAAATAAGCAATTCCCTGATGTTGTTAAGTGTATGCAAGACGTTGTAGTGTTAAATGTTTTGATGATTTTTTATAATAGGAAGTTATTTAGCAAGATCGAAACTGAATTCTATTGGATGAGTACCATGCATAGAGGGGGTTACCCGAAAACCTTTCACTTTGTGAAACAATCACCAAATTTCAGACCATTTCAGAAAATCACGGTATCCACGATAGCAAGACAACATGGTGACCAAGTTTCCAAGATGGCAACCACTCTTAATAGCAATAAGGGATACAAATTATGAAAATTCTTAATCGTTAGCATAAAATCACACAATTTAATCCAGATATACTACATGGTGTGGCGAATGAAATCAAATAACGTAGCCAATGCAACAACACAATATTGCGGCCAGCTTACAAGATGGCCGCCATAATCAATAGTTATCAGCGATATCGACGCTCAATATTACTTCTGGGTGATACGAATATCAGATTTGGCACATAAATACTTCGTGGTATACCCTTTCAGAAATACAAGGTATCCACGATCGAAATGCAGTATGGTGGCCTTTTTGTAAGAACACGCTGGCATACTAGAACACAAATTGGGTACAGACAACCTCAATGGTATTTTAAAAACGTATGATGTTCAATGTAACGATACAAATTTGTGTCGATCTACTAAGATAACACCCATAACCATGGTTTTCGAGCGATATTGATATACCGATATCCAATTTTCTTTTTTTGTGATAAGAGCACCAGATTTTGCATATACTCCAGGGTACATCCTTTCAGAAAAGTTCGTTATTCACGAGATATAGTCAGTTCACGTTGTCATAAAATACGGCGTCAATTTACCAGTTGGCCGCCAATGTCAAAGGTGGTAGCCATACTATTGTCTTTAAGCAACTGATATGTGACAAAGCCAACTTATACCCACCCTACAAGTGCTTTTCAATAATGAAAAGCCATTTTGAAACAAAGGGTCAAAACTCAACAGTCAACGGATCGTAACCAAAGTATACCGATCACCTGCACATCCGTAAACTTCATGCTAACATGTTCATCCTACGAAACCGCATGCATAAACATTAAAAAAATAAATTTAAAACAACAACAAAAATAATAGAGCCCAAAATGATAACAGGGAATGACCATTATATACCAAAGTCAAGGTCATGTGACAAGGTCAAGGTCATCTGTCAAGGTCTAATAACTCCAAAAAATTAATAAAAAAAAATTGCCAAAATCTTCTAGCCTTTTCAAGATACAAGGCTCATATTTGGTATGATGATAAATCTCAATGATCAGTATCTGCTGTTACCAAAGTCAAGGTCATGTGACAAGGTTAAGGTCACCTGTCAAGGTCAAATAACTCAAAAACTTTATATAAAAAAATAATATTTGCCAATATCTTCAAGGCTATTTAAGATACAAGGCTCATATTTGGCATGATGATAGATTACAATGATCTGCATTCGCTGGTACCAAAGACACAAGGTCAAGGTCATCTTGCAAGGTCGGGTAACTCAAAATACTCAACCAAAAAATAAAAAATTCCAATATCTTCAAGCCTATTTAAGATATAAGGCTAATATTTGGCATGATGATAGATCTCAATGATACGCATATGCATGTTCCAAAGTTAAGGTCAAGTGACAAGGTCAAGGTCATCTGTCATGGTCAAACTTCTTAAAAACATAACAAAAAAACTTTCATTATTCAGATTATTTAAGCATATAATAGATACCCTGTCTCATTGGCATGATGAACGATCTCAGTGATGTACATTTGTAGGTATCAAGGTCAAGATCGAGGTCATGTTAAAAGGTCAAGGTCATATTAAATGGAAAACATTTTGAAAACTAGAAAGCCATGAATGGCTTGTGTCGCTCCACAGGCTTGAATTTCTTGTAATAGCAAATCTAAGTTTTGACTAGATTTTTAGATATTTTGGCTTCTACTGATGTTGAAAAGATTTTCAAAGTTTCCACTATAATAACATATAGAGAAATGACCTCCGCCCATAAAAGACATATTTTTCTTCAAATCACAATAATTTTTGGCTGATTGATAATGGATCATCCGAGGATCATGAAGTTTGATTGATCCATCAGTAACGTTCTGAGAAAATGATTTTCAAAGTTTCCACTATATAACATATAGAGAAATGACCTCCGCCCATAAAATACATATTTTCCATCCGATCACAATCAGTTTTGGTAGACCGATAAAGGGTCACCCAAGGATCATTCATGTAAAATTTGGTAGAAATCTATCGATTAGATTCTGAGAAAATCATTTTCAAAGTTTCCACTATATAACATATAGAGAAATGACCTCCGCCCATAAAAGACATATTTTTCTTCAAATCACAATAATTTTTGGTAGACTGATAAAGGGTCACCCAAGGATCATTCATGTAAAATTTGGTAGATATCTATCTATTAGATTCTGAGAAAATGATTTTCAAAGTTTCTACTATATAACATATAGAGAAATGACCTCTGCCCATAAAATACATATTTTTCATCCGATCACAATAATTTTTTGTAGACTGATAAATGGTCACCCAAGGATCATTTATGTAAAATTTGGTTGGTATCCATCAGTTAGAACCTGAGAAAGGTCACTTTTTACCATATTTGGAAATTAGCCACGCCCATTAAATCCATGTTTTTCATTGGATCAAAATTTCTTGAACAACTTTGAAAGAGGGTCACCCAAGGATCATTCCAGTGAAGTTTGGTTGAAATCCATCCTGTAGTTTCTGAGGAGAAGATTTTTAAAGAAAAAGTTTACGACCGGACGCACGGACGCACGGACGCACGTACGGACGGACGCACGACGGACACAACGCCATGACAATAGCCCCAGTGGCTTTCAGCCAGTGGAGCTAAAAAGTTGTTACGGGGGCGTTTGTGTTTCACAAACACATCTTGTTTTATCTATTGTTCAAAGTGCCTCTGTCTTTATGAGTCGAACAAGAAGTAGACTTTTTTTGCTTAAAAATGTTGCCTAGGACTGTAAAATCATTTTAATAAAGCAACAAAAATTATGACCGACGTTCAAGATTGCGCGATGCGTTCTTTAGGCGTATAAACACAAAACGACGTCTTCAACGTTGATTTCCGACGTCGATGTTTAGAATCGCTACGGTTGCCTCGGAAATAAGCGTATTGCTCTTAAAAAAGTACGGTGACATATTATTTTTGGTACGAACTAGATTGGATTTGAATGCACTATAAGTGTGCTTGATTTAAAAGAAAACTGTCGAGCAGTTTTGATTATTTTTAGTGTTAAGCACAAAAATTTACGCGAAATTCTCACAAAAATACTTATTTTTTACTACGCCCACCCGCGATATTTCTCATCGGTTCATGGACGAAAATTTAAGCAAAGCTTACAAAAATGCATCAAATGAACCTGTAATTTCATCCTTAAATGTTTCAGAAACTTTTATTTCAAAAGATAATTAAATGTCAGAGAAAACGGGGATTAAGCGAACTATAAAGCGATCTACAATATCACTCGAAAATTAGTGAAAAATTGTATAGAAATTCGTTTTTTCAAGGGTCAATTGCTCAAAAACGGATACGGTGACCCCCATTTTTTTGCATTTTTTTGCTTAAGCTATTTTTATTAACAAATATTTAAAATAACAAAAAAATCTGTCGATAAAATTATTTTCGCGCTTATGCCTTTAAATCACTCGCAGTTGACCATGCTTTTGTCCCCATCCCCGTCAGAAATAAAAACCAAAGTCTTACGAGGCCATGACGTCGTTTCACGTCACGTTGTAGGCTGAAAAGGAAGCGCCTTACGTTTCTTAATTCTGGAAACATAAACGACAATTACAGCAAAGAACTTCGTGAATATGACACTCATTCCAATCAAAATCATTCTAAATTACTCAATCAGCGCTCCATTCATCCATTCCAAACACTCACTCGAACCATTCAAAAACGCTTCAAAATACATTTAACTGATATGATAACAACTACATTCCAAAGAAAAAAATCGTTACATGAAATCCACGATTTCACTGATATAATTGAATTTTGTAAGCGTTTTATGCGTTCGTGAAAACATAGAAAGCTATTCAAACAATCTGTATGCCCATTTTATTAAAGGGAGGTAATACAAATCGCTAATTTTGTTCACCAAGAACAAAATAAGCTGTATTGGATTACCTCCCTTGAATTTCACTCAAAACTCGCTCCACACACTCATTCAATTTCGTTCCAAAATCATTCCAAAGTCATTCACCTTGTCAATTTCACGATATTATTAACTGTAAAACATGATACGTTAATGGAATGAGCACTTCGAACAGCATTGTTTGTAATATCATTACGTTAAGATGAAAAACACAGAAAATGTCACGTGTTCAATGTGGTTATGTATGGCACCTTTTTGTGTAACAGATGACCGCCAAATGATCAAAGACCATTTCACCCAAATTAATGATGTTTGCTCATAAAGATAAAGAGTAATTTAGTTTAATACTTATTTAAGAATGACGAACTGCTGGGCAACGTTTTTTGGTTTCTGAGAGATTATCTAGTATCCGGGTTTGAACTAGAAATTATTCCCTCAACGTTGATCATTATTTGTGTTTGTTTGTTGTTGTTTTTTTCAAAGATTTGTTTGAAAAATTCTGTACCGCAAATTCAAAGATCGAAAATATAGAAGGAGGAATGATACGTCCCAAAATTTGAAACAATTATATGAAAAAGAGATCGGCTCAAGGACAGGTGCGTAGAATTTTATATTTTGAAATTATATATTAAATAGATTAAACATCGGGCATTGAGAAATTTAGCAAAATTTGAAAAGTTTCGACCCCGTTCAACCGGCGAAGGTGGTACAGGCTGAATAGGGTTGCCATTTACATCACTAAAACAGCGTGACGGATCGCATATGTATTTCGTGTAGAAACTTGTTTTCACCAAATATGTCTGGCAGTATCAATCTTTTATAGGAACCCTAACGTAAAAAACAACAAATATTCCAACCAAGAAGGATTTAACATCTTCGAGCAAGACGTAAATTCCTTGCCCCATCCGGACCATACAAAACACTCACCAAGTTATTCAAATTGCAAAAAGCCGTTCGAAGCGCTACGAACACAGTGCACCGAGACAGTAAAATAGAAACAATTATTTCACACCTAAACAATTTAGACCAATGACATCGCTTATTTTGCATCACGTGAGAGTGAAATATCTAGATCCATATTGTACAACCAGAACGAGGCTACTGTGCAATACGGATTTTATTCCAAAACGAGACAACCTATATTGTACGATGAAAGCGAGGCTGCAGTCCCGAATATAGACATCACCACTTTTCGCAACCTTTTCAATGTATCAAACCTCTGTTCGGAGGTATTTAAATAAGTTTGGTCTTGAGAAGATTCTTGATTTCTTCATTTGTTACATTGTTTATCATTTGTTCACATGAAAATGTATATTTCAAGCGACGACGGGTAGTCAACCTGTTTTATGTTAATTACATATTATAATCAGTAACCACTTATCGACTTGACACATGAAATAAACATTTCACGTGGACAAATGTTTGTTTCAATTTCAACATGTTCATAGTGACTTGCATTTGACGCCCTTATCCAGATAATTTTGGATCTATTCCCTTTGTCTCTCTCAAATGTCGCGAATCGTTAATTGTGGAACTTTCAGTGTATGGTGTGAAATAAAGATGTCATTTAACATGATCGAGTACAATACTGAATTCATTAATTCGTACCCTGCAGAACCAGTCTATATTTTGACTCGGCTATCGCCTCGTCAAATATAGACTGGTTCTGCAGGGTACTCATCCAATAGAATTCAGTATTGTACTCGATCATGTTAAATGACCTCTTATTAGTGCATGAACTTATTGGCTGAGGTCGATTTTGATGCGCCTGAGATTGGTCCGGGAAGACACCCACATCTATCTTTTGATTACGCTTTTTTTATTAAGGGAGGTAATACAATACGCTAATTTCGTTCACTGGAACGAAATTAGCGACATTGTATTACCTCCCTCTTATCTAATTCGAGAAACATCCACTGCAATCATTCGACTTTATTCCAAAATCATTCAAAAATACTTTACCTTGTCATACTCACGATGTTCTATACTGTAGCGTGTCGGATCGCATATACATTTCGTGTGGAAACTTATTTTCACCAAATATGTCTGGCAATATCTATCCTTTATGGGAACCCCCACATATAGAAGGCATGTTTGGCTTTCATAAACAGCTTGATTTTCCAATCAAGAAGGATTTAACGTCTTCGAGCGAGATGTAAATTCTTTTATTGCTTTCTGGCTGCCTTATATTATAGCTTACTAGAAAATGATTGTGGCTAGGTTGTCAAACTATTTTACCATATTTGCATACCATATACAGCGATATTCGGATATTCAAATCAAATGTTTTCTTAGGAATTTATAGAGATAAAGGAATTCTAGAAACAATTGGTTACTTCTGTTGATCTAAAATGAAAGTTTTTTTTTTTTATGTCGGTTTTTCTATAAAGATTTCTCTGATACATTTCACAGACAATGACAGGTTTTATCGTTTTATAAAGGCATTTGAAAAAGCTACATGTAAACTTACTGCAGGAATGGGTACGTGTTGTTAGGCTTTAGTTTGATTTTTATGACAAAAAAAAAAGAAGAAAGAAAATCAGAATAAAAGGGGGGGGATCTTTGTTTCTTTTATTTCTATGACATTGTTCAACAAATATCATCCATATGGGCGACGCCCCAAGAAAACGGTTAGTTGTTTCGGGGGGATAAAGCAAGGATATATGTCGAAACTAATGCTGAGATCCGCCATGGTTCTTTAACGTGCTAGGTGTAAAGCACCGTCACACGGGGCCTTGGTTTAACGAATCACCCGAAAGACAATTAGTTTATTTGTGCGCCAGCTCGTGAATCGAACCCACGATATCGACCTTCAATAGTTTTGAAGTCAGATCCTCTACCGATAGAGCTTATCGAAATGACGAGCTAAAAGCGAATAGCAACGCTATCTTTTAACTGTGAAAATGACGTCAAAGTGAAAATGACGTCAAATTATGGAAATGGCGTCAGATTGTGTAAATGATGACATTTTCTTCACGGCGTTACATGTATTATAATCTAGTTACACAGAATTTTTTTGTAATGGTAAATAGTATTTTTTTCGACGATTTATCACATAAGCTCGGATCTTATTGACGCAGCGCACGATATTGGGTACGTTTAGAATTTTGCAGTTTCGCTTCGGCAGTTACTTTCCTACAATAGTCCATATGATTCATTTCGTTAGGAAGTATAAATCAAAATGTTTGAAATTAAATTCTACGTAATCGAATATCATTTTCAAATTTGAAAGAACAACATTATGAGATTATAAGCGTGAAAATCGGCAACGTTTAGCTGAAGTTTGCATGAAAAAGTAAAACGAGTTTTCTCTCCACCCCAATTATATGGTAGTTATTTTAAAACATAAAGACGTAGTTTAAAAAAATAGTACCTTTTTGTGTGACAGATGACCACTAAGACACATTTTTATTTTTCCAAATAAAAACTAACTTGCGTAAGTTTTGATAAATATAGTTTTATTTATTGAAAAGATGACGAACGAACTGCTGTGCAAGAGGTGTTGGTTTTAGAGAGATGAGCTAGTTATTGCCAGAGACTTGTTTAAAGTACATTTGAACTTGTGCTAAATCCATGTACATGGATCAGTATATGGATCATGTGTTTGTTTGTTTGTTTGTTTGGATTCCAATTTGCGCCGCTTTTTACAATTCTTCAGTTATATCACCACGACTTGAGCACCTACAGTTTAAAACATCGTGATATGGACACTGAAAGCGATCAAAACCATTCAAATTCACTCAATCAGGGCTCCATTCATTCATTCCAAACACTCACTCAAACCATTCCAAAAGGCTGAAACATATTGTAAGATATAGAATCAACAACGTCATTCAAAATAAAATTGGATAGAGAAAAAGCGCGATTTTGGTATATGGTAGTTATTTTAAAACATGAAGACGTAGTTTTAAAAAATTACCTTAAGCGATATCGGAATTTATGGACATTAATGTTCCGACAGCAAGTTGAATGAAAACTAAAAAGAAAAACAAATAAAAACACTAGATCGTTTTAACAACTGGGCTATGAAAATGTAAGATTACGAAAAATACAGTTAATATACCGTGTAATTGACATGATGAATGATATTGGAATGAAATTGTATGAGTGTGATAACGTTATTTTAGGTGAAATTCAAGGGACGTAATCCATTATCGCTTATTCTGTTCAGAATGATCAGAATTAGCTTAATTCATTACTTCCCTTAAAAACAATATGCATTCAAAATCTTTAATTAGCTTTCTGTATCTTTAACCAATGAAATGCTAGAATTTTCTTTGCAGTATAATAATACATCACATAACATTTGATATTGCTCAAGCGACCACTTTTATCAAGCGTTCATTTACAAAAGTCCCTCCAATTTAAGCAAAATCTCTGAGAAAGTGGACATTCTAAAATCAACAATTGTTTTACTGTTATGATGTTGGAACCCATAAGCATAGTCTCAATGAGACGATTCTATTTTGGTTCGAAAATAAAAAAATGGTATGAATTATGCGACGAATTCTCAAATACACATGTACTATTAAAATGACCCGTATTATTTATTTATCATGAAATGCCGCATTAAGCGACCATTTCCATAAGCGACCACTTTTTGGTGGTCCTCTTAGCGGTCGCTTAACATAAGTTTTACTGTATTTGCGAAAATACACCATCTTAAAAAAAATCTAGAATACTGTATACCGGTAGAAACGGTGAGGCAAACGTCGTTGAAAGACTATTACGCAATTTTGACGTTACGTACATCAACGTAACTTACAGCGATTGCTGTGTCATTATAAATAAAATATCAAATTCGTGCCAATAGAATACAATGTAGCGCATTTATCAAACTCGCCATCCAAAACTAATGAAAAACCGACAAGGCCAATATTTTATCTGGTTATACAGTTAAGAACATCTTGACATTGACAAGTTGAATGGTTTTGGAATGATTTTGGAATGAAATTGAATTGACGTGTGGAACGAGTTTTGATTGAAATTCAATGGAGGGAATCCATATCGTTAATTTTTTCATTAATAAAAAAAATTAGCTATAGTTTTACCTTCCTTTGATAAAATATATTTACTGGTTCTATGGAAAGCTTTTCTCTTCAAGAACCCATCGTACGCTTACAGAATTCAATTATGAAATCGTGGATTTCCACCTATTTTTATATTGAATGTAGATCTTCAATTCTTTTTAGTGGTTTTGGGGCGTTTTTGAATGGTTTGGGTGAGTGTTTTGAAATAATGAATGGAGCGATGAGTGAGCGATTTAGAATGGTTTTGATCGGAACGATTGAATACACAATGTTATTTACTGTAGAAGACTCGTTTAACAAATTTGGTATACCAATACAACTAAATACACGCTTTTTCCTTGAACGATTTCTCTTTTTTTGTGTTTTTTTTTTTCGACATTTTAGACTGGACAAAATGGAATGAGGTTTAGATCGACAATGCGTAGTGGGCGTAGTCCAAAGAAAAAAAATCTAATATATTTGAAAATATTTTGAACAAAAAGGTTGAAATCTGCTTGTTACAAGCATTTTTTGTGGACAATTTTGTGCGAAAAAGAGTTTCTTTTTGTTATTCATTATTTTTTCAAATCTAAAACCATGCGGATGTAAAATGTAGGGATTGGGGGGAAGATCGAATTAGAAACTGAAAAATACAACAGCACTCGAGACGACATACAATACCCTGATAAAAATTGACAGATTTTATGTTTTTTATAACAACAACTAGGGGAGACTGGGGTACTCTGGGACATGGGGTACAGTGGGACACTTGTGTTTTTAGGTACTTTGTGTTCTTTGATTTGATTCAGATTCACACAGACTAATGATCCACACAAACTCCTTACCCTACAAAAGTTTCATGGCGGTAAAACGAAATTTTGAAATATTTCCTATCTAAAATGAGGTTTTCACAACTGAAAGTAAATTTTGCAAAATAACTATACTTTCTTCATATTTTGTCAACTTAAACTTCCTTCTATTTCTTTTAAGTCATTAATGTAGCAGTGTATGTTAACTAAGATATGAAATAGGCCTATTGATAAATGCTGTGTTATACATATTTTCAAAACTATATTCATTTACTTTTGCAGGGACGGGTTGGGGTACTCTGGGACATTGCATTTGGGGTACCCTGGGACAGTGTCCCAGAGTACCCCACTGTCCTTTTACATGATGTTCCATGGGTGTGTGATCTCATATTTGCTTTAGAATCATTTTTTTATTTAATGAATGGCTTTAAATTCATTTATAAACTTCTTTATCATAGATATGTTAATCAAGTTTTGGCATATTCTTCATCTTCGACTGAAGCAGATTTTTTCATCAGTTAATTGGAAAGGAAATCTTACTCTGCCTTCATGTGTTTGTCATATATTTTAAGGCCGAAGTTGACATATCAATTTTCTTAACAATGTGCCCAAAATATCTTTTTAGACACCTTGACTCATGACTTTTCAATTAATCTGTCCACTTTGTACCAACAGTCAAAGTATTTAGGGCATTTTTATCAAACTTCAAATTCTTAGAAATTATCCACATAGTCTTCAAAGAGGCCAATGTGTAAAATCATGGTTATAATTTAGTGACTCTGCAGTAGAAGCAAGGGTTTTCGCTTAATGTTTGTCTTTACTCCAATGATATCAAGATAAATTTCTGATTACTTGGTCTTATTGGTGAATCAGGCTGTAGATTTTGTTAATTTGTCAGTACATCGCTGTGTAAAGAATTTGCTTTGAACTGCATCCTGTCAGTAAAATTGGGAAAATAGAATACGTATCAATCCATTAAAATTGATTATCCTATCTATTTCATATACTAGTAGATTCCAGTCCCTACTGTGATTTCACTAAAAATATATCTTTATTTCCATCGGAGTACTTATAACTTTGGGATAGTGTAGTTCTTTGGGATAGTGTAGTTTCTTATCTATCATAAACTTGTTTTCTTGTTTTAGGCCCTTTTAAATACAGCTTTGATCCCTAGCAACTCAAAGTTTAGGGGCCAATGACTCCTGGGTATGAAAAAACTAGCACTATTTAAGCACTGGTATAGTTAGTATCATGAAGTTGACATTCATTTCAATCAAAACCATTCTTAATTGCTCACTGATTGCTTGACTCATTCATTCCTAACACTCACTCAAAGCATTCAAAAACGCTCAAAATAACTTAAAGAGGAAGGATCAACGACTACCTTCAAATTGAATAAAGCAAGAAATAAATGGCGATTTCACTGACATAATTGAAAGTTTAAGCTTCTGACTGTCTCTTGAAGAAATAGGAAGCTAATTATAGAACTTGTTGGCATATTATATGAAAGGGAGTTAATACATATCAATACAATATTGGATTACATCCCTTTAATTTCACTTAAAGCTCGCTCCACTCACTCATTCAATATCAATCCCAAATCATTCCAAAATAACTCATCTTGTCAATTTCTCGGTGTTATTAACTGTAGCCTAATACATACTGAATAAAATGTTTGATTATTTACATCTTCGAAAATCTAGATGAAGGGAAAATCCTTACTATTGATGATTTATGTTATCTGGCCCCTTGTACACTGTTAAAATGTTTTCTAGAACATTTTTAAGATGTCTACAGAAAGGCAAGCTACACAAATTGTCATTGATCCTTTCCTAGGCCCAGGCTACTATCCCATATAGGTCTACGATTATCAACCCATTGTTACTAGGCAAAAAGTCAGAAAGGATGCTGTTGTTGGGGATCGAACCTGGAGCCTCTAGATTGACAGTCCAACAGTCCGACACGCTACCAAGTGTGCTATGATGGCGGTTAAGTGAGCAATGGACTTGTTAGTTTTATCTCAAGTCAATGTGGTAGCCCTGTTATTGTCTCGAAATTTGGAGTGTCAATCTTTGAATCTTCAAATATCGACCCAAAAACAGTCCTCGCAGGAGCTAGACTTGAATGAACTTGTCTTCAATATGAAGGAAAAAAAAGTAGATTGCCTCTTCTTTAATTAAGGGCCCTTTTTAGTAAGTCTGAGGCTCTTTTTATAGAGACAAGTATATTTCTAATCAGAAAAGTGCATGTTGAAAAGTATTCCCAAACACTGTCCCACTGTACCCCGCTAGGTGTCCCAGGGTACCCCACATAAGGGGCACTCTGGGACACTTTCATGACATTTTTTAGATTGAATTTTCTTTATCTATTTATATCCTATGAATTTAATAATCCATTCCTTACATAGAGTATTCATAGATGTTTTGTGCAACAAAAGACTTCTTATGTCCTCTGAACAATTTGAGATGTACGCACAAAAATGTTAATTTTGTCCCAGAGTACCCCAGTCTCCCCTATACATTTAATAAAGAAATTGACATTTACGACAACAGACAGTTTTTCCAATAAATTTCCAAAAGTCCCATGAAACGGACGGTTTTTACACTTTAAAGCCAGAAGATTTTGTTTAGAAACCTCATTTAGACAAGAGGTTTATACTCCCATAAAAAATGCAGACAGAGAAGAACCTACACTTACTTTAATAACAAAGATCATTGTACTCAAATAAAAAAGAAACATATTCATCGTATCCAACAATTCTGATAATTTTTGCTTTCATTCCCTGTATAATCTTGGAGTAAATGAAATGTAAAATTGTTGACCTTTGAAATCATTCATCGTCTATTGAAGTGGTCGGAAAGGTTTTTAACTCATATATAAAAGCCGATGTTAACCTTTTCTCCGTTATATAATGTGTTCTGTGGAGAGCCTTGCTGCGATTCCTGTCATTTCTTTCACCAGTACCATGATTTCAAAAACTCCAAACGCTCATCCCATATAAGTTTACAATTATTCGTCAATTACTGGAAGACAAATAACGGAGAGGATGTGTGTCCCCGCCAGGTATCATACCCGGGAACTCGAAATTGCGAGTCCGACGAGCTATGGTCAGAACACTACAGTTTAGATATAGTAATTAACTTTCCTAAAAAGTCTGGATGGCTAAATAAACAGTAAATAATGGTCCTTTTTTTTCAGAAATGTACAAGCAAGTACTGTCCTGCGTCAAACATGAAAACGTTTGAAAAAAAAGCTTGTGAAATATTACCCTGCTTTGAACGTGTTCTCGCATGAAAAGTGGGGAATAATTCTCAAACGTTGACTTAAGTTTTAGCATCCAGAACGAGGCGATGATTGTGCTTTGCTTTATGAGAGCTTGAAGACAGGTTTTTCTTCCCTTTTTAAGGTAGTCCACACTTAATGAAAGAATTTGAGGTCGACATGACTCATGTTTTCTCAGATACTTTTTTGTTTGTATTGTTTTTAAATTTCAATCGGTAGATAATGACGTAGCAATTTCGTCATTGATCACGTCATAGCAGTTCTTCAATGCCAAAGGCGATAATGCCTTGTACAGGCATTCAGAACACCTCCTGGGTTTACATAGACGGCCTATTTTGAAAATTACAGAAAAACCTGGGGAAAACTCGATGGTGTCACTTAAAATGGCGTAAGCCACAATAAATAAAAATGCCACGCTTGCATGACGTGAAATCAAAGTTTCCTTATGAAATATCTTTAGATTCTTAAAAACTTTTAAAAATTCCCAAGTTTTTGAGAATGCTTCGTCTTTAGAGTCTCTATAATATAGGGATGAGTGTCTTTTTCACTGCGTTTATTGGGGTATAAAGTGCAATTGCCTTAGCAAATGGCAAATAACCCCCGTAGGGCGTTATGTTTAAGCCATGTGCTAAGGCAATTGCACTTTATACCCCAATAAACGCAGTGAAAAAGACAGATGAGTGTCTTTTTCACTGCGTTTATTGGGGTATAAAGTGCAATTGCCTTAGCACATGGCAAATAACGCCCGTAGGGCGTTATGTCTAAGCCATGTGCTAAGGCAATTGCACTTTATACCCCAATAAACGCAGTGAAAAAGGCACTCGTCCCTTATAATTGCAATCCTATAGATTGAAGAAACTATTAAAATACTCGGACAAACATTTAAGCTTCAAGTCTACTTTCTGCGCGTAAAAAAATTACACAATCTATTTTTAGATCGTGTATTGTTTTATCGCTATCGAAGTGAAATGTCATAAAGTAAAACAAATGTTACACAAATAAACGAACACATTAAAATTCGTAGAGGTACTTATGACAAAAAAGCTTGTTTCTGCCAAGTTAGTCTGTATTTTTAAACGAAAACGGCGTGGTCGGTCTTAGTTGAGAGGGTTGCTTAAGGTCTTCGTCGACTTGCTGTTTTCTAAGTTTTCGTCGGCTCAGAATCAGAACTGCATGCTTGTAATTGTAAATTCTTTCGAAAATATCTTAATTTATAATAGATTGAATAGAAATGTTGCGTTGATGATCTGGAACTAGGTTAATTCGAGTTTCTACAACACAGGACTTGCAGATCGAAGTTCGGGGGTTTCCCGAAAGACCTATTGCATTTTATACAGAAATAAAGTGCAATGGATTTCCCCACGTGATGCGATTTTAACCAATCAGAATTCTTTATTTTTATTGGATTGCAATTATTACAAGTATAAATCTAAAGATCGCGCCTGTTATACAGCGCTAGTTTTTTTACACTGTTTCCGCCCAACAAAATGCACAATTTTTAACAAACCCATCCGCCTTATATACATCCGAGGTCTGTTGCAGTATACGGAAATGGTGGAGGGATGTTCCGAATGATTGTATAGACACGATATTTAATTACTGCTACTACAATGATGCAAAAAACGGAAATGTTTGGTTAACCCTTTGCTGTTTAATCCCTGCTTTTTACGTGCATGTTATTTAATGATTGAGAAAACATTGTGAAAAAAGTAGAAATTGCTTCTGACAAGCAATTTCTTCTTTTTCCACACTATTTTCTACCCTACAGAATGGTTATTTTTCAAAATAAATCCACTTTAAATTTTAGTCTGCAAAACCTTTGAATTTGGACAGGTCCAAAATTTTGTAAAACAGGAAAGGGTTAAATCATTATTACATGACGATGTCTTACGAAGCTTTCCGACAAGGAGCCGATTTAAATATTGTTCCATTAGGGCCGGTCTCAATCGGGAACCCTCGGCGATTCTACGGAATATACCTCGGGAATAATGCGGGCGCAGCCATGAAAGCGCGTCATTTTTCACGTGGGGTTTTATGACGTCACAAACATCAACGATCCCGCTAAGGATGACGTTGCATAAAACTAAAATCAACGTAAGAATAAAAAAGGGCATATTCTTATTTAATGACAAAACGCAGTGTACTACTGCATTTTGTCATCAAATTATAATATACCCAAAAGATCTCCATAGACATTCGGAAAGAATTAACAAAATGTCATTTTCTTCAAGCGTATTAAATGACCGAAGTACCACCAGAAGCCGAATTACTTAAAATACGACCCAAAATTACTACACTTACGTCCGAGGTACTTTTCAGATTACGGAAAAGTCCGAGCGATGTTCCGAATGGGGCCGGTCTATACCCATTCGGAGCAACATTCGGACTTTTCCGTAGACTAGAAAGTACCTCGGACTTAAGTGTAGTAATTTGGGCAATTTTAGGTAATTCGGTTCTAGTGGTAATTCGGTATTTAATACGAAGAAAATCGAATATTGTTAATTCTTTCTGAATGTCATTGGATATCTTTAGGGTATATTATAATTTGATGACAAAACGCAATACAGGTTAAACACTACGTTTTGGTATCAAATTATAATATGCCCACTATTTTTCCTTTCGTTGACATTGTTTAATGAAACGTCATCCGTCAGCGGGATCGATGATATTTGTGACGTCATATAAACCTACGTGCGAAATGACGCACTTTCATGGCTGCGTCCATATCATCCCCGAGGTTTATTTCGTAGAATCACCTAGGGTCTCCGATTGGGACTATGCCTTCATATGTTTTACGATGGACGTTTTTATGAAAAACCCAAACAAATTAAGTGATTGCGCAAAATCCTAGGGAAGGTGCTATTGGATAGACCATAAAACCTTTCATGGAACTTGATTGCTTCTTGAGTTCGTGAACTCAATAACAACGATCAATGTCGGAGCAATTATTCCGTGTTATTGTTAACGATATTGAGTCAAAATAATGTTTTGATTTCCCCTAAAAGGTCAAGGGTAAGGAAATCATAATAAAGATGCTGATATTGTTTACAATAAATCGATAAGTTAATTTCGTTGATCCTTCAGATCTATTCTGTGATTGCCGGATGTACATTTTCATTAAGCAACCGTTTTCAAAATATCCTTCTTAAAATCAAAATACGAGGGGGGATCGATAAATTCGTTATTTTCAAATTGAACGAATACAGTTAAAAAAGCGCAGTTGGTAGCGCGTCGGGCTGTCAATCTAGAGGTCCCGGGTGCGATCCCCGACGACTGCACTCATTCTTTTCGACTATTTGTTTCTCACCAATGGGTTAATCATCGTAGATCTGTGTGACATAGCAGCTGGAGGCTAGGAAAGGGTGTGGTGGTAATACTGGTGAGAAATCTCAGGAATCAATTGTAAGATGCTCCTGTCGCCGCGATATAACTGAAAGATTGCTGAAAGCGGCGTTAACTCCAGTCAAAACAATATATTTATATATCAAAACAGTTACGAGCGCCGAGATATGTACAGTTGTACAATTTATAGTGAGGCGTCAAAGATCAATTTTACATTGAAAATGATAGGCAATAACGGTTTCTCGATACTCACATAAACTTGCGGAACTATAGTAAGTCCATTCATACAATATGACTTTGTCGATCGAAAGCACGTTTTATTTTGATCGGAGCACTTGCTTTTGGCCGTCATGTGAAATCGTTCGCAGGGCATCCGTTTAAGTTGTCCAAAGCCATAACTCGACACATGGTGATTGATTTCTTCCGTTTGAATTAAAGTATAAATAGTAGATAGGTCAAATTTCGCATTGACGTAGAATAATTCATTCCGATTACTCACTCCAAACACTCAAAACGCTTCGAAATAGTTCAAAATACTCCAACATTTCAATAAAATCGATTAAATTATTGCATGATTTTATTGCCTGGTGTTGAATTTGAAGGGTCTGTTTTGACCGTAAAGACACAAAATAAGATAAATGCGTAGATTGTATTAAAAGGAGGTTAACAAATATCGCCAATTTCGTCCAAAAGGACGAAAATATCGATTATGTTTTATTTCCGTTGAAAGTAACTCATAACTCGTACCACACACATATTCATTTTCATTCCATAACCATTCCTAAATAATTCAACTTGTCAATTTAACGATGTTATTTTAAAACTGTATCAATGCGGGGGCATAAAAAGTATATCGGAACACGAACGAGGCTTAAAAAGACCTTGACATTTTTTTCTCGGCAGTTTCGGCAAAACCAGACATTAATAACATATCACAGGACGGTCAAATCTTGAGAACCGTAAGAACAGCTAATTTTGTCACGCTAGGTCACCATATTGGGTCTAATAAGGAAATGTCGTAGGGGAAATTAAATATTTATACAACACATTCGATACGGCCCAGATTCATTTACCAAACCACCGATCCGTTTCTTTTGGCATAGATCTATTACAAAGTATTCCTTCCGTCTTTTTGAGACAAGAAAGCATTTTAGTTGATCGAGGGGTTTAATCTTTAACACCAATTTTTTTTTTGAACGACTAAGAGTACACCTGTTTTAAACATCTATGGAGGAGCATTTTTATAGTCATTTTTATCATAATAAGTGTGAAACGAGATCTCTAAGCAACCCATCTCATTTAAGTCTATTAAATTTTAAACATAAAACATTGCAAATAATAGCTTACCTTATTTTATATAAATTATGGTCAGTGATCGCTACAGTTAACAACATCGTGAAATTGACAAGATGAATGATTTGGAAATGATTTAAGAATGAAATTGAATGAGTGTGTGGAGCGAGTTTTGAGTGAATTTTATGGGAGGTAATCCTATATCGTAAATTTTGTTCAGGATGAACAAAATTTGTGATATAGATTACCTCTCTTTAATGAAAAATACATTAAAGTTCTATACATTGCTTCCTATTTTTACAAAAACATATGAACGCTAACAATTCGAATTATGCTTGTGAAATCGCCATTTTTCTCAATCAAAATTTATTTTGAAAGACGTTGGTTATTCCATATTTTTCAATGGGTATGAGCGTTTTTGAATGGTTTGAGTGCATGTTTGGAATGAATGAATGGAGCGCTGAGTGCATGATTAAGAATGATTTTGATCGGATTTAGTGTCAATTTCACGATGTTTTCAACTGTATATGTACTTATTGTTCCTAAACAAATTAATAGATTTAAAAAGGTGGTCCGAAATGGTTCTGATTAGCTCAATTGACCAATATAAGATAAACGAGAAGATACTTAAAAAGCCGCCTTTAAAAACAGGAAATAAGCCTCGCTCTGCAAAGCCATATTATTAAGAAATATCTTTATTTAAGAACAAATTTCGAGACAAGCTATCTAATGAACATTACTGCAGTAAGTCAGTTAACAGCAGCCATGCATTCAGGATGATATAATGATGCAAATTGTTTGCAACTTATACCCAACTTTGAACCTGCACTTGCGTTCTATGCGGGGTAACAGTTTGCCCCGTTTAGCCATCCTGAACGCAGGACAGCATCAACAGCTTCGCAGAAGAAAGTCTTCTAAAGATCCAAAAGTGAAAAAAGTCCCGCCTTACAACATCTATATTTATGGACCGATAATCGTTCTCAAATTAGTTTAAGAAGAGTACATGTAACACAGGGGTTATTTTTGGCAGACTTTGAGGAAATTGTCCTGGTAATTAAAGGAAATATTTTAAAGAATCAATAAATTCACTATTAAGCCTCAATTTTCTTCGAACCAAAATAACATTCGTCCAAATAACATTCGTGCCAATTTTGGTTGAAATTGGCCAAGTGGTTTATGAAAAGATGATATCAAAGAATAATATTGATTTATTTCTCAAAGACTGAAAAGCATCGTCCTTCCACGCCCCCCGTTTTTTCTCCAATAAAAATTACACGGGGAAAGTTTGAAAATGTTCTCATAGAACATTCAACCCAAGTTTGATTCAGATAGGACCAGTATTTTAGAGGAGAAAATCTTTAAGAACTATAACATGGGTTCTTTGTGTATGATTTGCTGCTCCCTACTCTGCCCTGAATTTTTCAGCTAGTCAAAACTTCATGGGCACGTTTTGAAAAAGCTTACTTAAAGAAACCCACTCTTAGTTTGAAAGAAATTAAGGTTTAGGGGGCGAAGTTGTTAAAAGAATTGCTGACGCATGCCAACGCAAGGCGCTCGTCGGACATAGTGTGACCACAAAATCTTACCTCGGAAGGAATTCGGCATTGACCATTGAGTTGCACTTATTTTTTTTTTTTTTGATTACGTTATAGTTATTCAAGGTCAACGGCTTTCTTAGACATGTTCAGAGATATGTTAACATTAAGTTACCAGTTCTCTTTGCATCCTTTCTTGTTTTTGTAAATTAGCCAAAGATAAGACGACTTAACATGCTTCCTTGTCATATCCTATAACTACTGTCATATAAAACATAATCACATTACATGTAGCATTTTGAAATATCCTTTGTAGACTTACCTTTTTTCTCAAAGTATTTACCCTCTGTTGTTCACGACATGTTCCAGATAACCACAAAGTTTTGCAGAATGTATAGACTAAGAGCAGACCGCACAGAAGTGCAGTCTGATCTTAGCCTACATTGACCGCTCTCTACTTAATTATTGCGGGAAAGAAACCTGAGATAGGCTGGTTAAATGTTCTAAAAATAGCAATTTGTTCCAAATATAATCTAAATCCAACAGAATAAGAGTTAATAGAGTATGATACCATTAAGTGATTCGCTTTTCTCAGTTGCATTTTAGACAGTGCGTGACAATTCTAACAATTTCCCATTCAGACATAGCAAAGTCTCTGGCCAGCCTGTGAATCCACACAGGCTGACCCGAGTCTTCACTATGCTTCACTATGCGCTCTGAAAAAAGACAAGGTCTCAAAGTCTCTTCAAGCGGTCAGAGAATATTCTTATTGCATTGTGTGGCTGTCTAGGTTGCTCAAAGTCTGTCTTTAATATACACCGAAACGCCACTCATGGCTTATATACTTATGTATTTCCTTCTTGTGCCTACAGTTAATTACATCGTGAAATTGACATTTAAGTGAATCAAAACCATTCTAAATCTCTCACTCAGCGCTCCATTCATTCATTCCAGACACTCAATCAAACCATTACAAAACGCTCCAAACTAACTAAAAAACATATAACAACAACTTCGTTCAAAATAAAAATAGCTGGGAAAAAAATCGGGATTTCACTTATTTAATTGAAATTGATAGCGTATTATTGGTTCTTGAAGAAATATGGAGCTATCTATCGAACTTGTATGCATGTTTATTAAAGAGAGGTAATCAATATTGCTAATTTTGTTCATCCTGAACAAAATTTGCAATACTGGATTACCTCCCGTTAAATCACTCAAAACTTGCTCCTCACACTCATTCAATTTCATTCCTAAATCATTCAATAATCAATCTCTTTTTCAATTTCACGATGTTGTTAACTGTATTCTGGGGATAGTAATCTAATAGATTGCGTAATAGGCTGTTCATTAAACTGGGATTGTGATTCAAGAAGTCTGTGATTTTGAACTTACATACTTCGAAAAGTGGGAGGTTAATGTCCCGACCTTCCATTTACTAATGAGAAACATTCTTCTTCTAGACAAAAATAACATCTCATAGCCTCTTAACAAAATGGAAGAAACCAAGATATATGTCCAAACGTTTTTTTTTTCAATTTTCATTACTTTCGTTTTATTCTTTTTTAGAAAATGTATCATTTTTGCAAAAATCAGGATTTCATTTCCAAAAAAACGCAGATGTTGCATTATATTGAACGTAATTTAACATTAAAATAGTCTTTGTGAACAGTAGCAACCTTTGCTTATTAGTAAGTTACCCTAGCAAATGGAGTGCATCAAATGCAATCGATTGTATCCCTGCTTTAATCCTGACTCTTGATACAGTAAGTCACACCATGAAATTTAAAATCATTTGGACCAAAACGTTTTAAATCGCTCGCACAGCACTCCGATCAATTTCTCCCATAAAATTCACTCAAAAGTCGCTCCACACACTCATTCAATTTCATTCCTAAATCATTCCATAATCATTCACCTTGTCAATTTCACGATGTTGATAACTGTAAACATTTCAATAATATTGTGGTGTTTGGTCGGCTTAGAGTAGAATGCAAATGAATTATATGTGACAAGTTTTTCGTTATTTTATAGCGACTACTCCAAATTGAATGACACTTATAACGCATTGTTATTATAAATTCAATGATTCCAGTCATTCAATTGACATTAAATGTTGAAAAGAAGTTAAGTTTTGAAATTGACCAATCATTATTTTACGTTATTTCCACAAGCAGAATCTTTTGAAAACCGGTCTCTATAAACAATGCGCAAAAAGAGCCGAAATTAAACGCAAACCTACTTCCGCTTTATAGAGTCTGGAGGCCGCTGTCCATTGTCACCTTAAAACATATCGGAAAATAAGAAAACTTCATTTGGTAGTTTCATAAAAACAAAGGGTTTGTGCGGCATCCTCCCCTTAAAATTAAAAAAAAAGATAGTGCATTTTTCAATTTTGAAGGCACATTATGCAAATGCAATTGATCGAAGAAAAAAATTCAATAGCAGAAGCCATTGTGTACATGTAAAAGGTCTATCAACATGTAGGTGTTTTATAGCCATCTCCCTAATGGGTACGTACGTGACATGTAGCTAAAACTTAGCAAACCTCAATCCAATTTCACCCTGGTTACTCGTCACGCGATTAACATACATTAAGATACAATACAATGCTGTCACCATAATTCCTCCTTAGTCGTGTAAATATTCATTTTTTAATCCATCAATACATCTGGGTTATATAAACTTATGTAAACATTGGTCGCTTGTGTTCACGTCAAGATTCTACATTTCAAATCTTCGTAAATAACCACATCATCAACAAAATATATTCGTCCAAGGTAAGGCAGTTCGCTCGGCTTTTCCCACTATTAAACTTCATATACATTGACTTTTGGAGTAGATAGCTGCATTGCCCTCACAATTGACCTATTGGGATTGAAAATTAAAATTTGTATCAGGGTTGAATGGAACAGCCAGTCGGAACTTCTTTCTATGATTGGCGCTAATTTAGCCACGATGCGATTACATGCTGTTTATAGACATGACTGCACGTGTCATGGTAGAATATTTTATTTTCACACATAGGCTGTCTCAATGTATGAAGTTCTAAAACTTGTCTTTACGTATGAATAAAATACGACACACGTTGTTGGAATGATATCCGCCTGGTCCTTTATAAAGTGCTCTAGATTTATAATTTGTTCTAGTATGATCAGCAGAATCACTCAGAGGTATGATGTCCTTCGCCTTTATAAGAGGGTACAGGCATGAAAAGACAAAGGTTCTATAGTCCTACAACAAACCGTCCAAGTGATATATTACCGTTCCCTGACATTGATAGGAAATCAGGATATCATTTTAAATGACCATTCCAGACCGGACATAAATAAATCCCTGTAGTGGTAATTTCGTGCAAAGGTCACACGATGTCAACAATTGTTTTCGTCCGCTTTGTTTAAGATGATTAGCAGATCAATGAATATTGCTGCATCGGATTATGATAGATCAAATTCAACTGCATTCAAAATGAAATATTTCGCGATTCGTTTCAGAAATGTTACACTCACGCGCAAAGCAGGGTACAATTTCTTAACTGAAATTGAACGCAGGACAGATCAGTTTTCGCAGAATGGTATTTCCAACACCAGGACTACCATTGCATCCTTTCCCAGCCTCCAGCTGCTATCCCACATAGCTCTACGATTATGGACCCATTGGTGGGAGACGAAGTATGTGAGTTGACAGAAAGGCCGAGATCGGGGTAGATTAGTGTGAGTCTGAAAGCATTACCTGTACGAAGCATTACATTGTGGGTACTTCTTTTGGGTGGCTTTTTCAGTGGAAACCAACAAAATATGATTTTTGAAGAGAAAGCAGAAAGATTTGATATGATTTCCAAAGTCATTCGAAAAGTCACTAGCATTTAAGGCAATATATTGATGAAGGAACCATTATATTATATTACATTATATCATGGTGTGATGAATAATAATTTGTCATCACACTGGTCAAATTGTGACGTGTACTCCATAGTCTCAATCCAGCTATTATACCAAACGAAACAGGCAGTTTCAGAATATGTTTTGCAACCTTTATCGTACAATCATTTCATATTATTGGCATATGTTGAAAGTGATTTAACCCCTTCCCCTCTTCAATCCCGCAATTCACAAACAAATGTTTTGAAACCCTTATGGTCCGGTTCTACACGTCAAACATGAAGACACTGAAAATATCTGTAGACATTGATACAAAATCAGACAGTTACAATTGTTTCGTGCTAAGCCATCTATATGTTTAGAGGTACTCAGGGTTGAAAATGTCGAAGAAAAAAATCTATATCAATAAGACTATTTCTGAACAAGAGTTGTGAATTATGAAGGCGTTAAATCAAATTCAGAAAATCAGATTGGTTTGCCCAAATCTTATCAAAGTGTCTGTGTATTTCATCATACCGTTTTCTAGATTATCAAATAATCATTTTCAAGCCTGTTGGTGAGATTAAAATTTCAGAACACAAACCTATTGACATGCGCTTTTCTCTATATTTTTTTCATGCAGTTATTATAATTTAAAAAAGGATACTTATAAGAATAGGATTTCAAATACAATGGAGCGTTTTGTCCCTCCACATTATCTATGAACATTTAAGTCTTGAAATCCTTATGAATGTATCAACGAAGCAGAGGATTTTTTCCGTGATTTTTAGAAGGCCTTTGCCTGTTTATTTTTCTGAACTTTACCATAGTTTTCAGAAGAACAAAAAGTTAAACAAAACAAAGTTTCTTATTATCATAATCAATGTATTACATGTTAACAGTGTTTTTTTTCGAAAATTTTCTCTTAGAAAATTTGTCTGTCGAAAACGAGAAAAACAATTGTTTTGCTTGTTTATTTGTTTGCTTTTGGAAAATATTCTATAAAGGCCTCTGGTGTGAGAAATTTAATACAAGGAACCACGCTGGGAGTAACTCAGTAAGAATAGGATTTTATTTTAGCAAAACTAATATTATCTTTACAATACGTAAAATTTTCCTGTTTGACGTCCTTTTAGTTGTCCTTTTGAAACTGGATATCCGATGGATATAACGTTCTTTTTGTCGACAACTCGTCAGAATGCCTATTCTATCTGTGACTGCTGTCCGTCATAGCCTATTATCAGCTCACCAGAAAACAGTGTGCTCAATATGAGCTTTTGTGATCATTTATTGCCCCTCGTGTGTCGCCCGCCGTCTGGCGTTAACGATTTAACCCTTTGCTGTTTAATCCCTGCTTTTTATGTGCCTGTGATTTTATGTTTGAGAAAACATTGTGAAAAAAGAAGAAATTGCTTCCGACAAACAATTTCTTCTTTTTCCACACTATTTTCTGCCCTACAGAATGGTTATTTCTCAAATTAAATCCACTTTAATTGTTCGTCTGCAAAACCTTTAAATTTGGACAGGTCAAAAATTTTGTAAAGCAGGAAAGTGTAACGTGTTTACACTCTGGAGGCAAAAAATATGATCCAATCGTCATGGAGCTTGGTCAGAATGTCGGTAAAGTAACAAAATGACCCGGTTGAAAATTGGAAAAATCCAATAAACGGGAAAAGGGGCACTATGACAATTTTCTTGTTTACACTCTAGATGCCACAAATATGATCCAAGCTTCACGAAACTTGGCCAGCATGTTGGTCAGGCCACAAGGATGAACCCTATTGAATCTGTGCAATACCTTACGGAAAGGGGCATTAATGGCATTTTTTGTTTACACTCTAGAGACCACAAATATTATCCAACCTTCATGAAATTAGTTAAGTCACAAGGATGAAGCCTATATCCATTTGATATCACAGTAAAAGGGACCTTTATGCCAATTTTCTTGTTGACACTCAAGAAGCCAAAAATTTGGTACAATCTTCATTAGATTAGGTGAGCAATATTTATCTAGTAAAAAGGATAATTCTTTTCGGAAAGTGTATTATCGTCCTTTATGAAAATACAGAGAAAGGGGCCTTTATGCTACATGTTAATATCTGATTTACGGGTTAATTTCTCAGTATTACAGTATATTTTTATTGTTACGTTTGAACTTATAACCCCTATGGCGTTTCATCCCATAAATGGCATATATTAAGACTTTAAAACTCGAAACTCTCATTCTCAGGTGAGTGATAAAGGGCCATCATTGTCCACTTGTTACATTTTGGATTTGGAATTTTGAAATGATAGGTACTTAATTAAACCATGCTTAGATTTAAATACATCATTAATCAAGTGACATGAGGCATAACGATTTATGCATATTGTATGGAGCATTGACGCATCGATTTTATCAATATTTTAAGATGATTGTTTATTGTTTATATAAGAAAAGACATAACCGTATTTAAGGTTCATGTAAAGTGTTTGAGACCCAATTTTAAGGACATTCATTTGCCAAGAAAAAGCAGTATGTCAAGGAATATCATATATCAAAATGAAGCTATTTATGAGCACAAGCAGTTTAAAAACATAAGACTGTTATAACTATAGCGATATAGCCAAAACATTGTGGAAAAGGGTCATTTTGTACAGAACAAGCAACTGCATGACTGTTGGATAAAATTGGCTCATATTTTAACAAAATCTAGCCTAAAGTACCATCCAGGTAGTGCTACAACCATTGGCATAAAACTCAGCCCAAAAACGTAGTTATGAAAGCAATTTATTTTGACTTATTTTATAAACACATAATTATGTCATATATGTCATTCTAATTTTGTAAACGTGTAGATCTTTTTAGGGTATGGTGTGTTATCACAACATAAATAGACATTAATTGTTTATATACATGTAAGGTTGTTTAGCAATATATTAATTTCTATTTCACAGAATGATAAATATATAGTAATATTGTAGATCATTGAATTAAAAAAAAACCTATAATTTGAAATAAATCGCAGAAAATATTTCACAATATTATGGTGTGATGTTGCACCATACCTTACATCTATTTTGAAAACAGACCAAACCGGTTTGACATGTATGTTGACAAAATAAATGGAAATTGATTGTTTCAAAAGAGCCTTTTGAGACTGAGTTTTATATCTAAGGTTGTAGCACTACCTGGATAGTACTTCAGACTGTTCTTTGTTAAAATACGGGGCAATTTTATGCAACCATCATGCAGTTGCTTGTTCTGTACAAAATGACCCTTTTCCACAATGTTTTGGCTATACCGCTATAACTATGGTGGTCTTATGTTGCCTAACTGCTTGTGCTCACGAAAAGGTTCATTTTGATATATAATATACCTGGATATACTGCTTTTTCTTGGCTAATGAACTGCCCTAAATATTGGGTCTCAAACACTTTACATGACCCTTAACAGGTCTTCTGTCAATTGTTTCGTCCATGATTATTTCTTTAAAAAAAAAAACCTGTAAATTATCATTCCAATTGAAGAGATGATCAGATCTGTTCTAGTGAACAAAAATATATATGATCGACGGTTAGCCCGTTGAAATGTTCCATAGATCATCGAAACTTACTTTGTGGAGTTCTGACGTCACATTCAAATCACCAAAATGCCCCGAAATCGTTGAAAAAATGCTTTTCATTCGTTCAACATTTCATTAAGACTAATCAATTTAATCCACGATTTTGATGACTGATTGGAATTTCAAAGCGCCTAAATAAAAATACGGATAGTCTTCTTAAATGAGGTCTTAAAAATCGCTATTTTCGTCTAATTGGGCGACAAGAGAGATTGTATTACCTCCCTTATATTCCATTCAAAACTCAATCCTGTAACCCTGCAACACGTTCAATTTCATTTCGATTTTTTTCCGAAATCATCCATATTGTCAATTACACGAGTTAAATATATAACCTTTGACGGTAATAAGAATATTTCTAAGATTGTGTAAAGAATTAGATTCCTAAAATTGATGCATATTAAACTAAGTCTGAGTGACAAAATTAATAGACCAATTCGTCAATTTTAACGGCTAGATCCTGTCAGAATCAGCGGGTTTCTTTGAGGATTGTGAAGCTCAATTATCAGAAATGAGGGATAGCTGTTGAATTATTGACAAAAACCTGCTAAAACATCGTGGAATTCTTCTCAGCAAAATTTGTAATCATTCATACGGTTTCAGAAGTTACAAGATAAAGAACAAATCGTCCTCTTTTTCTGTTGCATTTTCACGACACTTACTTCTGTCTATTTTATAATACAAATCAAATATTTTGGAAAAGAAAGAACATCTGGATAGTGATAAAACCTTAGATTCTAGTCAAACTGCGCGGTCAGCATAGTCTGGTAGGATTAGAAAACTTTCTGCAAAGTAAAATTGTAACTGGATCATTTTACCTTCCTATAAAAGAGATTATGAAATGCAAGCTATTAGTGACCGAATCAACACCTTTAGTAACAAGTTCTGAAAGAGCATTCATACATGTATCGGGTTTGATCCAGATCGGTGTTTAAGAGGAGAAATACATTGGTTCTTTGTGTCTATTGTGCTGCGCCTGTTAACGCCCTGATTTTTCAGCTTGTTAAAACTTCATGGACAGGTTAAGAAAAAGGTTCCTAAAGAAACACCCATTCTTAGTTGGGGGGAATTATTGACGCCTAACAACGCAAGGCGTAACCACAAAACCTCACCTCGACAAGAATTCGGCATTGTACATAAAATTACACTTGAGGTAGCTTTCAATTAAGATTTGTGGATTGACAGACAGAAGAGTTGGGTATTGTTGAGAGCCAAAAAGCTTGAGTCGCAAAAAATGATTGTGAATCGTAGGGGTAAAAAATAGGTCTAAAAATTGAATGGATTTTTGTCTTAGAAGTGCATTTTTTTCTTAACTTATAGCTACATCTGTGAATACATGTGTTTCAAATTTAATGTCACTTTTTTCCTTTCTTTTTTTTTTGTTGTTGTTTAACTATTATTTTAAGACCTGTCTGACAATAAAAATTATTCTGTCTCTGGCAAACCAATTCCTATTCAAGGTCGATGGCTTTCTTAGACATGGTAATAGATATATTAACATAATAATATTCGTTTACAATGCATACTTTTGAAAATTAGCCAAAGATAAGCCCAAACATGCGTCTTTGCCATGTCCTACAAGAAGTATCATATAAAACATAATCTCATTAGCATTTCCTTTGTCTACTAACCTTTTTGCTCAAAAGTATTTTCCCTAATCGTGCCGGATAAACACAAAGATTTCAGAACGGGATAGACAAAGATCAGTCTGCACAGAAGTGTAGCCTACACTGTCTGCTGCTTCTACTAAATTATTGTGGGGGCAAACTTGTTGGGGTAGGCTGCTTGAAATGTTTCAGAAAATAGCAATTGTATAAAATTAAATCTAAATTCAACATAATGAGGGTCAATGGAGTATTAAATCAATTAGGTTAAATCTTTATGCATGGTGGCATTTACTGTGTGATGAGCGAATCATACAGAGTCATGGGGAAAGGGTATAATTGGATGCATTTCCTTCTTGTGCCTATTCTAAGGATAGTAATCCGATGGATTGCGTAACACGGTGTTCATTAAATTGGGATTGTTGTTCAAGAAGTCTGTGATTTTGAACTTACACAATTCTAAAACTCGGAGGTTAATGTCCCAGCCTTCCATTTACTAATGAGAAACATTCTTCTTCTAGACGTAAATAACATCTTGAAACCTCTTAACAAGATGGCAAAAAACTAAGATATATCCGAATGATAAAACTTTTTTTTTTTCAAATTTCAAAAAACATTGAGGAAATTGTACCCGCTTAGCACAAATTTAGACTTTATTTGTAAAAAAATGCAGATATTTCATTATGCTGAACGCTGGACAGAAAATTAGAGTGGTCATCGTAAACATTATCTTGCTTAGCCTGAGAACGTTTTAAGCAAAGAGCGTATTTCAAAATGCGAGCGATTGGTACTCCCGCTATAGTCATGACTCTTGATAAAGTTAGTCACATCAAAAAATTGGCGCTAATCCCGGTAAAGACCATTATAAATCGCTCGCTTAGGACTATATTCATAAGATTCCTATAACTCACCCAAGTCAATCAAAAACGCTCCATACTAGCCCAAAAACGTTTCAAAATCGTTCAAATCGGTCATTATTTCATTGAAATTGGTCAAATCATTTTACTTTTTTTTGTTGTTGTTGGCGGGAATTTTAGAGTTTCTCAGCCCTGATTGGCCCAATAAGACAAGGAAGAGAAGAAATTAAAGGAAGGTAATGATATATTACTAATTTCGTCCAATGTGTCGAAATGAGCGATATTTTTTACCCAACCTTTATTTCATTCAAAACTCTCTCCTCCCACTCATGCAATTCCATCCGAAATCATTCAGAAAACATTCACTCTGTAATTTTCACGATGCCATTAATTGTATACTGAACATGTAAATATTCCTGTACGTTCTTATATTATGTAGGCATCCTTAAAAAAATCTTACAAAGAGACCAATGTTCTTAAATGGTGAGAGAATGTGTGTCATCCTTGATAAGTACACCCGATGTCGCAATATGATACAAAGTGTACGTCGAAGTCAACACAATTCGATTAAACATGTATACGGTAGCGGTTTTCTCATTTTCAAATATCTGAGTTGATTTGGCCCACTTTCTAACAGCGTGACTGATAAATGACTTTCTCCTCTCAATACCGACCACGTTATAAGATTTGCACCAAGTACTTCTCGCTCATTTGAACCATGCGTATCTATTTACTGAATCGGAGAGAAGTTTTTTTCCTAGAAAATGGAATGATGTAATTATTGACGAGTGTACTATAATATTCATTTCAAAAGAAAAGCAAAATGGTCCGTTATTGTAGGTTCATTACGAAAAAGATACACCTTGTTTTACAACATTTTATGCTGCATTTGGATTTGTTAAATGTAAATTGAATGTTTTTTTACCCATCACGCAAAAAGGGACCATCTGGTTAATGCATAAAGTGTCGACCCTTGTCAGACTGCGCGGATTGCGCAGACTGACTAGGGTCGAAACTTTTCGCAATTTGCTAGTTTTCTGAATCTTGAATTAGCAATCTACCTTCCTGTGAAAGAATGTTTCAAATCTAGCCTCTGGTTGGCGTGTTCTAGAACCAATCCCCCTTTCAAACATTTATTTTGCGAAGTAACCATATGGTCCCTTTTCGCGTGACGGGTCACATTTATATATTTGGCTTTTTACAATTTCATTCGAATCGAATAAATCTTTCATTTTTAGCTGGTGTTGTTTTTGGAAGCGTCTGCGTAGACACACAAATCTTGTTTTAAAGACAGTTACATTATTTTCAAAGGGATGTTCTAAAATATCAATAATTTCGTCCACTTAGGACGATATTAGCGATATTGTATTACCTCATTCAAATTTCGTTCAAAAACCCGCTGCACACACTCATTTAATATTCCAAAATATATCAAAAAAACATTCACATTGTTAAATTCATGATATTTGTCGTGGAAAAGCTATCCGTCCATGCCGCAGTTTAAGGATCTCCGAACCGAATTACCATGATATTTCGTCAGAATTGCATGCACATTCTAATAAAGGGTAGAATTACAGTTCCGTTAATTGCAATAAAAGGCTTTCGTCATAAAGCGCCAGGAAGTAGAAAAACATAAACAGGGCCAAACGTCATTAATAAGCGTTGCCGTCGTCTCAATACATAGAAATTCCTTAGAGCTCTTAAACGTTGTATGGAAGTACGACACAGGATGTTTTAATATCAAGCCCGTTTTACAAATCACAATAAACATTGCAACAAATACCAAGCAACATTGTCGGAGTCTTTGTTTTTTTTCTTTTTTTTTAGTCGTCACACATATTTGGGTGACGCCCAAACAAGACAGTCAGTTGTTACAGTTAAAAACATCATAAAATTGACGCGAAGCATCTGGGAGACGATTGTGGCGGATTTTTTGCCCAGACATGGAATAAACTCCATACCGAAGTAAATTATTTTACCTTAGTAGATTTGAATTTTTCCACATTTGATCTAAGTATGCATGCATGTATTTTCAGGCATTTCATTAAAATGCCCTATTGTCAATTCAAACTGTATCTTTCTTGTCATTTATCCCATACAGAATGCTTTGAGAGATGTAGTTTACCATTAGTGGTTGTCGCAATTCAGAAACACAAATGACAATCTTTGTAATGATATTGAAAGATCATTACAAAACAAATTCAAAGTGTTTTATCAAACTTTATCGATGGCTCAGCGCGAAACAGTTGTAGCTGCTTATAAACATATAGGCAGTTACAACTGCTTCGCGCTGAGCCATCGAGTATCTGTTTTATGAAGAGACATGCGCTGCATACAATATAAAACGTTAGCGAAGCGTTAAAGAATTGTACACATCTTTTCACGTTGCATATTTTTCGACGTTTTAAAGATTTTTTTTCTTTTGAATCCTGAACGCATGTCACTCTCACACCAAACTATTAAGCAGGGTGTTTTATTTTGGCATCACAACTACCTGAACAAGTTTTTCACTGAAGTATTCAAATTTGACTTTGAGTACCAGCTTTCCTTGACATATTTCCATTTATCATAACCAGTGTAACGCGGCTCCTGAATAGCATTTTAAGTTATTTAAGGCTAAGCTCTGTTTTGGCAGAAGTTATTTCGCATGGCTTTTTGTTCCTTGTCAGAGGCTTAAAAAGTCTACTTCCCATTTAAAAATGCCCTATTTTTCCCTATTTTGACAGAAACATTTCCTTATATCAGAGCTTATATTGAAATCTATTTTCATAAATATTTGTAAGAATTTGATTTCTGAAAATATTCTAAAAATAGGCATATTAGAAGTAAAGCTTGTTATTGATGCGTCGGATATACTTTCATTGACTACTTTCATTAGATATTTGTTTCCCAATACTTTTGAAAAGTACTCTTTTTAAAATTTCCTTATGTGAATGGGCCAAGGTCTCTTCCACATTTTAGAAAGAAAGCACTGTTTCGTGAGTAAAAATGTGAATAACGTTTACATGTCATCAAACACTAAAAATCCAAGAACCAACATGCATAAATGATTAACAACAACATCAACAACGACAAAAAAGTAATACAAAACGTATGATGACACTCGTCAACCCGGTAACAAGCATCAGAAGACGATTCAAATCACCGTGAACCTTGTACCGTCCTTTTAATATATTACTGTTCCCTGACATCGATAGAAGATCTTCCTTAATATAGTAAGATGTTTATAAACACTTTTACATGTGATTATAGCATGCGCATGGTATTTTGCGATAATTTATTTCCGGTCAATCAGCAAAATTACTAAACTTTGAAGATGCCACGCACCTAGAGCGTTGTGAGTATAGGCATCAAAGGAAAATGATTATATCATCCTTTACTGAACCCTCCAAGTGATATATTACCGTTCCCTGACATTGATAGGAAATCAGGATATCATTTTAAATGACCATTCCAGACCGGATATAAATAAATCCCCGTAGTAGTTAATATCGTGCAAAGGTCACACGATGTCAACAATTGTTTTCGTCCGCTTTGTTGAAGATGATTACTGGATCGATATTGGTGCATGGAATGATGAAAGAACAAATCCAACTGCGTTCAAGATAAAAAAGTTCTTAATTCGTTTCTGAAATGTTACATCGCTTTGCACGTGCATTCACGCGCAAAAGCATGGTACAATTTCCTAATTTTCGCAAAATTTTAAGCATGCTGACTGCAGAACAGATCAATATTGGTGGAATATGACTGGTCAAATGCAAACATTGTTAGTTATATGTGAATTGACAGAAAAGCCAAGTTCGGAGGAAAATATTGTGGGTCTGAAACCTTTTTCCTGTACTAAATATTTCATTGTGAATTCCTCTTTGGATGACTTTTTATACGCCGCCGGAGGCGGACGTATATTGGCGTCATCTTCTCCGTCTGTCCGTCCGTCCGTCCGTCCGTCCATCCGTCCATCCGTACGTCCGTCCACTTTTCTTGTCAACGCAACTCCTCCTAAACTACTGACTGGATCTTCTTGAAACTTGGTCAATGTTATCACCTCAATTGGTAGATGTGCATGAAGGAAGGATTTTACGTTTCGTTGATTTTTGCCTGAGTTATGCCCCTTGATAACTTAGTATCTGGGTCCACTTTTCTTGTCAACGCAACTCCTCCTAAGTTTCTGGCTGGATCTTCTTGAAACTTGGTCAATGTAATCACCTCAATTGGTAGATGTGCATGAAGGAAGGATTTTACGGTTCGTTGATTTTTGCCTGAGTTATGCCCCTTAATAACTTAGTCTCTGGGTCCACTTTTTTTGTCAACGCAACTCCTCCTAAGTTTCTGGCTGGATCTTCTTGAAACTTGGTCAATGTTATCACCCCAATTGTAGATGTCCATGAAGGAATGATTTTATTGTTCGTTGATTTTTGCCTGAGTTATGCCCCTTAAAAACTTAGTCTCTGGGTCCACTTTTCTTGTCAACGCAACTCCTCCTAAGTTTCTGGCTGGATCTTCTTGAAACTTGGTCAATGTTATCACCTCAATTGGTAGATGTGCATGAAGGAATGATTTTATTGTTCCTTGATTTTTGCCCCTTAAAAACTTAGTCTCTGGGGCTTATTTCCTCAGTTATGCCCCCTTAAAATTTAGTCTCTGGGGCTTATTGAAATTGCAGCCTTGTGAATGCAACTCTTCCTAAGTTTCTGGCTGGATCTAAATGAAACTTGGTGGATGTTATAACCGAAATTGGTAGATGAGCATGAAGTAAGGATTTTATGGTTCATTAATTTTACCCTAAATTATGCCCCCTTAAAACTTAGTATCTAGGGCTTATTGAAATTGCAGCCTTTTGAACACAACTCCTCCTTACTTTTTGTCTTTATTTAAATGAAAGTTGGTCAATGTCATCACCATAATTTGTAGATGTACATGGATTAAGGATTTTATGGCTCATTTATTTCCCTGAATTATGCCCCCTTAAAACTTAGTGCCTGGGGCTTATTGAAATTGCAGCCTTGTCTTGATTTAAATGAAACTTGGTCATTTTCAATTTGGTTCTGTCAAAATAAGTAGTGTCTACAATTACTTTAGTGAAACAGCAGCAAAGTGGCGGCGTATTTTGTGACGATGGCACTCTTGTTCGATATGGTTCCCGAAAAAAAACCCTCATATCCGTAGCATTCATGACACTTTACATTGAGGGGGAATCACGCTGACATAATAACATTGTTTGCTGAATACGAGTCTGTCATCAATGTGGTCAAATCATGACGAGTTCTCGAACCACTCAAACCAATTATTATATGACCTTCAGAAACCAAATCAAACAGACAGTTTCTGAATACGTTATACAACCATAACTTGACGATCATTTCTTGGTGTTTGCCATTGTGCAGATGGTAGCGAGCCGGACTGTCAATAAGGAGGTCCCGGATTCGATCTCCGACGGCGGTACTAATCCTTTCCGACTATTTGTCCCCCACCTATGGGTTGATAATCGTAGACCTATGTGAAATAGCAGCTGGAGGTTAGGAAAGAAAGTAGTGACAGAGCTGGTGTGAGAAATACGTTGAAAGGTGCTGCAGCCGGCGCTATATAATTGAAATATTTTCGAAAGCTACGTAAAACCCCATTCAAAAAACAAACAATCATTTGAGCCCGTGTGTGACATTTTCAACAATTTGAGGCAAAATCTTAGAGCAGCCTAAACAGTCACATAGTACAAGAAGAATAGTCACTGACATCCTTAAGAGGGGTTAAAACCCCATCTATCTACAGAGGGCATAGCAAAGAGTCTGTTCAGACTGTGCGGATTCACGGGCAGAGACTTAGCTTTGCACACATGTGAGATTGTTGGCAATGTCAAGGACAGGCTCATTTCATTATCTTGTCATACTTTGGAGCCAAGCCCGGCTTGCTCAGTGGAAATGCATTGAGTTTTCAATCATGGGGTCATGAATTCTGGCCAAACTTCATCTGGTATTTGACAAAATTCAGTGTGACACAAGTCATTTGTCTACCGCAAATGGCCACATGATAAAAAGTACGTCTTACTGGGATGAGCGGCTGGTGACTCGGAATGTACTTGTGTGAGAAAATCAGGAAACCATGGGTGGATGCACCACATGTATAATGTTGTAAGTGGCTTAAAGTCTCATACAAACAAATACTATTTTGGAAGCTTCGTGGTCTGGTACTTCACATCAAGACTGTAGTCTTTTGGGCTAAAAATGTTCTAAGACATTGATACAAATTTATTCAGTTATAACTGCTTCGTGCTTATTCATCTATATATCGAGGGGCATGCGCACAACTATTGAAGGTGCCTATATATTTATAGACACTTACAATAGTTTTGCACTGACCCCTTGACATATAAGTTATTATGCATTTGGGAAAAGGGATAAATCTCTGATAACAAGACCGCTGATTATTTCTGATTAAGACTTGTAAGTTATGAGGGCTGTAAATCCAATTCAGAAAATCAAATTGGTGTGCCCAAATCTTATCAAAATGTCTGGGTATCTTATCATACCATTTTCTAGATCAATTATTCTGTTATCAAATAATCACTTTCAGGTCTGTTGATAAGAATAAAATTTCAGATAGCAAAGACATTGACATACGCGATGGTCAGATGAAAGGAAGGCGTCACTCTTTATGTAGCAATGAAGAATAGTATCGTACTGTTACTTTGGATATAAAGTTTCAAAAGTTACAGATGCTATTGTAACTATGCTTTGTTTCAAACGTGTGTTGGCTAGATGAAAGGAGATATTAAAGCCCCCGTTTGTGTTCGTGAACACTTCTGAAACGCAAGACAATGATCTAAGACGACTATGTACACATAAGCTCGACCTTTATTCTCAAAGACAAGCTTGGATTTGTCATTCCATAATTCGGTAATCGAAATGATTATGACACGATGATCTAAATACAGACCTAACTTGATGAATATGTATGACCAGCAACATTTCGGACTCAATTTTGAATACCGCTCAATACTGCGCCTGCACGTGGGCGTATTTCACGTAACCAAGATCTCATTTACCTATTTTATTTAATACGGTAGTTATTCGTTTCATGAAAGAGCCGCCGTTTGTCGATTGATTTGTATTCTAAAGTAACTCATCTTTCATTAGACTAAATCAAGAATATATATTCAAAGATTGTTCACGAAAGAGCGACTTTTTTACTCTAAACGCAGATTTGGGCTTTAATTTATACTGGCCTACTTTGAGAATTGTTGCTTTATCGAAATGACTGGATGAAATGAAAATCTTAAGAGTCTTTAGAAGCGCATTTTATCTTTGTTTCCGCTACTTTAGGTACACACGGTTGTGGAAAAAAAGAGTAGAAGACTTAAAATTATCATTCCAATTGGCGAGATTATTAGATCGGTTCCTGTTAACAACGAAAATATATTATCGACCGGTAATACTTGGAAATATTCAATTGTTTCAGAAAATTTGTAACGTTCTGTCGTCACACCAGAGGATGACAGTTTGGGCCTTCAATTATTCGACTGTTTAGTCGTCGAGTATAATAATAATTTGTCTGTGCACGCTTAATTGTAGTGAAGAACATCTTGAAATTGACAAGGTGAATGATATTGGAATGATTTTCGAATGAAATTCAATGAGTGTGATTAGTTTGACTGGGGTGAAATTCAAGGGAGATAATCAAATATCGAAATTTCGTCCTAATCGGGCAAAATTGCGATAAATTTTACCTCCCTTGAATAAAGTTTACGTACCTTTTCGTTCGAGTGCCTTCACGGACCTTTCAAATGCTTTAGAATTCCACATCAGCCAATAAAATCGTAAAGTAACTTTATCGATTTGAATGAAATGTTGACCGTCTCGAACGATTACGAAGTGCTTTTGAACAATTTCGGAGCGTTTTAAATGATGTGACCGACAGTTTGGAATAAATAAATGATTGAGTGATAAAAAAATGTTTTGTTTTGTTTTTATCGGCAATATGGTCAATTTCACAATGTTTCAATCTGTATTCGAAGAGTAAACATGTATTATCTCATTCATGTACATATAAATTAGAAAACTACTTACTACATTAAGTTTTGATGGTCAAAAGAACATGTCATTGAAAATAAAACTAAGTTTCCGTCACGACTTTTTACTAGTAAAAATACAGTCAGTAACATCGTGAAATTGACTCTTTGATCAAAACTATTTCAAAACGCTGGCTCGCTCCATTCATTGCATTCAAAGTCACACAAAACGTTCCGAAGTCGATGAAAACCCATTTGCTTACGTTCAAAAACGATTAACAATTGAGCCCGTACGTGAGATTTCCACCAATTTTCAATAAAGCGCAATGCAAAGACTCTGACCGGCCTGTGCATTCGCACATTCTTACCAGAGTCTTCACTATGCCTTTTAGTAGATCGATAAGGTCTCAAAGTATAATAGATCACTAGGTAACTTTATATTTACAGTATTTGGCTGTCTTTGCTACTCAATGTTTGCACCTTACTAATATTTCAAATTGTTGGAAATGTCACACACGGGCTCATTCCATTCAGATGGATCAAACCAAACCACGATTTCATTGGTCGGTTTGGATTTTAAAGCGCATGACTTGTCCGTGAATTCACACAATCATGAAAATACAAAGGTTCTTTTAAAATTAGATAATAGAATATCGCTAATTTCATCTACTTGTTCAAAATTAGGGATAAAATATTACTGCCCTTTAATTTCATTAAAATCTCGAAACTCCCATTCGTTCATTATCATTTCGAAACCGTACCCTTATAATCTATGTTGTCAATTTTACGATTTTGATAAATTCTTAAACCTTTTATTTGAATAATTTGATTGATTGTGTAAAGAATTGGATTCAAAAATTGATGCATATACAACTAAGGCGGAGTGGCAAAATTAATAGACCAATTCGTCAATTTAAACGGCTAGATCTTGTCAGAATCAGCGGGTTTCTTTGAGGATTGTGAAGCTCAATTATTAGAAATGAGAGATAGCTGTTGAATTATTGACAAAAACCTGCTAAAACACCATGGAATTCTTTAGCAATTTTTTTTATCATTGAAACGGTTTTAGAAGTTACAGGATAAGGACCAAATCCTCCTCTTTTTCTGTTACATTCCCGCGACATTTTCTTCCTATTTTAAAATATAACTCAAATATTTAGGAGAAGAAAGAACATCTGGATAGTGATTTAACCTTAGATCCTAGTCAGACTGCGCGGTAAGCATACATGTAGTCTGGTAGGAGTCTTAAACTTTCTGCACAGGAAATATTATTAAAGGGTCATTTTACAAAGGGATTTAAAATGAAAGCTACAGTTAAAACATCGTGAAATTTGACACTGAGAGCGATCAAAACCATTCAAATTCACTCTATCAGCGCTCCATTCCTTCATTCCAAACGCTCACTCAAACGTCTAATAGGTTCTTGAAGAAATAGGAAGCTATCTATAGAACTTGTATGCACATCTTATTAAATGGAGGTAATCAATATCGCTAATTTTGTTCATCATGAACAAAATTTGCGACATCGGTTTACCTTCTATTAATTTCACTCAAAACTTGCTCCTCACACTCATTCAATTTCATTCCTAAATCATTCCAAAATCATTTCCTTGTCAATTTCACGATGTTGTTAACTGTATAAGTGACCGAATCAACACTTTCACTAACAAGTTCTGAAAGAACATTCATACATGTACCGGGTTTGATCAAGATAGGATCAGTGTTTAAGAGGAGAAATTCTTGAAAGTATTATTACATTGGTTCTTTGTGACTGATATTCTGCGCCTGTTAACGCCCTGATTTTTCAGCTTGTTAAAACTTCATGGACAATGTTAAGAAAAGGGTTTCCAAAGGAATACCCATTCTTAGTTGGAAAGGAATTAAGGTTTAGGTTGAGCTTTGTTTAAATGATTATTGACGCCTTACAACGTAAGGCGTAACCACAAAATCTCACCTCGAAAAGAATTCAGCATTGTCCATAAAATTGCACTTGAGGTAGCTTTCAATTAAGATTTGTGGATTGACAGAAGGGTTTCGTAATTATTAGAGTAAAAAAGCTGGAATCGCAATAAATTATTGTGAATCGTAGGGGTAAGAAATAGGTCTAAAAATTGAATGGATTTTTGTCAATTAAGATATGTGGATTGACAGAAGGGTTTGATAATTATTAGAGTAAAAAAGCTGGAATCGCAATAAATTATTGTGAATCGAAAATAGGTCTACAAATTGAATGGATTTTTGTCTTAGAAGTGCAATTTGCCTTAACTTAAAGCTACATCTGTGAATACATGTAATTCAATTTTAAGATCACGTTTTTTTGTTGTTGTTGTTGTTGTTTAACTATCATTTTAAGCCATGGCTGACTATAAAAAATATTCTGTCTACACTAGTCTTTGGCGAAGCAATTCCTATTCAAGGTCGATGGCTTTCTAAGACATGGTATTAGAAATATTAAATTAAAAATACTCGTTTACCATGTATTCTTTCATGTTCACTCTTAGGTGATTGAAAATTAGCCAATAATAAGCCCAAACATGCGTCTTTGCCATGTCCTACAAGAAGTATCATATAAAACATAATCTCATTGGCATTTCCTTAATGAACTTACCTTTTTGCTCAAAAGTCTTTTCCCTAATCGTGCCGGATAAACACAAAGTTTTCAGAACGGAATAGACGAAGATCAGTCTGCACAGAAGTGCAGAATGATCTTAGCCTACTCTGTCTGCTGCTTATACTAAATTATCGTGGGAACAAATTTGGGGTAGGTTGGTTGAAATGTTTAAAAAAGTAGCAATTGTATCAAATTAAATCTAAATTCCACAGAATGGGGGTCGGTCAATGGAGTATAAAATCAATTAGGTAAAATCTTTGTGCATGGTGGCATTTACTTTGTGATAGGCGAATCATACATAGTTATGGGGAAAAGGTATAATTGGATGCATTTCCTTCGTGTGCCTATTCTAAGGATAGTAATCCGATGTATTGCGTAATACGATGTTCATTAAATTGGGATTGTTGTTCAAGAAGTCTGTGATTTTGAACTTATACATTTCTAAAACTCGGAGGTTAATGTCACAGCCTTCCATTTACTAATGAGAAACATTCTTCTTCCAGACGTAAATAACATCTTGTAACCCCTTAACAAGATGGCAAAAACTAAGATTCATCCGAATGAAAAAAACTTTTTTTTTTCAAAATTTCAAAATAACATTGAGGAAACTGTACCCGCTTAGCACAAATTTAGATTTTATTTGTAAAAAATGCAGATGTTTCATTATGCTGAACGCTGGACAGAAAATTAGAGTGGTCATCGTAAACATTATCTTGCTTAGCCTGAGAACGTTTTAAGCAAAGAGCGTATTTCAAAATGCGAGCGATTGGTACTCCCGCTATAGTCATGACTCTTGATAAAGTTAGTCACATAAAAAAACTGGCGCTAATCCCGGTAAAGACTATTATAAATCGCTTGCTAGGACTACATTCATAAGATTCCTAAAACTCACCCAAGTCAATCAAAAACACTCCATACTAGCCCAAAAACGTTTCAAAATCGTTCAAATCGGTCATTATTTCATTATAATTGGTCAAATCATTTTACTTTTTTTTGTTGTTGTTGGCGGGAATTTTAGAGTTTCTCAGCCCTGATTGGCCCAATAAGACAAGGAAGAGAAGAAATAAAAGGAACGTAATGATATATTGCTAATTTCGTCCAATGTGTCGAAATGAGCGATACTTTTTTACCCAACTTTTTTTTTCATTCAAAACTCTCTCCTCCCACTCATTCATTTCCATCCGAAATCATTCACAAAACATTCACTCTGTAATTTTCACGATGCCATTAATTGTATACTGAACATGTAAATATCCCTGTACGTTCTTATATACTGAGTTCCATAAGAAAGTGTGCACTTTCCCTTTTTTCATTTTTCTTGATTTTCACAAAGTTGGAACACATTAATGGGATAAAATTGATGTCATTCTTATTGAAAGATCTTTTTGAAATTAAAAGTCAAATCAGAGTTTTGCAAAGAATCACATACTGCATACGCGAAAACAAAACGTATAACGTTAAGATTTGACCTCCTTACAGCTTGTTCTCTTGCCAGAGCTCTATGCACATGTTACACTGTAGATTTTGAGGAAACATCCCAAGCCATTTTCAAACAAAAATTTTATTATTCCTGCAGACGTAACGTGGGCGTCAACGTTAGTAATTGCTACGTTGTTGGGTCAGTAACTTGTCGTCGAAGAGTGCTATGGCGTTCTATGACCTCTCGATTTACCCTTTATAAACCTTAAAAAGAGATGCCCCCAATTTCTATAGGAATATGAACTCTTTATCAATTTGGCTGAAACTGACAAGGTTCGATTATGTTCATCCACGAAAATTATAAGTCAAACCAAACAGTTGCATTATGTGCAATTGCAATGGTGATGTGATTTAATGATTAGCTGAGGCACAATGATTAACCTAAATGCAATTTCGGACCAAATATACATCTAACGCGTGATGCACATACAAAACATGCAAAATCAAAGGTCGCTACTTAGCAGAAATTGTTTGCAAACCGCGTGATTTATTATTTCAAATCTCGTTAGCAAATACTCATGGGGAACGTCATACTAAATTGCATGAAGGTAGCTTGTGTAATTTCCGAGATATTCAAAATTCAAAAGTGCACACTTTCTTTTTGAACTGAGTATATTATGTAGGCATTCTTTAAAAAAATCTTATAAAGAGACCAATGTTCTTAAATGGTGAAAGAATGTTTGTCATCCTTGATAGGTGCACCCGATGTCGCAATATGATAAAAAGTGTACGCCGAAGTCAACACAATTCGATTAAACATGTAATCTGAGATGATTTGGCCCACTTTCTAACAGCGTGTCTGATTAAATGACTTTCTCCTCTCAATACCGACCACGTTATAAGATTGGCACCAAGTACTACTCGCTCATTTGAACCATGCATATCTATTTACTGAATCGGAGAGAAGTTTTTTTGTAGTATATATGGAATGATGATGGAATTATTGACGAATGTACTAGTACATTTATTTTGAAAGAAAAGCAAAATGGTCCGTAATTGTGGGTTCGTTTTAAAAAAGATACACCTTGTTTAAAAATATTTTATGCTGCATTTGGATTTGTTAAATGTAAATTTAATTGTTTTGTGACCCTTCATGCAAAAAGGGGCCATCTGGGAAGTGCATAAAGTGTCGACCATTGTCAGACTGCGCGGATTGCGCAAACTGACTAGGCTCGAAACTTTTCGCACTTGGCTAATTTTCTGAATCTTGAATCATCAATCTACATTCCTGTGAAAGAATTTTTGAAATGCGGCCTCTGATTGGCCTGTTCTAGAACCAATCCCCTTTTCAAACATTTTACGAAGTTTCCAGATGGTCCCTTTTCGCGTGAAGGGTCACATTTATATATTTTGGCTTTTTACAACTTCATTCGAATCTTTCATTTTTTAGCTGGTGTTGTTTTGGAAGCGTCTACGAAGACACACTTTTCTTTTTTTATAGACAGTTACATTATTTTTCAAAGGGATGTTATAAAATAGCAATAATTTCGTCCAATTTGGATGATATTAGCGATAGTGTATTACCTCATTCAAATTTCGTTCCAACCCGCTGCACACCCACATTTAATATAACAAAGTCATTCAAAAATCGTTCACATTGTTAAATTCACGATGTTTCTTTCTGTATTTTTGTCATGGAAAAGCTATCCGTACTGGGTGCAGCTTAAGGATCTCCGAACCGAATTACAATGATATTTCGTCATAATTTCATGCACATTCTAATAAAGGGTAGAGTTACAGTTCCGTTAATTGCAATAAAAGGCTTTCGTCATAAAGCGCCAGGAAGTAGAAAAACATGAACAGACCCCAACGTCATTAATAAGCGTTGCCGTCGTATCAAAAAAGAAATTTCTCACAGTTGTATGGGAGTATGACACAGGATGCTTTTAATATCAAGTCCGTTTTCTCTTTGATACAACAGAAATTAACAATTCACAAAAAGCATATCAACAAATTTAACGCGAAATTGTCGGAGTATTTTTGTATTCCGTTTATAAGTCGTCACAAATATTTGTCTTAGTGGGTAACGCCCAAACAAGACAGTCAGTTGTTATAGTTACAAACTTAATGAAATTGAGACTCATTCCGATCAAAATCGTTTTTAATCATTCAGTCAGCGCCCGAATTCATTAGATCGGAGCACTCACTCGAATCGATCAAAAACGCTCCGAAATCATTAGAAAACATTTAGATATCGTTCAATAGGATTAGAACTAATCAAATTATTCTACAATTTTATTGGCTTTGTCACTCAAAACTCGCTCCACACACTCATTCAATTTCATTCCAATATCATTCCAAAATAATTCACCTTGTCAATTTCAAGATTTTTTTTAACTGTATTCTTGATTATTCAAGGATACAGAAGGACACTACTGCCGTTTAATATGTTCGGTGAAACGCCACGACATACGCGGCCTCGTTTTAACGTCTGATCCGAAGGACAGTTAGTTAACTCCATATCGTAGTAGATTATTTGACCTTAGTACTTTTGAATTTTCCCAAATTTGATCTAAGTATGTACACATGTATGTATTTTCTGGTATTTCATTAGAATGCCCTATATTCTATTGAAAATGTATCTTTCTTGTCATTTATCCCATACAAAGTACTATGGGGGCGGTTGCACTTAACTATTTGTGGCTTTCGCAATTCAGGGACATAAATGACAATTTTGATAATGTTTTTGAAACATCAGTACGAAACAAATTCAAAGTGTTTTATCAAACTGAAATATTCGAATTTGACTTTGAGTCTCAATTTTCCTTGACGTGTTTATTATGGTTCAGGAATAGCATTTTGAATTTTTTTAAGCTTAAGCTCTGTTTTGGCAGAAGTTATCTCGCATGGCTTTTTGTTCCTTGTCTGAGACTTTTAAAGGTCTACTTCCCATTTAAAAATGCCCTTTTTCTCTATTTTGACTGAGGCGTTTCCCAATATCAGAGCTTATATTGAAATCTATTTTCATGAATAGTTCTAAGAATTTGATTACTTATGATATTCTAGAAAATAGGTATATTAGCAATTAACCTTGTTATTGATGCATGGGACATACTTTTATTGACTACTTTCATTAAATATTAGTTTCCCAATACTTTTGAGAAGTACTCTTTTTAAAAATTTGATATGTGAACGGGCCAGGGTCTCTGCCACATTTTAGGAAGAAAACACTGTTACGTGAGTAAAAATGTGAATTACGTATACATGTCATCAAACACTAAGCACCCATGGTCAACATGCATAAATGATTAACAACAACAACGACAACAAAATAATACAAAACGTATGATGACGCTCGTCTACCCGGTTATAGGCAACAAAAGACGATAATCTAATCACCGTGAACCTTGTACCGTCCTATTGATATATTTCTGTTCCCCGACATCGATAGAGATCTTCCTTAATATAATAAGATATTTATAAACACTTTTACAGGTGATTATAAGCATGCGTTGGATTTTGCGATAAATTGTTTCTGGTCCATCAGTAAAATTATTAAAGATCAAGATGCCATGCGCCTAGTGTTGTGGGTGCAGGCATCAAAACAAAATAATTCTATCATCCTATACTGAACCGTCCAAGTGATATATTACCGTTCTCTGACATTGATAGGAAATCAGGATATCATTTTAAATGACCATTCCAGACCGGACATAAATAAATCCCTGTAGTGGTTTTTCGTGCAAAGGTCACACGATGTCAACAATTGTTTTCATCCTATTTGTTATAGATGATTACCGGATCAATATTGCTATAGGTAGATTTTAGGCGGTGAGCCTTGGATTCTACTTTAAAATCCCGTGCTTTTCTTTCAAAATAGATAAAACAGGTTATAAAAAATGATACAAACTACCTTTCAAATCAAACGTTTTGCTTGTCTTAAGTAGATCGTAAGGTTACTCATTCACGTACTTTCAAAGTTGAAAAGGAGGTATCACGTTCATTTCTTATCGTATGTTTATTTAAGTATACCCGATATACCTATGGTATTAGACTCAACGCCTACGCCATTGCTCATTTTGAAAATACACCTAAACAGTGTATTTCTAAACTTTGACCATCGTTTTACATACCCTAGGAATGCTGGCAGATCAATATTGCTAAAACGATGACAGATCAAATGCAAACATTTCTAGTTGTAAAAGACATGTCACAAAAGCCAAGATAAGAAAAAAGAAAGTATGCATGGAATCTTATTTCACTGCGAAGTCTTACTACATTGAGTGTAGTTATTTTAGATTTGTATTTGTATTTTCTAAGGCAAAGCCATGACACATGACATGTGTTTGCGAAGTCAAAATATGTTGATATCATTTCGAAAGTACCTCCATTATCTGTAGCATTCATGACACTATGTATTGACGGAAGAACCACGCTGACATAATAACATGGTGTGTTGAATACCAGTCTGTCATCAATGTGGTCAAATCATGACGAGTTCTCGAACCACTCAACCCAATTATTGTATGACCTTCAGAAACCAAATCAAACAGACAGTTTCTGAATACGTTATACAACCATAACTTTACGAACATTTCAAGTGTCTTCGCCATCACCGTGCAGATGGTAGCGAGTCGAACTGTCAATATAACGGTCCCGGGTTCGATCGCCGACGGCGGAACTAATCCCTTCCGACTATTTGTCCCCACCTATGGGTTAATAATCGTAGACCTATGTTGAATAGCAAGTGGAGGTAAGGAAAGGAAGTAATGAAAGTACTGGTGCGAAAAATGCATTATTAGGTGCTTCAGCCGCCGCGATATAACCGAAAGATTGTTGAAAGCGGCGTAAACCCCCATTCAAACAAACAAAAAGTCATTTCCTAATCTTGTCATATTTTGGAGCCAAGCCCGGCTAGCTCAGTGCTAACGCATTTGGTTTTCAATCATGGGGTCGTGAGTTCGGACCCTGGCCAACCTTCATCTGGTATTTGACATAAGTCAGTGTGGCAGGAGTCATTTGTCTCCCATAAATGGCCATATGATAGAAAGTACGTCTTACTGGGATGAGCAGCTGGTGATTCGGGTTGTACTTTTGTTAGAAAAAACAGGGTCCGTTTTACGAAACATATTACGATATTTTTTTCGTGAGTCACAAATTAAAGTTGCTTCTACAGTAGTAACTAAATATGTAATTATGTCATGCAATATTCCATTAGAGTCGTCTTTTAAAGAATCTACAGTAGTAACTAAATATGTAATTATGTCATGCAATATTTCATTAGAATCGTCTTCTAAAGACGATTATAATGAGATATTGCATGGCAGAATCTAACAATGAATGAAAACTCAAAGTACGATTTGTGATTTTGGCTTACGATTAATCTTGTCGTAAGGATTTTAGAAAAACGGGTTCCAGGAAACCATGGGTAGATGCGTCACATGAATAATGTTGAAAGTGGCTTAAAGTCTCATACAAATAAATACTATTTTGGAAGCCTCGTGGTCTGGCACTTCACATCAAGACTGTAGACGTTTTGGCTAAAAATGTTCTAAGACATTGATACAAATTTATTAAATTATAACTGCTTCGTACTTCGCCATCTATATCGAGGGGTTAACGCAACGCTATTGTAAGTGCCTATATATTTATAGACACTTACAATAGTTTTGCACTGGCCCCTTGATATAGAAGTTATTATGCATTTGAGAAAAAAGGATATATCTCTGATAACAAGACCGCTGTTTATTTCTGATTAAGACTTGTAAGTTATGAGCGTTGTAAATCGAATTCAGAAAATCAAATTGTTGTGCCTAAATCGTATCAAAATGTCTGGGTATTTTATCATACCATTTTCTAGGTCAATTATTTCGTTATCAAATAATCACTTTCAGCTTTGTTGATAAGAGTGGAATTTTAGATTGCAAAGACATTGACATACGCAATGGTCAGGTGAAAGGAAAGACGCCACTCTTTCAGTCACTTTTTGAAGATTTGTAACGTATTGTTACTTTGGATATAAAGTAACTAAAATTTCAAATTTTCAAAATTTATAGATGCTGCAAAATGTATGCTTAGTTTCAAACGTGAGTTGGCTGGGTGAAAGGTATTCTGGCATATTTCTGCCACGAGATAGGATACAGCAGTATCATGATGATTTTAGAAAAATCACGATAATTTGATTCCACGACATTTTATCTAGACCGTAATTAATTTCTGAATAGACCGTAATTAATTTCTGAATAAAATTATTGTGATTTTGATATCTGCTATGTCATTTTTTGACGATTAATGCCCACTACTGACACAAAGAAAAAGTTATTGCGATATAAATTCCGACTTCTAAAAATAGAAAACTCATCCGGATGACTTCCTTTCCTGTATGTAAATACTGGAAACAATCTAAGCCGAATGAAGAAAATGAAATCCGAAAGCCGTTATCTTTATATAGCCACAGCGATTGTCAGTTTTAAGTTCACGATAGATTTATCTTTATGTCAGTAGTGGGCATAGTCATAGACAAAATCAAGATACAAGGTACAAATATTATCGAGAAAATTTTGACATACGCGGTAAAATTTCACGGAAACATTTTGTTATCGTGATATTGTTTGAATAATCATAACACTGGTATCTGGTATCTCGTGGCAAAAATATGCCACCATAGAAAGGAGACATAAAGTTATACTGACATAGTATAGAACGTTGTTGTTCCCATTTTATCGACATGACTGGGTGATGATATAAAGAAAATCTTAGAGTCTTTGAAAGCACAGGTAGCCAACCCGGGTGGGGAAAGTGTAATATGGCCAAATATTAACCACAAAAAATCATAATATTAATTTTTTTTATCACAATACATATTATAGACAAGGTCCCGAACTACCCACTTTTGAGTACAAAATTTGGTCGACCGAGATTGTGCAACTCTACTTTACACCTATAAATCCATGTTAAATACGATGCTCTACTTAAATCACTGATTGCATTCTAAAGATAACATTTTTCCAGTCTCTCACCACCTTATTTTATTCAGTATCGCCAATAATTAAACTCGCTCTTACTATATTCTAACATAAAGCTTTGTGCAACGGCCATTTTGTTTGTCGGCTCTCGATCATTCAGATAGTCTGACCCTACAGCTAAAATGTAAAAGGCTGTCTGATTGGTCGAAAGCTTATAAACAAATATGGCCGCTGCAGAAATGTTTTATTCCAAGTTGCAAATTTAAAAGGAAATACCTATTGAATCGTTTGCATTTCTGAAAAGAATTAGGTGGTAAGTGACTGAAAAAAATGTTATCTTTAGAATACAATCAGTGAATTAATTAGAGCATCGTATTTAACATGGATTTATAGGTGTAAAGTGGATCTCGGTCGACCAAATTTTCTGCACGAAAGTGGGTAGGTCGGGACCTTGTCTATAATATGTATTATGATAAAATAAAAATAATATTATGATTTTGTGTGGTTAAAATTTGGCAGTATTACACTTTCTTCACCCGGGTTGGCAACCGTGTGGGCGGAAGCGTGTTTTTTTCTTTTTCCGGCCATTTTTGGTACAGTTAAGAACATCATGAAATTGGCAAGATGAATGATCTTGGAATGATATTGGAATGAAATTGAATGAGTGTGTGGAGCGAATTTTGAGAGACATTAAAAGGAGGTAATCCAATATCGCTAATTTTATTCAAGATTAACAAAATTAGCGAGCGATACTGTATTTATTACATCCTTTTGAAAAAAATATACGTTCATTTCCGATTATTTGTTATCGTTGACCAAACAGAACGTTTAAAATCCACATTAGCCAATAAAATCGTAGAATAATTTACTCGATTTGAATTAAGTATTAGTCATAGTGAACAATTTCTAAATGTTTTCTAATGATTTCCGGGAGCGTACTTGGTCGATTTGAGTGAGTACTTGGAGTGAATGAATGGAGCGCTGGATGAATAATTAAAATGATTTTGATCGGAATGAGTGTCAAATTCACGATGTTTTTAATTGTACATGGAGTTTTGGACAAAAAATGAAGAAGACTTAAAAATATCATTCCATTTGGAGAGATGATTTGATCGGTTCCAGTTAAAAACCAAAAAATTATCGACCAGCAATACTTGAAAATATTCAATTGTTTCAGACGATTTGCTTTATAACGTTCTGTCGTCGCACCAGATGGTGTCAGTTCGAACCATCAATTATTCGTCTGCTTATTGGCCGAGTATATTAATGATTTGTCTGTGCATGCTTAACTGTAGTGAAGAGCATCATGAAACTGACAAGGTGAATGATATTGGAAAGATATTCGAATGAAATTTTATGAATATGGTGGGTTGGATTTGGATGAAATTCAAGGGAGATAATCAAATATCGATATTATCGTCCTAATTTGACGAATTTACCGATATATTTATCTCCTTTTAATAAAGTATTTGTTCTTCTTTGTTCGTGTGCCTTCCTGACAAGCCGATTAAATCGTAGAATAACTTGATCGATTTTAATGAAATGTTGATCGTCTCGAATGATTTCGAAGTGCTTTTGCACGATTTTGGAGCGTTTTGAATGGTGTGAGTGATAGTTTAGAATGAATAAATATAGCACTGATTGAGTGATATAATGGCTTTTTGATCGATATCATTGTCAATTATACAATGTTACTATCTGTATGCGAAGAGTAAACATGTATTATCTGATTCATGAACATGCCCATCGGAAAACTACTTCTTGTAATCCTCAAAACATTAAGTTTAGATGGTCAGCTGTAACATTGAAAATAAAACTTAGGTATCCTTTACAACGACTGGTTACAGTTAACAATATCGTGAAATTGACAAGGTGGATGATTTAGGAATGATTTTGGATTGAAATTGAATTAGTGCGAGGAGTGAGTTTTGAGTGAAATTCAAGGGAGGTAATCAGTATCGCAAATTTTGTTCAGGATGAACAAAATTAGCGACATGTATTGCCTCACTTTAAAAAAAGTATGCGTACAAGTTCTATGAATAGCTTTCTATGTCTTCACGAACCCAGAATACGCGTACAAAATTCAATTACGTTGGTGAAATCGTGGACTTTATATTCCGATTTTAGTTTGAATGTAGTTAATTCTATCATTTTTAGTGATTTCGGAGCGTTTCTGAGTGGGTTGAGTGAGTGTTTAGAATTAATGATTGGAGCGCTGATCGAGTGATTTTGAATGGTTTTGATAGAAATAAATGTCAATTTCACGATGTTGTTAACTGTACTAGTAACAAAAACAGTCAGTAACATCGTGAAATTGACACTTTGATCAAAACCATTTCAAAACGCTGGCTCGCTCCATTCATTGCATTCAAAACGCTCATTCCAATCACACAAAACGCCCCGAAATCGATGAAAAAATCTTTTCTTGCGTTCAAAACGATTAACAAATGAGCCTGTATGTGAGATTTCCGACAATTTCAAATATGCGCAAAGCAAAGACTCTGACCAGCCTGTGCATTCTCACAGTCTGACCAGAGTCTTCACTATGCTTTTTAGTAGATAGATAAGGCCTCAAACTATCTGTTGACCATCAGGTAACTTTATATCAGACTGATACCTAATTTAGTCACGTGACAGGGTATGGAGTGGTCGACATTATTTGGGCTCTCGATAAAAAAATGAATTTCTGGAACTATTATTGGATAAAGATGTTCTATTTGCTATCTAAATGATTGGATTTACATCTATTGTTTAAATAGTGATATTATGAAATATTTTGATGGGTCGCGGGCGTAGAAAAAAGAGAAAAAATAGTCAGGAGGATAACAATGAATGCGATTCAAAAATGCCGCGTAATGGCGGATCGCCCGGTATAATCGATAACGATAAAAGTGACAATTTAACGGATCTATCAGTGAGTGATTGTTTACGAGGAGTTAGATCAGCGTTGTTCGACGAGGATTCATCTGGAACTATGGATAATATGTTCAGTACCCCGCCAGCGTCGCCGTCTAAACTGCGGCAAGTGCAATCCGAACATGCGCCAACCAATCAGCCCGTTAACTTAGCAAACACTATGGGAAAGGGTGAAGGTGAAAATACTGATTTAAAGACAGTGTTAACATACTTAAAAAGAATGGATTTAAAACTCAGTTCTGTAGACGACAAGTTGCAAAAGCTGGATGAGCTGGATAAAAAGGTATCTACTTTTGATAAAGAATTGAAAAAAATGTGGACCCTTATACATGACTCCAAAAAGCAATCCGATCTCAGTATTAACTCCCTTGAGCAAAAAGCAGATAATTTGGAATTTGCAGCAAGTGTAACAGATGAGAGACTATCATTATTGGAAAAGGAGAATTGTCGCCTTAAGGACGATTTACTTTATCTACAATCGCAATCTATGCGAAATAATTTGATTTTTTCAAATATTGAAGAGTCAGAAAATGAAAGAACAGAGGAAACAGAATCTCGTTTACGTCGATTTATGGAGGATAAGCTCAAAATTGCTAGAGACATTGTGAGCAGCTTTCAATTTGAACGCGTGCATCGGATGGGCCAGAGAAGCGATAGTTTTCCAAACAGAAACATTGTGGCAAAATTCACGTTGTTCAAAGACCGTGAAACCGTTAGGAAACAGGGTAGGCACCTTAAGGATACCGAGTACTGTTTGTATGAACAATTTCCCCGTGATATAGCGGAGAAACGTAAAAAACTCGTGCCAAAAATGAGAGAGGCCATAAGAGCAGGGAAGAAATCATGGGTCAGCTATGACAAACTTTATATAGACGGGAAGCTTGTGAAAACACCTGAGAAAACATCAGGGGAAAAGGCATAGAGGTGTTCGGAAGGGCAGCTTAGAATTCTGTCTTGGAACTGTAACGGTTTAACTGATGAAAAACGTAATGATCAATCATTTATCAAACTTTTGACTTCTTATGATGTTATTTGTCTGTATGAAACATGGTGTGAAAAAGATTGCGATCTTCACTTGAATGGTTATTCTTGTTTCAATTTATTTCGTAAATTTCAGAATAAAAAAGCACGTCGTAACAGTGGTGGCATTGTTTTATATATCAAAAACACTGTTAAAAAGGGAATAACTTTAATCAAAAATCACTTCGATACGATTGTTTGGCTTCAACTGAAAAAGAATTTTTTCGGTTTTGAACATGATGTTTATCTTTCTTGCGTCTATATGTGGTGTGAAAATTCACCTGCTTATAATTTTCATAATGTTGATTTATTTGATTTGTTGCAAAATGATATTGAGCATTTTTATACAATTGGTAATGTTTATGTGTGTGGCGATTTCAATGCAAGAGTAGGGAATCAGTCAGATTATATCGTAAATGACAACAATATTTCCTCTTTAGACCCCGAAGAGTACGAACCTGATACGCCCTTAATTCGCTCCTCACTCGATCCTGCATCGAATAGTCATGGAATTAAATTACTCGATCTTTGCAGGGCTACTTCTTTGCGGATTGCAAATGGTAGGCTTGGCAACGATCGTGGTGGTTCATTTACTTTTGTAAGAAAAAATGCGCACTCTGTTATTGATTATTTGTTGTTGAAAGAAAATATTTTTTCCTCTGTTTGCAATTTTTCCATTGAAAGTTTTAATGAGTGGTCTGACCACGCCCCTTTATCCTTTTCGTTGTGGTGCAATGTTAGAAAGGATGTCCCTAGCAAAACACCGTTCACTAGCTTTCGATGGAAAAACGACAAAAAACAGGAGTTTCGTAGCATTCTTATTTCTAAATTACCAGAATTTAATAATATTTTATCAAATGTTGATATTACGGATAGAAATAATATTAACGGATTGTTAAATAATTTTGTGTCTATTTTTCGCAATGCTGTAGATCCGATGTTTTCAAAAGAGTCATGCTTTTCGAATAATAGCAGAAATGCGGTAAATCAAACTCGAGCTACATGGTTCAATAAGGATTGCAGAGAATCAAAGCAACAGTATATTGAAGCTTTAAGGCTCTACAATAAATGTCATTCGTCGGAAAATAGAGAAAATATGTGCAAATTGAAACAAATTTATAAGAAAACCGTGCGTAAACACAAAAATGCTTTTCAAAGAGAACAATACAAATCTATAGAAAATTTACGGCATTCGCGCCCAAAAGATTTTTGGAAACTCTTTTGTAAAAAGAAAAAAGACATTGATTGTTCTTTAACAATAAATGACTTTTATCAATATTTTTCAACACTTTCAGATGACATTAATTCAGTATCCGATTCTAACTCGGAAAACTTTTGCGAAGAAAATGATTTTAATTGAAACTATTGTAATTTTGAGGAATTGGACCAACCTATAAATACGAGTGAAGTCGAATACATAATTCGTAATTTAAAAAGAAATAAGTCTTTTGGGAATGATTGTCTTCTTAATGAATATTTTATAGAAAGTTACGACATTATTGCATCTCATCTCACCGATATTTTCAATGCTATTTTTAGATCTGGGTTTTTCCCTGAGAAGTGGACCGAGAGTATTATTATTCCCTTACATAAAAAGGGAGATACTGACAATGTGAACAATTATCGAGGTATTTCCCTCGTGAGTTGTTTATCTATGATTTTCACAGGTGTTTTGAATAGACGGTTGAGTTTATTTTGTGAAAATAACGATGTTTTATCGGATGCGCAATTTGGGTTTAGGAAAAATCGCTCAACTACTGATGCATGCTGTGACATAATGTCATGCCGCCAATGCTTTCTGAGTTAATGTACTAATAATGTATCACCTGTTTGCCTGGATTCTTAGGAAAACACCCCAATTATCCGACAAAATAATTTTATGTTTTTGATAACCTGGATACTTGATCTAGTTTATCGCCAGCACGTGGGTCGGTAGGGTTAGCATGATATTTTGAATGGAAGTCTGTTACTTGGTAACCTTGGTCAGATGACCTTATCCAAGCTCTCGTATATAAAGAGATGAAGCCGCCAAGCGCGGGGAGTTAGAAGTTGGGAGAGAGTCTTAGGTCAGATCACAGTCGTCATGGAAGCTGATGTTTATTTAGAGTTAGAACTTTTATTATAGATTTGAAGTGTGGAATTGGTGTTCAATAAAGTTATTTAAACAAACCATCTGACTTCATTTGATTACACAACGCGATAGTATCTTACACCCATTACGTTACATAGAGGGTGTGTGGACTTTAGTGGTGCCGTGACCAGGATTGGATGAAATTTTGATAAATTTCGACCAAAAAACGAACTTGGTTTATGGTGATGTGTCAACAGTTGTGCATATTATGAAGAAATTCTTGGACAATTTTGGACACTCTGATGTTTTGAACATTTGTACTGCGCTGATCCTGTGCTCTGAGAAATTGTTTGGACATACTGGAAATTCCGGAACAGTAAGTTGTCTACTCTGCTTGTATTTTTGAAAATAATTGGCAGAACAAAAACCTATGTCTTATGATGAAAATGACCAAATTGAAGCTTTTATTTCATTTAAAGTAATTTCTTTGGGGAAATCACGCTGCATAAAAGTTCAGTCTGGCTTTGAGAAATTGGTGATAATTTTATTTTTGCAAAATTTTGGTAGGGTCAGTTGTATAATTAAAACGATATTTCAAAGTTTGAATTTAATGGTCACATTTAGCTATCACTTTTGACACATAAGAATTTAAGTTGGAAGCAGATACATAGGTCTTGGTCAAATTCTGATTTTTTTTATCATCGTTGAAATTTAATATATATAAATGGATTTAAGTTTTACAATTAAGTATGGATTTTTAGTTATTTAATGGTTCAAACTATTTTGTTTTTCTTTCAAAACCGATGGTACATTTTCTGATACCGTGGCCATATAAAATTCTTGGTAAACAAAATCAATCTTTGGAAGCGTGAAGCTTTACCTGAATTGACCTTTCGATCACGCAGTGGGTTCGTGTACATTGGATGATCTTCGGGTACTATGACTCATTCATTTGACCGAAATTCTGTATCATGGGGCTATTCTGTAATTTGGTTGATAGGTCACCTTCTCTTTATTTGGCAAGGTCATATGGTCTTATGATTACAGGCTACGAAAATAATTCAAGGTTAAGGTCATATAAGAAGTTTGATGAATCTTGCTGATCGCAATATTGCATTATGGTTTTGACTTTCACTTTGATTTAGAGGTCGACTTTTCTTTATTTGGCAAGGGTGTTTGGTTATCAAGTTGTAGGCAAATGACGTTTCAATTTGACAAGGTTAAGGTTGTTTGGTCTTGTTATTAAACTCTGGTTAACTTTCTTGCAAGAGCATTATATTTTAGTCAAGGTCATGGTCATTTTAATTTGAAGAACAGAACAAATGAGATCTAGATTTTGGACAGTATGATTATCAGGTTAATTATTAGAAAACAAGAGGTGTTGTTTGTGAACCTGACATTTTTATCTTTGATGTAAGGACAGGGTCTACTGTAATTAGCATGATTATTTCAGAGAATTTGATTAGAAATTCGGGTAAATGACAATTTGTTTGTAGGTTGGATCAGGAGTAATTACTGACTTTTTTCTGGTTGTAGTGTTGTGTTTTATTTGTAAGATATATCTTTTTTATGTCTGATAAGAGCTAATAAGTGGTTCGGACTTGTGTTTATTGTCAATTATTGTTTTTACTTCGTGGAAGGGTATGGTTAACCTTCGTTTTGAGATAAGGTACATTTAATGATGAGACAAGAAACTCTGATTAAGAGGTCTCTGAATGTGCTTTAGTGAGTCTTGATTTTGTAGCAGGTGTTCCCATAAAGTCCGAATGAGGACATGTTTATGGATGATTAACATGAAAATATTTTGGCAAAAGGTTGTTGGAATTTTTGTTATCTGGTAATGTAAATGACTTTTGTAACGAGCTTGAACTTGGTCATATCATTGTTGATCTTGCAGTTACGAAGATAAACAGATTAAACGAATTTAATGAGTATGATTGCCAAATTATTTTCATAAGATATTTTTAGAGTTGGACAAATAGATGACGGTACCAATGAACTTTGGGACTCTATGCGTAAGAGTTGAGTAGAAATAAACTACCAGCCGTATCTGTGTCAACTGATGTCTGAATAGCAGTGGGATACTCGTAAATGTCGAGGCAGCTGAGATGATCAGACAAGACGTTTGTAAATAAGTAAAAGTAGACTGTACACACATGTATTCAGTATTTATCCAATTATATAATCCTGTAGTAAAAGAGAAGTCGAACAGATTACATTTATGTTGAGAATGAGACGATTAGACCATGCTATTGTCTCTGCTTAGGAAAAAAGGCGAGACGAGTATTAACGACTCTTGAAGGAAAATATGATACGACGAAATAATGGGTATACGATAAACCAGTGAACGAACGACGCATAATTTATCGTACAACGATGGTGATTGGAATATGGTACAACGACAAACAAACAAAGATTGGTGTATTGTACGGCGACTGATGTGTTACAAAACTTATCTTTAAATGACTCTGGACAATTAATGTTGTTGACAAATACATGCATATTACTAAATTCTTACACGTAAGAACTGATGTTTCATTTTAAGGTTTGGTGCAGAGATATGTATTTATTATTACTTTATCATTCTTTGAAAGAAATTTATAAATGACCATTTATTGTATTTGGAAATGATTTGAAACTGCAGAAAAATCAATATCAAATCAATTGAGTTCGTGTGTTCCCTGTTAGTCTGAGCCGAATGTTAGCCTGATCAACATGTTCATCTCAGAACAAGGAATGCTAAATAGCATTTATTTAAATTGGTGAACTGTTTCAAAGATATTTATTTGTTTCATAAAGTTTCAATTGTAGAAATATAGATAATGTTGTAAAACATTTCAAAGATGAAATGTTTTAAAGAAGAGGGAAAGGTATGTGACATAATGTCATGCCGCCAATGCTTTCTGAGTTAATGTACTAATAATGTATCACCTGTTTGCCTGGATTCTTAGGAAAACACCCCAATTATCCGACAAAATAATTTTATGTTTTTGATAACCTGGATACTTGATCTAGTTTATCGCCAGCACGTGGGTCGGTAGGGTTAGCATGATATTTTGAATGGAAGTCTGTTACTTGGTAACCTTGGTCAGATGACCTTATCCAAGCTCTCGTATATAAAGAGATGAAGCCGCCAAGCGCGGGGAGTTAGAAGTTGGGAGAGAGTCTTAGGTCAGATCACAGTCGTCATGGAAGCTGATGTTTATTTAGAGTTAGAACTTTTATTATAGATTTGAAGTGTGGAATTGGTGTTCAATAAAGTTATTTAAACAAACCATCTGACTTCATTTGATTACACAACGCGATAGTATCTTACACCCATTACGTTACAATGCTTTATACTTTATTCTCTTATTCAAAAAATGTTTTCGGAAAAAAAGCGGCTTTATGCAGCATTTATTGACCTAAAAAAGGCCTTTGATAGCGTCTACAGAAATGGGCTGTGGTTTAAACTATTTAACTTAGGAATAAAAGGAAAAATGCTCAGAATAATTCGCGATATGTATTCAAAAGTAAAGGCTTATGTCAAACTTAATAACTTTTTGTCCCTCCCCTTTGAAAGTTTGATAGGCTTAAAACAAGGTGAGATAATGTCGCCCCTTCTCTTTGCTCTTTTTATCGACGATATTGAGTTATTTTTGCAAGGTGATCCTTCTTGCGGATTAACAATTGAAAACATTAACATTTTACTTCTACTTTTTGCTGATGATATGGTTATTCTCAGTGATAATCCATCGGGTTTACAATTAAGTCTTAATAAATTACATGAGTATTGCATGAAATGGGGACTTGAGGTGAATACCGATAAATCAAAAATTGTAGTTTTTCGAAAAAGAGGCATCCTTAGGGGAAATGAAAATTGGACCTATAATAACGACCAAATAGAAATAGTTAAGGAATTTAATTATCTTGGTACTCTGTTTAGTTATACAGGCTCTTTTAACCGTAATTCTAAATTTTTAGCTGGCAAAGGTCTGAAAGCTTTAAATATGCTTTATATCAAAACACGCAGATTAAACTTTAGCACGTCTACTATTTTACAATTGTTTGACGCCTTTGTCGGTTCTATTCTATGCTTCTCATGTGAAGTCCATGGTTTTTCTAAAGCTAATGATATAGAAAGAATCCATTTAAAATTTATGAAGAAGATACTCGACGAATTTCAACAAAATATGTACGCATACATTAGTTCAAGCACTGTTTTAACTACTTACAAATATTTAAAAACCAGTACCGGAATAGAGAATTATTTGAACGTTTTACCCTTTAAATGGTTTAGCTACATTTCAAGGATAAGGCTTTCATCTCACGCTCTAAGAATTGAGACTGGCAGATACGGCAACTGTAGAATTGAGAGAAATCTGCGTTATTGCGAATTGTGTAATACAAACGATATAGAGGATGAGTTTCATTTCCTCCTTGCCTGCAATAAATACTCTGATATAAGACGTATTTACATAGATAAATTCTTTTACTTACGCCCAAATGTATATAAGTTGTCTATACTCCTTAAGAGCAAGAATAAAAAGACTCTATTAAATCTTTCTAAGTTTATTAAAGAAGCTTTTGCACGACGATCAAGTTTGATAAATAACGTATTAAATGAGTAATGACTGTAATGTAAGATAAGATATTGAACAGTTCAGTCATTAGTTGTATTAAGAACTTGCTTCTCTTCCAATTGATCTATTATGATACTTATATTTTAGGTCTTTTGATAACGTAATCTAGTTTTTGATGGATCCAGAAATGTCTTGAATGCTTATACTTTGCTAATGTGACTAATTATTTGTGGTTTTGTTAAAACATATTATGACGAGAAACTGTAAAGTTTAAGTCAATAAAATATTGTCTATATTGTCTATATCTACAGTATTTGGCTGTCAACGACACTCAATGTTTGCACCTTACTTATATTTCAAATTGTTGGAAATATCACGCAAAGGCTCATTTCATTCAGATCAATCAAGCCATTCTACGATTTTATTGGCTGAATTGGATTGGAAAGCGCCTGACTTGTCCGTTAAATACAGTTAGTTACATCGTGAAATTGACATTCACCTCAATCATAACCATTCTAAATCGCTCACTCAGCGCTCCAAACATTCATTCCAAACACTCACTCAAACCATTCAAATGCGATCAAACCTATTGAAAAATATAGAATCAACAACATCATTCAAAATAAATTTTGACAGAGAAAAATCGCGATTTCACTGACATAATTCAAATAGTTAGAGCCTCATAGGTTCTTGAAGAAATTTGAAGCTGTGCACAGAACTTGTATGCACTTTTTTATTAAAGGGATGTAATCAATATCGCAAATTTTGTTCATCCCGAACAAAATTTGCAATATGGGATTACCTCCCATTAAATTCCCTCAAAACTCGCTCCACACACTCATTCAATTTCATTCCTAAATCATTCCAAAATCATTCACCTTGTCAAATTCACGATGTTATTAACTGTACACAACCATAAAAATACGAAGATTCTTTTAAAAAGAGATGTCAGAATATCGCTTTATTCATCTCATTGGACAAAACTAGGGATAAGATATCACTGCCCTTTAATTTCATTAAAAACTAGATCCCCCCATTCGTTCAATATCATTCCGAAACCATACCCTTATAATCTATGTTGTCAATTTCACGATGTTGATAAATTGTAAAAAGTCTCTTATTCGAATAATTTCTTTGATTGTGTGAAGAGTCGGATTCCAAAATTGATGCATATTAAACTAAGACAGAGTGACAAAATTAATAGACCAATTCGTCAATTTTAACGGCTAGATCTTGTCAGAATCAGCGGGTTTCTTTGAGGATTGTGAAGCTCAATTATCAGAAATGAGAGATAGCTGTTGAATTATTGACAAAAATCTGCTAAAACACCGTCGAATTCTTCTCAGCAAAATTTGTAATCATTCAAACGGTTTTAGAAGTTACAAGATAAAGAACAAATAGTTCTTTTTTACGCTCACACTTTATCTACCTCCGTCTATTTAAGGAGAAGAAAGGCTATCTCGAGGGATCTGTGCAGCACTACTGTAAGTGCCTATATATTTACAGGCACTTACAATAGTGTTGTTCTGACCCCACGATCTGGATAGTGATACAACCGTAGATCATTGACTACGCAGTCAGTGCAGGCTGACAGGAAACGAAACTTTCCGCACATAAAAGGTTCTAGTTTAGCTGAATATGTACCGACGTCAAAAAAGAAATACAAATATATTTCACGTTGGAAATCTCTCCTCATATGGAAGAAGCTTTTATTGCAGTCTAGCTCACGCTTTTGTTGTTGTTGTTGTTATTTTTATTTTTCGCGCAAATAAAATGATGGTTAGTTATCAAGCTTCAAAGATGTCACCCTCTATTCAAAGACAAAAGTTGACCACATTGACAAGAGATCTAAGCTTCAAGTCTTTTGCACATTGAATCATGAATATTGCACATTAGATTTTGGAGAATACCACATCGGTCCTCTTGGTGAGCAACTACTTGTTTCCGAATAGTAAAAGGACTATAAATACGTTAGCGGAAACGTCATCTAAATGCATACCACACGTATTCTCTTCGAAATGAAAAGAAGCTGATAAGAATATTGGCTCAGTTTTACGCGAAAAACTCTTTAACAAGTGCCACAAACGGGTGGCCTTTGTCTGGAAGAAAAAAAAAACGCTGATGTAAAATTTGGACTTCAACAGGCTACACGGCTGAACTGATCTGGTAAACTCGAGATCTCCGGGGCGATTTCTCAGAATATTTCGACTTACTGATTCTCCAAAATTTCTTATGAATGCTTTTGCTAGAGGTTTAGAAACCACGCACTGTATACGTCATTGACGTTGTCAAATGAAGTTGCCTAATTTTACAGATGTCAAAAGCGGGCGAACTTTAACAAGTCCACCAGAATATGCCCTGCTAATGTTTACAAGTCACAGTAATTTAACAATTCTCAGACCTGACTCATTTTAAAGCTTAAACCTTTTCACTGGGTTCGATTATCGTTATTTTGCTTTTATATTAATACAAGTCAGAATTCTTCAAAGCCCATTGCGTGATTTACTTGCACATCGAATACTCAAGACACGAGTGTTTATTGCCATCTCAAAACATACGTCTGTAGAAGGCGCATGTGGTGCTTGAAACTTGGTGACCCACACTCTTGTTAAGACATTTAAAAAATGCGTAATTTAAATGTTTTTATTTTAACACGTGCTAAGTGTGGAGTTTTGTTAAAACTATATTTTTTTCAAAATGAAAAATTAAAAAAAAATAATAATAAAAATAAAAAATCAAAGATATGCCATACGAGGCGTTTTTTCTTTACGTCAGTATATATCTATTCAAATGTTTTCATTTTAACACAAGTGAAGGAAGGTTTGTTAAAGCTAGACTGTATTTTTCAAAATGAAAAAAAAAAAAAAAAAATAAAAATAAAAAATAAAAAATGAGAAAATGAAAGAAATGACAAACGATTTTTTTTAACATCAATATGTACCTTTTATTTTACCTTCAAGGTCGGTTTTTGAAATACGATCTATTATTGGCCATTACTGGAAACAATCCTTATTTCAAACATTAATCGTTTTCTGCTATTTGAAAGATTTCAAAGTCTTTTTTTGCGTGAGGAGTCACATTTATATCTTGTAATAATCCCGTCTTTAAATAGTCACCAAAAAGCACTCATTAATCCAAACAATTACACCGAAAAAAAAAACCAAAAAAACCCCCAAAATGACCTACATGGTCTACAGATTCAATATCTAACTTCATTAAAGGAAGATAATACATTTTTTCGTTGTCAAAAAACTTTATATCAACGTTTAACGCTTGCTGGTGATGTTCATATTGCGTGAAAACAGTTCATTGTATTAAAGAAGGGCAGAATGTACAAAAGAAAAAAAACAATCAAAAGACAATTCGTTCAGCGGACGCAGGTGGTGCCACGACGATCAGGTGGTTAAACAAGAGATTCAAAAGTATAGTTTTTACTTTTGTTGAAATAACGTCTGTCGCGACTCGAATCTATTGTTACAGTTATAAACATCGTGAAAATGATAAGATGAATCATTTTGGAATGCTTTTGGAATGAAATTGAAATAGCGTGTGGAGAGAGTTTTGAGTGAAATTAAAGGGAGGTAATCCAATATTGCTAATTTTGTTCAAGTCGAACAAAATTAGCGATGTGTATTACCTTCCTTCAATAAAATGTGAGTAAAAGTTCTATAAATAGCTTCATATTTCTTCAAGAACCTATAAGACACTTTAAATTTCAATTATGTCAGTGAAATAACGATTTAGTCATTGCTTTATTCATTTTGAAGGTAGTAGTTGTTTTTTTTTTTTTCTTTTTTAGTTATTTTGAGCGTTTTTGAATGCTTTGATTGAGTGTTTGGAATAAATAAATTGAGCGATGAATGAGCGATTTAGAATGGTTTTAATTGAGATGAATGTATATTTCATGATGTAACTAACTGTATAATCAACGTTACTTTAACTACTTTACATTGGCGTAACTAGGATGTTGAAATTTAAACGAACTCAGCAAGCGACCACCAAAATTTAAATACAGTTAGTTACATGAAAGTGACATTCAACTCTATCAAATCCATTCTAAATCGCTCAATCAGCGCTCCTTTCATTCATTCCTACCACTCATTTAAACCATTCAAAAACGCTCCAAAATCAATAAAAAAGACCAGACCAACACTGCATTCAAAATAAATAGCGAGAGAAAAATCGCGATTTCACTGATATAAATGAAATTAGAAGCGTCTGATTGGTCCTTGAAGACATAGAAAACTATTTATAGAACTTATATACCTATTTCACCGAGGTGAAGTGATAAATATCGCTATTTTTTAATCCTGATCAAAATAAGCGATATTGGATTACGTCCCTTCCATTTCAATTAAAACCCACTCATAACACTCATTCAATCGTATTCCAAAGTCATTCCAAAATCATTCACCTTCTCAGTTTTACGGTGTTATTAACTGTAGGATAAACGCGATATATGGACTGTGACAAAAGATAAATAACCTCCATCCGCTCCACTTTTTTAATGATTTGAGCAATAGTGAATAATCAAAACATCATAACTACAGCTAGAATAAGCTGTAGTTATGATGCTTTGATCATTCATCGAAAGAGGATTTATGGTATTACGCACCTACGTAATGTGCGTAATGGTAGTTACGCCCTTGCATTAACCCTTCTTATACCAAATAAAACATAACCCTGCAGTACACAAAGATTTGACAGACAAAAAAATGGCATTTGTTGATGAATATAAGATTAAAAATTAGTAGAATATTTTCGAAACAATGCTTAAATCAATATATTGCTATAGTTTAGTTTTTTGAGTGACGTGTTAATCTAGAATATTTAGTCATTTGTACGCACTCATTAGAAAATAAAGTATAATAAATTCTGATAGCCTATAAATCATGGCTTCCTTACAGGAAATTACAAAACTAAAAATATTAATCATTTTTTACCAATGTCAGATTTCACAGTTCTGCTGTAAATTAGCAAAAAGCGGTAAATTAATTTTCGTATATTGATTTGGAATTGACAGAAACGAGAATTGAGGAAGGTTGTTACAGTTAGTTACATTGTGAAATTGACATTCACCTCAATAAAGACCATTCTAAATCGCTCACTCAGCGCTCCATTCAATCATTCCAATCACTCTCTCAAACCATTCAAAAACGCTCAAACCCAATGAAAAATAAAGAATCAACAACGTCATTCAAAATAAATTTTGAAAGAGAAAATTCGCAATTACACTGACATAGGTCAAATTGTTAGCGTCTCATAGATTCTCGAAGAAATAGGAAACTTTGTAAAGATATTTTTTTGCTTTTTTTATTAAAGGGAGGTAATCAATTTCGCTAATTTTGTTCATCCTGAACAAAATTTCCGATGAAGTATTACATCCCATTAAGTTCACTCAAAACTCGCTCCACACACTCATTCAACATCATTCCGAAATCATTCCAAAATCGTTCATCTTGTCAAATTCACGATGTTGTTAACTGTATTTTCTAGGCGTGACTTATTCTTATAACACAAATTCGTTTAATACCTTCGTACAAAAGGTTATTCTTATTGCTAGAGCTATTATCAAATTCAAAATCCAAATGGATTCCTCCAGGATGTGAGGTTACAGGATGTTGTGAAATCCGTTTCTAGACCCGGTTGGAGAAGGTAGTGATATTTCGTGTTCAGAGACAATTATCAGCCTGATATTCTTATTTTTTCTTGAAATGTATTTGTGAGGGAAAATGTTTTGGAACACTTTTTTTTTAAAAAAAAAAAAAGTAAATCATTTGATCCATATATGGGCGATTGTTTCAAGAATCGTGTAGGTAGATGTAGTTTACGGAATCAACCGAGTTTTGACGAATGCCTTTGTTGATCTCGCATCGAAAAGATTAACGTCATTTTTTGCTTGTCTCGGAAATTATTAGCTTATGTGAATTGTTTTTTCTATACTAAGAAATGTAAATATTAATTTGAACAACTTTTTCATTGTCTATTTTCGCGTAAATACAGCAAAAAGGGAGTGAAACTCTATCTTGGTCCAATTAAAAAACAAGACTTTAATGAGCTTCGCTAATTTTCATGGTAACGTTTCCCAATAATAATAATTCTTCTAAATATGATAATAAATAAACTCATATATTCTTCAAATTTAGGCAAGGCCTTCTTTGGCGTGTGATATGTTGCAATATTGTATAAAAAATATTTGTTCAATACAAAAATAATCATGGTGTAAAAGTTATATATGGACTATAATAAAATAATCATATTCTAAAAAAATATTTATGTGGTAAAACTATTTATTTTCGCAATAAAAAATATTTATAGTGTGAAAAAGAAAATGTATTTATTTAATAAAAAAATATATTTATGTGGTAAACTAAACATATATACTGTAAAAAAATATTTATGTAGTAAAAAGATTTATATATGGACAATAATTAGTATTGTGGGAGAGCAAGATTACTTTGTAACAACGCATTTCATTGGTTCCTTTATTCAAATATGACAGCCCGCTTAGGCTGAGTAATAAAATACGTCTTCCCTTACGTCATCGGGTATCCATTACCGCTAGCTGTTTCAGCCACGAACCCAATCACAGGAAATACTGATGTGGTTTAACGTCACTTTTAACAAAATTTATGCGTTATTGCGACGACTGGAGAACCATGGAATGCCGGGATCTCACACAATAGATGAACCACTATACCTTTCCCGAGTTGCCAGCAACTCACCCATTTCGGTCTATGAATACCGACGGTGACAAAGGTAGTAAATGCTATATGCCGTGATCGGGGATCGATTCTTAGTTCCAAATCACAAAGGTCATGAATGATCTTAAGATTAGAGGTCAGAGCGTTTCTTCGCTTCATAATATTCTTATTTACATTATTTGTAGCATCGTGTATAGATCCACAAGAAAGAGTGAGACTCAAGAAACCGTTATCCCCTATCATTTTCAATTCAAAATTGATCTTTGATCACTCCTTTGAAATTGCAGGTCTTTACATTCGAAACCAATTTTTTAAAGCACGAGTTTTTCAAGTACGCGATTTCCTTCCATTGAATTTATCCAAATAGGCGACGAGTTGATACGGGGGAAAGTGCAAGGATGCAGGACGGAACTTCGACTAAGATATGCCGCGTTCTTTATCTATTTCGAAGGTAAGCATTGACACACAGGGCATCATTTTAACGTCTCACCCTAGGGCAAATGGTAAATTTGAGTGTCAACCCGAGTATTCTTTCAAAGCGGGATCCGCTTTCGGATAATTTAACCTCGGCTCTTCGAGGCCGAAGCTATATATCGGAGTTGGTTCTATTTGAATATGGCATATAATGTCACTTTTAAAAGTTTGGCAGTCATACAACAGAGACTGGGACATAAAACCACGAGGCCCTTGTATTTCTTTCACCAGTTCTACCAGTAATTTATTTGCCGATAACTTTCGTGTGTAGTGACGCTAGCGGAAATAAAGATGTCGATGACGTAGGCTATGACGCAGTTTGTTACCGAGCTATCCCACAATTCTAATTATTGAATAAAAATATTTTTTTATCAACTATATCATTTTTTTTTACCATATAAATATTTTTTATTGAACAAATATATCTTTTTATACAAATATATGTATATATTTTTTTTCTCATGATTATTTGTTATTGAATAAATGTTTTTCTTGAACAAATATATATTTTATACCAAAAAATATTTTTCAATAACATAAATAATTTATTTTTTTGATATAATTAATTCATTTTAGTCCATATATATAACTTTTACACCATAATCATTTTTTATTGAACAAATATATTTTTATACAATTTTGCAACACATCACACGCCATAGCCTACGTAAAACATGTCATTGCATGTTATACTTTTTCTTGTTATATTTGAAACAAATAGCTATTGAGTGCACACATGGTTTGTCTACGATTTGATTCTTTGACCACAATTTTGACCACTTGTCCTTATTATAAACTCTTCCGGGATTTGATGTAGACAAAGATTCTTTCTTGTTCAAGACATTTAAGCCAAAATGTGACATCTAGAATGCACACAATGCTTTTCCAGTAATTAACCCATTGACCTTGTGTTTAATCAGACTTGACCAAATTTGGAACTCGTCCAAGGTGCGAAGTAGAGAAACATTTTGACCAATTCATGCAACATTTTGGACAATGTGCAGAGGTACAGATAAGAGGGGGTAAAGCCAGTCTAAAATCCTTTTTTCCCAATGAAATCCTTTGTTGTTGGTACTCATTGGAATCGTCTTCACGAGACGATTCCAATGAGTATCAACAACATATGATGTGTGCTTTAACTTTTGAAATACTTTGATTTAAAATCCAAAATACCCCCTCTATCTGTAGCTCTGCAATGTGGCTCCTAGAGTGCCCTAGATTTTGACTTATTGACCCCATTTTTACCAAATTTTGTACTCGTCCGAGATATCATGTAAACAAACATTCAGACCAAATTTTTAGACATGTAAAAAAAAGCAGAAAAAACAGAGTTTATCTATGATTTGAATACTGAGCTCCTTTGTGACCCCATTTCACCATTTAACTAAATATTCTAAGTTTCAAAACACTTGAAAAAAATATGTTGCATCTAGAGTGGACACAAGATAATGACGGGCGACGCACGACGGACACAGCATATTAACACAAGCTCAACATTTCAACTTCATTTTCTAAGGTGAGCTGAAAGTCGTTTGAGGACCAAGTATTCTAGATATTTGTCAATAAAGGTAGAATCACCATCATCTGTCACCATTAGTGTAGTGTCTTGTATGATAGATGGTACCGTCATTATAGGTGTCAATTCAAAGTAACAATCTACGAGGGTCAATGGAGAACGTCGATTCTTTTGATGTGCAAGATCCTTTTCTTTGGTAAGACATTCTTTATTATAATGTTTTCAAAAAGTAATATAGAAGAAAACGCATGGTCTAAGAGAAAACACACTCTTTATATCAAAGTATCAGAGAAGAATTCATATGTAGACTCTACAAAAAAGAAAGACCCCGCGTTTCATCGTTTAATACCTTGTAAATGACTCTGGGCATAAGACCATTTCAGACACCATTATATTTGCAGCGTGGTGCAAATATGCACAAATAATCAAGAAACTCAATAAAATAATTATTTGAAAAACAAAAGAGGCAGGTATACATGTAAGTTCCAGATTAACTCGAGGTCGCTTTATAAAATATGCAAGAGGAATAGAGGAAGTTAAAATGAATATCTAGATTAAGAAAAGCAGCTCAGTTTGTAAAAGTTCTCCTCTAGTCAGTCTGCACAAATCGCGCAGTCTGACTAGGATGGAAATTTTACCCAATTCTCATGCGATTCCTAATCGACATATGGGCCTACTAGTATATATTTGCCAATGAAGGTAGAATCACCATCTGTCACCATTAGTGTAGTGTCATCTATGATAGATGGTACCGTTATTATAAGTGTCAATTCAAAGTAACAATCTACGAGGGTCAGTGGAAAACGTCGATTCTTATGACGGGCAAATCATTTCCTTTACTAAGAAATCCCTTGTACTTGTAATAGAGTGACAAACATCGTGAAATTGTCACTCGTCACTCCCAAAAACTATCTTAATCGTTCGCTTTGCGTATCATTTATCTCAACAAGTGTTTTAGTCTGCAGAGCAGAAATTAAGAATTTCTGATGGTTTATCCGAACAAAATTACATACGGATAGTACCAAGACAACTTTACCATTTGCGCTGCATTAAAAGGGCGTATTCCATTGACAGGAAACATGACTGAGTCATGTTTTCATCAAATAAAAGGAAACTTAAAAGCTTAATTTGAAATGGTTAAATCGCAATTTGAAAGAATTCCAATTTATTTCCTCGAAAAGCTTTGAAGAAATTTAGAATTAAAGTAAGTGGTTATTTTGAATTACTTTTAGTATACATGTATATGGAAGTAATTAAGCGGGGTGATCGATGGATTCGAGTTATTTTCAAATTAGATAAATGCAGTTAATAAAGAAAGTTCCTACATAAAGTATACCTCTGTCTTTCGAAAGCGTATTTAGTGTAACAATGATCAATACGCGTGCACACCACGTGACATCGTTTGGGAATCTCCATTTTAGATACATGTAGGTTCTCAAATCGCCCATTTGTCCATACATGGATAGTATTTTCTACGGTAAATATTAAGACACAATTCGAATACTATTCAATATCCATGTTGAAGTAGGATTCGAGATGATTCTATATATTACTTGCGCTTATTTAATCTAAAAAGCAAACTATTCACGCTCCATGGCTGATTCAACGCTGGATGAAATCTGAAAAAACAGAGAATGCTTTACTTTATTATCCGTTATGGCTGCACACAAAAAATTACCCGAACGGTGGTCACCGTTGACAATAGGTTTTGCAAACACTGTTTAATTTTGAAATCTTGCCGATTAATTTTTTTCGCAAAATGCGTTAAAATGAGACGTTTCTGGCTTCTTAGGGGAGAAAGGTTCCAGATTTCTGATTCATTTGTGCTAAGTTTGACAAAACATTTGATATTATTCAAAGTTGTATTGACCACCATTTCTCGACGGTGAATGCTTACCGTGTCGCCATAAGCATGGCATCGTTTCATCAATTCTTACGTCACAACTACAAAACTATTCTTTTAAAATATGGCTTATTCATAATGAAACCAGCTTCATTAGTGTACATTCCCTACTTCATGAGCAATAAACGAATAACTCGAATTTATCGATCACCCCCCGTACGTACAGCTTTACAAGAGAAAGAAGTATAATTACCCTATAGAGCTTTAGCCTGAGAATTCTGTACACGTCATTTCATAAATTCTGACTTCGAAACCACAAAACATTCTTTCATAATTTCATTAGTGTACATTCCCTATATCATGAGCAATAAACGAATAACTCGAATTTATCGATCCCCCCCGTATGTACAGCTTTACAAGAGAAAGAAGTATAATTACCCTATAGAGCTTAAGCCCGAGAATTGTGTACACGTAGCCTTTCATAGAATTATATGTTAAATGTCAAAAGTACCATTAAATGACATACTTTAAGATGCAATAATTATGTAAAATTATATAAGAATAATAAAAGAATGACGTTAATGGAACAAAATTAGTCTGGAGCATCTATAATTATACCGGTAGCAATATTTCTTTTAGGTGCGTAATTCAAAACTCGAAGAATTCTTTTCTTTTATACATTCAATATTAAATGCTTACATTTTGCGAGTATCATCAGATATAGTTTGTTTCAATTTCATAAAGGGGAATTCATACATTAATGTCATTATGTTAAAAGGGTTTTCTGTGTGTTCTCCCCCCCCCCCTCCCCTTCTCCCCCTCCTCCCCCTCCCCCTCTCTCTTTTTTTTTCTCTCTCTCTCTCTATCTCTCTCTTTTTCTCTCTCTCTTTCTCTCTCTCTCTCTCTCTCTCTCTCTCTCTCTCTGTCTCTGTCCCTCTCTCTCTCTCTGTCTCTCTCCCTCTGACTCTCTCTCTCTCTCTCTCTTCTCTCTCTCTCTTTCTCTTTCTCTCTCTCTCTCTTTCTCTTTTTTTGTTGATGTAATTTCTAAAATAAAAATGATTCTAATATTTCAAATCTATAAATTCGATAATTAGGACAAACTAACAGTAAATTAATATGATTAACTTTCACTGAACTTAATTTCTAAACGGCCGATCGGATATAGATTCGGAGCTATACAGGACAAGCTCGATCCGAAGGTGAACCTCAATCCGAAAACTAAAGAAGGAACGATTGAACATTGAAGGTTGGGTAATAGAGGATATTGAATGAGTGGTCATTGAATACCGAATTTATGAAACGAGTCATCTATAAACAGATAAAAACGAGGCTGCGTCGAGTTTTTATTTGTGTTAGATGACGAGTTTAATAAATTCGGTATTTTATGAGCTCAAATTTGATATTCTATTTATAATATGACCCGAATTTACGTCAAAATTCTTGAAATTCGACATTTCAATACTCCGCGAAACTTATAACGCCGTTTAAAACTGACGTCACAATATTTACATTTTGACGTCATTTTCGCGGTTACAAAATTGCGTTTCTATTTGCTCTTAGCTCATTTGCATAGTTATTCCTCTAGTGTAATAACACCATGTAATATAAAAAATATTCAACGGGTTTATTTCACTCCCGCGACGTACGTCATATTATAAATTCTAATATTTCATGCATATGCGAGAGGCAAAATAATCACATTGAAATTTTCTTTCACTGATTGCGTTTGATCAATTTTTTAACGTCATTCTTTTTTCTAAAAGGAATTTTGTCTTCTATTTAAAAGTTTGATTATCTAATCTACCATTAGTTTTCTAATATTGATAACGATTTTGACCGTTTGAGTTAATGTCAACTATCGTCATAATCTAGTACCGACCCTAGATTAATCTAAAGGTGGAATAAATTTTCCTATTGTAAAAATCTATGAATCTGTACATTGTTTGTCTGAATAGGTTTAACACCACTTTAAGGATTCATATCGCTTAGGCAGGAGCACCAAACAATGGGTTCCTGGTATTCACTGCACCCATACTAAAGTATGTTTATTTCCTTCTCCAGGCAGTTCCCATGCAACTGCTTTCCCACTTAATGTTACGCTTATCCTCCCATCGTCGACAAATGACGAAAAGGATAATATGCCGCCGGTGGTGGTCAAACCCGTGACACCCATGGTTTGAAGATTGGGGGCTTGTACAATATCGTCTGGTGCAAAATGAAGGATGTAAGTCTCTTATTTTAAACATGGCTACGTATACAATGTACAGTTAAGAATATCGTGAAAATGACAAAGTGAATGATTTTGGAATGATTTCGGAATGAAATTGATTGATTGATTGATTGATTGATTGATTGATTGAGTGAGTGAGTGAGTGAGTGAGTGAGTGAGTGAGGTGAGTGAAATTATAGAGAGGTAATCCATTATCGCTATTTTTCAGGATGAACAAAATAAGCGATATTATTTACACCCCCCCCCCCTTTCATAAAATATTCATACAAGATTTATAAATAGTGTCCTATCTCTTGAAGGACCTATCAAACGCTTGAAATTTCAATTATGTCAGTGAAATCGCGATTTTACTACAGCTTTATTTGTTTCGAATGTAGTTGATGATCTTATCTTTTAAGTGATTTTGGAGCGTCTTTGAATGGTTTAAGTGAGTGTTTTGAATGAATGAATGAAGCGCTGAGGGCGTTTTGAATGTATTTTTTGAATGTAGTTGATGATCTTATCTTTTAAGTGATTTTGGAACGTCTTTGAATGGTTTGAGTGAGTATTTGAATGAATGAATTGAGCGCTGAGGGAGCGATTTAGATTGCTTTTGATTGAGATGAATGTCAATTGCACAATGTAACTAACTGTAGGAGTGAGTTTTTTCCCCTAGCAGATTATACAGTTACACATTTAAAGGCATTGACACTCATAACCTTCTAAATCATTCTAAACCGCTCGCTCAAAGTCAAATTCGAATGTTTCAAATACTCACTCAAATCATTCACAAACGCTCCGAAACCATTGGAAAATGCACGGGAATCGATTACAATACTTCAATACTCCATCCAAATCGATTAAATCTCTTTCTTGCTTTTATTAGCTAATATTAATTTTAAAGTATCAGCGAGACACACAAATCTTCATAATAGACAAGTACGTTAAATGTTCAAAGGGACGTAATAAACTATCGCTAATTTTGTCCAAATTGGACGAAATTGGCGATAGTGTATTACCGTCCTCAAATTTCACTCAAAACTCGCCTCTCGCACCCAATATCATTCAAAAATTCAAACGGTCAAATCCGCTATTTATTATTAACTGTTGGTTTGTTGTTTTTTTTTTTGAAAAAAAAAAACATAAGCCATTTTCCTTACTTTATTATTTACTATTTCACCGAATTAACTGTAAGGATAAAGGTTAAAAAGTAATGCAATTGCCTTAATGTTTTCATTGATGGTACAGTCGCCATGGGACCCATAACGTTACGTTAGCCGCATCATAGATTGCTAACATAATTAAATCATTTCCACTAGATGCAAGCTCATTGTCGGATTGTAGATTGGTATTTCCCTAAATCATATATTCCATCTTGAATCTGTTTAATTTTCAGCTATGAAAGATTTGCTGGAAAACGACAGATTTTGCATATTTGAAAAGTCGGCAGAAAATGGACCTTTCAAAATAATACTTTTTTCAGCCAGACTGGCAGAAAACAATTAAATGCATCGTGAAATTGACATTTATCTCGATCAAAACAATTCCAAATCACTCGCTCTGCGGTCCATTCATTCACTCCACTCACTCAAACCAGTCAAAATCACTCCAAACTCACTGAAAAGGATAGAACCAAAAACGTCATTCAAAATAAATAAAATTAGAAAAATAAAAAATCGCTATTTCACTGACAAAATTCAAGTTGTAAGCGTCTAGTAGGGTCTTAAAGAAATAGGAAGTTATTTATAGAACTTGTATGCACATTTTATTAAAGGGAGGTAATAAATAGCGCTAATTTTGTTCATCCTGAACAAATTTTGCGATATTTGATTACTTCCCATTTAATTCACTCAAAACTCACTCAACACACTCAATCAATTCCATTCCATTTTCATTCCATAATCATTCATCTTGTCATGTTCACGATGTTGTGAAGTGTATATCTAAAAGTCCCCTTCCTCTATAATATCTTTTGGTACATATAATAGAAAACTTCGTGAATTAAAGGGCTCTATGGTCTTTCATTTTCAACTCAAATATGAAGTATGAAATAATTGAAATATAATTTTTCGCCTGATTAAAAAAATGTTCGACAAATATAGAGAAACCCCAATTTGTGCTAAAATTCATGTCTAAAATTGATGTAGCCTTAATTTGAAACACGAGCAAGCAGGTATTTGAAAAATATTCAAAGAGTTCAATGTATAAACTTTCATCGAATTCGGGCCACGCGCTGTGGAAAAAAGACTTTGTACGAACCCACGAAAATGGGGTAAAGCTGTCATCCCTATAAACACCTTTTCACATTGAAGAATAAAAAGAATACAGATAGCCGATGGTTTAAGCATCTTTTTAAGTTTTTTATACAGTGAATATTTTATTTAAACAATTGAAGTTATTTAATTCAATACTTGATGATCCGCAGGGTTCGCCCACGGGATATGGAGAATGGCTTCAGACAGATGGACGTTATAACGGAAGGAAAAAAAACGGACTTTCACAGTCCGCGTAGACTGGGTTATTGTCCCTAGATAGATCGATACTAAGTCTCTCAGACAGAGGGCTACCAGTTTACAGTCCGCACAGTCTGACCAAGTTCGGTACTTTCCGCAAAGTTTAGACGGTCCAATTCGGAACGTCCCCCGGACTTTACAGTAAACTAGACGAAAGTGTAGTAATTTTTTTATCATTTTATGTGATTAGGCTTCTGGTGGTACTTTGGTCAACACGCTTGAAGAAAAAATAACATAAAGTGATTTCTGATCATCTATGTAGATATTTTGGGCATTTTATAATTTGATGACAAAACTCAGTGAAACACTGCGTTTAGATATCAATTATAAAAAATGGCCAGTTTTATCCTTAAGTCGATTTTGTATTTCGCAACGTCACCTTTAGGTATATTTGTGACGTCATGTTAACCCACGTGCGGTATGACGCGATTTCATATCCGCGACGTCATTTTCCCTAAGTCTATTCCGTAGAATCGCCGAAGGTTCCCAGTGGAGAATGTCCTTTTCCGCTTGACTGGATTCGGAATATGACTCGGATTTTTCCGAGATCGGAAAGAACCTCGGACGAAATTGTAGTAATTTGGGGTCATTTTAGGTAATACATCTATTGGTGGTGCTTTTGTGAATACGTTTTAAAGAATATTTTTTTCTTTCTTTCTGATAAAATATGGAGACATTTTTTGCATATTATGATTTGATGACAAAACAGTAATTCACTGCTGCTTTTTTTTTAATCATATGCTTAGTTATAATTTTCGTTGATTTTTTTTATTGACGTCAGCTAGATGCTCATGACATCATAAAAAACCAATGTGCGAACCGAAGCGCTTTCTTGGCTGTGCCCTTAATATTCTCGATATCTATTGCATAGAATCGCCTAGGTTTCCCGATTTGCATGGTGGGTTACTGATCTATTTCTCGCAGGATAAAACTAAAACACGATATTTTCAGGAAACAAAATCCTTCCTGGAACTGCAGAGAAAAAGGTTGTTAACAGCATCTTTTATCAATAGTTTGCGTGACCGCAATACAAAGCTCTAACTTTAACAAAAAATCCGACAACACCTACAGATATTTGCGTGAAAATGTCGAAGACGTAATTACCCTAATTGATCAAAGTGTGATTCAATGAGACTGTGTCCCTTCGTTTTTGCTCCGCATAGAGATAAAAATCTAAATCTGACAAAACGAAGATAGTTTATTGCAAAAAATGTCCTGTCTTCCATCATTAATAGAAAGGTTTTTAGAATATTAAAATGAGCCTGTGTGTGACATTTCCAACAATTTTAAATGTTCGCGAGGTGCAAACACTGAGTAGGGTAGACAGCCACATACTGTTTATCTTAAATTGTCTGCTGGTCTACAGATACTTTGAGATATTATCTCTCTACTGAACGCATAGTGAAGACTCGGGTCAGACTGTGTGGATTTACAGGCTGGTCAGAGTCTTTGCTTTGCGCACACTTGAAGTTGTTGGAAATATCACTCACAGGCTCATTAATAATCAGCATTATGACTTCTTTTCTCAACGGAGATTTTGGAATAGATAAATCGACGTATTGGTAATAAATTCTAGACCAGATTGTAAAAGCAACTCTGAGGTGCGACTTCGTCGTATTGCTATTTTTAAGTTGGAATGCGGAGCAATTCCAACTTAGATTTAACAAAACCGCAAAATGAACACAAGATAAATTCATTTCGGGTTTTTTGAGAACACGCATCACGTGAACAGGATGTGAATACACTTCGGCCTATTTTGTATATCTCAACTTGACATAGACATACAGTTTATTTCATCAAAAGGAAATAATCCTGTACAATTACACAACTATCACTTCATGTATATTATCAAAACGCTAATTTATGATTTAAACGATATTTATTGAAATTTGCGTACGAATTTACTAGTATCACATGTTTACATTACTATATTTGGAAATCATGTGATGAGTCAAGTTAAATAAGGTCAGCTATTGAGAATAGCACTAGCCAATCACGTGATCTGCTTATTTGACATTGTCGCGACCTGGATTCACAGTATTGTGGCAACAGCACAGGCCAATCACGTGTACTGCTTATTTGGTAATGTCGCGACCGATTTTCGTATAATTATGTTATAGCTTATTTTAAAGGTATAGTTTCTCTTTCTGAACGACCTTATCACACATTTAACTTATGACAAATTTTTATATTGTACATTTCTGTCTACAGTTACGCAATAAAAATCTTTAGTTTTTCTTAAAATGAAGATACACTTTTAAAGTTGATGAATATTTTTGCAACATATTGCCGTTTGTTTTCCGTCATATTTGCATGAATGTTTCATTGTCAAAGCCCAAAATTCATCAAGTAAAATCCTGGCCACCACATCTTTAATGGAATTATGAATATCTTTGCCCAATTGCATTCCATCACCAAAATAACTTGCCATTTGAAAGTTCAACTTGTTTTCTTCACATTCTTGCACATCAACACTTTTAAGAGCACCATCATACAGTTAGTTACATCGTGAAATTGACATTCATCTCAATCAAAAACATTCTTAATCGCTCACCCAGCGCTCCATTAATTCATTTCAAACACTCACTCAAACCATTCAAAACCCTCAAAATTACTCAATAAATAAAATCAACTTGTACATTCAAAATGAATAAAGCATTTTAGAACCAAATCGCGATTTCACTGACATAATTGAAATTTAAAGCGTCCGATTGGTTCTTAGCGAAATATAAAGCTATTGGTCGAACTTTCATGCATTTTTTATTAAATGGAGGTTTTACATATCGCTAATTTTGTTAATCCTGAATAAAATAAGCGACATTGGATTCCCTTTCTTAAATTTCACTCAAAACTCGCTCCGCTTCCTAAATCATTCCAAAATCGTTCAACTAATCAATTTTACGATTATATTAAATATACCCCCAACTCAGAAGTAGAGGAGCACATATTGATTTCATCATGTCTGTCTGTCAGTCCATTGACCTTTTGCTTTCCGCTAGCTAAACGGAGAAGCAATTGACCTGCAATAACGAAACTTTACACAAATATTGTCCATGACCCAAAGAAATACCTATTGTTTCGGGGCATACATGTCACGGTCATAAGTTACCTTGAACTGTTAACAGTTTCCACTCTAACTGAACAACAAATTGAACCCAAATCATAAACCTTGACACAAATGTCAATGACACAAGAAAGTGCCAAATTTTGGAGTCATGAAGGTCGAAGTTACAATTGAACTTCGTCCAAGAATTGTCTTGCGATTCCAACTCACGAAGTAAAAGACTTCCATGCGAAAGAAGCTTTTCATCAAGGACAAAGCGCTTGTTGAGGTTCACTTTGCGACAATTCTAATTAAAAATGTAATTGATAACTGAAATGGAGCAGAAGTCATTTGAAAAATAACATAGAAACTGTTTTGAGTGTATAAGTGTCCGCCTCTGCGTCCATTAGTCGGCTATATGGTCCATATCATTTTCTTCCTTTTAAGCTCATCTGATTACTACGTGCTCTATGGGAGCTTTAAGGATCACCCTGACTCCGACGTCCGTCGTGTGTCGTCAACTTTCTTAAAACTTCTTCTTCTCCTAAATCGCTGGGCCAATTTCAATAAAATTTTGACAGAATGTTCCCTGTGTGACCTTCTTCAAAAATTCTTCGCTAAATTCTGATAATCCACAAATATGGGCGTGGTAGGGCGGGGCTTATTTTGAGCCAGAAATCTTTGAACGACATCTCCTCCTGAACCAATGGGGCGATTTCAATGAAACTACCAGAATATTCTTGGGGTGACCATTTTTAATAATTGTTCGTGAAATTGAGAATGGCCCATAAATATGGGCGTGGCAAAGCGGGGCTTATTTAAATCCTTAAATCTTTGTACAACATCTCTTCCTGAACCACTGGGCCCATTTCAATGAAACTTTTCCAGAATGTTCCTATGATGACCCTTTTTAAAAATTGTTTTCAAAATTTTGATTGGCCAATAAATATTGACGTGGCAGGGCGGGCCTAATTTTGAGCCAGAAATCTTTGAATGAAATCTCCTCCTGAACCACTGGGCCAATGTCTGTGAAACTTTACCACAATGTTCCTTGAGGATGGCTTTTGGCAAATTGTTAACGAATTTTTGATTGGTCCATTGGAGTCGCAGGGCGGGACTTATTTTAGCTCAGGACCTTTGAACGAAATCTCCTCTTGAACCACTTGGCCGATTTCAATAAAACTTTACAAGAACGTTCCTTTGGAGACCATCTTTAAAATTTGTTTGCAAAGTTTTGATTAGCCAATAAATATGTGCGTGGCAGGACAGGGCTAATTTTCAGTCTCCTCTGTAAATTAAAATTTCTTTCAACAAAAAGGAAAATTTGAATGAAACTTTGCCAGAAAGTTTCTTGGATGAGATCCACTGGACAAATCGGATTCAGGACAGCGGTTTAGGACTATTTTGGCCCTCTTGTTATTATTTTTCTTCCATCAATTGCAGGCCTGTATAGCGAATCAGGGGTTTAAGCGTCTCTTGTTGTTTAAATGCATTGATTTATATACGCCCGTCAAAAGACGAGACGTATTATGTGATCACCTGTGGTGGGCGGGAGGCGTGAGCTTTGTAAGTGGCTTTCGGCGGCACTCATTCTTTCCGACTATTTGTCTCTCACCAATGAGTTGATAATCGTAGACATATGTGAGATAGCAGCTGGAGGTTAGGAAAGGATGTGGTGGTTGTACTGGTGAGAGAAATACCAGGGAACCATTGTTAGGTGCTCCAGCCGCCGCGATATAACTGAAATAATGTTGAAAGCGGCGTAAAACTCCATTCAATCAACCAATCAATCGTAAGTGGCTTGAGGTCACCGTCTCTTGAACGCATTCCAACTTATCAGTACTTTCAGTACTTTGATTTATTTATCGCTGATTTTGGTTTGCAAAGAAATTTTTGATTTGGCCTGCGTCATGGGAGTGGAATAATCCAGTTTAATATTTAAAACAATGCTAATGCTTTTTGTTATCGTGGAAATTACGCAGAAGGGATGCAATGTCGTCAGATTACAAAAAAACTTTAATATTACGGAGAAAAATTGAATCAATGAATGTGGTTATTTTTCTCTAAGATTGAGCGAAAAATTGCCAATTTCGAATATCAAATTTGTGTTAATAAAATACAAAAAATTATCAAAAGAGAAATAACATTTATGAATGAAACATTAAACATAAGACAAACAAACCTTTGGTCGTACCTTTTCAAACATGATTGATATATCGCAAATACTATATACATTGTGAAATTGATAATCATTCTGATCAAACCCATTCAGAAATCACTCACTTAGCGCTCATATCATAAGTTCAAAACACTCACTCCAATCAGTATAAAATGCTCCGAAATCCCTCAAAATTTTCATCATCTTAACAAAATCGATCAAATAGTTGTATGATTTTTTTTTGACTGGTATTAATTATTAAGCATTTGTTTTGCCCGCGAAGACAAGAAATCAGAAAAGTACAGTTTTTTTTCAGGGGATGTAAAAAAAAGTCACTTATCCAGTCCAGTTTGGACGACATTATCGATTATTCGGCAATCATTCAAAACTCGCTCCTCCCACTCATTCAATTTCATTCCAAAATCATTCCATAACCATTCAATTTGTCAATTTAAAAATGCTCCTTACTGTACAAGTGCTTCAAATATATAGGTCTGCTAAATGATTTCAAAGGGCCAAATCTTTAGATTAAATGTAAAGGAAAAAAAGAGACCACGGACTAAAAATGATCCTGAAAGCTACCCCATATGATGTTGAGCACAGGTAGGGTGAAAATACACATTATTATGGTGTAAAAACAAAGTCCTTTTGTTTTTCTTTGTCTGTCCTTAGAGCCACGTTTCTATCCAAATACAAGCGTGGAAAACAGAAACTAATCAATCACTGTTTAATTATCATGTAATATGACATATTTTCATAAAGCACGCAAATGAAGATAAAGAAACGTTTACTTACGTAAGAAATCATGGGAATATTGAATGCAGCTGCTATTTTTGCCTCGTGCCTACACGTGTCTTGTGGTCCGATATAGGCCGATATGTTGTCATTAATTAGATCAACTGTCACTTTAACACTATACAGTTCACTTCCATATGTCTCTGCAACAACGAAATCTAAATCATGATCAGGTAGAATAGTCGTATCATTGTTAACTTCTTCCAGTGCAAGACTTAAAGCCCCGGATATAGCCTGTCCAAACCGACGATGGAATTCACCATTTGGGTTTTTCTTAGATCCAGTTATATATCCAATTTTGATTACATCTTTCATCCAAATGAATGGCACAGCAAACAATAAAAGCACAACTGCTTTGATGAAATTCATTGTTAGAATTTAACACAGTTGAATCGCGTACAGTGGCAGTTCCACACTTGTTGCCTATTAATTGATGCTTTGTCTGTTTTCACTGTTCTATTCGCTGTCTCCGAATCGCAGTCATTTTTATGAGTGACTTAAAAATATTTAAGAACAATCTAGAATTGAAAGAATTTTTCAGAATAACCATCCTAGCATATGGCATAAATCAAAATAAAGGAAAGAGGAAACATGTTTTCTCATTTATAAATCTGTCTACTCCGAGATATTTCCAATGTTCATACTTACAGTTAGGAAATATCATGCGGCTACGATGAATTTGAAATTCCAGTTTATTGAGTTTGTTTACTTCTATTATTTTGTTTTACAAAAAAGTATAATATTTGCAATAACAATCAATGTGGGTTTGCTTGTTCTAAATATTTGCTAATTAATATCGAACCAGGGTTCTTAAATGAAAGAAAATTTAAAGATGTTAGTACGAATACAAATAAATTAAGGCCTGTTTTTGATCGGTTTGAATCGAGTTGATGGTCTTTATAACAAATTATGAGCGTTTTAGAATGATTACGGGACGTCTTGAATGGTTTGAGTAAGGTTTTAAGAAAATAATATGAAGGGTTTGTCAGTAAAAACGTCAGCTTCACTTTGCCAATTGCATGTGTCGTGGTACTATCTTGTGATATCTACACAGAACCAATTTAAAAATGAAAATGATAGCAATCAATCAGTGGAGAAACCTCAAGCTATTGTCCTCGATACTGGAATTCATTTATTAAACACTTATCTTTCAATCAATTCTTTCCTCTTAGTTCATCTTATTAAGTTGTGCTCGTTTGAATAATCCTTTGGGGATTTCTTTTAATTTAGAATAGTTCCAAAAAATGAATGATTGAACAATGTCCAACGTAACGTCCAAAGTAAGCGTATTATACATACGAGGGGCTATGAAAAAGTTTAATCATATATATAGCGGGCGCATATTAACTTGAACCTGACCTTTATGCAGAATAAATAATTAGGACCATGAATACAATTCCGAAGATACGTCGGCACGTGACGATCAAGCATGGAGATTCCGTTATACTCTACAAATTACAGGTATGCGTAGACTTAATAGTTTAACCTATAAACAGGGCGCTAGTTATAAAGCAGACGATTCAATTTCAAAAACAATTGCTCCTTTTTGTGTGCCACGGGAGAGAGAGGATTTAATTTTATTTCCATCCAAAAAATATACATTGCATTTAAAGAATTTTAAAAATTTGTTTTTTTCTCACTCGCATCTAAAGAATATGAAATAGGAGACTCAATTTATCTTTTGATTCCCGACGGCGGCACCCATTCTTTCCGACTATTTGTCTCTAACCAATGGGTTGATAATCGTAGACCTATGTGAGATAGCGGCTGGGGGCTAGGAAAGAATGTGGTGGTTGTACTGGTGAGGGAAATACCAGGAAACCATTGTTAGGTGCTCCAGCCGCCGCGATATAACTGAAATAACATTGAAAGCGGCGTTAAACTCCATTCAATCAATCAATCATTATTTTTTGATTCACTAGTTCATTGGGGTGAGTGAATATCGCCGTTACAGTGAAAAGCATTGGCGATAACGGGTTAACAGATCTAACACGTGCACTCCAACTTAACGATTGAATTCCGCGGGTAAGTCGTATTTTGCCGAAGGAAAACTACCGGTAATGAACTTATTTAAATCGCAAAGGCCAGGTCCAGGTCAATTTGCTTCCACTATACACTACGTCTCACTTGCACAACACATACAAAACAACAACAACAACACTATGACACTACCTTTTGTAAATTGTGGTAATCTAACGACGACAAAGAATTCTATTTTGTAGACCCCACCAGTATTATACGTTACCCGTCACGCAAAAAGGGTCATCTCGGCATACTGTGAAATAAATATTTGAAAAAGAGATCAGTTCCAGGGGTTGTGTTTCGAAAACATTTCATTAGAAAGCAGATTAATCATTCTAGAATCACATATTTCGTTATATGAAAAAAAATGAACCTGTTCAATCTGCGCAGATCGCGCAATCTGACCAGGTGTGACATTTTTTTTTACATCCCAGAACTTCCCCTTTTGCTAGATGGGTCACATATTAGCGTTACATTGAAGACTGTGATCAGACTGTGCAGTTGCACAGTCTGATCAGAGTCTTCACATTGCGCACATTTTAAATTGTTGCAAATGTCATGCACAGGCTCATATTTGTTTGTTCGTACTTCAAAAGTATATTCACAAACAGAATAAAAAGGAAAAACAAAGTTGCGTGTCTTTATATATTCAACCTCCCTCACCTTTGAAACTGAAAGTATATCTTATCCAAAATCGTTTTTGGAATATTCAGAGAACTTTTTTGTCTCGTCGATAACGCTAGAATATGTCTGTTTTGTAAATAAGTCTGTAAATCATTTTCAAGATATGCAAAACTGTTGTTAAAAAAAAACAAATTTTCTCGATGTCATAAGAAAATCAAGATATGATTTGTCCAGAGTTTCAGTGATAATCTGAAAAACTCTAAAAATAACCACGGCATAGAATTACTGTATGAAATCCTATGCTTTTGAAATCATATTATTTTACATCGTGAAATTGACATTCAGCTCAATCAAAGCCATTATAAACCGCTCATTCGGCGCTCCATTCATCCATTTCAAACACTCGCTCAAATCATTCAAAATACTCCTAAATCACTTCAAAGATAGGGTCAACTACTACACTCAAAATATATATAGCTAACAAAAATCGCGATTTCACTGACATGATTGAAATTATAAACGTCTGGTTGGTCCTTAAAGAGATAGGAAGCTATGTATAACACTTGTATGTATATTTTATTAAAGGAGGGTAAAAACGCGCTTATTTTATTCATCCTGAACAAAATTGGCGAAATTGGATTTCATTCAAAAGCTACTCATTGCACTTATTCAATTTCTTTCCAAAATCTGTCTTGCCAGGAAGGATCATGTTTTTCTAAGTGTATTTTCCAGAGGTGCTCCATTTTTTCAAGACGATCAAACGTTTTCAAAAACCAAAAACTCTCAGCGTTTTGAATAATAATTTGTCAAATACAGATCGAATGAGGTCATTGACATATTGACTACATCTAGCCTTGCGGGGAAAAAGAAATTGGTCATATATTTATGCAGATGCATATCTTAATGTAGATCTAATCGTTTGAAACAGTTATCCTCAAAGAAGTTGATTGTTGTGACTATTCTGGTAAGAAAACAGTTTGTGGTGATGGTGGATGCTGAAGTGAAAAAAAATATATATAGGTGAAATCCCTTCATCTTTAGGACCATTAAAGCTCAAGTAGAGATATAGAGGATAATCGTTTGTTTCAGTGTAAGATCGATTTATATTTCATTGAGTGAACAACAAAAGCTATATTTTCACGAGTGGCAGAGCCACGAGTGAAAATATAGCCTTTGTTTTTCACGAAATGAAATATTTATCGATCTAACACGAAAAAAAACGATTATTCTATTTCTTTTAATGCAACAATGAGACAAAATGTGCCATTTCTAGGACTTATTTTCGTATAGCGCGTCATTTTGCGCGTGATTGCTATGCAACGTTCATTGTGACGTCACTTATTTCGCCCCGCATAGATGACGTCAGATAGGATGAAATGCACCAAAGCAGGGTTTAAGTTTTTGATAATTTCATTGCTTTTGTGGTGAGATTATCAAGTGATAATCTACCGTTAATTCTCGATAAACTACCGAAAAGCATTAAAGAAAGCGTTTTTTGGACCTGTGAAGAGAACAGTTATTTGGGTACGACCCCCAATCCGTTATCCGTCCTTTCGAAAAGGAAATCGTACACAGAGAAGGTAAAATCAAGCGTTGAGTCAGAGAAGAGGCGCAAAACTAGGCGAAAATAACAAAAAATGAGCACATTGAATACTATTTCACACTCTAAAATAAGGTTTTATTGTCTCACTACTTTTTCTAAAGGGTCTACTTTTACCATTAATGAAAACTTCAACGAAAAGCTTAAGAAATGGTACCCTGCTTTTCACATTGACCAACGTGAAATGGGGGATATCATTTTAAGATATCTATGTAAGTTTTTTTTTTTTCAATCGAAGGGCTGGTGGCATTATTTAATTTGGAAAGAAATCATTTAAGGCTTAGACACGTTTCATTGCAAAGATAAATTCACATTTCAGTTGGTTACATATTTATCATTTTAGTGTAAAGTTAAGAGGTATCGTATTCCGTGAAATTGAGCTTGCGATATATTTTCTAAAATGATTACTGCGACCTGTTATTGAAGTCTAATGTAGGCAATCATACTTTTAAACCTTATTTTCGTACAAATGAAAAGGGTCTTTTTTTTAAATTCGCCAATTAAATAAAGGATATCTTTCATTTACTTATTTTTTTTCAGCGTTTTTTTTTTCACTTACTTATTATTATTATTTTTTTCATCGTTGTTGTTAGTATTATCATTTCTAATTCTATTATCATTTTCATTATTATATTTCAATTCTATTCATCCAAAACAAAAAAGGGAAGAGATTGAATTATAGATATTGATACTATTGGCTTAAAGCTAAGCATTTTCCTCTACCAGTTATTGAAAATCATACACACCATCGTAAGACTCATCAGCTTGAGAAGGTATTTGGAATGCCCAAATGTAAGACACATAAAGATTGAGTCTTTGGTGATCAATGGGTGCTGAGTCGTCGTTTGAAAGAGGGGAGGCATTATACAGCATTAACCGGAAGTTGGACACATCCGTGGACAACTAGTTATAATTTCGCAACAAATTCTTACAGTGTTACCCAAATGAATAAATCTTGAAGATCCCATCTATGGTTAGTTATAACTTAACGAGATCTGATAAGTTTTGGCCAACAAATGAATTTGCTACGAGATATGAAATTTTAGGTCGACTTTCAAGCAAGCATGGTGAGGGTATGTTTAAGTGAAGATGGTTTTGAAATAAACTCCAATCTAAGTTGGTCACATCAGATTAGTTTCATTTTTTGTAGTCGCACATTTTCCATTGGTAATTCTAAAAACGATATACAACTTTATTTCTTTATGCCAAAAACATGTGTTTATCGATGATTTGGTGCAAACATGCACCATTTTCGTCGCTTATTGCAAAATTTCAGTATTTTTTCCCTTTTTGTCTCTCTCTTTTTTTTTCATATCTATATAATCAAAGAAAGAAACTCATTCAACTTATTAAGATCCTTCAATGGTTTACTTTTGTGAAACGTATTCTAACTGTATCTTGAAAGTGAATTGCTTGCAATAGGCCCTACACGTTTTGTGAGAACTGAACTATAGTTTTGTCAAATAACGGCTAAAGTAATCATGTTTTCACTTTGATAGAAAATAAAACAAATCAATTTAAAGTGAATCTAAATTTGTTTTAGAAAACGAGAGAAAATAATGGCCATCAATTGTAAGGAGTGACAGAACGTTTAAAATAATGTGCCATCCGGAATTGCAGCAACTTGTAACTGTCAGGAATGATTGCTCTCTGTCAACACATTTCTCTTCCAAAACCATGTCGATTTCTTTCCTGTCATTCTTGTTTATTTGACTGTTTTATTTCGATGTTATACACCTTTTCTCATTCTCAATTCAACATTTTCTCTTATTTCAATGTGAGATTAAAGCTGTAATTCTGTTTTAAAACTCACTTTAATATATTAACATAAAAGATAATATCAAGATAAAAAAATAGCATATTTCAAGATGAACAAATTAGCAATATTGTATTACCTCTCTTTAATTTCATTCAAAACTCACTCCTCTCATTCATTCATTCAATTTCATTCCAAAACCATCCAAATGTCATTCATCTAGTAAATTCTGCGATATGCTTAGCTGTAGAAAGCAAACAGTGTCATAATCGAAGTCTTAAGCGTCCCACAGGACCTTGAAGACATGGGAGGCTTTTTAATAAAACTTGCATGCATAGTTTATTAAAGGAAAGTAATATGCATTGCATCCCTTAAGTTCAACTCAAAACCCATTCATCCTACTCATTCAATTTCAATCCAAAATCACGCCAAAAGCATTTAGCTTGTCAATTTCACAAGGTTCTTAACTGTTTCATGTTAAGTATATTCAATACATAAGTTTCAACTCTCAAATGTTTGACAAGATTTCTCCCCTTAAGATTCACTATTCAGTTTTAATGATTAACTTTTTGCACTGTGTTGCATCTGTTGCATATGTCTTGAATGTACCAGGACAACCTTCTAACTCAGAAAAGGTACGTTCTTCCATGCCAATCATTGATTAGACAATGAACAACGTAGTTGTTTGTCTATTTTATTTTTATGTTAAATCATTTTGCAGCCGGGTAGTGTATAAGAAGTGTATTGACTACCCCGTAAGGTCAAATTTAGTAGAATAAATATTTGATGACTATATTAAGACTGATTGGTTTTGTTTTCAATGGTTTCCTAATACAATATCGGAATAATTATTAAAAGTAAGCGATGCTAAATATAACGTAAATGCAATAAAATGGTTTTAAGCTTAAAGGGGATTTGTGATAATCAAAGATATAACTTTTGATTTATCTTAATTTTTATGAATACCATATTGATACGTATATACTTGAGTTCCGACATTTGTCTATCCTACAATTAAGTGGCGTGACAATGTTTATGAAAAATAAGTTTAAATTACACCTTATAAATGCAACAAAATCGACGTAATTCAACATGATAATGAGTAAATAACACATCATGAAAGCATTTCTAGGAGGAGAGAGTATGATTACTCGATTTTCAGACTTGAACAAATGTTTTCACAATTCTGGCCCTTTATAGCGTTCACCTTCGAAGCCAACAGTGCAGCATATTTCATTGCAACTTAATTTTTCTAATAACTTTTCATCTGCTATCGATCGTTTACCCTTGAATGATGATAAGAGGAAGTAATAATGTAAGAATTTATATTGTAATGATTTTGTCGTAATGATAATCTGTTATACTAAAATTAAATATTATACTACATGTTATGTATAGTGAAAGTATCGTGAAAATCTTCAAACCAATTTAAACCTACTAGCTTATATGTGTGACCATTCAACCGAAATATCACGAAAAATGTCGATTCTGTTAAGACTGTGCAGAGTACGCATTCGGAACATTGCACAGACTTTCCATAAACTGGAAAGTACCTCGGTATGTGTATTAATTTTCGATCATTTCTAGATAATTCGGCTTCTGTTAGTACTTTGGTTAATACGCCTGAAGAAAACAATTTTCTTTAATCCATTCCGATAGTCTATTGAGATATTTTGGACATACCATTCTTTGATGTTTTGTTATCAGATTATAACATGCCAAGTTTTAATCTAGATTTCTTAAATTTTGTTTTACCCAATCTCGTTTTGATAGTTGTTACGTCATGTACCACCCCCCACCACCCCCTGCAAAAAAGGAATAAAAAAAATACAAAAACGATGCGCTTTCGTAGCTGCGACCTTTTTATTCCCGATGTTTATTCTATAGAATAGACGAGGTTTCCGATTGCGAAGTACGCAGACTTACCAGCGTTGGAAGTTTTCTGTTTTAACTGATATATCTTAATGATTGCAATTCTAACATTTTATTTTGCATTTTTAACTAAAATTGACGACTTCGTATGCTTAAGGATGAACTTTTTTTAAATTCCAAATGTTTAACTTTTCAGTGAAGCAAATTCGCTTGAATACTTTCATGTAAAAATTGATATTACAGTATGTTTTGGCCAAACCATTCAACAGTTATATACATTGCAATGAGATTAGGATATAACAGAGGACCTTTTATTTAAAAAAATTGAAGTTTAAATTGTGTGCGATAAACTTTATATTACTATACTTTATTTTAAAAAAAGAATACAGTTTGTTTGTCTAAACGCTATATCCACAGGGGTCCAGATAAGAAGGGGTAGAGCCTTTTTAAAACCTTTATTTCTAAATGAAACCCTATATCGTGGGTACTCATTTGAATCGTCTCGGCGAGACGTTTCAAATGAGTACCAACAACATATGGTTGTAGTAAGGAATAAAGAAATATTTCAATTTGAAAACAAAATTACCTCCTCTTTCTACGGCTCTGCAGCCATTCACAGAATACCTACATGTAACACTAATGATTGTTACTCCAAGAATACTTTCTTGTTACAAAGGCTTGCTTAACACATGTCCTCATTATCACATATCCACAGACAGTTACATCGTGAAATCGACGTTCATCTCAATTAAAACCATCTAAATCGCTTACTCATCGCTCCATTCATTCATTCCAAACACTCACTCAAACCATTCAAAAACGCCCAAAATGGCGAAAAATATAAAATCAACAACTGCATTCAATAAAGGTAGAAAAAATGGCGATTTCACATACGTAATTGAAATCATAAGCGTCTGATTGGTTATTGAAGAAATTGGAAGCTATTTATAGAACGTATGTGCAAAATTTTACAGGCAGGTAATTAATATCTCTAATTGTGTTAATCCTGAACAAAATTAGCGATATTAGATTACTTCCCTTTAAATTCACCCAAAATTCACTTCGCGTACTCATTAGATTTCAATCCAAAATCATTCCATAATCATTCATCTTTTCAATTTCACGATGTTTTTGGCTGTATTTAAATCCACCTTACACTTGACCATAATTTTAAATATTCCTTCAATATTTTCACTTTATTTACCTTTGGATCTACTAATAATCTATTTAAATCTTGTAAAAGATCCATGTTAAAATCCACAACTGAGTGTATCCGTTAAGACAATATTGTTCTATCTTTATTTTGGTACTTGCATTACGGAGGATTGCTAATTCCCAAAACATATACACTTAGCGCAACCTTAACTTCGAACAGCAAATATCCTCTTCACCTCAATTATCGTGCATGTAAGCCCTTTGAGCCTCCCCGTACCCTCAAAGTGAGACTTTCATACCATTTAACATCTTCACGAGTCAAGGTGTATCGAATCGATAGCTTCTTCTCGAATACCAAGAAGCTAAGTAAACCGTTCGTAACCCCTGGTTCGACAACATGACCATTCAATGTCATTCTTCTATCAATTGATATTTTATTAACCTTTCTATAAAATGGGGATCAATTTCATTGATAATATCATCATGAAATTTACTTAAAACAACTGCTACAGTTAGTTACATCGTGAAATTGACATTCACCTCAATCAAAACCATTCTAAATCGCTCATTCAGCGATCCGTTCATTCATTCCATAACGCTCAAACCCATTGAAAAATATAGAAACAACAACGTCATTCAAAATAAATTTTAGTTGAGAAAAATCGCGATTTCATTGGCATAATTCAAATTTTAAGCCTCTCATTGGTTCTTGATGAAATTGGAATCTATTTATGGAATTTCTTTGCATATTTTATTAAAGGGAGGTAATTCACATTGCTAATTTTGTTCATCCTGAACAAAATTTGCGATATCGGATTACCTCTCATTACATTCACTCAAAACTCGCTCCACACTCCCAATCAATTTCATTCCTAAATAATTTAATTTCATTCCTTAATCATTCCAAACGCATTAACCTTGTCAATTTCACTATGTTCTTAAACTGATAGTTGACCTTAGTTAAAATCTGAATTGCCTCCTCAGTTATCATGCATCTAAAAGAAAACTCCTAAGTAACAAAAGAAAAGCAAATTTTAACTTTATCTTTTGGGGTCACCTTTTCTAGATCCGCTTATTCCATATATCTTTTGGGGTAAAATCTAGTCCTGAATTTTCTAATGCAAGGTTTAAAGTAGCCTTTGTATTGACACTTTGAAAAAAAGGTCCACAATGTTGCATTTTGATAGAATATAGATTTTGTGTGCAATATGGTTTTGGTTGGGCACAATAGCAACTCATTCTATAAAACAGTTAGGTCAATCAAGCTCTGTGAGGCTCCTATGGGAACATGGGTTGCATGATAATTGAGATTTAGCAATATTGACCAATATTTTTGACATGGTAGATCGTGGCTTACCCGGACGTTATATGGCAACTTAATTTTAAATTATCTTTATTTTTCTCAAAATTTTGATGAAAATTCAGTAATATTTTTTTTATAACTGTACATGTATTGTTAAACCCAAATGAATATCGTGCTTATCAATGGTCAAGAATCAAAAGTTACGAGATTTAAGTTACCAATTAAATCCAAAAGTTATTGTTTTATAACCAAATTTTTGTCCTAAACGTTTTAAAAATCATATAATGACATATAAGTTCAAGCTTTCCGTTCATTGGAACTTTTGATTATAAGAAAGAATATGCGACCCGTCATGCGAAAAGGGACCATCTGGTTAGTGCTAAAAAGTGTCGATCCTATTCAGACTGGGCATACTGACTAGGATCGAAAGTTTTCGCAATTACCTAATTAATTTTTAATCTAGAATGATTAATCTAAATTCCCATGAAAGAATTTTTGAAATGCCGATCTCTGGTAGACCTATGCTTAAACAATCTCTTTTTCAAATATTTATTTTGCAGAGTTCCAAGATGGTCCCTTTTCGCATGACGGATCTCATATATTAATTTTGTGATATATGCTCTATTTAACGGACTAATACCAGTCTAGGGCTTTTCTCTGCGAAACCTTTTTTTTCAAGTTCACAAGCTCAAAAGCACTAACCAGCTCGTACTAAAGATTCGTGCATCATAATTGATCATATCAAAATAAGATGGTATTCTCTATCTGCCCATAGGTAACAAATGATACAGATAATAACATCGTGAAATTGACATTCACCTCAATCTAAACCATTCTTAATCGCTCACTCAGCGCTCCAATTATTCATTCCAAACACTCACTCAAACCATTCAAAAACGATCAAACCCATTGAAAAATATAGAATCAACAACATCATTCAAAATAAATTTTGACAGAGCAATATCGCGATTTCACTGACATAATTCAAAAAGTTAGCGCCCCATAGGTTCTTGAAGAAATTTGAAGCTTTGCACAGAACTTGTATGCACTTTTTTATTAAAGGGAGGTAATCAATATCGCAAATTTTGTTCATCTCGAACAAAATTTGTGATATAGGATTACCTCCCATTAAAATCACTCAAAACTTGCTCCTCACACTCATTCAATTTCATTCCTAAATCATTCCAAAATCATTCACCTTGTCAATTTCACGATGTTGTTAACTGTAGCAGCTTATCTCGTCTCAGATCGATGTTTAGTATGTATAGCAATAAGTAACTGACCGTTTGACCCGATCGCCAAGTACGCAAACAATTTAACTAATTCCACCCCAGGCAACACTTTGTATGATATTGTATCTTCTAAGCGCTCATTTCAATAACATTTTGATTAGCTCTTTTTCCGTATTATTGACCTTTCTGTCATGCTTTCCATTACAGTAAAACTTGTGTTAAGCGACCACTTAAGGGACCACCAAAAAGCGGCCGATTATGGGAATGGTCGCTTAATACGAGATACCATGATAAATGGGACAGTTCATTTTGATAGCATTGTTAGATTGCCGGTCAAGTTATACCGAATCCTATGATGTTTAAACCCATTAGAATCGTCTTATTGAGACGAAAAGAGTATACCCTGCTTTCGTTCAGTTCACTTCATCTGACGTCATCTAAGAGGAGTCTGTTATACGAAGAAACTTATAACGTTTCCAGGAAATCGCATGCGAAATGACTTGCTTTAATGAAATTAACCTAAATGATTCCAATTAGTTTTATTTTAATTTATTTATTTATTTATTTATTTATTTATTTATTTATTTATTTATTTATTTATTTATTTATTTATTTATCTATTTGTTTATTTTTTTATTAATTAATCAGTTATTTTTTCGTTAAAAAATACAACAATCTTTAACTTTAAAAGCTATATATTAGTGAAAATATAGAATTTGCTTTTTATTCAATGAAAGCTAAATCGACCTTGTATTCTAAAAAAACAAAAAAAAAAAAACAATTGTCCTCTATTTAATTTTCAGTGAAGTGGTATCTACCTTGTTTTATACGACTAATAAGAATTAACGACGTTCGGCAATGTTGAAAACTATGAAGGAAAAAAGCAGTTGACGTGTCATAATCTTTCATGCAGTATGCAATTAATCTGTAATGTGTAATACTTATATATGTAATATTTGTTTCACAATAAACTGGCGCAAATACTCTTAACAAGGAGATTGAAACAAAAAAAGGCCGCCATTTCATCTTCAAAAAGGTCGTACTGGCTTTTTAATGGAAAGGTACTATTGTGTAATAACGCTTTGACACGTTAATACATATCTAAAGTGTTGTATATATTTTTTTTCATCTATAGAATAATTAAGCACAGAACGTTGATTGTTTTATTTATATTTTCTCGTTAAATTAAAAAAGAAACGTATTAAGAAATAACCTCCATTATTGCCCACACTCTCAGAGAGAAAAAAAGGAAACTTCTGTGTCCAGACTATTGAGGAAAGAATTTCTACGAAGAAATGACATGTCTGTCATTTAAAGAAGCTTATAAGTCCGTAAATAATTTGTTATTGAAGCGTGGAATATTAAAGCGAGCATTAACAATACCTCGGCGCATTTAGATACGAAATTCCAGGCGATGAAAAGGAGAGGAGACGAAAGAACGGGATACACTGTGTCTTTTGTAGCTATTTGAAACAGGGTTATAGATAAAGGGGACAATAAACAAATGGTTTAAAAAGAACTTGAAACCAATTCTATGTTGTTGGTGCCCATTGGAATCGTCTCGTAGAGACGATTCCAATGAGTACCCACATCATAGGGGTTAATTGAAATATTAATATTTTAGAATGGTTATATCACGTATTATCTAGATCGTTTACTTGAAATTCGCTGTATCATGCAAGGGTCCATCTGGGAGGTTATGAGTATATCATAATGACGTGGCACATGCTGATAGAGGACCAAAAACGATCGTTCTTTAAAGTATTTCCGAAAAATTGATTGATCATCTGACATCCCGTGAATTCATACGGAACAAATGATTCCGTTTTTACCTTAGGTGGACTTGGTTTGCAGTTCAAATGTTTACCTTTTGATAATCGAAATGAAAGGGTGGTCGCCTTTAGCGTGACGGGTCACATTAAATTAGCTGTGATCCGTCAATTATCTGACGTAATCGTGATGGAACTCTGTTCGAACAGAGCCAGACACCACATTTAACTGTAAAAAATGGAATACTAAACGTAGATCTAGTTTAAATGACGATCGCAAATATATCAGTATAAAAAGTCTAGAACTTCTAATACACAACCTTCTATGTATGTACGGACTGGAAATAATTTATAAAGATGGCAACAATGAATAACCACAGCATACAGTAGATATTGTTCGAGCGACCTCTCCTAATAAGCGACCGCATTTATTAAAAGACAATAACTAAAGTTCCCTTCACCATAAGCTAATTCTCTGAAAAGGTGGACATTCTTTAACGAAACTTTGGTTTTATTGAATCTTATGTTGTTCGAGTCAATGCGTAACCAATACTTTTTAACGCATTAAAGTAATACAAACTCACTATAGTGATTATACATGTGTGTATATGTTTGTTGTTACATTGGCTTCACTTTATGTAAAAACATTGTTGTATGAATATATTTGTAAACGCCGGTGGCCATTTATCAATAAATTTTTGAATCTTGAATCTTGAGTCATTTGAATCTACAATTATGTGTGTGAAAATAAGCTATAAAATTGATATGTCTTTTTTTGTCTTTTTTTTTATCCTGATATATTGTATGAAACGACCAATTCCATAAGCGACCGAATAATAGATTTCTCATTTTGATATCAAATTCACTTTCTATATCTGAAACCCTGAAGTGTGTTTATTGCGCATTAGAATTTTCCATCCAAAGATCTTCAGATTTAAAACATGAATATTCTATTATATTAGGTAATAATTTAGGGTTTAAGCCGGTTTGGAAGTAAAGGAAATGGGGTGAACTGTAAGGCTAGCAGACCAAACTAGACGTATTTCGGATCTTAAACCCTATTACAAGCGTCATAAATTTGTGGATGAAATGATTCCGTAGAGTCCTAGCCTTGAGACAGATTTCTAGAAATTTTCAATGGCTATACAGCCTGTTAGTCTATAGCCCAGAGGTATGTTTTCATCTATGAATGATACATAGATCTCTGTTCTTAACTCTAGACCCAAATATTTTCTCCGTTAAGGTTCATGTAAAGTGTTTGAGACGAAATTTTAAGGGCGTTTCATTAGCCTAGAAAAAGCAGTATGTCCAGGTATATTGTATATCAAAATGAAGCTATTTTTGAGCACAAGCAGTTGAGCAACATTATACCGCCATAACTATAGCGGTAAAGCCAAAACATTGTGGAAAATGGTCATTTTGTACAGATCAAGCAACTGCATGATGGTTGGATAAAATTGGCTCATATTTTAACAAAGTACAGTCTAAAGTACTATCAAGGTAGTACTACTACCGTTGATATAAAACTCGGTCTCAAAAAGCTCCTTTGAAACAATCAATTTCCATTTATTTTGTCAACATACTTGTCAAACCGGTTTGGTCTGTTTTCAAAATAGATGCTAGGTATGGTGCAACAGCACACCATAATATTGTGAAATATTTTCTGCAATTTATTTCAAATTATAGTTTTTGAAATCACAGATCTATAATAAATTACTTTATATTTATGATTCAGTGAAATAGAAATTGATATATTACAGGTAAATAAACTATTAATGTTTATTCATGTTGTGATAACACACCATACCTTAAAAAGATCTACACGTTTACAAAATTAGAATGACATATATGACATATGTGTTTATAAAATTAGTCAAAATAAGATGCTTGCATAACTACGTTTTGGGCTCGAGTTTTATACCAACGTTTGTAGTAGTACCTGGGTCGTACTTTAGACTGTAATTTGTTAAAATATGAGCTCATTTTATCCAACAGTCATGCAGTTGCTTGTTCTGTACAAAATGACCCTTTTTCCTACAATGTTTTGCTATACCGCTATAGCTATGGCAGTCTAATGTTGCTTAATTCCTTGTGCTCATAAATAGCTTCAATTTGATATATAATGTACCTGGACATTTGCCTTTTTCTGGGCAAAAGAAGTGTTTTAAAATTGGGCCTCAAACACTTTACATGAACCTTAATTCACTATTTAGGTATACTGATGTGCAGATATGCCACAAAAATAAATTACCAGTGTAATACTAAAACCTCGTTACTGCAGCTTGATGAAAGCTGCAGCTACGAGGTTTTAGAATTATACAAACTAAATGTTCATCAGAACGTGAAGAGGTCCACCCTTAAACTCAGAAAAATGAATAGTTGAGGAATGCATTCCATCTAGATGTCGCGCACGGTAATACGGCACTTTGTAAAAACGTTACCCTCTGTGTTTTGATTTTTAAGTTGGAATGCGGAGCAATTCCAACTTAGATTTAACAAAACCGCAAAATGAACACAAGATAATTTCATTTCGGGTATTTTGATAACACATATCACGTGAACAGGATGTGAATACACTTCGGCCTATTTTGTTTATCCCAACTTGACATAGACATACAGTTAATTACACCAAAAAGAAATAATGTTGTACAATTACACAACTATCACTTCATGTATATTATTAAGACGCTAATTTATGTTTTAAACGATATTTACTAAAAGTTGCGTACGAATTTACTAGTATCACATGTTTGCATTACTATATTTGGAAATCATGTGATAAGTCAACCCCAATAATATCAGCTATTTAAAATAACACTAGCCAATCACGTGATCTGCTTATTTGGTAATGTCGCGATCTGTTTTCTATGAATTGTGGCAATAGCACAAGCCGATCACGTGATCTGCTTATTTGGTAATGTCGCAACCAATTTTTCGTAGAATTATGTTTTCTTTTAGAGGTCTAGTTTCTCTTTCTGAACGACCTTATTACACACTTCAACAAAACAGATCAAATACTTTGTAACTTATTGTTCCGTAAACCATCATTAGACGATCAAAACGGTGCGAATTGTTTCAAAACATCTACAGATTATTTATCTGTGTTAAAAACCCGATTCAGTAAATATTCTCTTTTATTACTTCTCGATTCACCGTAAAATCTTTTTCCCGTGTACTCTCCTATGACACGGGATGACCTCACGCATGTGTAAACAAAAGCCGTTTTCTGATTGGCCTTACCACACGACCTGATGACTGCGATTTTATCTGCCCTTTTATGAATGAAATCTCTACTCATGAGTTACGAAATGTCAAGTTTACAAATGAATGGAATGTTCCTATACATATGAAGTAAAATTTACCCCGACACCAGACGACTTATGTTCTCAACTGTCCCGGCAATTTACAACTCTCGTTTATATCTCAAACTTCGTGTGTAATATAAATATTTTGTTTCGGTTACCTTTTTTGTATCATATTCCCAAAATCCCATTCCTTGTTTTTTCGTTTCGAATAAGAACGGAAAAAAACAGGGGATATAGCCATCTCGGCAAGATTTACTGTAATTAAATATGCATGTCGTTGTTATTGAGTACTCAAACAAATAAAAAATTGATAATTATCCCAACACAAAAGATCTATTCGATTTCAATTTATAATATCAAATGGAGACCGAAACGTCGTAACTATGGCATACTTAACCTTTAGCTGAGATGTTTTAAGTCCCAACCGGCATTTTTTCTTGTCCACTAGTTTATCACTGATAACAAAATATAATTCTTAGTACTTGACATAGTAACTACTACTGTATAGTAGCGTTTCTATCCCTCGGATGAGACTAAAATTTCCCAAATCCAATCATTCATTGATTTGTTTTACCGGAAGCACTTAAATTATTACAAATAACGCTATTCCATTTTGTACCCCATTGTTCTTGGATGAATATAAAAGATATGTTCTTCTGTTCTTAAAACCGGAAAACCATTTCCAAATAGCGGGATAATTTCACTTGATTGTGGACGCAGCAAGGATCGATGAAGGTAGGCAAACATTTATCTTCTCTTTCTGCTTTTGTCGATAAAAATTGCTTAGACATTAATTCAATTGTGCAAAAATATGCACGTGCGCAATTCTTTAAATATCATTGAAGATAATCACAAGTTAACTACAGCCTTTTTTTTCAAATATCTGAACAAGTTTACCAACCTCACGTGTTTTGCTTTCAGGTCCAGTTTGTTCTTCTCCCACCGGAATACCTACAATACTAATGAACAATTATGCTCTTTTCTCCTCGATTCGCGCATGGTAATCATATCATCCATGTGTGCATTGATTTATTGATTGATTGATTGCATGGAGTTTAACGCCGCTTTCAACATTTCTTTTAGTTATATCGCGGCGGCTGGAGCACCTAACAATGGTTTCCTGGTACTTCTCTCACCAGTCCAACCACCACATCCTTTCCTAGCCTACATCTGCTATCTCACATAGGTCTACGATTATCAACTCATTGGTGAGAGACAAATAGTCGGAAAGAATGAGTGCCGCCGTCGGGGAACGAATGCTTTGATTTAAAGTGAGCACCAATATATACTAATAGACAAATATGCAAATATGACAAAACTATTTAATGAGACATAGAACATGAATGAATGAATCGTTATTTAAAGTAGACAGTTAAACATTTCAATCTACGTTGGTTTTGTATAACTTTGATCTACGGTCTAAGAATAAAACGACGATATAACAAACGCGTTAGATTGTCTAATTACGACTCGGCCTAATCCAAGCGAGGGCAAAATTCAATGAATAGAAATCATGGATGCTTGTACTCAATATCTTGACTTTAAACGCTAAAATTCAGAAAAAAGATATCACTCTTCATAAACAATGTCGTTAATCAAAAAATGGCAGAAGACGTCTTTATTTCATAATCGAACGACAAACCTGCGAAAAATTATGACGCACCCTAAATGAAAATAGTGTCTCTCAAAGCCAACCAATTTTCTACCAATTTTTTAGTGTTTTCCTATTAGATTATAAATAAAGAATGGCTCTCGTACAAAAATTTACTATGCTATGTCGTTTGTTGCTTGAAGAAAAAGTTAAAAATATCATAAACGTCGTCAGGACTAAATCAAATTCATTTGTGATCCAATGCCGGTGAAAACAGTCCCTATGTTTTGAAAATATGGTCGATACGACTAAGCAATAATTTCGATACATTAATTTTCAAATTAAAACTTCATTGGATAAGACAAAACCGGACAGAATTTTTGTCCTTAAGTTTATTTTCTTGGTTTACTATATTATATACTATATTTTCTTGGGATACTTGGGTAATCCTTTGACCCTTTATCAGATTACAAAAATTCTAATATTGTGATTAGATAAAAAATATGTCTTTCATAGGCGGAGGTCATTTCTTTGTATGTTAGATGTTGGACACTCTCATAATCATTTTCTCAGAACCTCAAACTTGGATATCAACCAAAGCTAAGGCCTGCAAAGCTAATCACTTGCTAAAGCCGCTTTACTTATTGGATTTTAAGAAGAAAAATAATATTTCCTTTGCTCTACAAACAACCTAAGTTCAAAATGATTTGACTCTTACTTCAGTGAAAGCTTTGAGCACAAAGAGCCCAATCTTAACTAGGGATACTTAAATACTAAGGTGAAAGTGTGGACAAGAAGAAAGTGCTTCTTTATAACAAACAACAACTTCTTTTCGACAATACTTGTCAATAATAACATTGATGGCTCAATGCGAAAACAGTTGTGACTTCCTATAGGTATATAAGAAGTAACAACTGTTTTCGCATTGAGCCATTAATATGTTTTTGTTGAGTTTTAAATGATATGTAATGGATGAAAAAACTGGTACCTGCAAAAACTTGAGCAAACTTTTGACTGAAACATCAAAAAAGAAAACTCTGCTTTTGTTAAAGTGATGATACGCTTTTAAAGTTGATAAATAATTTTGCAACATATTGTAGTTTGTTTTCCGTCGTATTGCAGTTATCTACTTGAATGTTTCATTGTCAAAACCCAATATTCATCCATAAAAGCCTGGCCACCACATCTTTGATATCTAATATCAATTGCATCCCACCGCCGAGATAATTTGCCATTGGAACAAAGCTAATACTTCAACTTGTTTTCTTCTCATTCTTGAAGTCATACCCCTAACTCAGAAATATAGGAGCATATATTGATTTCATCATGTCCGTCTGTCCATTGACCAATTGCTTTCCGCTAGCTAAACGGATGAACAATTAACCTGCAATAACGAAACTTTACACAAATGTTGACCATGACCCAAAAAAGGCCCTATTGTTTCGAGGTCATACATGTCAAGACAATAAGTAAGCTTTAACTGTTATCAGTTTCAACTCAAACTGAACAACAAATTGACCCAAATCATGAAACTTAACACAAATGTTGCCAACGACCCAAGAAAGTGCCCAATTACGGAGTCACGGAGGTTGAAGTCACAGTTTAACTTCGTCCAAAAAAATTCTTGAGATTCCAACTCATGAAGTAAAAAGACTTCCCTGCGAAACTAGCTTTCATCAGGAACAAAGCGCTTGTAAAGGTCCACTTTACGACAATTCTAATTAAAGATGTAATACATAACTCTAACTTAGCAGAAGTCATTTGCAAAATAGCATAGTAACTGAGTGTATAAGTGTCCGCCTGTGCGTCCATTAGTCGACTGTATAGTCCGTATCATTTTCTTCCTTTTTTCATTTTTCTTTCATCAGCGTCAGGGGTTTCAACGTATATCGTTGTTGAAATACAATGATTTATATACGCCCGTAAAAAAGGCGCGACGTCTTATGTGATCACCCGTGGAGGGCGGGAGGCGTCAGCTTTGTTAGTGGCTTGAGGTCACCGTCTCTTGAACGCATTCCAACTTATCAGTACTTTCAGTACTTTGATTTAAAGATAACTATATATTCTGATATTGCTATTGCTGTAAGATACTGAGCAATATAATGATTACATTAACTATTTTCTGACAAAAAGAAAACAACAACAAAAAAACTAGACGCTACAAAATCGACGATCGCACTTTTTGACGTTACATTTTAGTGCCGCATTACCTTGCGCGACGTCTCTAGCAGAGATAGACACGTAGTTGCTATAAAATATTACTTACTTAGTTAAATAAATGGTTATTTTTGATTCTGAAATTCTAACAGACACAACAATTATCGATCAATTTCAGCCTGCGAATGGAAGGTCGAAACATTTTCTCAATTTCTAGATACACGGTACTTTTTGTGGTTGTTATTGCTGGTGTTGTTGTTGTTTGTTAATCGTGCGTCCGATCATAAATAAAAGAAACTTGAAAAGATTAAGGAGAAAACGAAAGATAGAAAATATGACACCAAAGAGACTCTGCATGTTCTTCTATCAAATAAGAGAAAATAAAATGTCTGCAAAGCTGGATAAATCTATCTATTATAACGCCACGAAGTGATGAATGCCAAAACAAGCATAAAATGCTACTCACGCCAATTAAACAATCTGATATATCTGTAGGAATCACAGTTATAAACAATATGAAAGTGAGTCTGGTGCCATTCTTTACCATTCTAAATTGCCGATTCAACGATCCATTCATTTATTCCTATCACAAACTTAGACCACGCTTGAAGCGAATCGGCCAATCAGCGAACAGTATTTCAAAAGTATATATCACAGATACAACTCAGAGCGTTGAATTTACAGAAATACGGTTGTAGTGTGTCTTGCACGTGAATCTCGACAGGTTTTGGGGGCCGAGTCATATGAAAAAGATGACGAGCTTTTTATGCAGTTCTTTTTTCCTAAAGACTTTCGACAGTCGCAAAAGTGCAAAGGATCGGAAAATGGTAACGGAAATAGATTCATAAATGAGTTCAGCATATTCACACTTGATTAGAGTAATATCACAGCGATTTTTACTCTTTTTCATTATTTAGAGGTTCTGGTAAAAAATACAGATAGTGTAATAAAAGCGTCGTCTAAGTTAGATAGAAAATCTCGTGCCGCGGTAAATATGGGAAATAGACACTCGCTAACGCTCGTGTCTATTTCCCATATACCACGGCTCTCGTTTTCTATCCTATACTTAAACATTTTAGAAACGCCTCGAACTCATTCGAAATTGCCTTGAATCGTTCAAAATGTTCACAATTTCACAACTTGCACGTGAACAACGTCATCCACCGTAAATAATATTTGAATCTATTTTATTGGAGTTAAAAAAAAAGTTTTATTCTTTTGCTCCGTGTATTTAGAGATCTAGGATAGTCACACATAAAAAGCAAAATGTATCGTTCGCTTTAAACAAAGGATAAATAATTTATATTGAGGTCTGTGAGAAACTTTTATTTTAAGTACATTATATAGAAGGACCCCAGGTGTCTTGTTTTATTGGGAATGTAATGATATTAAAATACACTTTTTGTGTGTTGATTTCTTTTTATCCAAAGGTGTGTTTACAAAACAGGTTAAATCGAAATCAATTCAAAAAATGATATTTACGTGTATTTTGACTTTAAGATACGGCCCCATAATATGGTCATATTAAATCATTAATTAAAGTAAATCCTGCTTCTGTTTAAAGAAGACAATTGCTTGGTAGAAAAGTCGACACGGACAGGTCACGCCGAAAATAAGTAATCATGAACCCTGGAAGTGATTTTAAGACAACAGATATATGTGGATGTCTTTAAACGACCAACCACAATGACCTAATTTTGATCGGCAATCCTCAGATTGCAATGACGTTTTTAGCTCCACTGGCCGAAGGACACTGGGGCTATTGTCATGGCGTTGTGTCCGTCGTGCGTGCGTGTGTCCGTCCGTCCGTGCGTCCGGTCGTAAACTTTTTCTTTAATAATGTTCTCCTCAGAAACTACTCGATTCAACCAAACTTCACAGGAATGATCCTTGGATGACCCTCTTTCAAAGTTGTTCAAGAAATATTGATCCAATGAAAAACATGGATTTTATGGGCGTGGATAATTTCCAAATATGGTAAAAAGTGAATTTTCTCATATTCTAATTGATGGATACCAATTAAATTCTACAAGACTGAGCCTTGAGTGAACCTTTATCAGTCTACCAAAATTTATTGTGATCAGATGAAAAATATTGATTTTATGGGCGGAGGTCATTTTTCTATATGTTATATAGTGGAAACTTTGAAAAACATTTTCTCATAATGTAATAAATGGATATCAACCAAATTTCACTGGAATGATCCTTGAGTGACCCTTTATCAGTGTACCAAATATTTTTGTGAGCGGATGAAAATATGGATTTTATAGGCAGAGGTCATTTCTCTATAGTGGAAATTGTGAAAATCATTTTCTCAGTATATTACTGACGGATACCAATCGAACATTACTGGTATGATCCTTAGTGACCAATTATCATGCAGCCTAATATAATTGTGATTGGATGAAAAATATGTCTTTTATGGGCGGAGGTAATTTCTCTATATGTTATATAATGGAAATTTTGAAAATCATTTTCAACATCAGTAGAACCCAAAATATCTAAAAATCTAGTCAAAACTTTTATTTGTTATTACAAGAATTTCAAGCCTGTGGAACGATTCAAGCCATTCATGGCTTCTAGTTTAATTTTAATATCATTTCAGAATTTTCTTTCGCCTTTGCAAGAATGCATGATTCATTAAAGACCAATTGAGATTGTTATCAACTGTTTTGAAAATTGTGCATTTTGCTGTCTCTTCGTTCCATTAGTCAGCACAATTTAAGGATAAAATCGGCTCAATAAGACTATGATGTTATCAAAAGTTTCAGATTTAACTGCGTATATTACAAGTTACCAAAGCCTCATGTAGGAGTCTTGCAATGTTTCGTTCATGTACCTTTTAAAAATGGATTCGTTGTTTATCCTTTAGAAAAAGATATTACAAAAAAGTGTGACGAAAATGTTCATGTCTCTTATATATATTATACTTACAGTTCACTAGTAGTTTATTTTAAATCATTAACAATTATTCCTTCCGTTAAACGTAGCGCTATTTTTCAGAAAATACAAGGAAGGAGGCTCTATCGAATAAGAATATTATTTAAAGCATATGTTTTAAATGTCCCTTAAAGGTACCGAAACGTTGAAAAGTGGATTATCGCTAGTTAATTACATTTATTATTTTTTGGCCTTAATCCTGAGCGCTATAAAATCAAAAAGTTTCTCAAATGCTTGAACAAAAACATTCAAACACATATAAATGTGTATCAGATACTCGGATCGTTTTTATAACAAAACATATTCCACATAAAGTTAACAACATCACGAATTTGACTAGGTGAATGATTTTGGAATGATTTAGGAATGAAATTGAATGATTGTGAGGAGCCAGTTTTGAATGATATTAATGGGAGGTAATCCCCTTTGATAAAATATGCCTACAAGCTCTATAGATAGCTTCCTTTTTCTTTAATAACCCATAAGACTCTTACAATTTGAAATATTTCAAAAATTTATTTTGAATAACGTTGTTGATTCTATATTTTTCATTGGGTTTGAACGTTTTTGAATGGTTTGAGTGAGTGTTTGGAATGAATGAATGGAGCGCTGATTGAGTGATTTTGAATGGTTTTGATCGCTGTCAGTGTCAATTTCACAGTGTTATAAACTGAACCTACGTATTCTGGACAACTTTGAAACATAACCATAAAATATACAAAAAGAAAATTAATTAAAAATGTTCCTACTTTTTTCCCGTGAAACCACGTTATTTTCGTTGAATGCAGAGATTTAATTTCTAAATTACATCCAATCATATTATAACATAGTGTCGTGGACATATCAGACGATCTCTTTGTAGTTTATTACTCTGAATTTCATTGATTGGATTATACAAATTGTGCCGTGATTCAAAACGCATTTCGTGTATTGAAGTGCTAGCCATTCTATCTAAAGTTTAAATGATATACAGTAAAAAAGTTTCTATCTCCAAATCCCTCGTCAAGAATTAAGTGGAACTTTGTCGGTTCTTAAGAAAGTTTTCTCAATACATATATCTTTATTAGAAACAAGAGCCGATAAACTTTAACTTGGTGGAAATTAAGACAACCATGTCCGTTTATTGAAAGAAAGGTCAATGAGTCTTTTAGTCAAATGATAGTAATTAAAATTACATGTAAGTTTTCTTAATCATGATTGTTCAAAACCATTATTTATTAAATCGACAAGAATCATTTCATTTCATTTAATCATTATGCTTTGATTTGTACACATAATAAGTAACTCCTTCATTACTTCAGTTGATTTCTTCCAGATGAGGGAAATAAATAAGAATATAAACCTTTATTAAACCTTATTATCTAACCACCTACCAATAATCGAAGTTAAAGAAAAACAATAACTATACGATAAATTAAACCAAAACCTTATTTTCACATTAAATTCACACAGTTTCCACAAAAATGCCACTTTCTACACATTTAGAGGAATTAAAGCAATAAATCCAGTAAGGTCACTTCGATCTAATCAGAACCCGAAGACATTCTAAGAAGCCCCACGTGTGTTAATATCCGCGGTTTATTGTTTAGTGTATTATAGAGCTCGGCACAGCGTAACTTTGTTAGTATATCGGTGTTCTAGAGAGTACAATAGATTTACCAGCGGTGAATTGTTGGCTACTCATCTATACTGTCAATAATAAGACGTTATGATCTTCATTGATAGCCAACGAATCAAGCACAAGAGGACCCAGCAGGTAAATAACTGCTCTACTAAAACGATTTTGTTTTTCATTCAAGACAATGGTAAAATTGAGTAGTCTGTGATTTTGGAATGATTACAGAACGTAACTAAATGAGTGAAAAGGGCGAGTTTTAATTGATAACTGGAATGAACTATACTAACAATATTATATGAGCCAGTGCGTGACATTTCCAACAATTTGACGTCTGCGTGAAGAACAAACATTGAGCAGCAAAGATAGCCACATAGTGTAATTGGAAGATTACTTGAATCTCTAGATATTCTGATGAAGATGCACAGACTGGCCAGAGTCTCTGCTTTGCAAATATTTGGAATTGTCGGAAATCTCGTGCACAGGCTCATATCACATTGCTTTAATAATATATACATGTATTTTGTATGCCTGGGTGGCCTAGTGGTCCTGGAGGTCCGTGGTTCGAGCCCCACCGTCGCCTTGGTGTGTTAATGGGCAAAACACTTTTAAAATAGACAGCTCCGGTTCATCACACTCAAGAATTGGGTAGCAGTGGTTTTTAAACCCCTGACTCTCTCTAAGAGACGTGAAAACAGAAGGATTGAGTGTTCGAGAGCGACTTTGAGCGCTAAAGCTTTCGTCGTAATCTAACTAAAATGAATTAGTTTAAACTAATATACATGTCCATAAAGTTTTATGAATAGATTTGTACGTCTTCAAAGACCGATTAGACGCTTCCAAATAAATTATCGTCAATTAAGTACTGGAATGTTTTGATCGAGTTGACAAATTTATGACATGTTTTAAACTATTTGAAACATTTTGAGCTATTTTGTTGTCGTTGTTGTTTTAATCATTTGGCGGGTTGTTTTGATGGCTCTATTTGGGAAGCTCAGCAAGTGTGTGCAGATATGACACGCTAGGAAATATCAACCCGATCGCAACCCGACCTCCATTCCTATGTCTGCGATCATATCGGCCTTCAATCGATCATTATCAGATACCTTCCCGACCATCCAAATCTCTACACGAGCCTTACCTGATTCAAAGCTCAAATCAGTTAGCCGGTTCAAAACAACAATGGATTGACAAGCCATTGGAGTGGAACAAGACTTTAAACTTCGTAGGGGCAATAACAAGGGATAAGTCGGAGTGGGAAAATCACGGAATCTGACTCGATTAGACAAGATAATTGCTTGTGTATGCTTTTCTATTTCAATTGAGACCAAGATGGTTTTTCAGACTTTGAACTAGCCTTCCGATGCTATAAAAATTGAGTTTGAACTGACCGATCAAGTATTGTCTGCTTCAGCCGCAACACCGTGGTTTGATCGACCAAGAAGGCATTTCAAGGGCATAACTCCCATTACGCAATTTACGCAAGTGCGTGAAAGAAAAAAAATCCTCTTTCAAAAAAATATCCTTGGTGTATGATCATTACATCGAAACTACAGCTTATTCAAGCTGTAGTTACGATGTTTGATTATTCACCCTCGCTCAAATCATATAAAAGAGGAGCGGATGGAGGACATTCATATTTTGCCACAGTCCACATATTGCCTTTATCGTATATATTCTATGTTGGTCGCCTTCCGAGTGCGTATAGATTTCAAAATCCTAGTTACGCCTATGCATTTGTTGCAGTCTTTTGCACGTTCAAGTTGCGGTTAAGCGATTGCAAGTCTGTGGACCTTGCTAGATTGTCCCCTCTCTTCAAATTGCTTTCTACGTGTATTCGACGTTGACCCACTGTTTCCCAAAATGTTATGCCAAATTTTATTTGAGTACAATTTTATTTGAAACAATCCAGAAACCGTCAACACAAAGCCTTGGTGACGACCTAACGACGAGCATTGTAAATCAGGTTCAAGAATAATACAGCCATGCAAGTTTCAAACAGTTGCGCTTTTACCGAAGATTTGAAATAAATAAATGATTGTGTACCATTTCTGTATTCTGTAGATTTCAGAACTTATAATAGCGCTTTTGTGTATAATCATGGACTTTCCTTAAAAATGAGTTTCCAAATCCGTTTTCGTCTTTGGTCATGACATTTCGGTAGATGATAAGCCGCGGTAAGATTTGGTATACGGTTGCAATGAAAAACGGAAATACAAATCATTCAAGTGGTACCTCAGATGTGTATGCTTTCCTCTGGATTTGTTTCCTAGGTTTTGATTTCATTTAAAGCACTAAAATATCCTCACAAAGAAGGCATTGGGTCAACAAAGAGCATGTGTAGACTACAATCTCAGGGAATAGGACCGTCTATCTCATTCAAGAGACTCAGATATGCTTGCAGATGTCTTGAAAATGTTAGAGGCTGCAATATTTTCCCGTGTCGTAAGCCAACCACGATTCTAAACGAGTAGCAATCAATTATGGGTAGGCAGACTCAAATCTCATTATGAAAGCACACAAAAGGGGTTTTTTTGTTTTAAATCTGAGAGGCTGAAATAGTTAGGATGCCATTTTATCGCTAAAACAAGCACTTTTACAGCACATTTAATACTTGAAAAAAAATCTTCTTCACCTTTCATTCCGTGTTAAGCGAAAATATAGACACTACTACGTTTGAAACCCTGCTCAGCTTCTAAAGTTTGCTAATACTTTCGCTATACAGCACTGGTACTTTTTCAAAAGAACATTTTTTTCATTATCAGATGTTTACCACGTTCAAATGAATCATGCCATTAAGAATATTGAACAAACCAAATTACAAATATTACTGACCAATGGATGAGACATGCAAATGGGTTAACCTACCACGTTTGCATGTCAGTCAGGCAAAGTCAAGTATCCTTTTTACATGTGTCAAAGAGTTATTTGGCACAGCAATTATTAGAACGTTATCATACATTTTCTTTTGTGATTTGTAAAACCCTTTGTAGGCAAAGACATGTTGCATTTCGGCACTTTCAGTGTTTGATTTGCACAAAAAAACATGATGTGTAAACACATCAGTTGCATGTTTTATTTGCTTACTTATTTGATTCATACCATTCAGAACATTCGACACCAAATAACAAATATTTATGGTAATTAATGTGAGATATACAATAGTACAGTTATAACACTTGAATACTAAAATTTAAGACTGGTCCAATTGAAAAAAGGCTTCAGACGGCATTTAAGCGGGTGCAACTTGAAATGGAGCCATCAAGCTTGGTAGGAAAATATTAAGAGGAAAAAAGATATTGCTTATCACAATCAATTTCTGCTTCTACCATAATATTTCCCAATCATGATGTCACAAAGATGTTCAAACCTTAGATTAAACAAGGAAGGATTAAGCTTTTCTGTCACTCGCGAGTTCGGGACAAATAGATTTTCTTAGTTAAGAGCCAAGTAAATAGCATTCGATGTCTTCAATTTCTGCTTATACCTCGCAGGCAAATAACGTAATAGAAATATAGATAATCGGTTTACCTATCGCACAAATTTCCACACAAAGATCGTCAGTGTTATTAGATATTTCTAGGTAACTGATAGGAGTTGCATCAAGGATTACGCTGCCAAGAAACTTCAAGGAATTCACTTGTTGGTTAGGTAAATACCAAAAGGTTGTGTCCCACTGTCAAAAAGACGTAAAACAGACACAATCGAAAAGCTTCATTTCGATCATTTTTCCGTGCGTTATGACCTACTAGATAAATTAAGAAACTTACCAAGATTGCCAAATTTAAACTTTCGGAAACAGAACGAAGATGTTGGGCGTGTAAAGTACGTAGAAGGACTGTCAACCAGACGTTCTAGCGGATGACAGCGGATAGCAGCTCTAAAGGGTTTACTGGGTGTACGCAGGCTGAACACAAACTTAGTGTTTATATTGCGGATGATTGAATTTACACGATGTATACATTTATACGTATTTACATTTCCGTGTTGGTTGAAGTATTTTCTGTCTACGATAAAGCACATTTGTTTATTTTACTGAATTTAAGGTTCATGTAAAGTGTTTGGGACCAAATTTTAAGGGCACTTCATTTGCCAAGAAAAAGCAGTATGCCCAGGTATATTATATACCAAAATGAAGCTATTTATGAGCACAAGCAGTTGAGCAACAAAAGACTGTCATAGCCAAAGCGGTTTAGCCAAAACATTGTGGAAAAGGGTCATTTTGTAGAGAAGAAGCAACTGCATGACTGTTGTAAAAAAAAGGCTCATATTTTAACAAAGTACAGTCTAATGTAATATCCAGGTAGTGCTACATGTACAACCGTTGGCATGAAATTCGGGCCCAAAACGAAGTTATGCAAGTAATTAATTTTGACCTATTTTATAAACACATATGTCATATATGTCATTCTAATTTTGTAAATGTGTAGTTATGTGTATGGTATGGTGTGTTATCACAACATAAATGGACATGGATAGTTTATATACCTGTAAGGTTGTTTAGCAATATATCATTATCTATTTCACAGAATGATGAATATATTGTAATTTATTACAGATCATTGAATTAAAAAACTATAATTTGAAATAAATCGCAGAAAATAATTCACAATATTATGGTACGATGTTGCACCATACCTAACATCTATTTTGAAAACAGACCAAACCGGTTTGACATGTATGTTGACAAAATAAATGGAAATTGATTGTTTCAAAAGAGCCTTTTCAGACTGAGTTTTATATCTAACGTTGTAGCACTACCTGGATAGTACTTTAGACTGTACTTTGTTAAAATATGGGGCAGTTTTATCCAACCATCGCGCAGTTCCTTGTTCTGAACAAAATGACCCTTTTCCACAATGTTTTGGCTATACCACTATAGCTATGGCGGTCTTATATTGCTTAACTGCTTGTGTTCATGAATACCTTCATTTTGATATATAATATACCTCGGCTTATGAAGGCCCTTAAAATTGAGTCTCAAACTCTTTACATGAACCTTAAATGAAGAATCTACTACCGTATAATCTTTCACTTAAGATATAATAATAATAGGTTCAATTCCTCCTTTTCGCAAACTTTGCATTGCGACCTACTACTATTTTGTAATTGAAATGGTGAATGATTTGGAATTAGACTGATCGAGTGCGATGAGTGAGTAATGTATAAAGTTAAAGGAGGGTAATACAAAGTCGCTAATTTTGTTCAAGGTGAACAAAATAAGCTACGTACATTACCCCCCCCCCCCCCTTTAATAAATTATACATACAAATTCTATAAATATATCTATTTATAATATGACCTACGTCATGGGAGTGAAATAAACCCGTTGAATATTTTTGATATTACACGAGTGTTATTACACTAGTGGAATAACTATGCAAATGAGCTCAGAACCAAAAGTGACGCTATTTTGTAACCGCGAAAATTACGTCATAATGTATCTATTGTGACGTCAATTTTAAACGGCGTTATAAGTTTGGCGGAAAATTGAAATGTTGAATTTCAAGAATTTCGACGATTTTACGCAAAATATCGGGTCAAATTATATATAGAATATAAAATCTGTGCCCATAAATTACCGAATTTATGAAACTCGTCATCTAAAAAAGATAAAAACTCGGCGCAGCCTCGTTTTTATCAGTTTATAGATGACGAGTTTAATAAATTCGGTATTCCATGACCACTCATTCAATATCCTCCATGTCAGATGCTTCATAATTTAATAGTGTCAGAGGTCTCATAGATTTTTTCTAACCATTTTCATTTTGAATTTAGTTGTTGGTCTTTTCATTTAGCCTTAATGGTTTGGGGTTCAGAATGAATGAATGAATGAATGAATGAATGAATGAATGAATGAATGAATGAATGAATGAATGAATGAATGAATGAATGAATGAATGAATTAGTGAGCGATTTAGAATACTTTAGATCGAATGAGTCAATGCTACGATTTTCGTAGCTGAACCGAAGCGTCCTGAATTATGTAACCACGCGCAGGTTATTGGTGATCTTATAATTTACATGCAGGACAAATATATTGTTATTTCTCCCAAAGCTTCCCAAAGTTCTCAATATCCTAGAAATGTATGTGCAGAAAATTAACACATGGCGAAATAAAACTTGTTATTAAAGTCGTAAACAAAAATGAAAACAGACAGTTGCAAATAAGGATAAATTTTCTCGTCGTAATCTGTAGAAATGTCAAGGCTATGGTGTTTGCGCGAATAACTTATTACTATGCTTTAGTCTATGAAGACTGGCGTATTCACGTGTAGATGTGATAAGGTTTTACGTTTCATATTCTATGAATTCAAAGAATACTCTCTTCCTCTCTGAAAAAATATAATAGAATGCCGTAAAATTGCTCAATGGGCCCTAATCGCTAATAAAACCCTACCCCCCTTTTTGGAGGTTAAAATCGACCATTTTTGGTGTGATTGTACAAAACCGTAGAACCTCTTATAAAAGCCCATATCCGCAAAATTAAGGTCACTAAGAAATTCAACAGAGATTTAATTCACCTTTTCCTCAAACAAATGTAAATATAAGCTCGTATTATGTTTCATTTTGGCATTTTTTACAGTCTTAAATATCGATGGCTCAGCGAGAAACAGTTGTAACTGCCTATATGCTAATAGGTAGTTACAACTGTTTCGCACTTGGCAATCGATATGTAGGACAGCGTCCAATTAAAGCCTATCCCTTTCTTATGGAAATGCATTGATTATAATATAACCCCGGGGTTCTGTTAGAGCTTTTACGGTACTTTTTGTTGTATCTTTTTTTGCGTTGAAGTAGTTCAATAACAAATAACCCCAACACTGTATAACTCGAATACGCTATTGTGACTTGTGATTACAGTGCATTTGTATATAATCGGCGAGTCACAATAGCGAACTTTACTTATAGTCGTTTTATCTGTTATGGAAAAATTGGACATTTCTTTTAATTTACAGAGGCAATGCATGTCTAAATAAATGTTTATAAAAAATGACCAAGGCCTTAGATTTTAAACCTTATCTTATTCTCAGATCAGAATTTTCTTAATTTTAGAATATAATTCAATGTATGATAATAATAAAAAAAAAAGTGGTAGCTTATAAAGTTGTTATTTATAACGACTTATTATTATCATCTTTCACATTGATTTATTTGTTATAGTATTTCGTCAGAATTAAAGCTTTAATCTCAAGTTGAAATTAGAGAAAAATCTAAGCTTAGCATGGGAAAGGAATTATAATGTCGGGCTCAGAAGACTATTGACCTTGCCCGGCCGATCTAGCCAAACGATCGGGACAGAAACATAAATCCAGCTTACATTTAACAACATCGTAAAATTGGCAAAGTGAATGATTTGGAAATGTATTTTGAACGAAAATGAATAAGAGCGATTAATGAATTAGAGTGAGATTAAAGGGAGGTAATCCAATTTAGAAAATTTTGTTCAGGATGAACAAGATTATCGATACTTACTACCTCCCTTTATAAATGTATGCATACAAATTCTTTTAATATCTTCCCTTTTCTTCAAGAACCAATCATAGGGTTGCAATTTCAATTATTTCAGTGAAATCGCGAGTTTTTTCTACTTTTATTTATTTTCAATTTAGTTTTTGATTTCATCATTTAATTGAGTTTTGAGAGTCTTTGAATGGTTTGAGTGAGTGTTTTGAATGGATGAATGAATGGAATGGTTTTGATCGGAATGATTTTTTTTTTTCAATTTTACCAAGTTACTTATTGTTAAATACATTTTCCTTTCACTTTTGAGCGAGCTTGACATTCTAGATAGCACAAGTCACTTTTACGGCAAAACTTGATTACGACTGCTTGAGAAGCTATCTGGAAAAAAGTAAATGACTTCGAAACGATTTTGAAATGAAATTGAATGAATATGATGAGTGAGTTTTGGGTGAAAATCAAGGGAAATTAAAATTATTGCTAATTTCGTCCAAACTAATGAACGGATGCCTCGTTCACTGCTGAGCCGGTTCGACATTCTGCCTACATAGCCAGCACAACGCAGACCTGAAGAGTTCGCTCAACAGTGAATATTGTCTTAGGAATCAATTCACTACTGTAATTTTTAGAGTTTAAACCGGTGAAAGTGCATTGGATCGCCATTTAGTACCGTGTTTAACAGACTCTGACTACCAAATAAGGCTTTTGGTAAGGCTATTTGCTTTCAATTCTCCATTGATAAAGTTATTAAAATCGCAAAATTGACTTCCACTGCGATCAAAAGCATTCAAAGTCGCTCAGTCAACGCTCAATTCATTCAATCAAAACACTCACTCAAACGATTCAAAAACGCTCCAAAATCACCTAAAGCACTAAATCTACAACTAAATGCAATACAAAAATTGTTAGGAGTAATCCATGATTTCACTAACTTTGTTAGTAATGGAAGTGTCTGGACGTTTCGGAAAGACATAAAAATCTATTTATAGAACTTGTTTGCAGATGTCATTAAAGGGAGGTTATAGATATCGCTATTTTTTCATCCTGAACAAAATGAGCGATATTGGATTACCTTATTTTAATTTCACTCAAAACTCACTAATCTCACTAATACAACTTCATTTCAAATTCATTTACCTTGTCAATTTCACGATTTTCTTCACTGAACCCATCAAATACTCCATGAAGAGAAAAAATTGCTTGAAAAAAAAATACGACAAAATTATATCTGAAACTACATGCTGTCTTGCCAAATGTTAAATGCCTTTGAACACTGTTCTGATATTCTGATTTGTACCAAAATCTGCTGTTTTAATATAGCTTTAGACCGAATCCATTCAAATATTCTGTCATGTAACATCCTATTAAGTTTATATATCTCAATGAAATTCTTAAACTGTGTTGTAATTTAACCGTTTATTAGAATTTAAGAGGAAATATTCACCGGTGGGATAGCATTGTTTAATGATTAATGTAACAACTCGCTGTGATATTTCACGCAATTCCTGTAGATTCATTTTACATCAATTTTATTCCCCTGTAATTTGCATAGAGCCTTTTTTGCATTAGAAAAAGTAATAACTAACTTCTTGAAAGTTATATTTTTATTCCATGTGTTATTGATACATAAAATTCGGGATAAATAGTGCGTTGGATTAATCTGATGACCTTCATGTATGCCTTTTTTATTCTAAGTGGACTTCGAAGGCTGTGACAATAAATAATTTTAAAAAAAATCGTAGATCCTCCATAAAGAATCTACTTAATAATTAATCTCTGACATCTGCTTGTGCAGGTCATTTATGAAATAGTTAAAAACAAATTGACAAGATGAATGATTTTGGAATGATTTAGGAATGAAATTTAATGAGTGTTGGGAGCGAGTTTTGAGTGGAATTAATGGGAGGTAACCTAATGTCGCAAATTTTGTTCAGGATCAAAATTAGCGATATTGATTACTTCCCTTTAATAAGATATGCATACAACTTCTATAGATAGCTTCCCATTTCTTCAAAAAGCTATCAGACGCTTACATTTGAATTATGTCTGTGAAATCGCGATTTTTCTCTTTCCAAATTTATTTTGAATGACATTGATGATTCTATATTTTTCAATTGGTTTGAGCGTTTTTGAATGGTTTGAGTGAATGTTTGGAATGAATGAATGGAGCGCTGAGTGAGTGAATTTGAATGGTTTTGATAGCTGTCAGTGTCAATTTCACGATGTTTTTAACTGTAGTATCCACATTAGCGGGTTGGTTGTTTCTTCGGGTAACAATGGACAGATTTTGTCTCGTCCAAGTTATTTCCCCTCATGTGTTGTAGATTTGCACTGTAAAGACTCTGGGCCAACTTATTTCTCGCCCTATCGGGGCCCGTTGTTGTTGGTTTTTCAGCTTGAATCCAGCCCTGCGTTCAGGATGTCACACCGGTTCAAGTCACATCCTGCTCTACCCGTATACTTGAGTGTAAAGCAGAGTACAATTTAAAAACGGTTTGCAACGTTTTTTCAGCCTGAATGCAGGGCGGGCTTCAAGCCGGAAAAACAACAACAACGGGCCCCTATAGGGCGAGAAATAGGTTGGCCCAGTCACAACTGAAAAAAAAAATGGGGGCGGGGGATCCTTGGAAGAGGAAAGAAATGAACAACGAAGGGAAATAACTCACATGGAACAGTTTTCTTCTTGCGATAATGAAGTTTCCCCTATAATTCATAGGTATGCGTTGGACTAAATCAACATATCAACAGCAACAAAGTTTGCAAGAGACAAACGAGTATCTTTAAACGCACAAAAAATATTTCTCGTTTGTTTGTTTTTTTTTTTTTGTTTTTTTACCGGTTATATCATTCAATCTAGGTTAAATTACTGACATATTTTTAGCGTTACACATGCGACATCGATATCACTTTTTTCGATTCGAATGGAATATTCGAATAAAAACAAAGCCGTGTTTTCCTCACAAAAAGAAATAAAATTTTGTTTCTTTTTTCTTAAAAAAAGTGTATTCTAAACCTTTTAATATTTATAATGATAAATATTTAAAACAATATATGGTGATTTACTTTAAAAGTGTTTTAGATCTTTTTCGACAACCAGTATTTATTTCTTTATCTTATTTATTTATTTATTTATTTATTTATTTATTTATTTATTTATTTATTTATTTATTCATTTATTTATTTATTTATTCATTTATTTATTTATTTATTTATTTAATTATTTATTTATTTTTGTGCATGCCGTTGAACTTGAATAAATTGACTAGGGAATATTTCCTGCTTTGAATTCATTTAAATAATGAGTCCAATTGTCTAGTACTTTTAACATATCACATTGCAATGAATCCAGTCCTAAATTTTAAGGCCATTTACAGAATTGATTTGTGTCAGTTCATTCTCAGTTCACGAAACCTTTCGGCACCTTGACGTTAACTTTGATTTCCCATGACGCCTCCGACTTTCTAAATTAGTCAATGTGCCATTTTTAATCCGATGTAGTAGCTTAATTTCTGCCGACACGTTGATAAATTGATTCAAGACACATTCATAACTAATTTGAGCCTGTGTGTGACATTTCCAAATGAGCCCAAAGCAACGACTCTGGCCAGCCTGTGCATTTGCACAGTCTGACCAGAGTCTTCATTTTTGCGTTATGTAGATGAATAAGGTCTCAAAGTATCTGCAGAAAGTTAGGCAATCTTCTAATTGCAACATGTAACTGTCTTGGCTGCTAAATGTTTGTACCTAACACAGGTGTCAAATTGTTGGAAATGTTTCGTGCAGGCTTGTTTGATTTTTCTGCAATTTCAAATGGAATATTGCAATGATGAACTTGCGATAATTGGTTGATATTTTAGTAAAAAATCAACATTTTAAAAAATACAACATAATCATTATGAGCCTGTGCTTGACATTGCCAACAAATTCACATATGCGTGAAGGGCTAACATTTACCAAACTTGACTGCCACGTAGAACATGTATAATCAAAAGTATGTCTGACTTTCTAAAGACACTTGTGGATCCTATTTCTCTACAAAGCGTAATAATTAGGACCCTAGTCAGACTGTGTAGTCGTACAGACTGACCATCTCTGGAGTCAGCGCACATTTGAAATTGTTGGAAATGTTAAGCACAGCCCCATCATATGTGATTACCATTGTAAATTTTCTTCAAGTGTGAAAAAATAATGCTGAATCAGCGCATATATTTAAAAAAAATGTGGTATAAAAATCTGAGGCAATTTTGAAAGGGGTGATAACCACGTCGTGTTGCGTGATCTCATTCGAAAAATAACTCGGACTTTTCTGTAAACTGGAAAATACCTCGGACGTTATTGTTGTGACTCGGGTAATTCGGCTTCTGGTGGTACTTCCGTTATCTAATTCTCTTGAAAAAATTCACATTTTGTTAATTCTTTCCGATTGTCCTACGATATCTATTATAAGATGACAAAATGTAGTAAAACGATGCGTTTTGTTATGAAATTATGATATGCCCTCTTTAATTATTTCGTTGAATTTTGTTTAATGCAATGTCATTCTTAGCGGGATGGTTGATAATTGTGACGTCATGTTAACCCACGCGCGAAATGACGCGCTTCGTGGCTGCGTCCTTATCATGAGGTCTCATCTGTTGAATCGCCGAGGATTTCCGATTGACGTTATCTTTATTAATCTACTAGTACAGTAAAACTTGTGCTGAGCGCGTCAATTTAGGAGGCAAAAAAAATGCAATCGCTTATGGGAATGTTCGCTTAATACAATATTTCAAAAAGAAGGCAGGTCATTTGATAGCTCATAATGACTCTTAACCCTTGTCATGCTGAACCAGGAATATTACTGCTTTTGCAGGAGCCATAGAAAAACACCAGCCTGCACATATGTACAGTCTGATGTTAGTCTACACAACCTGTTTTTCACTTACAAACCATAAATGTCAATAGATTTAGTTTTGTTTTTTTTTTTAAAAAATGACCTACAGTTGGTACTTTCAGTGCTTTTTGCTCTTTGATTTTGATGAAAATTTGAAGCCAAAATTTATTCAGCATGACAAGGGTTAATAAACCCTGTGATATTTGAACCCATTAGAATTGTCTCAGTCAGTCGATTCTAATGGGTTTCAACTACATCAGATTCAATAATAAATATTTTGCTCAAGAAAAATGGTCGCTCAAAGAAGTGATCGCTCAAGCAATATTTACTTACTTTTGAGCCTGTGTGTGAGATTTCCAACAATTTCAAATATGCACAAAACAAAGACTCTGACCAGCCTGTGCACAGTGGCGTAGCCATGTTATTTACATTGGTGCGGCAAAACTGAGCTCCGAAGGAGCGAATGCGAGCGCGGAAGGCGCGAAGCCCTTCTAGGGGGGTCCGGGGGCATGCCCCCCGGAAAATTTTTGAAAAAATGGTGCGATTTGGTGCATTCTAGACTATACTTGATCACAATTTTTGAGTCATTTTAGAGCAATTTCCAGGCACGTAAAAAGCAGGGATTAAACAGGAAAGGGTTAACCCTAGTACGAGGACTAATCGATAATGACATTAACAACTCACCATGTACTCACAGGGAATCGCATGTTTGGAGTGACCTCACTGGAATTTACTTCCGGAGGTCGTTGTATGGTAAAAGTAGATCTTAAAGAAAAAAATAGTTCGTCTTTAAAATGGCATTTTGAAGTGGAGAATAGTGATCCACGTACATATTTATGTGATTTTTTGCTAGTTTTGAATCTCTCCTTTAAAATAACGCTTGGTTCGATCTTTTTTGTGCACGATTTCCTTTCCGGGTGGACGAATAATGGACGGGGGGCATACCCGAACTAACTGTCCTCTTCATGGGTGGGAAAAAGACGGTGCCTTTACTCTCGCTTGAATAGCCCAAAAGATAACCTGATTTGACCAAGTTTCTTTAGTCTCAAAAGATAGATCTATGAACGTAGATGAAGCGCTAATGACGTAATATATAGGAGAAGTGTTGAGGAATGCGTTGCAGCACCTGAAATTTGAGCAATTTTATATAGAACAAAGAGGGCCAAAAATCGGGTGGGGTCCGACCGTTTGACATCAACAGAAAACGGAGGTAAACAGAATTACCATTCTACAGACGCTTGGAAGTTTAGATTATTGATGAGTCATCCCAGGATGCTGGCATTTCGTTGTGTATGGTGGATTAAAAGAACTATAAGACATCATGTTTTATAAACGTTTTATTCATCCGTTATATGCTCACATACATTTTCAGTCATTTAGCGGTCAACATAATCCAGTTTTATTGTAGCGGCATGCCGCATCTACGGCAATTATTGGTGCGGCGAATGCCGCACCTGCCGCACCCGTGTCTACGCCCACTGCATCTGCACAGTCTGATCAGAGTCTTCTTTATGCGTTTAGTAGATAGATAAGGTCTCAACGTATCTGTATACTATCAGGTAACTTTATATTTACATTTTTTGGTTGTCTGGACCTCTAAATGATTACACCTCACAAACATTTCAAATTGTTGGAAATGTCACGCACAGGCTCATTTGTTTTAGCGCCTACAGCTGAAACCTTATATAGCGATATTAAGGTTGTGGAACCGTAATAGTTCAACAACTTTTCAGAACTAATGATCTTGCACAATGTTGACGAAGGTTTCCTAATGAAATTCATTAGGAAACCTCGGTTAACACTGTTAAAGTTCATTGCTCTAGACATGTTGCGGGACTATTACGGGCCCACTACCTTAAAAATGGTTATTATAACTAATTTCGTGACCCAACTCGCTTCTAATGTGAATTAACAGATTGAAGAAAAAATCGCGTGACAGTTTTCACATGCCCGGAAAATGAAATGAAATTAGAATCGATTAAGTGACAAATGTATTCCTGCATATTAAGGGAATTCCCAATCCTTCCAGATGATACTTTCAACAATGTTGAATTTGAAAAATGGGAACCGGGTGTGATTTATTTAGCGCCTGATGTGTCTGTGAGGACTCAAAAGCAGAATAGTGCGTGTTTTTTGTTAAAGGGGGTAATAATATATCGCATATTTCGTCCAATTGGACGAAATTAACGATATTGTATTACCTCCCTTGAATTTCACTTAGAACTCACTCGTCGAATAGCATTCAAAAGTCATTAACCTTAACGATTTCACGACTCTTAATTGTAACTTCCGCCAGACCAGAATACTTCTTTATGCTGAAATATACTATTTTTCAGTCATATATGAGGGGCCATCAGTAATTTCGTCAACTATTTCTGTAAAACTTATGTTGGTTATCTAGGACCTTTCAAACTTCTTACTTTGTTTAAAGTAACATCGTACGTTGTACGCATCGAGAAACGTTAAGGGTTTAATCAAGCCAAATTTTGTTATCATGCGTTAATACATAAAGTCTTGTAAGAATTGTTTGCGAAATTATTGGTTGACCCTCGTATTTTGCACTGGCCACCCAAATACCCGAAACTGCAGCTATTTCTGAATATCAAACTGCAGTAAGGTTACTGTCTTTCAATTACTGAACGCATGTAGTTAAATACCTAACAAATCAGATGAGCTAAGTCCTTTTTACAAGAGGACCATGATGGTCCAGATCGCTCACCTGCGTCTCTTTGACCCCTGGGACATCTGGGGCAGATGTCAAAAAGGAGATAATTTCTACATATTATCAATACCATGGAATGTTTTCAGCCAAGAGCAAGACATATATGCCTTTTCGCTCTTTGATTCTATGTAAAACGGGATGCACCCGGTTGGAGCCAAAATATGACCCCAGGGTCTTGATATGAACAAACTTGTTAGAGGTCCATTAGATGATGCTACAAACTAAGTATGAAAGCTGTCTGCCTTCTGGATGCAGAGAAGAAGATTTTTGAAGGTTTTCCTATTTTCATCGTCGGGCTCAGATGAGCTAAAAGGGATGCGCCCGGGTGGAGCCCAAATTTGACCCCAGGGTCTTAATATGATCAAACTTTGTAGGGGCCCACTAGATGATGCTACATTCCAAATATGAAAGCTGTGTGCCCTCTGGTTTCGGAAAAGAAGATTTTAAAAGATTTTTACTCTTTGATTCTATATAAAAGGGTTGCGCCCGGGTGGAGCCCAAATAAGACCCCAGAGTCTTGATATGAACAAATTTTGTAGAGGTCTACTAGATGATGCTACATACCAAATATGAAAGCTGTCTGCCTTCTGGTTTCAGAGAAGAAGATTTTTGAAGATTGTCATATTTCACCATTTTTGACAAGGGTAAAGGGAAAGTTAAGGATGGATTTCATTTATTTGAACAACTTTGGTAGAACTTGATCCAAGAAACATTCCCGCAAAGTTTCATCAAGATTGGACCACTGGTTTAGGAGGAGAAATTGTGGACGACGGACGACGGACGTCGGACATTGTACGTGCTCAGTTGAGCTAATAAATCAATTACTTTTTGAAAATTTCCAGGCGAGTATTTCCATACAAGGCCACGACATCAATTATGACAAAAATGTGTTGTAAATAATATTGAACGGACATGTTATTTGAAAATAATAAAAATAATAAAAATAATAAAAATAATAATAATAATAATAATAATAATAATAATAATAATAGTGAAAAGAATGAGTTGATATTTCTAAAACAAAAATATCGGCCGACAAAATTCTTAGAATTCGTCTCTCATTTCGTTTGATTGTGTTCACAATCCTATAGTCTTCAAGAATGAGAAATAGTGCCTAAATAACCGCAAGGTTAATGGAAGCGCATTGAAAAAGATAACGTAGAAGATTGTTGGGACATGTATGAGAACGGCGTTTCCTAGTTCGTCCTCAAAACTTCATCTCATTTTGCCATGGCATCTTTAACTTTATCTTTGTATGTATGTGATTCTGTATTTTATAAGCTTATGTATTGAAGTTAATCAACTAACCCCGCATATTGTTTTAACTAGCCCCATGTACCGAGCCCCATGTAAGGGGATGCTTGATACATTACGGCACTTGCAAAAACAGTTGACTTACTTTTTACCTAGACTTAGTTTGCACAGGAAGGGCACAAACTATCTGAAATCGGTAAGCAAGATATTCCACATTAAATATGCTTTAGATAATTAGGGATGCCTTTAATCATTTCTATATTTCTATATAAACACAATTTTAAAGAAATAACCGCGAAAAGAGTAGTCTAGTGGAATATACTGGTGTCAAGAAAAAACACCCCAGTGAAAATTTTGCATTTCTTTTCTGTTAGACATTTTACACCATGAAAAAAATAGGTTAGCTTTAATAAAACCATTTACACGTATTAGAATCAAAACAGTTCGATTACGTGAATTTCCCCTGCCTTAACATTAGTAGGGATCACTAGGTATCATAGCAATCCGTGCACCTTCCACACATTATCTTTTTGAAACAAAATTACACATGTGTCTGGAACACTCAATATGTAAAAAAGGTTTTAAAACAGGAGAAGGGTTCTAAACCAACGATTCTTGAATTATTGCGCCTTGGAAACGATAGCCAGAGATAATCCGGATGGTAAGGTCAAGGTAGACCGCTTGAGACGCCTATACGGCACGGTTACTTCATCGGAATACGTCAATGACGCTATCGGTTTTTGAATACAAAATCGTTGGCAAATCTTTATTGAGGCTTATGGACTATCATTACGTCTAAACATTGGTAGAAATCGCATCCAAGATCTCGGGATCTCAACATCGGCTAAGCCTCGATGTCTATAGTAGACCTAACTGTACATCAACGTTATTGACTCTTTTTTCATGAAGATAATATCATCCGTTTATTTCCCTTTTTACTGGAGAGTTTTTTACACTAAATTGAGCCAACACCATGCCTTTATCAGATTTTCCTCTGGTTTGTAATGAAAGAGATCGCGTGCGGTGTGTCTTTTGAATAACGTTTTCGTAATCGTCTTTATAGTCCTTACACTGTAAAGGAATATGCAGTTTCTCTTCGAGAGCATAGGGGCACAGTATTTCTACCTTACCTTATGCGCACTTTGCATTGTTCGATTAGCGATAGGTCTGATACTTCGTGTACAGTTAAAAACATCGTGAAATTGACACTAATTCCGATCAAAAACATTCTAAATCGCTCATCCAGCGCTCCATTTATTCATTAATTCCAAACAGTCACTCAAAACATTCAAAACGCTCAAACCCATTGAAAAATAAAAAATCAACAACGTCATTCAAAAAAAATTTGGATGCAGAAAAATCGCGGTTTCACTTACGAAATTCATATTGTAAGCGTCTAATAGGTTTTTGAAGAAATAGGAAGCCATCTATAGAACTTGTATGTATATTTTTAAAGGGAGGTAATCAATATCGCAAATTTTGTTCATCGCGAACAAAATTAGCGATAATGGATTACCTCCCATTAAATTCACTCTAACCTCGTTCCACACACTCATTAAATTTCATTCCAAAATCATTCCAAAAACATTCACCTTGTCAATTTCACGATGTTGTTAACTGTACCAGCCTTGTGGTCAACACTGTTATAACCTCTGACTTGGATGCACATTTTTGGAGCTGGATAATAATTATCTCTCTTCATCTTTAGATTGAAAAAAAGTTCTTTTGTCTTCTGAACTGAAACAGACAAATATTCAATGTGATGTAATTGTTAAATCACGTGAAATGTGACGTTTATCTATATGACTGATTCGTTTTTTTTTTTGTTTTTTTTTTGACGTCAGTTTACTTTAATTTTTTTTTTTGCATGTCACCGGTTCTAATTCCACTTTATTCCTTACAAACGCAAGGTAAAAGGTAGAGTTACAACTTTAGCTTTAAAATAACCCAACCGGTCCTTATGAAAAGAACATTTTAATTCTAAATATGTAGAAAGATGCTGTCGGAATTGATTGCCTTGAACCAATGGGACCCCTCCGGTTTTTTTTTTTTTTTTTTTTTTTTTTTAAGGGGGTGGATTCTTGGGATTCCCGGACTGCTAGTGTAAATCGTTGAAAACGTAAACACCCCCATGGAATCCAAAGGCATAAATAGGATTTTGAAATATATACGCACTCAGAAGGCGGCCAACATACAATAGATATTTTTTTATAGGATAAACATTATAAAGGCGATATGTGGACTGAGACAAATGATTAATGTCCTCGTACGCTCCACTTTTCTATGATTTGAGCGTTGGTGAATAAGCTGTAGTTTCGATGTTTTGATCATTCATCAACATTATTTTTCGAACAAGATTAATTTCTATTACGCACTTGCGTAATGCGCGTAATTGTAGTTACGCCCTTTGAATCAATTGGTGTGATTACGATGGTTACTTTTCCCTCTTTAGTTTTTTTTCAAGAAAGAGAAAAATATCACAATATTCATTTATAGAATTTTTGTCACGTATTTTTATATCAGAATAAAGATCAGTAATTAGATATTGTTTGATTGATAAGGATCATGGGTGGAAGAGAATACCTAATGAAGAATTCTAACTAGAGCCTCGCGGCATCGATCAATCAAAATTTATTTAGGAATATTCAAGATTTTCTTCTCATATAGATAGAAGTGTTGAGAGTGTAATCGAGATTGTACAAAAGTCCAGAAATATTAGAATGGAATCCAAAAGTTATTCCAACAGAACCTTATGCTTGTGATTTTCTCATCGAAATAATTCTACTTGTTGACACATAAAAAGAATATGATATTGTGATAAGTCACATCGTGTGATTGACATTCACAACGACCAAAACCGTTCGAACTCGGTCGCTTAGCGCTCAATTCAATCCAATCAAAACGCTCACTCCAATCACTCAAGAAACGATCGCAAATAGTTCCCTAAGGAATCGTTTCAAAATCGTGTATATAACAATAATCAATTCATTTAAATCGACC